>JAHRHZ010000012.1:57339296-57460424 GCA_024137785.1 Ginglymostoma cirratum
AGGAGATGCTGCTTGGCCTGCTGTGTTCATCCAGCTCCACACCTTGTTATCTCGGATTCTCCAGCACCTGCAGTACCTATTATCTCTCACATTCTTCCTCTTCCAGATATAATCGGATTCTCTTTTGAAGGCTTTTATTGTTCAGAAAGTATAGTCCAGAGATGGTCACTGGTTGAATGAAGAAGTTAGTTCTTAGTACCAGCATTGTTGACAATTACCCTAAATCTGTGCCTTCCGGTTCCCGATCAATCCACCGACAGAAACAGTCTCTCACAATCTAATCTGTCAACTTCCTTGTGACTTTACATGGATGTATCAAATCTCGTGTCAATCTTCTCAAAGGAAAACAGTCCTAACTCCCTAACTTATCAATGTAACCAAAGTTCTTTATCTATGAAAACATTTTTGTGAATCTTCCCAAAGTGTGGTGCTAGAAGTGGATGTAATATTCCAGTTGAGAATTCTATCCAAGTTTAACATAATGTCTTGCTTTTTATTTTAATGCCCCTACTAATAAAGCCTATGTTGCTATATGTTTTATAAACCATTCTCACAGCCTGTTCTGAAACCTCAATGATTTGTACACATACACACTGATACTTCTGATCATGTACCTCCTTGAGAATTACTTCTTAGGATACTTTTTACGAAAATGAATTCCTCCCAATTTTCTGCATTAAATCTCATCTGTTATTCATCTACCCACTCCACCAAGCTTCTATATCTTTTTGAAATTCTGCACTATCTTCTTCATATTCACAACACTTCCAAATTTTGTATTGTATGCAAATTTTGGAACTGCTCTGTAGGTCAAGTAGGGTCTGGGTCATAAAAATGGGCTGGAGCTAGAGCGTATGAGGTTGAAGGGTGACCTTATAAAGGTTTATCAAATCGTGAGAGGCATAGATAACATGAATAGCAAAGGTATTTTCCCTAAGGTGGGAGAGTTCAAAACTATGGGGCATATTTTAAGATGAGAGGAGAAAGAATTAAAAAGGACACGAGAGGCAACCTTTTTACACATAAAGTTAGTGTGTGGAATGAACTGCCCTGCCAGAGAAAGTGGTGGATGCAGTTACAGTTACAATGTTTGAAAGACATTTGGATAAATACATGAATAGGAAAGTTCGGAGGGATATGAGCCACATGCAAGCAGGTGGGATTAGTTTCACTTGGGAGTATGGTCGCTGTGGACTAGTTGGATCAAAAGGTTTGTTTCCATGCTGTATGATTGTATGAGTTTACTTGATCATTTATTGCACTGAATGAGCAAAAGCCAACACAAATTTGTGAAGACACTGGAGATTAATGGGTAAATTGAATTGAAATACAGATCTAAATGAATTTGAAACAGGTTCAAGAGTTGAATGACCTGCTCCTGTTCCTATATTCCGACTAATGATATTTGAGCAGGGCAGGATACATGTGGCTGAGTTTCAGAGCGACTGAAAGTTGAAAATACACAATACTTTGTCAGTATTCATACAGAAAAGCATTGGTACTGTTTGGGATTAAGGTTGTTTCTCCTCACAGTTGCTGACATATTTTCATCATTTTCACTTTTTTTTATTTTAGCTACATTTTTTCCTTAAGTTAACACTGTAAAAGTTCAACTTGTGCAAAACTCTGTCACATGTATCCTGTCCTGATCAAAAATCATTTGTAGGAATATGGAAACAAGGCTATGTCATTCAGCACCATGAGCCTCTTCACCATTTAAATTATGTCTGATCTGTATCTCAATTCATTTAACCTTTCACCTTTGTTATTCTCACAAATTTATATTTTCATGTTTCAAGTGCATTAATTTTGAATTTGCATTCATGACTTCTACCCTATGTTTGCAACCTTCAATAACCTTCACTTCCCCTATATTCTCTCCAATACAGCACTGCATTGTTCTGATTGACATTTTACTTTCTCCTCCCTTTGTCTCAACAATATTCTCAGAGCTGACAGTTGCATGGCTCCCAATTTCTGTATTTCCCTTGCTAAACTCCTAAATCTTTTATGCCTTCTTTCAAAATTGTCTTTGACCAAGCCTATAGCCACATTATCTCTTGCTGCCTTTCTGGCTTGACACCTATTTTCCATACACAAAGCCAAGAAACACTCTGGAACATTCTTTGTATTAATCATGCCCTATAAATGTGAGTTGTTGAAGTACCAATTATGAATTCCATACAGTATATTCCATTGTATCAAAAGGATCAAACTAGTTAACAAATTAGGTTGCAAATGGCACGTAAATATTCTAACAAAGTTCAAAAAATGTGCATTAAATATGATCTCTTTAACTATTGTAACTTTGATACTCTCGCACTTGAATTCAGTGGGTGAATTTTGGATTTAGGCAAGCTATCAGCTACCATAGGGTTATGAAATTGCTTCCAATTTACAAATTCAAATGAAGCTTAGAATCAAGCTTTTCTGGCATATGCTTTGAACTAAGTATATTTAAATATATGTTAAAAAAAACTATGTAAATAATTTCACCCCAAGCTTCCATTTGCCTTCGAAATGATTAGTCTTTAAAAGATCAGCCCTTTCGGAAAAGGCAGAGATCTGTGAAATTTGAGGTAAAACTGGATGGCACTGCGGAAATACTGGTTACAAAAACATACAAATCACTGTTAGACAGGTTCAAATACATGCCCATCTGAGATGCAACTTCAATTTAAGCTATAAAGATAGAAATTGCTGGAAAAGCTCAGCAGATCTGGCAGCATCTGTGAAGAAAAATATGAGTAAATGTTTCGGGTCTGGTGATCCTCCCTCAGAACACTTCAGTCTGAGCTGCATCTTTCCACTCCTGCATGACCTCTCTACTGAGCTTTACTCATTAGCCACCCTGTTTAGATGTTAGCTTGAACTGCCAACCTCTTATATGCCTACTCCACTTCCAGCAATTGATTTTTGGCCTCAAGCAACAGCCTGCATACATCTCCACCTGCTTTTCTTACCCTCCCTCTTGACAATTCAACCCCCCCCTCTTTCTCTCTGGAGAATCTTCAGGCTATTTCAAGCATTCACTTATGCATCTCACCCAAATATTACCTTTTAACAATAATTTCAGCCCTTCAGCCCTTGCCAATTTTCTCTTGACCTCAAATATAATCTATTCCTACCATGCAATGGGCCTCATGCCTTCTCAAAAGCAGGAGTGACATTAAAATAATGACCTTATAATCATCTACACCATTCCATAGATCTCACAGCATTCTCTGTAAGCAGAACAGATTGTTATACATAAAGTAACATGAAAATATTGCACAAGCTTGCGTTTTGCAATTTGGTAGAAGTGACTGAATTTCCAAAAGAGTCTCAGTTTGCAATTCTATGGAGTCCTGAGTAGACCTAATCAGCTTGAGGCAAAGAATTTAGCAAAATTATATAATAAAATATAGGGACACCAAATCAAACATAAGATTATAAGACATGGGAGCAGAAGTAGGCCATTTGACCAAATGAGTCTACTCCACCATTCAACGAGATCACAGCTGATTTGATAACCCTCAGTTCAATTTTCCTACTTTATCCTCATAATCCTTGATTTGCTTACAGATTAATGCACAGATTAAAAATCTTTCCATCTCAGCATTGAAATATTCTACATGATCCTGCCTCTATAGTGCGCTTCACAGATTCACGACCCTTTAAGAGGAAGAAAAATTCTCACCTGCGTTCTAAATGGATGACAGTTTACTTTGAGATTAAGCCCTCTGGTCCTAGACTCTGCCCTGTTAAGACCTATGAGAATTGTATGTTTCAACAAGATCACTTCCCTAATCCTAAATTCAATAAATACAAGCTACTCAATGTCTCCTCGTAAGAGAATTCCTCAATACCCAGAATCAACCTAATGAACCACTGTTGAACTGCCTCCAATGCCAGTATATATTTCCACAAATAAATGAACCAAAACTGTTCTCAGCGTTCCAGTTGTAGTCTGACTTGTGCCATGTGTAGTTTTAGCAAGACATCCCAAATTTATATTCCATTCCTTTTGAAGTAAAGGACAACAGACCATTTGCATTTCCAGTTACAGCAAACTATTTTGAATGGCACTTTAAGCATTCATAATAAACTGGCTAAAATTATATCCCTGAAATACCCATGGTTGACTGTTTTATTAAGGGGTTGTATGGTGGCTCACTAGTTAGTACTCCTGCCTGCCAGTACTAGGAACCTGGGTTCAATTCCAGCCTGAGATGTCTGGAGATAGGGGGGTTTGCACGTTCTCCCTGTGTCTGCATAGGTATGCTCCAGTTTCCTCCCACAATCTAAAGATGTACACATTAGGTGGATTGGCTGTGCTAAATTGCCTAAAGTGTCCAGGGGTGCCCAGCCTAGATGGGTTAACCATGAGAAATGTAGGGGTGGGATGTTCTTCAGAAGGTTAGTGTGGACTTGACAGACCAAATGGCGTGCTTCCAAAGTGTAGGGATTTGAATATTATCACAATCTCCAAATAGTCAGTTGAGGGTGCAAATGAGAAAACTCCTTGCCAGTAAGTTTTATTTAATTTAGTATTTAAGAGATTTATGCTGTATGTTTCTATTAATTAATGTGTGTTTCTACTTTGATTATGTGGACCACTTCATCAACTGGAATTTATGATCAACCGGTACACTGGGTCTCATAAAATGTTTGGTGTATCTGCTGAACTTGGATGCTAGCATTTTCTGATTTATGGATCTAAGAACAAGTGAATCCATCTCTGCTGCAGCCTTCTGCAGTCTTTTTTTCATTTAAATAATATCCAGCTCCCCTATTCTTCGTGCCAAAGTGCATATACATACATTTTTCCACATTATATTCCATCTGCCTAGTTTTTGCCTAGCCACTTAACCTGTCTATATCCCTCTGAAGACTCTTATAGTTATTCTCACTACTTGTGTCATGTGCAAACCTAGTGGTACTACATTTACTTCTGTCATCTAAGTCATTAATATATACAATAATTAATTGTGGCTCTAGCACTGATCCCTGTGACAATCCACTAGTTACAGGTTGCCATTGTGGAAATGTGCCCTCCCTTTCCTCAATTCTCTGTTTTCTATTAGGTGGCCAATCTTCTATCCGTGCTAATATACGACCTCAAACACAATGGGTCTTATTAAAAAGCCTATGTGTGGCACTTATCAAACACCTGCTGCGAATCCAAATGTATTCGATCCACTGCTTCTGTTTTAGCTATTCTGAATGTTACCTCCTTAAAGAACTCAAATTTATCAAGCAACCTTTATAATGCTCCATAAAATTTTCACAGTGCCACATTAAGCTAACTGACCTACAGTAACCTTTTTTAATCTCCCTCCCTTTTTGAATGAGGATGTTACATTGGAATTTTTCCAAGATCTAGGGATTCTTGTAGATTACTATCAGTGCATCGACTATCTCTGTAGCCGCTTCTCTTAAAATCCTAGGATGTCAGGTCCATGCAACATATCAGCCTTTACCCCATTAATTTCCCTAGTACTTTATCTCTAGTTTTATTTATTGTGGTTATTTCCTCACTACCTTTACCCCCTTGATTATTTAGTAATTTTGGAATCCTTATAGCGTTCTTTATCACGAAGACTCCAATAGTAGGACAGACTAGGACCTGAAGGCATAGCCTCGGAGCGAAGGGACAACTCTTTAGAACTGCGATGAAGAGGAATTTCTTCAGCCAGAGGGTGGTGAGTCTGTGTCACTCATTGCCGCAGAATGCTGTGGAGGCCAGGTCATTGGCTGCGTTTAAGATGGAGACAGAGAGATTCTTGATTAGTAAGGAGATCAAGGATTATGGGAAGAAGGTGAATGGGGTTGAGAAACATGTCAGCATGATTGAATGGTGAAGCAGACTCAATCTGCTCCTATATCTTATGGTCTAAAACATTTAGTCGATTTCTCGGCTGCTTCTTGGTTCTTTAGTTGCTGACTTCTTCCATTTGATCAACAAGTATTGCTCTTCTTATCATTTTTCTCCAGAATGACAGTTCACTTGCAATCACTATCAATACGATCATTCATTGTCAAGGGTTGCATACATTGACTTTTATTATAGTTTAGTTCATAGGTGACAGATCTTTGCCACTTACAAAATTGTCTAGTCATTTATATGGTCCAGCATCTAACTTGTTCAAATAATCATTGTGGTACTTATCACAAAATCACATCTTTACTACTTTATCGTCCTGCTCCACTTCTCTCAACTTTCATCATTGTTCACTGTCGCTCCAGTCCATGTCTCTCGTTGCCAGATGCTCCCCAACCTCTGCAGACAGTAATTCTTCGTCCTTGGTGACCTCTATCTTCAGTTCAGCTGTTTCCCTTCTGTTTGAATTATCAATTTATTTTAAATCTCTCCCTCCACGACACAGTTCAGCCGACATTCCTTTGCAGCAAAATAAAGAACCACATTAAGTGGATTTTAAGTGCTTTGGGATGCCTTGAGGTTGTGAAAAGTACTATACAAACGCTTTGTGCATTAAAGTGACAGACTCAGACCGGCCCAGTCTGGAACACGAACGCGAGGTAACTCGTCTTGTGACCCGTCTTCATGGCAACAGGAGCTCCGCCCACCCCGCCGCCCCAAACTCTCGCGAGAGTTGGATGTGTCAGCAAGATGGCGGCCGGACGTTGTGAGCGGTGTTGAGGAGGAGTAGTCAGGAGGACGGCGGCCATCAGACACGTCAACCGGGACTGAGTGAACGTAGGCCTAACCTAACCCAACCCAACTCAACCCAACCCAGTCCAGTCCAGTCCAGTCCGGCCCAGTCCAGTGTGCAGGTGTCCTTCGGACTGCTGTCGCCTTTGCTACTCTGAGATGAGCCGAGGGATCGGGAACCGGCCGGGAGGGTGATTCGCCGCTTCATTCGCCGGCCTGGAGGGTACAAGACGTTAAGAGGAGGATGAATCTTCACCAGGTCTTAACTGGTGCCGTTAATCCCGGTGACAGCTGCTTCTCGGTGGGCAACGTCGGCGATGAACCGTTCACGGTGAGTGTGTCGGCCCGCGGAGGATTGCAGAACAGCCGGGTCATGTTTGGGGTGGGTGTTGTTTAGCAGCAGTCAAAACAAGTCGCTTATTTGAATAACCACAGACAGCGAGGTGGAAAAGAACCCGAGAACTGTGTGTAGCCGCCGGCGGCTTTTGCAGCTATGCACAGTTTTAGGAGCTCGTACACAAGCGTGCACGTCCTGGCCGCAGACAACTCATGGATTCCGGCTAAACAAATCTCCGGCTAAGTCGCGATGCTAATGTTTACTTTCATCACAATTTTATTCAGAGCCATCTTCTTTGGATCATACGTTTTCTGTACAGGCCCTGTTGAGGCTGGTCAATCTATTCCATATGTGTTCAAGTCAGTCTTGTTTTGCTGGAGTAGTACTTGAGTGGGAATGGTTTGGTGCCGTACTCAGGTGAATTGCAATTCATGAAACCAAATAACGTCCCACAGTAACAATAATTAGAATTTTTAAGCTTGATCCTATATTACTGAAGTATACAGGCACCGGAAGGTACCTAAGTACCAAATGTGCCAAATCTTAGTTGGGCATCGGTAGGGAACCTGCAGTTGGTGACAGTACAAGTGCACTGGCATCGAAGTTTGCCAAGGTTCTTCATTCCAAAATACACTTGGGACGGAAATTTCAAATTACACATGTAGCTGCAAGGTTAGTAAAGAAAGCCTTAGGTTTACTGTTTTTCACATTTGCTTGACAGCCAGTGAACTATAGTGTTAAAAGATGCTTCCATTTTAATATTTCTTAAACCTTCAAGTTTTTTTTTTGAAGGACTGTGGAAAATGGGTTTATTTCAAGTTCTGTGGAAATACCCGGTGCTTTAAGAAAATCAGAAGTTTGCTCTGGTCCTTGGAGTGCAGTGAATTTTTAAGCTTTCCTAGAAATCACATGGTGACTGCTTGGTTTGCTATAGGCCCTCCTGGGGCAGTTTCAATGGGATGTGTTGTGATATCTAGTCTCGGTTGGAGGGAAGAAGCATGGGTGGAGAGATTGTCCAGTTGATTTTCTCCTATTTCTGAAGAACTCTTAAGTTCAGGGTGAAATCTTTTTCTTAAAAGTGATTAGAGGATCTTGTCAAATTGTATTTTGTGAGCAAACTGAGTTGGAAAGATTCCAGAGACAACACTACGTGATGAGTGACCACATGCCAGCAGCAGACTTTGGAGCATCCTACGCTTTATCATTGGATGTTTGAGAATAACCAATTGACCAAAATGTTCTTTTTACAGAAAGTCTTTATGTGCAGAGGTTTTCTTTGCTTTTTCTAAAGTACTTTCACGTTTTTTTTGTGACAGTTTGAGGGATAAGCGTATGTACCGCAGTATTACTATGCAAGTCAACCAGTTATCCTCAGTAAGGCATCAGAATGTCATTTGTGTTTGGCTTCGGTCCTAGAGTGACAGTTGTAATTCTCAGTTGCATAGATGTATACTCAACAGGTGACAAGGCTTCTAAAGCTTTTATTTTAAAAGGAGAAATTTGGGTGGATTTAAGAACCTCAGTAATTTTACAAGTGGTTGAATATCTACTGCATGAGACAGTAGGTTTGGTTGTTCCTAAGTTTTTACTTTGAAGCCCTTTCTGCATTTTTTTCAATCCTAGAGGTGGATAATTTGGTTAGCATGGTGGGTGGCGGTGGCGGTGGCGGTGGCGGTGGCGGGTCTGGGGGAGGTTGGTGGTGGTGGTGGTGGAGGAGAGATCTCATAGAAACATATACAATCCCGATGGGATTGGACAAGATAGATGCAGAACCATGTTCCCGATGTTGGACGAGTCCAGAACTAGGGGTCACAGTCTTAGAATAAGGAGTAAGCCATTCAGGGCTGAGATTAAAAAGAATAAAAAGAACTGCGGATGCTGTAAGTCAGGAACAAAAACAGAAGTTTGTTGGGCTTTTCTAGCAGGTCTAGCAGCATCTGTAAAGAACAGGGAAAAAATATCAGTTAACGTTTTGGTCTCTGAAGAAGGGTCACCGGGCCCAAAAAGTTAATTCTGATATTTTATTTTCTTCTTCACGATGCTGCCAGACCTGCTGAGCTTTTCCTGCAACTTGTCATGGAATCATAGAATCCCTACATCGTGGAAACAGGCCCTTCGGCCCAATTAGTCCACACTGACCCTCAGCATCCCACCCAGACCCATCCCCCTAATCTCCACATCCCTGAACACTCTGGGCAATTTAGCGCAGCCAATCCACCTAGCCTGCACGTCTTTGGTCTGTGGGAGGAAACTGGAGCACCTGGAGGAAACCCACGCAGGCACAGGGAGAATGTGCAAACTCCACACAGACAGTCCCCCGAGGGTAGAATTGAACCTGGGTACCTGGCGCTGTGAGGCAGCAGTGCTAACCACTGAGCCACCTTTTGTTCCTGAGATGAAGAATTTCTTCACTGTGGAATTCTCTCCCACAGGAAGCCATTGGGGCCAGCTCATCAGTTATATTCAGGAGGCAGCTGGGCATCGCCATTGCTGCTAAAGGCTTCGACATGTATGGGCGCAGGATGGGAATGAGTACTGCATTTGCATGATCAGCCACAATCATATTGAATGGTGGTGCAGGCTGAAAGGGTGAATGGCCTACTTCTGCACCTATTTTCTATGGTTCTATGTAAACGCTTGAAATATTAAAATTAGGCAGTACCTGTGGAGGCAACATCATTTTGCAGATTCATACAGTTTCATCAGAACATGAAAGATAGGTGTGTATCAGATTTTAAGAAACAAGTGTGGCTGCAGAGAAGGGTGAGAAAGGAAGAAAGAGCAAGAGTGCTTTTGTGGTGGTGTGGAAAGCAGGAAAAATTAAATGACGCATGGAGTTATAGGATCTGAAATTTACTAACGTTGCTATTTCCAGAAGGCTAAAGTATCTAACTGAAATAGAAGATGCTGTTCATTGAGCTTATCATAAGCTTCTTTTTAAATGAATTGGGTGTTAGAGGTCAGAGTGACATGCAGAAATGAGATGAGAAATGACTGAGCTTGAGGTCAATTTCAATAATAAGAAGAGAGTGAAGTGCAGAAGAAAAGAAGTACATGTCCCTTGACCCCTTTAGCCACAGGAAATATATGTAAGGAGGGCAGGATTAGTGTATCAATGTCAATTATCATACTAAATGATGCAGCAGGCTCGAGGGGTTGAATGACTTACTCCTTTTATTTTCTATACTTCTGTTAAATGGGATAAACACGATTGGAAGTCATCAACCACGAAGGGGAATCCTTGATAAAGGAAAATGAAACCATATTGGAAGTACTGACTTGGCATTATCAGACCATGAGACTGAGAAATTTGAAGAATACAATAGGTTTCTTAAAGCGAAGTGGAGTGAACAGATGAATTAGGAGCAGGTGGCCATTTGGCCTCTTGAGCCTGTTCGACCGTTCGATAAGATCATGGCTGATCTGATAGCATCCTCAACTCTACATTCCTGCATCCATCAATAACGTTGTACCTGACCACACAGCCATTTTTATTTAACCTATATTTCTAATCAGCCTGTTCAGAGATGTTGTGGTACACCTCTGGAGCAGGTGGGATTTGAATCCAAGCCTCTTGGACCAGGGGTAGGAACGCTACTACTGTTACAAGAGCCCCGCCCACCAACCTCAACAGAACCAACAATGTTCCAGATGTGTCCCATCTGAATTTGATATTCTGAAATGCCTCATTAGTGATTACCAATTTGATCTGTGATCCAAGACCGTCTGAATGTGCGCTTCGAGTTCTGTGTACCCCCTCTCATTATGACCGTCACCTCTCAGCAGAGGGACAGACTCTGGAAGAGTGATAGAGACCAGTGCGACATATAAGGCAGTCATTTTGTAAGTGATACAACAGTGGAGACTAGTGAAAATTGATAAGCTCACTGGACCAGCCTCCTGGAAGGCTTGGATTTTTCAAAAATATTTTTTCACGAAATGTAGGCATTATTAACAATGGCAGCATCAGTTGCTAATTATTCTTGAAATGGATTGGCTTCCTAGACTATTCAGTGCTGTGTCCGGAGTCACATGTAGGCCAGGCTAGGAACGGGTGGTTGACTTTCTTCTCTAAAGGACATTAACGAGCCAGCATTTTGAGATGATTAGTATTTTCTTGGGCACCATTACTGAGACAGGAGTTCGATTCCAGGTTTAGTCATTGAATTTGACTGGCAGTCAAGATGGATTTTGAACTTAAGGCCACATAGTATTAGCGTAAACTTCGAATTTGCAGTCTAGTTATACTACCACTACCGTCATCTCCCCAGATCATGCAAGTAGTGCTGATAGGGAGAGTGAGAGCAGCAGTGAGCTTCCACCACCGATCGATTTCATTAGCTGCTTGACTTGTCTGTCACAACCCGCACCGTGGGTAAAGTGAGGATGCTGGTTCTGATTCCACCCTGGCTGATCAGCACATCCTGTGGTGGCAGCTGATCCATAATGACCTTCCAGCCAATACTTCTCATGAGTTCGAGTTCAAGTCCAAATCCCTCTATGCTATTGCTCCTGAGGACTCTGCCATTTGTTATATAATTGGCATCTGAATTTGATCTTCCAAAATGCATCACTTTGCATTTGTCCAGATTAAACTCCATCTGCCATTTCTCTGCCCAAATCTGCAACCTGTGTCCTGCTATATATCCTTTGAAATCCTACTCACGATCTGCAACTCCATCAGTTTTGGTTCTGCAAACTTACTAATCAGACCGTGTGAATTTTCCTCCAGAACATTTATGTAGATTGCAAACAACAAAAGTCCCATCACTGATCCTTGCAGAACACTACTGGTTACTGATTTCCATTTTGAAAGCACCCTTCCACTGCTACTAAGACCAAACCAGGTCTATGTCTGTCTAGCCATCACCCTGGGTTGCATGAGATTCTGCCTTTTGTACCAGCTTGTCACGAAGTACTCTATTAAATGCCTTAAATTTTGTGTAGACAACATCCACTGCCCTCCTTCAATCATTCTTATCATCTCTTCAAAAACAACTCAATTAAGTTGGTGAGACATGATTTTCCCTGTGCAAGTCCATGCTGCCTATCGGTAAGTCGATTTGCCTCCAAATATGCATTAATCCTGTTGTCAGAACTTCCTGTAACAGCTTACTATTACTGATGTCACTGACATCAGGCTCACAGGTCTTTAATTACCTAGACTATCTCCGTTTTCCTTCTTAAACAAAGGTATAGCACTGGCTGTTTTACTGTCCTCTGGAATCTCACCTGAGGTCAAAGAGGTTGTAAAGTTATCTGTTCAGACCCCAGCTATTGCGTCCCTTGCCTCCCACAATATCCTGGGATGGATCCCATCTGACCCTGAGGACTCGTCAGTATGATAGGAAAAAAAATCTGGAGTCACCATCATTGCGAGTCATAGTTCTATAATGCTACTCTCATGTAAAAGCGTCACAGGTTCTGAAAGCGACAACTTTCAGAAGGTGGTCAAGAAGGCTTGCCTTCATTGGCTGGGGGACTGAATATAAAAATTGGCAAGTGATGTTAAAAGTATAAAACGGTATAAAATTTCAGGCCACATTTGGAATAATTTGTGCAGTTCTGGTCGCCACATTACGAGAAGGGCGTGAATGCTTTGGAGAGGATGCAGAGAAGGTTTCCCAGGATTTTGCCTGTTCTGGAAGGTTTCGGGTATGATGAAAGGTTGGATAAACTTGAATTACTTTCATTGGAAAGGTGGAGGCTGAGGGCCGACCTGTTCAAGATCTACAAAATTGAGAGGCACAGATAGGGTGGATAGTGAGAGGCTCCTTTCCAGGGTGAAAAGATCAACTACATTAGGGCTCAGGTTCATGGTGAGAGAGGAAAAGTTTAGGGGAGAAGTGCAGAGAAAATTTATCATGGGTGCCTGGAACGCAATGCCAGGTGAGGTGGTGCAAGTAGGCACGTTAGCAATGTTTAAGGTGTATTTTAATAGACACGTGAACGGGAGGTATACAGAGGGATAGAAACCACGTACAGGCAATAAGTAGCAAGTCTAAATAAGGAATAGGAATTGGCACAGGCTTGTTGGGCTGAAGGGCATGTTCTTCTGCTGTAATGCTCTTTGTAATGGCTGATCAGGAATTCCACTGCCTGCAATTAGCATGTATTGGAAGGATACCCTCTGTTTTACTGTTTATGGTTGTTTTCTATCAACAGCGTCTTCAAATGAGACTTGGAATCTGAAGCTTCCACATCAGAGTCAGGGATGCGGCATGCCGTAAGATTAGTTTCAACACAAGTTAGTATTAGTGATATTGTTTCGGTGTTCAGCATAAATTTGAGGATCAGTGCATCTTTAGGATGATCAGAGTTCTCAGGATTTGATGTTTATGTTCAAGTATTTTAGATCGCGACCACAATCTCTTTCAATGGAATTGACTGGTTAGGATTATTTTCACACTTAGAATCATAGAATCCCTACAGCACAGAAAGAGGTCATTTGACCCTTCGAGCCTCTGAAGAGCAACCTATCTAGACCCAGCCTCCTACTCTGTCCCTGTAACCTTGTATTTCCCATGGCTAATCCACCTAGCCTACACATCCCCGGACATATTGGACAATTTAGCATAGCCAGTCCAGCTAACCTGCAGGTCTTTGGACTGGTAGGAAACTAGAGCACCTGGTGGAAAGCCATACAGACACGAGGAGAATTGCGGACACCACACTGACAGTCATCTGAGGCAGGAATTGAACCCAGGTTCCTGACGCTGTGAGGCAGCAGCACTAACCACTAAGCCTTTGTGCTGCCCATCTTCTACCTATATTTTATCTTCCTTTTACATCCATACAGGCCTTTAAGCTCTCTTGCCTTCTACCTTTATGTTTTCCTTTTGTATTCTTTCTCATTCCTTGCTATGCTTCACTTGTCGAAATAGAATAGAATCTCCTTTTCATCAAACGGTGTTCATACAGGCATTACCTCCAGTTCCTGCTGGTCATGTTTGGGGGTGGGGGGCATGGAAACCCAGAACTCCGAATGCATCTAATCTCAAAGAAGCACAAAATACTATTGATGCCAGACATCTGAAATATAAACGCAATACAGAAAATGTTCAGGTTAGGTGCAGGTAAGTAGAACTTGCATTACTGATTGACCTTTATGACAACTGGAAAAGGCTGGCGGCATCAATTTTTAAGCAAGTAAAGAGGCAGGGCAAGGTCATCAACTTGCAACGTTAACACAGCTTCTCTTCATAGAGAACCTGCTTTGTCAGTAGCTACAATATTTTTGTGTTTAATTTCAAATTTTCCTCTCCAGCCCCATTCTAGTTGATAACCACTTTTGACGCCCATATGAAAGGAAGACTGCCAAATGGCTGAGGCACAAATCTTGGCGAGTGTGATGTATTTATAATGTCTTTTACATGAGAGTGGGTCTGATGGCAGAAAAACTGTATTCCCTAAGTTCATTGCACTTACTAAGGCAAGCAACTTTTCAGCAGTAGAAATATTGTTTCTCAAAACAAGGCAGTGGATCTGTGAATCTGAATTTGGTTTCTGGTTATGTTTTTGCTGCAGGTAAACATGTGTCACTCCTTGTTATTCCACATTAGAAGTCTAGAAAACAGAACATGTACAAATCTTGGACAAGCTTACGACCTTTCACTCGAGGCTATGTTTTACTCGTGTTGATTTAATTATGAAATTGTTAAATAAACCACTGGCAAATTTTCAGATGAGGATAAATTAGAGGACTCAATGGTTTTGAAGAAGAATTTGGTTGTAATTATAGTATCATCTTAGATTTATATCTTATCCTGGGTTTCTTTGTCAATGCATAGACAGTTGGCTCACGTAAGCCTGTATTGGTAGACAGTCAGTTAGTTAAGTTATCTGGACGATTGGTTTGTGATGTCAGCAGCCTGGGTTCAATTCCTGCACTGGGTGAGGTTCTCATGAATGACTGTCCTTCTCTTGTTGTTCCCTTGCCTGAGGCATGATGACCCTCTGCTTCAATCACCATAAGTTATCTCTCTAATGAGAGGGCAGCCTAATAACCCAGTAGGACTTTGGCAACTTTACCTCTATTGGTGGATATTGGGACAAGAAAACAATATGGTAGACTGAGAGTAATGTGGATGTTAGAGCTTCTTGATTTGCAGGTTTTCTTGTAGATTTCTTATGGTTATTGCATTATCAGAAGCATAAGGTTTTTTATTTTGACATTTTTTTTGAAACTTCTGCAGTCCAAAAAATACGAAGGAGTGATTTTTTTTTTTTGTTTTAGCTAAGTGCCTGACTTTTTAAAAGATTTATATGTTTAATTGTTTTTATCTTTTGCATGATTAAGATTAAAATATGTGGGTAAGGAAGGGTAATTTTTTCAAGATGCTATTGAGAGCTGCTTCTTTTTAGGCTTCATGTCACCGAGGCCATTCAAGAGCCGGTGTGATGACTAGTAGACTCAGAGAAGTGATTACACAGATGGATTGGTGACTGTAAGGACAAGTAAGAAGGTAGTTCACGAGTCTCTGGCTATTCCCCTCTCAAACAGCTGTTCCATTTTGGGTACTGTTGGAGGGGATTGTCTGTGAGGAAAATAGAAGTGGCAGTCAGATCTTGGGCAATAAGTTGGGTTTGCTAAGATTTAAAAGAATAATTGTTATAGGAGACTGTTCTGTCAGGGGCACAGACAGGTGATTCTGCAGCAGTGAGCATGAATCTAGGATAGTATGTTGCTTTCCTGGCGCTAGGGTTAAGGACCTCAAAACATTTGAAGCATATTGTCAAAGGGGAGAGTGAGAAGCCAGAAGTTGTTGTATATATTAGTATGAATGACATATTTAAGGAAACGGTTAAGACTTCGCAGAGTGAATATAAGATGTTAGTTGGGAGGTTTAAAAAACAGAACTTCAAAAGTAGTCATGTCCCGGTGCCACGTGCTAATGAGGGAAGGAATAAAAGGATTAGGCAGACAAATCAATGGTTGAAAAGGTGGTGTAACGTGCAGGGATTCAGATTCTTGGATCATTGGGATCTCTTCTGGTGTAGAAAAGAGCTGGACAAAACGGATGGGTTTCATCAGAACTGGAAATTGACCAATATCCTGGCGGGAGATTTGCTAGTTCTGTTTTGGAAGCCTGTAAACGACTGGGAAAGGGCGTGTTTCTAAGTAACAGTGAAAGTAAAAAGGAGAGATAAAGATGGTTCTGAATCAGAAAAGACAGACAAGAGCAAGTCAGAACGAGGTAAATGAAGAATTAAAATGCATTTCAATGCAAGGGGTCTTTGAAGTAATGCTGATGAATTCAGAGTATGTATTGGAACATGGGACTGGGACCTCACAGCTATGACAGAAACTTGGCTGAGGTAAGGACAGGACCGGCAGCTCAATGTTCCGGATTTAGATGCTATCGGAAGGATAGAAAAGGAGGCAAAAAAGGAGGGGGAAGTGGCATTTTTGACTAAGGAAGATATTACTACTGTGGTAAGGATATTTGAGGGCTCATCCCAGTGAAAATGAATTGAAATAATAAAGGGATGAACACGTTGATGGGGTTGTACAGTAGGCCCCTCGATAGTTGGAGAGAAGTTGAGGGGCAAGTATGTAGGGAGAGCTCAGATATGTGTAAGAATAATGTTGTAATAGGGGATTTTAATTTTCCACACATTGCCTGGGACTGCCAAAGCACTAAAGGTTTAGATGGAGAGAAATTTTCTTTATTAATATGTAAATGTGCCTACTAGAGAAGGAACAAAACTTGACCTTCTCGTGGAAGCTAAGGCGGGGCAAGTGACTGCAGTGTTAGTAGGGGAACACTTCGGGACTAGTGAGCATAATGCTATTAGTTTTAAAATAGTTTGTGTAAAAAGATAAGCCTTCCATAAAAGTTCAAGTTCTTAACTGGAGTAAAGCCAATTTTAATGGTCTGAGACCAGAGCTTTCAAAAGTTGGCTGGAGTAGACTGTTTACAGGTAAAAGGACATCTGACAAGTGGGAGGCTTTCAAAAGTGTGATGAGAATTCAGCCGTTATGTTCACGTTGGAGTGAAAAGTAAGTCCCGTAAGGTTAGGGAACAATGGATGAATAAAGATAATATTCTAGTCAAGAGTAAAAAAGAATCACGAGGTCAACTGGAATTGAATGAATCTGGATCAATATAAAGAGTGTAAGGGTATTCTCAAGATGGAAATCAGGAAGGCAAGGAGGGATATGAAAAAATCTTCTCTGTTAAGGCTAAGGATAATCCACAGATTGGACAAGAAGAACAAGAGAGCGACTAGAGAGAGTATGGGCCCTTAAAGATCAATGAGGTCATCTTTGTGTTGAAACTAAGGAAATGGGAGCAATAGTAGATGAATATTTCACGTCCGGTTTGCAGTGGAGATAGAAATGGAGGCTACAGAACTCTGAAGTAAATATTGAAGTTTTGAAAACCATTCACATTACCGAAGGGGAAGTGCTTGAGGTCCTAAAAAACACAAAGGTAGATAAGTCTCCAGGACCTGATCAAGGGTATCCCAGGATGTTGGGAGAAGTTAGGGAAGAAGTTGCAGAGCCCCTTAGCAGAAATATTTCTGCTATCATCTATAACTGTGGGTGAGGTGCCAGAGGACTGGGGGACGTGACTAATAGTGTGTCTTTATTTAAGAAAGGCCGTAAGGAGAACCCTGGAACTAAAGACCTGAGTCTGACATTGGTGGCTAAGTTGTTGGAGGTGATGCTGAAAGATAGGTTTTAGATGCATTTGGAGAGGCGAGGACTGATTAGGGATAGTCAGCATAGTTTTATGTGTGGGAAATTGTCTTTCACTCTTTAGTTAATTCCTCAAAAAAAACCTCAAAGATTGAGTGGTCAATGCCATTTACTTGGACTTCAGTATAGTATTTGAGGTTCTGCACAGTAAACTAATTCATAAAGTTGGATCACTTGAGATTCAGGGTGAGCTTGCTAATTAGATGTGAAATTGGCTTAACTGTAGGAGGGTGGTGATGGAGAATTTTTTCTTTGGACTGAAGGCCTGTGACCAGCGATGTTCCATAGGAATGGCCACTGAGTCCACTTTTGTTGTTTTATACAAAATGATTTGGATGGTAATTTAGGAGGCGTGGTTAGTAAGTTTGTGGATGACACCAAAATTGGAGGTATGGTGGACAGTGAACCTGGTTACGTCAGGCTACAAAGGTCTTGATTGATTGGGCCAATGGCCTCAGGAGTGGCAGATGGAGTTTAATTTGAATATTGCGAGATTTTGGTAAAACAGGCAAGGGCATTCCTTATACAGTTTTTGGTAGGGCCTCGAGTAATGTCGTGGAATGGAGAGGCCGAAGGGTTCAGGTATGTAATTCTTGAAATTTGAGTCTCATGGAAACAGCTTGGTTAAGGCGTTTAGTATGATTGCCTTCATTGCTCAGACCATTGAGTATAGGAGTTGGGGCATCATGTTGAGGTTGTGCTAGACATTGGTGAGGTCCCTTCTGGCGTACTGTTTGTAGTTTTGGTCATAATATTATAGAAAGAATATAATTAAACTGGAGAGGGTTCAGAAGAGATTTACCAGGATGTTGCTGGAATGGGAGGTTTGAGCATAAAAATAGGCTGGGACTTTTTTCACTGTCGTGTAAGAGTTTGAGGGGTGACCTTTATAAAAGTTGATTAAATCACGAGGGGCACAGAAAAGGTCAGTAGCTAAGGTCATTTTCCTAAGATGGGGGAGTTCAAAACTTGGGGGCATATTTTTAAGGTGAGAGGAAAAAGATTTGTAAAGGGTATGGGCACCTTTTTTAAACAGCGTGGTTTGTGTGGAATTAACTGCCTGAGAATGGGCTGGATGCGGGTATAGTTACAACATTTAAAAGACATTTTGGATAAGTACATGAATAGGAAAGGTTTGGAGGGATATGGGGTAAATGCAAGCAGGTGGGACTAGTTTAGTTTAGGAACATGGTCGGTGTAGACTAAAGGTCTGTTTCCATGCTGTATGACTTGGACTGTATGCCTATGACCAACACTAACCTGGAAAAGTGGAAGAATTATTCTCTAGCAAACTAGGAACGCTAGCACGAAAGGTCAAGAGTGCAAAGTCACTTTAATGGAGAAGCAGATTTTATGAAGTCTTCATGGAAGTGATGGGAAACTAGACAAGAACAAATCAGAAACCGTGGGGAAGTTGAGTTCAGTAGCTAACCATTCGAGAGCTGCACAAGGGCATTTTCTTTGTGCAGTAAACGTTTGTAATTCCACGTCATAGTGACTACTAATTCTAGATGAGCATAACCAGCCAGGTAAACACTTTTTTTGCCATAAGATGTGAGGAAAAGCAGGATTACCAGTAGAAATCATGATGATTTGAGCAGCTTGTCTTGAATCTGAAAACTAGCTGAATGCCCTTGAGAACAATGCCTGAATTTGATAACTTTTTTTGTACTGATCAAGGGTAGAAAAGCAGCATTTTGCATCCAGTGTTGATATCAAACACTATATAGTTGTATTACAGTTGAAAGTACAGCTTCTGTGCCTTGTCCTCGAGCTTAAGAGCTCACCCTGATGGTATTATTTTTCCATATCCTATATCATCTGGGTTGCTTTTTTTGTAAATGGCAGTAAAATGCCAAGCTAGAAGTAATTTGTACCCATGCTTACTGACAACACGTTGAGGCTGTCTGACCTTTACAGATACTGAGGAGACTTTATCTTTTAAATTTAAACTGGATGCCTATGTTACCTGAAGGAAAACCTGTTGCTGACTGGTTATGAAAATACTTTATAGATGCATAGATTATTTTTCATTAATATATCTATAGAAATACTGTACGGTTATACTGTCAGAAATTTTTACACTTGGTATACCAATTCTTTGTTCAGTTTCTTGCTTTGATCTATGCACTGATTATAGGCTAAACCTAGTGGTTAAATGCTTGTCAAAATTGATTTCTGTCTAAATGGGACGGTAAAGTTTTCCCAAATAAGTTATTACAGCATCAAGTAAACATGATGACTAATATCTTAAGTGAGTACTAGACTTGGTTAAAATGTTGAATTGTATTGCAGTTGACATGAAACTTTTTAGTTCAGAAGTAATTGTGACTGATTTCCTGGCAGGCATGCTGATAATCTTTGGCAAGTGATAATAAGTGCTTCAAGGCTATTCTATTAAATGACTCAGACCAACTCAAATAGAGCAACAAAATAAGTGGAAGCGCATGGCTACAAAAGTCAACAGGGGTCAGTTTGTCAAAGGAAATGAGTCTTCAGATTCAATTAGAAATAGGTCAGAAGATTCTAATCGTTCAAAAAGAATTGGACTGACAAATACACAAAAGCTTGTTCATGATAATTTGAATAATTATTAAAAGGTCAGTACCCACAAGGGGGATCCAGAAAGACAGACTTAACATTGAGTGACTAACTTGATCAGCCTTCACTGCAGAGCTGTGGGGAAAAAGTGGAGGTATTGGTCCTATGTTACAGGATTCACTTGATTTCAGGGGGGGTTCTAGTGGGTTGGAAAACTGCAACTGTGACGTCCTTGTTCAGGAAGAGCGGGAGACAAAGCTGGAATCCATACACCGGTTAGCATTTTCCCAATGATAGATATTAAGCTATGATCCATTCCTAAGAAAGGAATAGCTGGGCATTTAAACCATAAGATCATAACAAAATGAGCAGGAGTAGGCCGTTCAGCCCCTTGAGCCTGCTTTGCCATTCAAGAAGATCGTGGCTGATCCAACATTGTTCAAATCCACTTTCGTGCCCTTTCCCCATAACTCTTGATTCCCTGACTTATCAAGAATCTTTCTATCTCGGTCTTAAACATGCACAAGGGTTGTGCCTCCACAGTTATCTGTGGTAAGCAGTTACTAAAGCGCTCAACCCCTTGGTGAGAAGAAATTCATCATCATCTTTAGAAAAGCTTAATGGAATAAAACAATGTCGACATGGTTTTGTGAGAAGAAAGTAAAGTTTGACAGATCTGCTGGAGTTCTCCGTTATCACAAACAGATTTGATAGGGAACTGGTAGTTTTTTTTGTATTTCCAGAAAGCATTCAGTAAGGCCTCAAATGATGAGTTAGTGCACATGTTAGTTCAGTATTTTTGAGTAATGTTTAAGTATGGATCGGCTAACACACAGAAGATGGTCAGAATTAGTTGGGTCTTTACCGGGCCCTGTAACAAGTGGAGTGCCACAAGGATCAGTTGTAGTTCAGTTACTGACTATCAATATTAATGAATTTGAGGGGGGATCTTGCAAGCAGAGAAAATTACCCATTCCTGCCATGGAATGCTGTTCTTGTCTATGCTGTTTTCTCTTCGCTCAGTTACAAGACTATCATTTCCAGCAATTTGAATTGTTATTGTACATTACAAGTCTTTTGAAAGGATGTATTTAAATTTGACTCTTTACATGATTCAACAGGCGCAGTGGAAGTTTCTCCAGTATATAAAGGGGAGATTTTGTTGTATGAGATGTCCTAGATAATGTATGGCTACACAAGTTTTCAAATCGTAAAGGGCGAACATCACTTTGAGACCTGACCTTGATTGTTCTTATCAGTCTCTTTCATGACATGACAACATGGATAGTCCTTAAATGTCATGAATCAACAGCATCCAGAGGATGGAATCTATAAATAAGTTAATATGAAATCATAACGTTGCAACTAATTTAGTATTTGTCTGGTAGGTCTTTTGTGAAGTGCTGCAACCAATTCTAATGTTGTGCAACCTGTTATTCACACTTTAAACTAATATTGCTGTAGGAACTTGTGTATTTGTGACTATAATGAATGCAGTTCTATAGTTTTTAGTTATTTGAGGCTGATATACAAATTAGCCAGTTTCCCAATTTTATTGTCGATTAGTTTTAAAATTGGAACCTTAACTCTGCAACTTTCAAAATTAGTATCATGTGTTTACATTGTATTTGGGCAGATTATTTTTCTTTAAATCTGGAAAAAGTGAACTATGGGAAATGGAGAATGTAGCATGATGAAATCAAAGTTGATTTTCTGACGACTGATTCCCTTGTGTGCCTTTCTCAAATCAGTGCTGCCAAATTATCAAAGTAAGCACTTCGTTGGCAATATGTGTACTAGGTTACAGTTGTTTTCAAAGTATATCTGTGGACGGAGTGATTAACAATGTGATTGTATTAAATTTTTGACGACAAAGGGAACTAATTGTTGACTTGATTTCCTGGTTCGTAATTAGCACTTGCTCAGATCCAGTAGCTATCCTATTAAAATTGCCAAAAAAAAAGATGCATCGTACTTTTCAGAGGTACCCTGTTGCAATGATAAAAATCTTATTTCCCAATAACTAATGTATCACATATTTTAAGAATCAGTCGAAACAGCCCTTGGATGTCATTGTAACCACAAACTGGAACGTCCTACTACAATTAACGTATTGATACTGCAGTAGAAAGCTAGTTTTTGAAAAAAAAATTAATGAGCTTAACACTGTGTTTTTACGTGCAGGTATTTCATATTTTAACTTTTCAAGGTATTTATTAGTTGGTGGAAATTCCTGGCAAGTGTGTCTACAAATGCTGAAGTCTACCTTGATACAAAAATGCTGTGATTGTTTGTTTCAGTCACGAGGGTTGCACTTGACCTCTGCAGCAAGTTTTTCGTTGAGTTGCTCGTACCATAGAAATTACCAAAGAGAAGTAGTGTTCTTGGCTATCAAACATGGAGGTGGGGAAATAGGCATGGATTTGGCAGGTGACATCACACTGAACTTCAGAAATAGCAGGGAAAATGGGGGAGGTGGATGGGGAGAGCTCAAAACCTTTAGCCAGAGTAGTGATGACTGGAGATTGAAGGGGCTGGGAGTTTGTGTTATGTGATATAATTATTATATTATCAGCTCAAATCCCTGAGCAGAGACTTTGTTTCTTAGTCCTACCTGTGTCATTGTATATATGGCAACTGATCCTTCCCTTCCCGCGCCACGTTACTGTGCAGTGCAGGAGAGGTCTTCTGAACCTTGGCAACACAACCTTCTGTCTTTACTGCGAAGAAAAATAATATTCCCTTAACTACTTTTCTCTTTTCTCACCCACTTGAATGGTCCTCTGACTGCAGTCCTGTATAAGTCTGCTCATCGTCCCTTTAGTCTTTTCCCTTGTCTGCACCGGGAGCAAGAACCTCATACCTATTGGATGAGGGTCTTGCTGAGGCTCATTCGAAGCTAAGTTCTGGATCCCCATATCTGCCTCACTTCCAGTCAAACTTATCTGTCCCTGACCATGGACCAAATTTGATGTAATTGTTCTAAAGGGTTGTTTTCAAGATGGCTATTCTGGCACAGTAGGTAGAGTTCAGGCAGCTGGCCAGCAGCTCGCGCTGTCACTCTTGCTGTTTCATCTTTTGTGGCCAAAGCGGTGTTGGCATGTTGGCTGCTGCATTGGCGGTGTGGATCAGAACCCCTTCTTGTAGTGAGGGGTATGGGCAGGGTGAATAGAGAGCAACTGTTCCCCCTGGTTGATGGATCAATCACGAGAGGGCATAGTTTTAGGGTAAGGTGCCTGGGAAGATAGTGGAGGCCAGAGACCTTACAACATTTAAAACATATTTGGATGAGCTCTTCAAATATTGTAACATTCAAGATATGGGATAGGTGCAAGAAATAGGGATTAGCGCACTTCTAATGGTAGTTATGTTGGTGCAGACTCGATGGGCTGAATGGCTTTTTCTGCGAATCTAAGAACGTTTACAAGAACGGTTCCAGGAATGAGGAAGTTACAAAGATTGGAAAAGCTAGGATTGTTTCTCTTGGAGAAGAGAAGGCTGTGAGGAAATCTGGTACAAGTGGTCAAAATTGAGGGGGATCAGGACAATGTAGCTTCCATTCATGAAAGAATTGATAGCAAGAGAACTCGGATTTCAAGGAATTGGCAAAAGCGATAAGAAAAATCTTTCTCCCACAGCAAGTGTTTTCAGTCTGGAATGTATTACTGGAGCGTGTGGTAAAGGAAAGCTCAATCATTGATTCAAAAACAAATCAGGCTGTAATTTGAAAACACAATGTTTCAGAGTAATGGAGAAGCTAAAGAATGTCACTTAAGTAAAATATTCATTGAGTGTTGCTGCAGATAGGATGGTTTGAATGGCCTCCTGTGCTAGGATCATTCTGTGATTTAGTGGTCATTTGGTATAGGATTCAGGTGACTTGATGTGATCTTGTCCACCTCCTAAGCTTCTCATAAATATGAGGAAATAGGAGAGAAACCAGAGAAAGATGAGTTCAAGGCTATGTTAATGGAGCCTGGGTGGATGTTTGACTTCGTGATTTGGGAAGGGGAGAAAGTAAGTTGGCAGTTTATTTGATGGCCCCAGTATTATCAAGGAAACCAGTCACACTTGAAGGTGAGATGAAAAAAATTGTGTTGGCCTAGCAAGAAGAGTGGAATTGGAGTGCTTTTATACGATTTATAATTTGACTTCAATCAATTCATTGTAACACATTTAACCTAAACTCCATTGCCATCAAGGTAAGGATTGTTACTTGAAAAGATGTGTTGGTACAGTAATTCAATTAACATTGACCCACCTGACTTGGGTAAGATGTTTTGATTCAAAAGTTCCAACTAAGCAATCATGGTCATTACCATCATTTGTTGAAATATTTTTAGTTACGTTTTGGCACCAGTTTATGTGGAATCATAGAATGGTTACAACATGAGGAAGCTATTTGGGTGTGTCAGCTTGCTCTCTGATACTAGCTCACCATGTCTCACCATTCCTGTGCCTTTTTGTTTTTCTTGACCCCGTTCGTTCATTCTTAAATAATTATCAAATCCACTTTTGCTGCGATTGGATTTGCTTACTTCAAGTTCGAGAGGCCAGATCTGCTTAAACTGTAGATTGTAATCCCTAGTACAGTCCTGAGATGGGATTCTGGGGTTGTAAACTGAGGCAGCAGTGGCTGCCACTGAACTCTGAGTGTTAACGGCAGTGAGGCCCCTCTCCAATCTAAATATTTGCATTTTTTAATAGTGGATGCTTAATCTTTGAGGCCAGATTGCCCCTCCCAAAAAAATACTGGCAGAGAGATAGGATTATTAAAATCCTGCTGTGTAGAGTGTTATGTGAATATTGAAATAAGTGGTTCTACGTCATCATGGGAAGGAAAACAAGATCACATGACTACAAGGAACTGGGTTTCTTTTGCAGCCTCCTGCTAGAAGTGAAGTCTTACACATCCCTGAATCCCTGAACACTGCGGGCAAATTAGCATGGCCAATCCACCTAGCCTGCACATCTTTGGACTGTGGGAGGAAACCGGAGCACCCAGAGGAAACCCACGCAGACAGGGGGAGAATGTGCAAACTCTACACAGACAGCCCCCCGAGGGTGGTATTGAACCCGGTGCTGAGAGGCAGCAGTGCTAACCACTGTGCCACCGTGCTGCCCCTGTACATTGTCAATTCTATGTTTAAATGTAAGCTATGTTTGCTGCCAAACAAGACTTCAACTGTTAACACCCCCATGGGTCAGAAAAAGCAAAGTAGATGAACAGAAATTGCTGAAGACTAAACGCTATCTTGGCCTCACCCTGCCAACTCCGCCTTCACACGACACTCTTGCAATGCCTCCCCCATTTCCGGATTCCAGATTGAGCTTCCAAACCCACTCACTGCTTAAAGTTTTTTTCATTGGTTGACGAACCAGATCCTACATCACCTTGAATTGTTGTCCTCGTGTCCTTTACCCTTGCACCATTTGGATTAGTTTCTCTATCTAGTCTGAGTCTCTTTTGATTTCATTCTCTGGACATTAGCAGTGCTGGCAAGGCTGTCGCTTAGTGCATGCTCCCTTGATATAAAGGCATGTAATTTGATGCACTTGAAGGCTTGCTTAGCTTCTTCAACGGACAGTTGAGCCATCAATGTAGCAGTGGTAGATTCCCTTCCCTAATCAACAGCTCCAGTATAATGTTGAGTGATACTTTTGTTTCTAGGTTGAAAAAGTTTACTATTTTGAACAATAACATTAAAAATATTCCAAAGAATAAAAGCGTAGTTGAAGACTCTGGATTTTCTGTTGAATATCATAACCGCAATGAAATAATGGGGTGTGGGTTGTGAGGCCTGGATTGTGTGATCCATTACAGAAATTTAAATGCTGCTGCAGAGCATTGTATAAAGCAACTTGATTTTGTTTGGCTTTAGGAAGTCTGCGCCAGGATCTATTGTGGCGTGTTCTAAAATGGAGAGCCTGGTGATATTCTATTATAGCAGGGAGGGAGATTTTATTTTAGCAAGGTCGAACTGGGGGCTTGCAACATGTCGAAAGCACTGCAATATTTGTCTCTTGCCTTCAAAGGTTGTGAGGAAGTTCCCTATATTTCTACACTCTTGTTTCTGCAGTTGTGAAGGTTGATTATCTTTTGTGTAGAAAACGAAAACGTTTTAAAAACTTGGGCTATTTCTCGCTTGTCTTGTATGAGTTGACTTTGAGAATCCCTGAAAACCACTGAATTGATGTAATAGGAGCATTCGCTTAGATCGTCAACTGCCCAGCTGTAGTTTACCAAAGCTACATGTAAATGCCTTTTAGCCTTTTTTCTTGTCCTTTTAGGTTCATAAAATTTTTACCTCTTGATTTGTCTCGGTCTTCTGCAAACACACTAAACGAGTTTTAATCTTTTGTTTAGGAATGGAGTGCAGCTACGTATGTTCTGTTTGGGAAAATATTATTGACAACAGTCATTGGTGATATTTGTTGTAACAGTATATGGGTGCGGTAATTGTTACTGCTCTTGGAGCAATGGCTTCCACATTAGTTCTTTCTGTCGTTTTGGATTTTAGCACTGCTTATTTAAAATACGTGGGAGTAGGCCTTTCAGCCTCTCAAGTCTGTTCAACCATTTAGTGAGATCATGGCTGATCTGTAGCCGAACTCTGTGTACGTGCCTCGGGTCCATATCCCTTAACACCTTTTGCTTGATGCAAATTTGTCTATCCCAGATTTAAAATTAACTGCTCCAACATCATCTACCATTTGTGGAAGAGAGTTTGTTTGTCGAGGTGTTTCCGAACATCTCTCCTAATTTTTAGACTATGTCCCCGAATTCTAGCATCTCCAACCAGTAAAATAATTTTATCTTTAATGGCCCTGACTTTTCCTGTTATTATCTTGAAGACTTTGATCAGATCACCCCTTAACCTTTTTACTTCTGGAGAGAGCAGTCCGAATTTGTATAGTCTCTTTCAAATTTGACCCCCGAGGTCCAGGTATCATTCTGAGAAACCTACGTGACTCCGTCCAAGGCCAGTATAACCTACTTAAAGGTGTGGTGCCCAGATCTGCTCTCAGTACCTCCTTGTTCAGTAAATTTTTTGTGAAGACTATTTTCTTTGCCATGGCTTTCAGACTAACAGAACATCAACAGCTTGACATTTTACATAACATGAACCCAAATAATAACTCTAGAAGACAGGTTGTTATTGCAGGCATCGCACCTAAGGTTTTCTCCGCTCTATATGGCTTACATCGGATGTTGGAAATTTGAAATAGAGGCAAAAAGTGCTGGAAATACTCCGCAGATCAGTGTGTCTGCGACTAGTGAATCGGTTAATATTTCAGGTATGTGACTTTGAACTTTCTCCTTTCTTGAAAGATATCTTGGCTCGGTCACTTGCTGTGGCGAGATTTGAACACTGATTCCCAGAACATTACTTGGGTCTCTGGATTAGTAGTCTGGTGATAAAACCACTAGGCCATCGCCAGCCCCACAGATGCTGCCCGAGCTGCTGAGCTTCTCCCAGCAGTTTTTGTTCCTGTTTTTTGTTTTTCCTTCCTTCCTTCCTTCCTCTGTTCTCCACAGATTTTTTGATTTTTTTTTTTTTTTTTCCCCCTTTCCAGATCTGAACATCAACAAATGTTTGGTTCCCAGATTCTGGGCCATTTCCTGGCTCATTTTCAAGAAGGTATTGAGTGTGTCTTTTTGAGGAAGTGAAACTGTTAACTTGTGATAAGCCAGCAAGGTTGTCTGGACTCCAAACATGGTAGCAGTTGGATTCAGACTACTCTTTCTTCCATGCTGTAAAGCAGTTGCCACTTGTCACTATCTCTACCAGGCTGTGTTGCAAAGCCTTGCTGTGATGTGAAAATTTTTTTGAGGTTAAAAATGTGCGGTAGAATTGCTCCATCGCAATACTAGCAAAATACTTTCGCTCTGTCGGTATGCACCATGTTCGTATCTTACTGTTGCATCTTAACAGTACTCCTCTTGAAAAACTGTCAAATAAGATCAGGTTATGCACTGGTTGGGGTCGTGTGATCATTTACATCACACTGATGGCTGAGATGGTCATGAATTCCCATGCGACCTTGAAGGCTGGGCCAACTCGAGAAGCAAAGTGACCCAAGGCAAGACTATTCCTCTGTTGTTCAATCTCTTCTGGAACAATCCCTAGACAGAGACCCAGAGGTACAATGGCTCAATGGTTATCACCACTGCCTCAAAGCTCCAGGGACCCAGGTTCGATTCCACCCAACTGACTGGTGACTGACTGCAGACTCCACACACACACTGTCCCTGTGTCTGCATGGCTTTCCTCTGGGTGCTCTGGTTTCCTCACACAGTTCAAAAATGTGCAGGTTAGGTGGATTGGCCATGGGGAATGTAGGGTGAGGAGGATGGGTCTGGATTGGATGCTCTTCAGAGGATCGGAGCAGACTTGATGGGCAGAATGGCCTGCTTTCACAATGTAGGAATTCTGATTCTATGCACAAAATAGTGTTGGGAGGTGGCACTTCCATGCTTTTGTTACCTTGTCTTCCAAGGTTGTAGAGCTTAAGTCCTGCTGAAAAAGCTTCTCCAATGCATCTTGGGGATTACTGTACCATCGGTTTAAATTTAAATCATGCTTAAAGTCATTGGACTTGTAGTGACAACTCTGCTGCTTGACCTCCTGAGTTGGTCCACCACTACTTTTATGAGAGCAACTGTTTGGTTTGGTTTGTCTGAAGTGGGCTGAATCGTGAATTTGTTTAGTGTTTTTTTTTAAAGTGTAATTCTCTGTAGCATGTTTGATAACTATTGGAAATCCGCTTGCATTTGCTTTGCTACATTTAGCCTTTGAGAAATTCTAATCCACAAATGCTAAGCTCTTTGGAGTTAAAAATTGTACATGTCATAATGGATCGAATCTAGGGCAGTAGGAATGCTGAATTAGAAGCACAGCTCTTTGTGAAATGAATTTGCCGCAGATAAAATCCTCTAGGAATGAGTAGTGTAGCAACAACTGGAAATTGAGGATGTTGATGGTAGCTTGAGGATGTACGATGAGGATCGATGGCCCAAGTGGAGTGTTAATTGAAAGCCCAGTGAGATAGTTGAAACCAGCTTAAGTTCTGGAGAGTAAAGCCATATTCCTTGTGATGAAGGCCATTCTTTTGAAAAAATATATTCAGAAGGTAACCTAAGAGCATTATCCCTTTCCAATATGGAAATGTCGTAAGTATAACAAACATTTTATTCACTGGGCAGCAGGAGTGTGTTGATCAATCAAATATTCTGGATAACGAAGAGGTCCACATAATCATGTCAAAATCCATTGAGCAGTAGAAAAATAATGCAGGAGGGTATATGCATCACTGTTATATTTAACATAAATCATTTAAAATTACAATTTTGCCTTAAAACGGAGTGGCAGAGAGCCTTCTCGTTTGCACACTCAACTGACTACTCAGACATTATGGTAGATTGTGCTGTTTGAGGAGCAGTTAACTCTGAATTGAATCAGATGTTGACGCTTCGTGTGGCCACTCGATTGAACAAGAAGTATGTTTATACTCGAGTAAATAAACCAAAGCCTACAGTAATTGGACAGAATAATACAGTAAAGTTTACTGTATTTGAGGTACATAATTTTTGATTTGTTGAGAGTGGCAGCTCATAAGGCGCCGTTTAAACCAAGCTTACTGTGTATTTTTGATACAGGATCTACTTCAAGCATTGGTCTTTGTCAAAAGAGTGAACTTGAAGTGGTCCTTGGCAGTGTGTTCCTCTTTTACCAAAACACAGTGGGATCTCCTTTTTACAAACGTATTTTCAGACTTGTAAGTGACAAAACAGATGTTAGCTAGTCATCCAAGTGTCTAGCTTCTGTTGATCATAAAAGATGGAACTTTTTTTAAAATGAAGCTTATAGATCTACTTGGGCAAAATTAAATACCGTGGGTATAGAATGTCCAATGTTGCAGATACTCGGCAGGTCAGTCAATCTCTGTAGAGAAAAATGGTGTCCATGTTTCAGGTCAGTAACCCTCAACGTTGAGCCTGTTCTGCCACTTATGGCTGATTGCATGCTTTCATACTTTTACCCATCCCTTCCCCATAATCCTGTATCCCACCAGGAATCAACATTCCTTCTATGCTGCGTGCACGTGCAGCTGCTCCAAGGTTCTAAGTACAGCAATTGGTGTTAGCATGGCAATGGTATTGGCAGGCCAGTCGTGGTGTTGATTCTGGAAATCACTATAGCAGTACCGACTGTCATCCTGCACAACTAGTAAGAAAATTAGAGGTAATGCTGCTGATAATCATTGAATCCCTGCAGTATAGAAAGAGACCTGCACATTTGTGGACACCACAGGGCAATTTTCCATGGCCAATCCACCTAACCTGCAAATCTTTGGACTCTGGACAGGAAACTGGAGAATGTGCAAATTCCATAGTCACTCAAGGGTGAATTGAACCCAGGTCCCTGGTGCTGAGAGGCAGCAGTGCTAACCACTGAGCCTCTGTGCTGCCCCCATTAGAAATCAGAAATCTATCATTCTCTCCCTTAAGTATACTCTGAGTCTGAGCTTCCACAGTCATCTGTGGAGAATTCCCAAGGTTCCAGATCCTCTTGAATGTAAACTTTTCTCCTCATCTTGAACCCGAGTCGTCGTGATGTGGAGGTGCCGGTGTTGGACTGGGGTGGACAAGGCCAGCAGTCACATGACACCAGGTTATAGTCTGACAGGTTTACTTGAAATTGCAAGCTTTCAGAGGCCGTTCCTTCGTCAGGTGAAATGACTTCACCTGATGAAATGTAGTAAAAGCTTGCGAATTCAAATAAACCTGTCGGACTATAACCTGGTGTCATGTGACTTCTGACGTTAACTTTGTTGAATCCAAATGGCATTCCTCTTGTATTTAAATTGGGCCCCTGACCCAGGCTCCCCAACCAAGGGAATCATCTTACCTACACCTATGCTTTCCATCCCTTAAGGATTCTGTAGTTCAATGTGCTCACTTTGTTCTTGAAAATACTAGAGTGTACAGGACCAGTTTGCAGAGTCTCTTTCCACAGGATAGCTCTGCCGTCCTAAGAACAAGTCTGGCGAGCCTTCATTGCACTTCCTCTGTAGCAATAATACATTTCTTGGGATGAAGAAGCCAATACTGTACATGCTACTCCAGTTATGGTCAAGTCAGGCCAATTGCTGTGCAACTGAAGTAAGATGTCACCACTGCTGTACTTGGGTCCTGTTGTAATTGAAGCTGATATTTCATTAGCCTTTCTCAGAGTTTACTGCATCTGGCTTGCCAGCCTTCAGTGAGTTACCAACAAGGGCACCTAGGTCTCTACGTCTGCACTATCCAACCTCTTTCTGTTTATGCAGGACTCTGCACATCTGTTCCTCCTAGCAAAATCAATAAAGTTGCGTTCTTCTACACTACGTTCCATCAGCCATATCCTTACCCATTCAACTCCTCCTGAAGCTATTTTATATCTTCACTAAATGCATTCTCACTTTGTTTCAGCTGTAAATTTGGAAATACTACATTTGGTCCCCACCTTCAGATCAGTGATATATGTTGTGAACAGCTGAGGTCCAAGTACCATCCCTTGCATTACCCTACCAGTCTCAGCCTCCCAAAGCAAGAGATCCATTTATTTGTGCTGTTTCTTTTTACTAACCAGTCATTAATCCAAGCTAGCACATTAATTCCAAATCTCTGTTTTTTTTATCAACTTATCAAAACAGCCTCCTGTGGAGGGCTTTTTAAAAACCTTATGAAACTAAGTGTGTGACATCATTTGCTGTCTTTGGTTTGGAAAATGGTACTATTTAATTGATAAAGTTCCAAGTTCATCAAATGCTATACCCATTCGGATCATTATCATCTAACTGTAATTTATCGCATCCTTTCTAACAGTATTTGACAGAAACTGAAGGGTGGAAAGAAAATTGACACTATGAAAAGGGTATGTGAAAAGTCTGGACTCTGTCCAAAGAGAGTGAACAAACTGGCATTTGCTGGCAAAGCTGACTGATACTGGGCAACTTTCTTATGGTAAACGAGCAAGAATGGTGGTGGACACCAGAGCGGTGATTTAATCAGAGTTTATCAGAAGCAGCTAAGTCACGTTACGCTGCAACTCGACAATTATGCTAAGAATTTACACAAGCAATGTGGTGCCTTTTTAAGAGGTTGATTCAATGTGAAAGTTCAGTTATATGATGAGTCTTAAGTTTTTTTCTAACACGTCAAAGGAAATTTTTCGGCTTTAATTGTGAAGTATGTAGTTAAAGAAAATCAAACTCAACTGGGTTGAAGTAATTTGCTAGTCGGATTCTAAGATTGAGCTATCTCATTTTAAAAAAAAAAATGACATTGTTTTCAATGGGCATCTGGGAAACGTGGAAAATATATCAAATTGAAATTCAAGGATGTGAATCGAGCAAAATGTTGCAAGGCTAGTTCAGTCCCTGTGTAATCAATCGAAAGGTCGAGACAGAATTAGAGAGGCTGGTCAAGATGATAGGTGTAAATGAGTGATGAGGAAAAATGGATCAGTACACATTTGCAGTGATTTTAAAGTCACTAATTCAGAACTCTTTGCTGAGCGGTATCCTTTGCGTTTAATGAATGTTGTATTAGCTGAAGTAGCTGGAACTTTTCAGTAAAATTGATCTTCATTAAGCCTAGGTCAGAGAGAAATACTTGACAACTATAACACACATCGGACTTTTCAAATACAAGAGAAATCCATATGGCTGCACATCTGCATTATTCAAAGGTGCTATGGATCAGATTTTGAGTGGACTGGAAAGAGTTCATTGTTGAACTATCATTTCTGCATGTGACCAAAGTAAACAAACAATTTAGATGCTTCTCTGCAGAAGCTTGAAGATTATGGCCTTAGAGTGAGGAAATGTGAATTTCTTATTGAATGTTTAACCCATATCATTGACACCGAGAGGTTGCACAAGTCAACTTCAAAAGTAAAAGTCAAGATTGAGGTGCCAACTGTGATCATTTTTGCTTGCTAAATTACTGTGCGAAAACAAGAATTGGAAATGGGAAGATCAGTGTGAGGTTTTACATGAGTCGAACAGGCTTTATTAATGTCAGAAAACTTGACCCATTTTGACCCAAACTGCTGTGAATCGTTGGAATGAGATGATTCCACCAATACCTAGTAACAGACTACAGAGCGTTAACCACAATATTCAGGTATCCTACCTTTTCTAGCAGTGAGTGAATGCAGAGGTGGCTGTTATAAGCTCATGCTTATAAAATTAAGTATCGGCAGTCTGATTTGCATGGGAGTGTTGATGGGCTTTGTAGATCACTTCTGCCAAATTAGTTGACCACACATGACTGTATTATTCTGTCCAATTATTATAGCTTATTTATTTACCTCAATGTAAACATACTTGTTCAATCAAATGTCAGCATGAAATATCAACCGTTGCAATTTTTAGTCAATTTCTCCTCCAATACCACAATCTACTGCAATGCCTGAATAGTCAGTTGAGGGTGTGAGTGAGAATTCTCTCTGCCAGTGTATGTTTTACAACACTGCATTGTTATCTTGGTGACTTACGCTATAAATAATCTGAGTGCGTATATCCCCTGCATTATGTTTCTATTAGTTAGTGTATGTTTTTACATTGATTATGTTGACCTCTTGATTATCTGGAATATTTTAATCAACTGGCACACTCTTGGTCCCATGGCTGCCTGTTAATAAAAGGATGGTATATGTTGTATATATTATACATGATGAGCATACTTTTATTGCTGGAATCTCTAATGTGGAGGGGGAGGAATGTTGTGTATTTGAAAAGTATGGTGGGACTATCACCTTTTGAAAGTACAATCACATGATGTTTTGATGTCATTAGCCATTTTTGGTGGAAAATAGCTATCGGACCTCAGATGCAGAGCAAACACCTCTTGGCCTCTGGTCCTTCTTGGAACAAAACACAATGGGTGTGCCTCTGTACAAGCTTTGACTCCAGATAAAAGCAGTTCTAATGTTGCTATGAAACTTGAGTTTTAGACAAGGCTGAAAGGTTGCAGACCTGAAATCCTAACTGTTTTTAATCCCAAAGAAATTGCCAGATCGAATGACTGTTGGTAGCATTTTCTATTTTTTTGTAATAAATTTGGGTATTTTATGGGCAAGTGGAACATTGTGTACACTGGAAACCTGAAGTAAAATGGAAAAAGCTTTTAAAAACGAAACGCCACCAAACCTTTTCAGTATTTTATGCTTCTCTTATGGATTGTTTTATGATTCTGTTCAGAACATTGTATTCTTTTACCACTGGAGTTCCTTTGTTTAAAAGTTAAAGATTTGATTCGGTAGATGGAGTTATGTCATGTAGTTGATATGCTTAACATGTTGTATCTCTCTGGTATTGGCACGTGGATTAGCATACATTTTAGCTGGTCACAGTGGAATGTTTTTACACGTGCTTTTACAGCAGTATAGTGGAAATACTTGTGTTTTAATTGTCCATTTACCAACCAATCAAGATGTCATCACATTTTTACAGTGTTGCTTTTATTTCAACATTTTACTTTATCGTAGTGGACTCTTTGATTCCTTTAACATTATCTGATCCTCGGTCATCACCTTTGCTTCACTTTTCATGTATTTGGGATCCTGTACTGTGAATTCTATATAGTGTCTTCATTATTGAAAGAAGAATGGGACAGTATCTTTTCAGAATTGTCCCTTCACTTGTTTGTTCTTTGAAGTTGCATGCATTTGTGCTGATCAGTTTTAAGAACATCTTCCATTTCTATGTCCAAGTTGTCTGCTTGTTGGTTTGGAATTTCTCGATTCTTATTTAGGTTTGGTAATCTGTTGAATATCCAAAGATGGTCATGTTACTATCAGGTTTGTGTAAAACACCAAAGTCGTACCTCGTACCTTTTCAAAGTCACTGATTTGCACCAAACCATTTCCAGTGGTTTTTGGTCAGTTTGCGTGGTAAAATACTTAGTGAGCAAGTAATACTCGGATTCTCTGGGGAGGTAGCGAGTAGGGTTCATAAAGGGGAAGCAGTGGGTATAATATACTTGGATTTTCAGAAGATTTTTGATAAGGTAAGAGTCTGTAGCCCTGATTGTTGTATATTAACGTGGATAGTATATTAGCATGGCTAACTAATAGAAGGCAGAGCTAGGATAAATGGGACATTTTCAGGATGGTAACCTATAACTTGTGTCCAGTATAATATGCATCAATGTTTTGGGTGAGGGAAGTGTGGCAGGGCTTGCAGGTGACCCAGCATATGTGGGAAGACAAGTGGCGAGGCTGACACTGTCTGCAGAGTAATACGGATAGTCACCAGCTGTGGACAACATCTTGGCAGATGGAATATAATGTTGGAAATGTGAGGTTATTTACTTTTGGCAGGCTGCAGATACTGGATTGTTCATTGTTTATTCTAAGCTGAGAGAGAGATTTTTAATCTGCAAGGAGAAAAGACAGGAGAGTGGAGTTGATGATTGATCATCCAGACTTGATAGAAGATACGAGCAGGAGGCAGCCCTTCGGCCCTTCAAGCCTACTCCACCACTCTTTCTCCCCTTAACCTTTGATTGCCCCAAGTGCTATATCTAGCCTCTTCTTGAATACATTCAATGTTTTGGCATCAAATACTTCCTGTGGTAATGAATTCCACAGGCTTGCCACTCTTTGGGTGAAGAAATGTCTCATCTCCGTCCTAAATCATCTACCTCGAATCGTCATACTGTGACCCATGGTTTTGGACACACCCACCATTGGTAACATCTTCCCTGCATCTACCCTGTCTAGTCCTATTAGAATTTTAAGTCTTGGACTGGCAGAGCAGATTTGGTGGGCTTATGCACGTGTGTGTAACATGGTGACACACAAAATGCAAGAGCAACTTTCTCGCTGTCAGTTGGAATAATTTAGATTGTGCTTCTGGGGGCCCAAGTGCAACTGGCTTGCCATCTTGCATGGTATATGTACCTAGCACTTTGGGATGCAATGATTTGCGAGATGGTCATTTTGTTATATCCTAGTACCTTAGGATACAACTTTCTGCTGTCACGATTTGAGTGATTCAAACATGTTGATTGTGCACCTACCGTACTGTTGGGGTGGAATGTGTAAATTACTCGACACCCAGAGTCTACTTCCAGCATCAAAGAGTTTATTCATGTTACCTCAGCCTGAGGAAACCTCTGGCGATCCACAAACTGCTTCACTGAATAAAGGAAAAATGTGAACTTAATATATTGTGTTTTCAGCTTGCCTTTGACTATTGCAAACAAATCGTATTACTAATTGATCTCTCTCACAGCCAATCAGATTAATCGTGTGACTGCATGGTGAGTGATGGACAGCCTGATGAATAACCCCAGATCTGTTTAGTAGACTTCACTGACTTTTTATCCTTGGGCTTTCACCATGAATCTTATTGAATCCACATTGCAATGTCTGCATCTGTAACTCTACGCAGTGTGGGGGCCGTTCCTTACTGTTGGAGGATGCCTGTCCATAGGAATTTAGTGGGATCTCCTTAATGCTTATTGTGTGTTTTTGAGAATTATATATAATATTTCAACGATATAGAAATGTAGTAGAAAAAAGCAGTACAGTGACTCAAAAAGGTTGGCACAACTGTCTCAGAGCCCTAGGGACCCATTCAATTCCAGCCTCGAGTGGTTTGTGCAAACTCCAAACAGACATTCTCCCTATATCTGTGTGGATTTCCTCTGGGTGTGCTGGTTCTCTTCCACAATTCAAAGATGTGCAGGCTAGGTGGATTAGCCATAGGAAATGCAGGGTTACAGGCATACACTAGCAGGGTGGGTCTGGGTGGCATGCTGTTCAGCAGGGCAATGTGGCCCGATGGAGCAAGTAGCCTGCTTCCACAACGTAGGATTTCTGATTCTATAACATGTATATTCAAAATTTATAACAATGGTTATCTGGGAATCTGAACTAAAGTAAATCTATCTGATGGATCTCAGACTTCAAATCAGTCAGGTTTGGAATTCTTTTCTCAGCAAACTCCAGGGTGTCCTTATCCAGCAGTCTATACATAAACAGCAGCAACTGCATGATTGCAACTCGTCCCTTTGTGTGCTATCTTAACCTTGTAACCTGGGTGTATGTTCTCTTATGTAGCTACAATCGTCCCAACTTATAGTTTACTTTGATATTAGACCAAACAAGCCAATACTTCAGCTAAAAATCATCTTCTCTGTCATCAACTTGTGTCAACTGAACAAAAGCAAGTTGCTGGAAAAGCTTAGCAGGTCTGGCAGCATCTGTAAAGAAAAATTGGGGTTAACATTTCTGGTCCAGTGACCCTTCCTCAGAACCTGCCGTCACTGAACCAAAACGTTAATTCCGATTTTGCTTGAAGGATGCTGCCCATAGTGTTCAGGGACATATGGTCTAGGTGGGTTGGTGTGGACTTATTTGGCCAAACGGCCTGTTTCCACACTGTAGAGATTCTGTGAAAAGTTTTCTAACTTTGATGCTTTGTCAGAAACGTTGGGTATGTATGGTGCGAGAAAATCTGAGACCTCTCTGCAGGTGGTATTTATCTTGAAGACTACCTAGGTCTTGCATTTTCATTTTTGCTTGAGTTAGGACAGCATGCGTAACTTGAATAGTTAGGGTCAGATCAACTTTTCTTGACCTTAATTTAGCTGGCACTTAATGCTATTCAAAGCCAAAGATTTCATGATGATCTGTCACCATCATTGAGTGTAGATTTTGGCCCTGCTCTTATGGTTTTGCCCACTATTGAAATATCATTGACAATACGTATATATCCAGAAATATTTTCTGGAATTCTACCCATATGCTGATGAAACAAATCCTGACCAACAAACTGAAAGGTAATTTCTAATACAGCAATATTTACAAATAGTGTTCTGAAAGTCATGAGTTCATGACAGTCTTAAACACGTATTTGCCAGAGTTGTTTTTTTTTGGACATCGATATTTTATAATCAAACCGTTGAGAGATGTTAATACACATCTCTGATGCAGCTAGGTCTTCCTCTGGGCCATGAAGATACACTACCCTTGTGCTACAAGAGTCTTTGTTCTTTTGGCATATGATAAGTGTTAAATACTTCTAACTGGATTTTAATTCCCGCACTGTCACATTGGCAGAGTAGAAAGCTTGTTCATCTTCTGGTTCAAGGTTATTCTACTCTGAATCTCCAGTTCTGGTTGGTCTTGCTGTTAATCTTTTAAGTGTATGTTTTTAAACCAGATCTCAGTCCCATTCCCATGCAGTTTTTTTGGTTATATCCTGTCAAAACCTCTGGTGGTATCTTGAGATAGTAAGAACTGCCGATTGCTGGAGTCAGATAACACTGGAGCTGGAGGAGCACAGCAGGCCAGGAAGCTTCAGAGGAGCAGGAAGGTTGATGTTTCGGGTCGGGACCCTTCAGAAATGGGGTGGGGGGGAGGGAGCTCTGAAGTAAATAGAGGGGTGGGGCTGGGGAAGGTAGGTGGGATGGTGATAGATGAGTGCAGGTTGGCTGTGGTGGGGATTGGTCAGATTGGTGGGAGAGAAGACAGACAGGTTGTGTCAGGCCAAGGAGGTGGGGATGAGAGAGGAGGGTTGGTCATGGGATCAGGCTGGGGGTGGGGAGAATTTGAAACTGGTCAAGTCCACATTGAGACCATTGGGTTGTAGACTCCCAAGGTGGAATTTGAGGTGCTGCTCCTCCAGTTTCCTGGTGGCATCATTGTGACACTGGAGGAGGCCCAGGATGGACATATCGCCCTGGGAGGGGGAGTTGAAGTGGTTTGCGACTGGAAGGTGTTGTCATTTGTCACAAAGAGAGCCCTGGCGCTCTACAAAGCAGTCTCCAAGCCTCCGCTTGGTCTCACCAATGTAGAGGACGCCACGTCGGGAGCAGCAGATGCAATAGACCACATTAGCGGATGTGCAGGTGACCCTCAGTCTGATGTGAAAGGTTTTTTTGGTTCCTTGGATGAATGTGAGGGGAGGAGGTGTAGGGGAGGTGTCTGTACTTCCTGCGGTTGCAGGGAAAGGTGCTGGGGTGGTGGGGCTAGTGGGGAGTGTGGAGCAGACGAGGGAGTCACAAAGACAGTATCTTGAACCAGGTTTCTTGCGCAAGGATACAGAGCATCTTTTGCACTGTATGATTTGTGAAGATCTTGGAACGCAGGACAGCTTTGTGGTGGATTAAACACCTTGCACCTGCTCCACGGTTTGCTCTGCATCCTGACTACTGTGCTAATGCTGGTCACTTGAACCAAATGCTTGCAAGTATTGTTTTATGGATATGGTGGTTTCATATTTCCTGCTGTCTTGAAGCAGTGTGTCAATGTTGCCATTGTACGTTATCTCGAAGGTCTTTTTCAGAAAAATTCAATCGGTATGGAAGCTATCAAGGAGCACGATTATGCTGTCACCTCAGCTTTTGAAAAGTTTTGTCATTGCCCTTGTGGCAACCACTCACAAAAGAATCAGTTGATTCTCGTGTTTTATCTCTCTATAAGATGTTAGCCTGAAATGGTGAAGTTTGAAGATTTTTACGCAGACTGCTTTTTCGGCATTTTCTTTTATGACCAAGATAGAAAAGTGTATTGCCTTCTGCTCCCACTGCATGGGTCACAATTTATTTTTTGACCTGGTTCCCAAAATGGCCATCTTATACTTAGTGTATATTAGATTTTAAAATTAAGTAGTTATAATTAATAAACATAATTTTTTAAGTAAAACACATTCACTGACTCTACAAACTAAGCGTGTTAGCCATTTTTGCAATGTGAATATATAAATATTTAATTGCTGAACGTGCAAGCCAACTCCCCACTTGCCTCGCTTTCATCCCTGTCTCTTTCGACCCACCCTCATACTCCCCCCCCCCCCCTCCACACCACAGGATGCTCGTGTATGTGTGCACTGTCTCTCTTTCTCCTGAGATTCACTTTGAAATATGAACAATTTTGACTAAATCAGACTTTCTTAGTGAAGGTAAAAAGAAAGGATAAGTTGTGGACTGTTTATACAATTGTCAATCTGATGTATTGGTATGCAAACATGGAGGTCATTAAACATGAGCAAATGACTCTGGGATCTTTACCAACACAGCTTGCTCAGGAAAAACCATATCGAAGATACTGTCAGACACTTTTCATGTGAGAGACCAGGTTCCAACTAAATGAGGGGTCCAAGTACTGTGCTGCATCCTTAACGTGAAGTATTTCCAGAAATATTGGTGGACTCAGAAGCACTGTTTCCCCAAGTAGTCCACCAAATAACAAATTCAAACCATCTTCTTCAAAGAAGCAGCTGTGGCCTGGGAGTTTTAAGCTTTGGTAGGCGGTCTGCAGTAAACACACAGTTAACGTGAGACATAAGACTTTGAAAAAAAAAAATGCCTTGTTTAGTCAAAACTTCCACTGTTCTTGATGTATGTTTTATTTTTATTTGAAAAAGCATCAGCAGCCTATGGAAGTCAAATCCACAAAAATAAATAGGAAGCCATTGTTAACACCATAAGCTGTCTGATTTTCTTTAGACATGCTCAAATTTTGATATCTGTACAACCCCTCGATTCCAATGGCTATATAAATTTTCTCTGCTTTCTTAGCTGGTTCTGTAGCAACTAAATCTCAAAAGCATTGCTCAGTCCATTGTTTGAAAAGCCTAAACTGGGGTATGTGGTTTTCTTCTTTTTGATGCTTCCTAACGTTTGCAGATATTGATGTCTTGAATTGTAGCACCATGTCATAACCTAACACAGATTGAGTAGTGTGGACTTGGTTTACTTCAAAAGTTCAAACAGGTTTATTAACAGCTGAGTCTAATATTTGCAGTTACAGATGTATTTAGTCTCCTATTATGCTGCTTGCTGGACTGCACAGGACAGTTAGTCTTTGTGATTTACATCCTAGTCCTTGGCTTATTAGCAAATCAATCTCTTCAAAGCAACAATACCACAGTGTACAAGGTAGTCAACAGTGCTGTGGTTCCTGTGCTATTGAGATCATGAAAAAGTTATTTTTTTAAACATAGAAACCTGGAAGGTGTATGCTGTAAAGGGAGGCCACACAGCCCCTCTTGCCAGTGTCAGCTTCAAAAAATTGTAATGTCTCAATTTCTAACTGTCGGTTAATAGTCCTGCAGGGTGCAACGCCTAGTGTTTGTCCAGTGGTAGTTTCTGCATCTGTCATTCTTCCAGCCATTTGAGCCCCAGACCCCCATCATCCTCTTGGTGAGCAAGAAGAACTCTCAAAACCTCTCTGACCCTCAAGTGTTTCCAGCACCACTTGTTTTTATTGCCCAAGTTTAGATATGGTAATTGGCAAAAGAAACCATGATACCGTGAAATATAACATCAGTGAATGATTAGGTTCTGGAATGCACTGCCTAAGAGCGTGGAAGTAGGACCAATTGACACTTCCAAAGGAGAACAGAATCATCATTTGAAAAAGACAAATTTGTACTCCACAGGGGAAATTGCAGGAGAATGCACAAAGCATATTGTTCTTTGAGATCCTGCTCACAAACAACGTTGTATCAAGTGGCCCCTCTTATGATGTAACCATTCTGATTTGCTCAGTTACTAAGTAGGCCATCAATGCTGCAAATTACTGGAAGGATCTCAGCATCTTTTGCCTTCCTCCTCCAATACCTGCTGTCTTACCACCACCTTTTTTCCTGAAGCTAGGGATTTATTTTAGGAAAAGGTTGCATTGTATAAGTGGAATGCAAATATTACTCCTGTAATTTTTTTCTAAATTATCCCATTTGTTCAGTAATTTAAATGGGAAGTCGGGAAAGAAACAAAGATGCTATTTGACTCTCGATTATGACAGAGCTGTTCCACCTCTTTAATTATCCTCAACCTGTTTATCTCCTCTTCTGTACTCGCATGTATTTTTAGTGAAATATTATCTTATTGTCTCAGATGTAATGTACACCTGTCTTAATTAGGTATTTTGTAAGATTCTATTCTGGAGTGGAATTACCTGACTTAGTTTGACATCTGATCTGAAAACTCTTAGCTGTCTTGGTCGACATATTTCTACAAATTAAAATACAATTCAGTTTAAAATTCTGGCACTTGAAACATAGAAATTGGAGTAGGCCCATTTGGCCCTTCAAGCCTGCTGTGCCATTAAGTATGATCCTGGCTCCTCATCTGTCTCAGTCCTGTTTATGCTTTCTCCCCATACCTTTAGCCCTAAGAATTGTATCTTAGTTCATTTTGAAGACTTCGTTGCTACTTTCTGGCAGTGAAGAATAGAGCGTGCCCTGTTTTGCTACAAATATCTTAATCTTTCTGTTTTCTGTCTGATTTTTTTTTTTTAAAAATAAGTTTTTAGTAATAGAATATTTCATTATACTGCCATCAATAAAATCTGTAGAACATCCTACTTGAAACATGAAAAACAATTTCTCAGTTTCATAAAATTTTAATAAGACTTTGACATGTTCTTGAATGGCAAGCAAATGATGCATCCATTTATGTATATTGGCCACAAAGCCATTCGCAATGATATGTAGGTATCATGAAATTTTGAAAATAAATCACAAGAGTAGCCAAACAACAAAATTTACACCAAAGCAGACATTTGAGCAGGTGATTTAGTTAGCTACCAAGAAGCATATTGAAGGAAGGGGAGGTTTTTGGATATTGGTAATCATTCTGAAATCTGTGCAATCAAGCTAGCGTTCCTTTATTCCGAGTATCACACTTAACCATTCATGAGAGGTTCCTATTTTAACTAAATAATAATATAAAATGTTCATAATTAACATGACGATGTAATTTTTTTAAGACTAAAAATATTTTAGGTGGGTAATAGGCAAGAGGTTTATATCTGCTGCCCTGTGTATTGATAAAAATAACATTTAAGTATATTTAAAGTAAGAAACTCAAGTTGAAAATACACACTTGTACGTCTGTATAGAGGTATATTTACTGGCAAGAAAATATAAATAAATGCTGCCCAGCCAGTCAGCCATTCCATATTCATTTCTCTCAGCCTCTCTTTTCGAGGAAATGCTTAAGTCGTAATGAAATTAACAATGACTTTACTCTCCCACACTCTATCCAGTAAAAGAACTTGCGCTTAGTAGATCTTTTCAGGAGGCTTTTCCTTTTGGCCTCCTGCCTTCTAGGTAATTGCATTGTATAGTGTGCTACAGAACCACACAGATCAGAACAGCTTGCAGATTTATTCAGCTGAAGTCAAGGGAAATATTAAGTATTATCACTTTAAGGGTGTGGTCCCAGAGAACTGGAAAATAGCTAATATACCACCTTTTTAAGAAGGGAGTGAGGCAGAAGACAGCAAAGTATAGGCTGATTAGCCTGACCTCAGTTGTTAAGATTAGAATTCTTTTGAGGAGGTAATGAGCAAGTTAGAAGCAGGAGAGCCAGTCGATGTTGTCGATTTGGATTTCCAGAAGGCCTTTGACAAGGTGCTGCACGAAGCCTGCCAAATAATATAAAAGTCCAAGGTGGTAAGTGCGAAGTACTGGCATGAGTAGAGGATTGTCTGACTGGCGGAAGGCAGAGTAGGGATAAAGGCGACTTTCTGTGGACTACGGCTTGTGACTAGTGGAGTTCCACAGGGGTCTGGGTTAGAACCAGAACTATTCACATTACGTATTAATGATGAAGGAATGAGGACATTGTTGCCAGGTGTTCAGATGGCACAAAGATATTGGAGGTACAAGTAGTATTGAGGAAATGGGGAGGCTGCGCAGGAACTTGGACAGGTTAAGAGAATGGGCAAAGAAGTGGCAGATGGAATACAATGTGGCAAAGTGAGAGATTAGGCTATTCAGTTGGAAGAGTGGAGGCGAATACTATTCTAAATGGCGGGTGGGGGGATTCTTTATAAATCCTAGTTCAGATTTTTTTACGATTAACATTCAGGTTCAGTTAGCAGTTAAGAAAGCAAATACAAAGTTAGCCTTCATGTCAAGAGGACAAGGATACAAAGGCAGATATGTACTGCTGAGGCTGTATAAATCTCCGGTCAGACCAAAGGAATATTGAGATCTGTTTTGGGCCCTGTTAGCTAAGCATGGGTATCCTGGCATTGGGAAGGATCGAGAGAAGGTTTACAAGAATGATTCCAGCGATGAAGGACTTCTCGAGGAGCAGTTGAGTCTGGATCTGCACTTGGAGTTCTGTAGGATGAAACTTACAGAATACTGAGAGGCCTGGATAGAATGAACATAGCCAAGATGTTCCCACTAGTAGGAAAGGCGAGGACCGGAGGGCACAGCCTCAGTGAAGGGATGACCTTTCAGAATAGAACTGAGATGAGGAGGGATTTTTTCAGATAGACACTGGTTAATCTGTGGAACACATTGCCGTAGAGGGCTTTGGTGGCCCAGTCCTTGAGTGTCTTTAAGGTAGATGTTCTTGATTGATAAGGGGATTAAAGGTTATGGGGAGGGCAGACAGCAGAATGGAATTCAAAAACCGAACAGCATTGATCAAATGGTGGAGCAGGCTCAATGGACCGAATTGCCTAATTCTGATTGTACATCTTATGGTTATAAAGCTGCATTTTACAATTGCAAAATAGTCATCTTGCAGGTAGATTTGCAAGTTTGCCTCATCCAGCTAATATTTTGGACTGACTCAGAATTTTTAAGACTGTTTGTTTATTTGTTTTGAAAATTATTTATTTTATAGGAAAATAACAACTTCACCTGTCAGATCCCTGCTACCGAACCAATTGATGTTGACTGAATTTTTTTGTCTCATTGGGACGCAGAGGAAATGCTGATATTTCAGTTAATTTCCTTTTGCTCCAGTCCCCATTCAGTTGTTTGATATTTCTTTTTGAAATTATGAACATATTTTAGCAAGTAGCTAATAATCTGTTAATAAATATTTTTACAGTGTTAAATAAAGTCAGTTTTGTTTAATGCTTGCTTACCAACTATTTTCATGTCTTAACCAGGCTTATGCTTCAGGATGTGATGTCGTGATTTTATCCAGTGATTTTGAAAGACTTCAAATTATTCCTGGGGCCAAACATGGAAATATCCAAGTTGGATGTGTTGATTGCTCCATGCATCAGGGAAAGGTATGTCAGATTACTTCCTAACTGTGTTTTGGAACACAGTTCCAAAACATCATAACTTTGATTATGCCATGGTTCACAATGCATGGAAGCAGGAAGAGGCCATTCAAATCCTTGAGCCCTGATATATTAGTCAGTTATTGTATCACTTAATTATATTTACCTGCCGTAATTACAAAACTGCTTCCCTTTTTTAAAATGAGGGATCACATGGTGGGCATGTTGGCGCAGTAGTTTTCGCTGCTGCTCACACAGCCAGGAGCCTGAGATCGATTTCAACCTTGGTTGACTATGTGGAGTTTGCATGTTCTCCCCTGTCTGCGTGGGTTTCTGCCAGGTGCTATGGTTTCCTCCCACAGTGCAGGTTCTGGTAGATTGGCCATGCTAAATTGCCCTGTGGTATCCAGGGATGTGAAGGCTGGATGAATTAGTTGAGGTAAATGTGGGGTTACAAGGATAGCGTTGTGGGGAGTTGGGGGCTGGATGGATCTGGGTGTGATGTTCTTCGAAGGGTCATTGTGGACTTGATGGGCCAAATGGCCTCTTGCTGCACTGTAGAGATTCTGTGATTCGACATTAGCAAAATATTGTCTTAAAGTGGAGGTGGAAAGCATGTTTTGCCTTCTGGACCCACAACTAGAGGACACTTTTAAAATTAGCTGTCACCTTTTTGTAAGTCAAAAGTGAACAAGTTTTGTTTTGTTTTTGATTTGTGAACCTTTGGAACTCTGCTTCAGAAGGCACTGCCTCAGAGCTACCCTTCAGTTCTAACTGCCAGATCTGCTAAGTTTATCCAGCACTCTCTGGTTTTATTTCAGACCTCCAGCGTACAATGCTTTGCTTTTAACTTTGGACCCTTGTTCGGGAAAGATTTGTAATGATAAGCCCAGCATTTACAAACAAATTAGTTTAATTTCGATAGTGGAAAAGTTTCTAGAAACCATTATGACAGTTTTTTTGATTCATGGAAAAGAGTGGGTTGATTAGGAAGATTTCAAAAGTGGACTTCGTGTTTGACTTGCTAGACATTTTTGAATCAATAATACTTGATATGATCTGTGTGGACTTTGAGAAGTTGCTTGATACAGAACCACACAACAGACTTGAGAGGAATGGTATAGGTCATAGGTGAAATGAGCCAGTAGCAACGTGGGTGAGAATTGACTGAATGATAGTAAACACTTATGGTCAATACATATATTTCAAGCTGGTGGATGTCGTGGAATTTCTAAGGGTTCAATATTGGGACCGTTGCTTTTCCTGATGCATGTTAATCATCTAGATTTTGATGTGCAGGTAACAATTTCAAAGTTTGCAGATTAAACAAAACTTGGAAAAATTGTTAATCGTGAGTTTACTGTAGAACGCAAAGGCATGCTGACAAATTGGAGGAGTGGACGAACAGGTGGCAAATGGTATTCAGTGCAGAAAGGTTTGAGATAATGCTTTTTGGTAGGAAGGACATTGAGAGATGAGATACGATTGAGGGTACAGTTCCAAATAGCACACAGGAGCAGAGGAACCCAAGTGAGTGTATATTTGTGCAGATCACTGAAAGTTGCGGGAGAGGTTAATACAGTTTCCATGGCTTTATTAATAGGGGCATAGAGTACAGGAGCAAGGGGGTGATGTTGAACTTGTGGAAGCCACTTGTTAGGCGTCAAGTTGGAGAATTTTGTACAGATATGGATGCCATATTATAGAATGTGAACATATTGGTGAGCATGCCAAAGTTATTTCCAAGAACGATTCCAGAGATGTGAAATGTAAGTTTTGACCATGGATTGAAGGTGAGATTGTTCTCCTTGGAGAGAAGGGGAAGAGGAAATCTAATGGAGATTTTCAAAACCATGAGGGACCAGGATAGAGTAGATGGGGGAACAACTTTCGTCACTTGTGAAAGGATCAAGAACCAAAGGGATTTGTACAAGAAGCAAATGTTACGTGTGAAAATCTTCCTCACAGTGAGTAGTTGGGGTATGGAATGCTTTGCCTGAAAGTGTGGTGGAGGGAGGTTCATTTGAGGCATCCAGTGATTATTTCTATCCAAATAATGTGCAAACATATGGCGGATAAAGGGGGAGGCTACCTGGTGGCATTCTTGCTCATTTGAAGACCCAGTTCAGAGATCAAGAGCTGAATGGCCTCCTTCTGTGCTGTTGGACTTGTGATTCTGTGAAGCCAGAAGATGACAACCTTGGAATGAGCGGGATATGTTTACCAAAATTGTACAGGAGTCCAAGGTCTGAATTGCTAGGAGGCATAATACAAGTTAGTTAACGAGTGCCTAAAATGTAAGGAATTCTTGTTGCCCTCCTTTGATACAATCAAAATAGATTAATTAGCTATTTTCTTGGGCTTTTGTGTTCTTTGCTTACAGAAGTTAATGCAACAAAGTTTTTGATTGTCTGTAAGGCTGTTCAAGACAGTTGACGACTTGTTGCAACAGAATTTTCCACCGTGTAATGAACAAAAGTGATGGTATAACTAGACTAGTCAGATCCCATCGTTAAACCTGGCGAGATTCTATTTTCTTTTTAGTTAATGTGGTGGTTAGTCACTGAGACACGTTGATAGAAGGCCACAGATTTTCATTAAGAACAAAACCAATTTATTACGCAAGAAATTTTTAATAAGCTATAAAAGTAAAGGAGAAAATTCGGACTGCTATTCAAGTAGACATTAAAACGAAGTTTCCGTTTTCCTGACATGATCCATGATTGAGACTTAAGTCCAAAAATCTTAGTCCTCTATTTCAAACCTTTAGGGTTCTCAACTAACTTCTGGGTTCTTTCCATGTATTGTGGAGACAATTCAATGTATTATCTAAATCTGATGTTTCATTATATCAAGATTCAAGTTTCTCAATTTTAATAATGCACCAATATCTACCCAAAGTCTGCTGCGATGGAAGTGTCGCAAAACTCAGTCGTTTTGCTGAAGTAGCTGGTCCCTGGGCTGCCCTGATGCTATGTTTTTCCTCCAAATAAGTGTCACCCAAGGCTGGAATCGAGCTTGGAGCTAGGGTGCTGTAAGGCAACTGTACTAATCACTGAGCTACCATGCCAGCCCCGAACAATCTTTAATCAATCTTCTGCAGCTTCAATATGTTTGCAACACACTTTTACTTGAATAATTGGGATGTTTAAGGGAGGTAAAGCAAAAAATGGAAATTAAAACTTACTTTGTCATTAAATTTAAAAAACTAACTTTAAAATGTACATTGTTTTTATACTGCAACGCAGGTTGCATCAGTTTGCTCATTTTTGCAAATGTGTTGGTGGATATTTGATAATCTTGCTTTCTACATTGACGTTCACTGTATATTCTAATGCTAAATGTTTTCTTGTATCCCATGGCACCCATGAACAGTGTGGTGTACATCTATGCGTGCTGTTGCTTTATCTGAAATTAATTATTAGAGATGCTCATAAGAGATTTTCAATAAAATTGGAAAATTATTGAATGGCAAAACAACGCTGACCTACAATTTTCAATGAATGAACCTGTAAATAGGATATCACTTAGTCTCAGAAATTGAGCAGAATATTGTCAATTTAAAACAAAGATGATTTATTGACTTCTAATTATTCTAACTCTGAGATGTGATTTTTGTAGGAATAAACAATCCGTTTTAATTTCTTAAATGTGTTTTCTCCACAGATTGCAGCATCGTATGGAAATGTAATCTGCGTTTTTGACCCCATTGCACTTTTAAATCAGAAAACTAAGCCTTCTATGGTAATTAGAGACGGCTTACACTCTTTGTTTTTAAGCCCATTGAAGATGTTGCTCCCTTGAAATTTGATTTCTACCTCAAAATAGTTGTTAGTATCTATTTGGCAAGGTTCTTTAAAGTATTTTTTTGGTCAGCAAAAGCTTTGCAGAGAAACTGTTGTTTGATTCTCCAAGTTACTGAGGGTTTTACATGTTCTCGTAGAGTTTCTGATCATCCACTATGAAATCTAACGCATATCTAGCTGGGAGTATGCCATTAGGATTTTAGTGTGCAGGACTCTATAACAACAGAATAATAAGGAGCAGGAGTTGGTAAATTAGCCCCCAAGCCCGCTCCACCATTTAATGCAATCATAGCTGATTTCTTCTCGACCTTAACTTCATTGTCTTGCATGCTCCTCATAACTCTTTAACCCATTGCTAACTAAAGATCTGACTATTTCCTCCTTCAGTTTATCTTGATATCCACTGTACTATGGGTTAGTGAATTCTGCAGATTCATGATGTTTTCTGAGAAGTAATTCTACCTGTGTCTTGAAAGACTGACGCGCCTTAGAATAAAACTATGACGTCTCGTCCTAGATCAAGAGGAAACATCCTGATAAACATCTACTTTGTCAATCCCCTTTAGCATTTTACGTAGTTAAATTTCCCTCATGTTTCTAAACTGTAAAGATTATAAACCTAAACTGATGAATCTCTCTTTGAGTGAAGCTTTCCATCTTTGGAATCAATCTAGTTTACCTTCTCTGAACTGCCTCCAATGCAATTACATCCTTTGTGGTGAGGCAAAGTGGAAGAATTCTAGCCTTCAGTAAATGTCTGTCTCTCTTTCAGGTTCCATTATTCAGTCCTAATTGCCTACTTACTCAACCATATACTAGAGTACTATAAACTTGCCTATCTTTTATGTAGGGATAACAAGGTGTAGAGCTGGATGAACACAGCAGGCCAAGCAGCATCAGAGGAGCAGAAAAGCTGACGTTTCGGGCCTAGACCCTTATTCAGAAAACCCGAAATGTCAGCTTTCCTGCTCCTCTGCTGCTTGGCCTGCTGTATTCATCCAGCTCTACCCCTTGTGATCTCAGATTCTCCAGCATCTGCAGTTCCTACTATCTTTTATGTACTTGATTTTGCAAATTTGCCAAAGAGATGACTGTCTTTCACTTTCCATTATTAGGCTTGGAACTACTGTGATTCCAATTAGATAGTCGACTAGTGATTATAGGAAAACTGATTAGTAAGATTTCATGCCAGATATGAACCAAAGCAGCTCTTCAGCCTCATTAGCTATGCAAATTGCCATGCTAGTGCATTGCCACTGTCCTGGCTGACATAACCACTGATTGTTCATTCTTTGTTTTGTCCAGAGCTAATTTAAGGGAGGCAATTGCCTAGTGCTATTAACACAAGACTATTAATCCAGAAACCCAGCTAATATTCTGGAGCCCCAAATTTGAACTCCTCCACAGCAGATAGTGGAATTTGAGTTCAATAAAAAAAATCTTCAAATGATCATAAATCTATTTTGTCAACAACCCTTCTGGCCCATTCAGTGTCCTTCAGGGACATCGGCCATCTTACATCTGGTCTGCCTGACATGTGACTTCAAACCCGCAGCAATGTGGTTCAATCTTAAATGCCTTTTGAACTGCCCTAGCAAGTGACTCAATTGTATCAATCATTACAAAGTCTGAAGAAAGAAATGAAACTGGATAGACCACCTGGCATGGACCTAGGCACCAGTAATGGCAATGGCAGAAGTAGCCCTGTCAATCCTACAATGTCCTCCTTGCAAACATCTGGGAGAGCTGTTTCTCAGATTATTTAAACAACAGCCTGATGATTTCATACTCTCAGAATCATACTTTAGAGACAATGTCTCAGACGCCACCATCACAGGATATGTCCTTTCATAGAAATTTCATAGAATCCCAACAGTGTTTAAACAGGCCCTTCATCCAACTAGTCAACACTGACCCTCAGACCATCCCACTCGGACCCATCCCCCTATAACCTACCTAATCTACACATCCCTGAACACTATGGGCAATTTAGCATGGCCAACCCACCTAACCTGCATACCTTTGGACTGTCGGAAGAAGTCGGAGCACCCGGAGGAAACCCACGCAGACATGGGGAGAATGTGCAAACTCCACACAGAGAATCGCCTGAGGGTGGAATCGAACCCTGGTACCTGGCGCTGTGAGGTAGCAATGCTAACCACTGAGCCACCATGCCGCCCATCCTGTCCCATTTGCAGGGCAGACCTACAGAGATAGTATATGGTCAGGAAAGAGTTGCAGTGGGACTGTTTAACATTGACTCTAGATTCTGTGAATTCTCATGGTTTCAGGTTTAAACATTGGCAAGTAAATCTGCTGATGAATCAGCAGTCCTTGTGATATCAAACAGTTGAAGGCACTCGATACCACAAAGGCTGTGGGCGATGACAACGTTTTAGAAACAGTATTGAAGACTTTTGCTCCAGAACTTGCAGCTCCTCTAGCCATGCTGTTCCAGTGCAGTTATAATGCTGGCATCAACCTGACAATTTGGAAAATTGCCCAGGTATGTCCGATACACAAAAAGCAGGAAAAAGCCAACCCAGCTAGTTAGCCATCCCATCAGTCTACACTCTCGTCAGTAAAGTGATAGAAGGTAACATCAACACTGCTATCGAGCAGCATCTGCTCAGTGATGCCCGGTTTGGATTCTGCAAGGGCCACTCAGTTCCTGACTTCATTACTGATTTGGTGCAAACATGGACAAAAGAGCTGAATTCCAGAGGCGAGATGAGCATGACCATGATAGCCCTTGACGTCAAGGCCACATTCCACTGAGTGCAGCATCAAGGAGCCCTAGCAAATCTGGAATCGGTGGAAATTTGGGCGCAACCTCATCTGCTGTTTGGAGTCATACCTGGAACATAGGAATATGGTCACGGCTGTTGGAGGTCAGTTATCTCAGCTCCAGGACATTTGTATGGCTTCCTCATGTTCGTGACCTGGGCCCAATCATCATCATCAAATGCTGCTTCAACAACCTTCCCTCCATCATAAGCTCGGTAGTAGAAATGTTTACTGACAGTTGTGTAATGTCAGTACCATTGGCATCTCTTTAGATACCAAATCAGTCCATGTTCAACTGCAACAAGATCTGGACAATATCCAATCTTGGACTGACCACTTACAAGTGACGTTCACACCACACAAATGCCAGGCAATGATCACCTCCAATAAGAGACAAAATAACTACTGCCCCTTGAAATTCACTGGTGTTAGCATCACTGAATCCCCCATTATCAATCTCCTGAGGGTTACCATTAACCAGAAGTTCAACTGGACTCGCCACAAATTATAGTTGCTACAAGAGGAGGTCAAAGGCTATGAATACCGTGGCAAGTAACTCCCGTTCTGACTCTCAAAAGCCTGTCCACCATCTGCAAGGCACAAGTCAGGATTGTGATGGAATACTCTCCACTTGGCTGGGTGGGTGCAGCTCCAACATTGCTCAAGAAGCTTGACACCAAAAGGCAGTCCACTTATTTAGTACATCCACATCTACAAGTATCCACTCTCCCCTCCAATGATACTTAGTAGCAGCTGTGTGTGCTATCTATAAGATGCACTGTAGAAATTCATAAACAATCCTCAGACATCATCTTCCAACCCCCCAACCACTTGTATCTAGAAGGCTAGAGAAAATAGATACATTAAAACACCACTACCTGCAAGTTCTCCTCCAAGCCACGCACCATCCTGACTTGGAAATATATTTTCGTACTTTCACTGTCTCTGGATCAAGAACCTGGAATTCCCTCCAAGTGCACTGTGGGTAAACCTACAGCACATGGACTGCAGCAATTCAAGAAGGCAGCTCACTACCACCTTCCCAAGGGCAACAAATGCTGGCCTAGCTCATGACGCCCATGTCTCACAAGTGAATAAAAAGCAATTTTGCTTCAAAGCAACTCACATTTACATTCAGATGATGTACTTAAGTGTATGCTTGAACCTTTAGTCTACTTAGTACTATTGACCTTTCGTTCCAATTTCACAATTGACTAGAGCTAGAAATTAATCTCTGTTGAGCTGAAGAGACTCTCATAGGAAAGCTTGAATCATCTTTGAGTTGAGTATCGAGGCTTACACTTAACCCACTCATTAAGTGAAATTTATTTGTGTAAGGCAGTGACAAAATGAAGTTGATATTGTTTCCAGTGCATTTCTTTCCTGAAATGATTAATTTCTGCCACAAAATCCAACTTGCATCATACACCCCAAATGATGCCACATCTTCCACATTGTACCTACGAGCTCGAAACTGTGAAAAAGGACTTATGGATACTTGCCTGGTACACTAAAAGATTAACCTGCACTGTGATTCGCATGTAACCAAAGAAAACCCAAATATCTGTCTTGCCATCTCCTTGCAGCTGAGGAGGTCTTATCCACAACGAAATTTGCATTCTTAGCATTTTGAGGCATTGAAGCAAATTAACAATTAGAACAGCTAGCTCTTGCAGTGCAGTTTTTGAGGTATTTTCTTAAACCATGCAAAGCTAAAATAATATATGCAAGGATACCACTATGACTTAATGCATGAGCCATGGTTGAAATATGAATTGAAACAGTAGGTTTCCTATCTACAGAAAGGAATACTATAATAGTTCACACATCCTGTCACTAGAATATCATTCAATACATTATTTAGAAAAATGAGTTAAATTATACTGACAGTTTTCCACTTGATGCATTATGATCCAATACCCTGGACCAACTGACGTTTTGGAAACTTTGAGAAAAGATACTAGTGTAAAAAATTAGAAAGTATTGTGTTGAGTTCTTCAGGAATTGAGATTATAAAGAATTCTAGACATACACACTTCAAGACAGAGTGTAGAGGTAGGACTACAGTGTTGTGAACTTGATTTTTCAACTAGAAATATTTAGCGCTGACAAATTTGCTGTTTTCACGTAGTTTTGATATTGTTGAAGCACAGAAGAATTGCACTTAATTTGTCATGAAGAAAAGCAGTTCTCTCAGATATCGCTGTTGCTTTTGATTGAAGTATGCTGTCAACTGTTTAATGTGAATATTTGTGGCTGTTACAGTATGCAGTAAAAGTGAGTACACTTTCACTGCATTGGATAATATTGCTGAATATGAATTCCATTGCATTAAATTTGTGCACTGTTTCTCTAATTTGCATTAAGTGTTTGACTGAAAGTTGTTTTCTAGCTCACTGATTTGTATCTACACTTGTGATGGTAGAAGTCCTTAAGTAAAAGGTAGCAATGTGCCAATTGTCATCATCTTGGAATTTACTGTTAACCACAAACTGAACTGGGTGAGCAGGTTTCTGAGGAAAGTAATTCTTCACCTACCTTCCCAAAATGTGTCCACTACTTACAAGTCAGGAGTGTGATAGAATGCTTTTCACTAGTTGGGATGAGTGCAGTTACAATAACGTCTGAGAAGTTCAATATCATACAGAACAAATTAACCTGCTCGACTGATACCCCATCAAATACCTCAACATTCACTTCCTCCATTACCAACACAGTGGCAGCAGGGTGCACCATCGACAATATGCATTGCTGCAACTCACCAAGGTTCCTTTGACTGCATCTTTGAAACATGACCTCTACTGTTGTCCTGCAAGGTGGCAATAGATGCACGGGAATGCCGTCTGCAAGTTCTTTGCAAGCCGCACCTGGTTTGGATCTATGTCACAGTGAAGAAACAGTCACTAGATCAAAATTCTGAAACTTGCTTCCTGACAGTTGGTTGGCCACCCCATGGACTGTTGTGGTTCCATAAAACTGCTTACCACTGCCATTTCACAAAGGCGAAGGATGCCCAACAATGCCAGCACCCTGTGAATGGAGGAAAGGTTTCAGTATTTGAAGCACAAAGGGATTTGGGTGTCCTAGTTCAGGATTCTCAAGGTTAAATGCAGATTCGCTTGGCAGTTAGGAGGGCAAATGTGATGTTAACATTCATTTTGAGAGGACTAGAATGCAAGAGCACAGATGTACTGCTGAGGCTGCACAAGGGTTTGGTGAGACCGCATTTGGAATATTGTGAGCATTTTTTTTGTTTTGGCGGTTGTATCTGAGAAAAGAACAAGCTGGCATTGGGAGGGGGGGTCCTGAGAAGGTTTACAAGAATGATCTTGAAATGAGGAGCAGTTGAGGACTCTGAGTCTACACTCAGTATTTATGGAGTTTAGAAGGGTGAGGAGGGAATCTGATCGAAATTTCAAGAATACTGAGAGGCCTGGATAGAATAGACATGAACAAGATATCTCCATTAGTAGGAGAGACTGAGACCTGAGAGCACAGCCTCCGAGTGAAGGGGACGGCTTTTTAGAACTGAAATGAGGAATTTCTTCAGCCAGAGGGTGGTGAATCTGTAGAATTCATTACTGCAGAACACTGTAGAGGCCAAGTCATGCAGTATATTTAAGACCAAAATAAGTTCTTGAATGGTAAAGGGATCAAGGATTATGGGGAAAAGGCTGGAGAATGTGGTTGAGAAACATATCAGCCATGGTACAATGACCGAGCAGACTTTTGGCTGATTGACCTAACTCAGTTCTTGTATGTTATGGTCATATTGAATAAATAAAAAGCAAATGTATTTATGGACAGAAAATTGGTAGCAGTTGACCATTATGTACTTGGTTTGGATGGTTGAGTAAGTTGCCTTTGAATTGTGTCATCCGTATTCATGAAAATTTATTTATACTTTTAATATGGGAGAAAATGAAACAAACTGATGAGCAACATGCTCAAGTATTTTTTTAAAGAAGCAAGTGAGTTTAAATCTTAGATCAAAGCTTTATTGAAAAGTTTAAATTTAGTTGTTTTGGTGAATTTTGTTTTAGGTATTAAATCTTGGCTGTATTTTGCAACATTTAAGTCATCAATGAATTCGCTGAGTCCATTAAGGACCATACAGTTTGCACATAACACTTAATTTGCTTTAGGACCTTTCAATCTTTCCATCTTTGAATTATTTGATTGCTTATGTTTTAATCTCTTTTTGAGTCCTGCTGATTTTGTTATATGGTTCACAGCAGCTTAATTATCAATGGCAGAAGAGTGGCCAGTTTGCACTGGAGTCAGTGGTACATAACTTAGCATGGGATCCTCAAGGTAAGAGAAAGGTTACAAGTTTGTTTAATGAATGCCCAGTAGTAAGCTGATTAAGTTGAATGCGAATGAGCTGACTTTTTTCCAACAGTTATTTATCCAATGTAATTTTTGCTGACTGAGTTTGGACTGTAAAGGTGAGAATGTTTCACTGTCAATAAGCCCTTTCTCGCACGATAATTCTGAGTAAGTTAAGTGTCAGTAATGAAAATTTCAAAATTTTAAAACATCCTGGTGTCTTGAGGTGGAGATTATCCAGTTTGCATTTTCTTAGTAGTTTAAACTGCTAACAAATAGTGAACATAATTAAAGAATGACTGTTAAGGTGGTGAAACTTCCTTAGCCACTTCGGAACATGACAGACAAAACTTTAAACTAATCCACATAAGGCATTGCTAGGACAAAGCATATTAAAAGAGATCAAAATTTGATAAAAATTGAATAAATACATTTGGGTAAACTATCCTACAAAAATGGATTGTGGGTAGCACATTACAGCGAGATGATCACGCCATAGGTTGAGTGCACCCAATCTGCATTTCACTGGGGAGATGAAATGCAGCTTTGACCCCTTTTCCAAACACCTGTGGTGTGTCCATAAAAATGACCCTCCCCTACCAGTCGTCTGCCACTTCAACACATCACTCTGTTCCCATGTCAATGTTTCACGCCTGCTGCAGTGCTCCAGCAGTCCTCTGTGCAAGCTGGGGAAAGAACACCTCTGCCTCTGCTAAGGAACCTAACCGTTTTCGCGATTCAACATTAAGTTTAACAATTTCAGAACATGATCACTGTCCTCCATGTTTTGTTACCCTAGGTTAGCACCCTATCTTGTCATCAGCACTTTGTGTTTGTCTGCCTCAGTCTCTCGCCCCAATCTCTCGCTTCTCTTACATCAGCGTACTCTCTCTATATGATGCTTCCCCTGACCAGATATGGGTTCACATTGTCAGGGTACAGCCCATTTCAGACTAGGTGTTAAATTTCTTCGCTTGGGTGATGGTAAGCTTGTGGAATTCCCTACCCCAGCAGGCTGTGGTAGTGAACTCACTGAATATGTTTAAGAAAGAAATTTCTGGAGGGTGAAGTTGTGAAGGGGTCTTGGGGGAGAGCAGAAGTATGACCATGCAGAGTAGAAGACCAGCCACAATCATGTTGGATCGCATAGTGGGCTAAATGGTCTACTCATTAATTTCTGTTTCTGTGTTAAAGTTTTTACTAGTTTACCAAGGAGGAGTCTCGAAAATATCTAATTGTACATGAAGATGGGGCCAGAAAAATCAGGGGAATGAGAACAAAGTAGCTAAGTTAAGCAAGTATTTATGGAAGTGACGTTCTAAAAATTAAAGGTGACCAATGGACTAACAGGCATTCAGTTTGTATTGGCCTGGCACGATTTTCTACGTCCTAATTCTTCTAAGCTATTAGTGAATGCAGGCCCAGTTGATTCAATCTCTCCTTGTGAAAGTGATCAATATTAATTTCTAGGAAAATGCTGAAACCTATTATTCATGCAGTCTTAAGAATGCATGTAGAAAGTAATAATCTGGTTTACAACGCGAAAGTAGTGTTCGAAAAATTTACTTGACCTTAAAATTCTATAAAGGACTTTGTTTAAACTTGGATTTTTTTTAAAAAAAATGTTCAGTAAATTAAGGCTCAAGGATCTGGGGAGGTAACTCATTGGCACAGGAGAAGGATTGTTTAGTAACAGGATGCATATAGTAGAGATAAAAGGAAAGTTTTCATTTTGGATTTCACCAGTTGAGTGCTTCAAATTTTTACAATCCGTTTTGACTTTAATGTAGACAGTAGCAACGTTTGCTAATGATACATAGCTAGTTGAAAATATAGGCTGCAGACAGATAAAGATACTGAATCAAAAACCTGCAACTCCCTATACCATATTGATCAGAGCTGTTCAAGAAGCTTAAGGGTAATTAGGCATGGCTAATAAATGCTGGCTAGATAATGATGCTCACTACTTGCAAATATTTTTCAGAGTCAGGTTGGGGAATGACCTGGCAAATGGAGTAGACTGAAAGGTGATGATGTCGCTGGTGAGATAAATCTGGATATTGTCAGTTTATGAAACCTGTGTTTTTGTATGATGTTTCTGTAGGGTGGCATTTAGATGAAAAATGGGAGGGCACCAAGAAGAGCTCCTCAGGCCTTCGTAGCGTATTGACTGGGGAGTGGTCAGAAAGCCATTGCAGTTGGTTCTTGGGCCACAACTGCGAATGAAGTTTGACACAACCGGATAATACAGGAGAGCTGGTTGACATGATCAGCTGTTTCAAAGGATGCAGGCCAGTCAAGAATAATGAGAAAGGATTGTTAGTGATGGCTAGTCACATATGATGCCATTTGTGGTTTGATGACAGCCAATAAGTATGCTGAGGTGGGTGAGGACAATCTAATTGAAGGGATTCAGACAGCGCTGTAAGAAAGATAGATGTGGATTTTGGAAGGCAGTGGCACCCTTGAGCAAGAAAGGTTGGTGGTTAGTATTATTTGTTGAGGGCGCTGTCTACAGATTTATGTTTAGGGAATGAACAGTTCCTGAGGAGCAGGGGCCTTTGCCAGTAACAGCTATCGTAGGAGCCAGAATGGGAAGTTGGCTCATTGGCAATTTTATATAAATAAGGATGAGGGCGTAAGAGTGAGCATCCTGGAAAAAATAAGCTCAGAAAGGACTTACGGAGTGATCGAGAAACTAGCAGAAATGCAACATAAGGATGAGTGCAGGGGTACGTTTGCCTGCATGGATAGAGGAAAAGTAAGGAAGGAGCTTAGCTCCGAAAGCGTGTGCTTTCAAATAAGCCTGTTGGACTATAACCTGGTATCATGTGATTTTTGACCTAAGTTGCAGAAGCAATAGAATTGATGGCCTCAATTTTAGTGATTAATTCTTTTGATTCCTTGCATTTGTTCAAAAAATCTATCAAAGGATGTAGTGAACACTAAACCTTTGTCTTACACGCTTGCACATTTAGTATGTTGTCAAGATGTCACCACCTTGAAAGACATTTTTTCATACATGATATGAAAAACTGTTTAACTTGCATCAGTATGTAAATTGCATTACCATTCTTATATAATGCTTGGAAGATGTGGTGATTTCAGAACAAAAAGACCTTTTTTTAATTCTGTTGAGTCTTTCAGCACAAGCGTCCTAAGATCAGTTTTGAATGTTTAAACAGCCTTCAAGTAACAAACATTTTTCCATTTTAGGAATTCGTCTCTTGACGGGTTCCAATTCTTTACAGCTTTGGTCCAATGGAAATCTGGAAGCTAATATTAATGAGGAGGAAACTGCAGATGAGACAGACACAAGTAAAGCTGGTGATTGGACATGCATCTGGGAGTCTAAGTAAGAGAGCGTATGACTTTTGTTATGAACTACAGACAAAATTAGCCTGTAAAATATAAAGTAGCTCTTAAATGTTGTTAAATTTTAATCACTCGTTAAACAGTTTGATATTTATGTAAAAATAGAGCGTGGAGGCTGTTCAGCCTGTCATACCTGCGCTGGCATTTGGTGCAACTATGCGATTTATTGCATTCCTCCATTCTTTTTCCATTGCCCTGTATTATATGTTCCTTTCAAGTCATGTTTCCGATTCCTCTGTATGTTGATGTTGAACCCTTCTTACAGTATATTCTGGATCACAATGACTGTTCTCGGGGAAAATTGTTTCATGGTATCACTTCTAATTCTTCCATCAATCACTTTGAGCCTTTCAGCCACTGAAAACAGTTGCCCTTTATTTAATTTGTCCGAACACTTCATAATTTTAAACACTTCTATGAAATCTTCGACTGCTGGAAAGAAACATCCCCAAATTCTCAAATATAATAAAAGTAAAATGCTGATGATCTAAATTAAAAGCAACATGCTGGACAAACTCATTGGATCTGGCAGCATTTGCGAAGTATAATTAGACTTAAATTGTATCATTTTTAGGTTACATTTTGATGGAGAAAACCATATTCTCCTCCCTGTCCCATGTCTCTGCACTGAATTTCATCTCGCATGTTTATTAATTTCGCCAGCATGGCTGTGTTCTCTTGAATCTATTATCTTCCTTTCTGCTTACTATATTTTAAGTTTCCAACTTTGCCATGACTGACATGGGAAATCAAGCCCCAATGTTCCCAGAGTTGTCACAAATGTGAAAATTTGATTAAACTACCAAATGGCCTATTTTAGCTGACTGTCTAATTCCGGTTAGAAGAATGTTCACACCAGCCTTTTCTTGATCAATAACAAGAAAATCACTTTTTTTGTAAGCAGAATGTTTTAACCAATGAAATAAATAGAGAATCTTGGAGATATTCAGTAGGTCTAACACATCTGTGGAGAGAGAAACAGTTAATATTTTGAATCTGGTATGAAATTTCTCAGGGTTCTGTTTCAAATTTTCGACATATGTAGTGTTTCTATTTGAGATTTAACCAATAGCATAAAAGAAATATGATTTGCTAACATAACTCTAATTTGAACTCTCCCTTTCTTAAAAAAAATTCCCATATGCACACAAACAGACATATAGACAAGACACGTCTTTACAGGTGGGGAAGGAATGAGAAAGTCAGCGAAGCATAGTTCAAGTCTCACGTGGGTTACAGGCATTTGAGTTGTTTTCCTACTCTTCCCTTCCAGTTCCTTTTTAACTGTTTGAGAGCATGAGGTTGTGGGCACCACAATTGTCAATTTTTCTTTTGATTTCTTGAGCTTCAATCTTGGAATGTCTCTCTAGTTTCTCCCGTTTCGCTTTCAAAAAGAGAAGTTGCAGAGAGAAAGTAGGTAGCTCTCAGAAGGGAGGAGGAGAGAGAGAGAGATTTAGATGCTTTTCCCTTCACAGGCTGAATGTTTATCTCTTTTTCTGTATTGTTCAAACCCAGCTGTAGCCACCTGCTCAGGAATCAGGCAAGATGTTGTTATGCTTACCACTCCTGAGCATATACAACTGATCCTGGTTGAAGTGTCAAGTGTCACTGGGGAAAGCTGTCCTGAACACATCCACAAAGTCAAGGTGCCCGGCGTCCTCCCACTGCTTAAATATTTGTAGAAACAGCTCTTAACGAGTACAGCTGATTTTTTTTATAACCTGCAAGATCATCATCCACTGTCTTTATTGTAAAATAGTAGCTTTTCCCATTTTTCATCAAGTCAAATGTAATAGTGGTCTTTACAGAATCATATCAAATTTCATGATTCTGCCTTAAAATGCTGTCCATGTTTTAGCATGAGGAGCATTGCTATTTTTGACACTTTAAGGAATTGGTTTTATTTTAAGACTGTAATCTGAAAAGTAACCATTACTCAATGGTTCTTGTCCACTAGCTTATTTTTGTATCCCACAAGCTTCAACTTCACTAACATGCTTAACATTTATTTATTTTGTGCAGTTTTTGGTCTCCTTACCTAGGGAAGGGTGTATTTGCTATAGAGGAGTGTAACAAAAGTTGACCAGACTGATTGCTGGGATGGTAGGATTGTCCTAAGAGAGGAAATGTAGGCATTGATCTGTATTGAGAATAGATCTTGCTGAAATAGGCAAAAAAAATTTGTAGGGCTTAACAAGATAGATATAAGAATGATTTTTTTCCCCAAATTTTTTTGGTGGAGTGGAAAGCTTTGGCTTGGGGAAGTTGAATCTATAGCTGTGGGACACAGTCTCAAAATAAGTGACAACTTTGTGGACTGAAATGATAAATTTCTTCACTAAGGGTGGTGAATCTTTGAAATTTTGTACTGTAGAGACTTGTGGAGCTTCAATCATTGTGTATTCAAGACAGGTGACCGATAGATGTCTTGGAATTGAAGACATCAAGAGGTATGTTAATATGGGAAGATGATATTGAGGTAGAAGATCAATTATGATCTGGTTGAACACAATTACAAAATTGACTGAGGATAAGAAACAGTAATGGTTAATAGGTATCCCTTGGGCTGGTGGAAAATTTATAGTGGAATTCCCTAGAGTTCTGTACTGAGACTCGTGCTTTCCTAATATGTATAAATAATGTACAACTTGTGTAAGGGACAATTTCAAAGATTGGGATGACAAAATGATTTGGGAGACTTAAAAATTGAAGACTGTGTAGAACTTCAATATGGGCAGATAGTTGGCGGATGAAGTTGAGTCACTATTCCAAGTCACTATTCAAAAGGGTGTGCAGGAGCAGTGAGACTTTGTACATATTATTAAAAAGAGCGCTAAAATGAAACAAAATTGTAGACTACTTAAATAGGAATATCAAGTACAACAGCAAGGTGATTATGATGAACTCAAATAAGTCTCTGATTAGGACTATCGTCGCTAAAGGAGTGACTTCCTTTAGAATACTTAGGAAAATAATTACTATTGTGGACAGCATAATTTTAAATTTGCTAATAAATACACCAGCTGAATTCAAATGTTGATGTTGAATTTGAGGCTTAGATATATTAGAAGTATGTTTGATTTAAATTTGAAAGGTTACATGATTTATTGCATGTATTTGTCTGCATTTTATAATGTGTAACAGAAACAAACAATTTCAAATAAATGCCTTGAAGAATTGATTGAATATAACAATCAAGAAGAAAATACAAGATTGAAGCTGATGCTGTACTCAAGCATCAGATGCAAACTAGGTTTTGTTTTGTAAAGCTACGTTCTAACCAGTACAAATTATCAATGCATAACAGAAATGCACTTTTCCTCAAACTAATGAGGCTGTGATACTTCACCTATTTACCTAATAAGATCCACCTTGGAGCTGTTTATGGTGCCATACTGTCAGGTGTGCACTCAGTCACAAAATCAATTTCTGACTCCTGCGTCAATCTAATTTTTTTTGAGCCTATTTAAACCCCCAATTCCAATTATCCCCTCTGCGTGTTCATGACCAGTATTATGTTTCACATAACAAGGCGTGGGGCTGGATGAACACAGCAGGCCAAGCAGCATCATAGGAGCAGGAAAACTTGACGTTTCGGGCCTAGACCCTTCATCAGAAAAAATCTTTCACATGGAGAGTGCACTGGACATCAAGCCCCACTACTCCCAGAGTCATCTCAAGCATTGGGGAACAGAAAAATTGTCAGGGTACATTAACTTTCCAATTTACCTCTCAGACTTGGGCGGACACAAAACATACACCAGTTTTCTGTATTTAACAAGGACTGCAATTTATTTCAAATAAGTTTTTTACTTGTTAGAATCTGTGAATTGTCAACACATAACTCTACTGTTTAACCCCTTTCTAACACAGTGCTTTTTATAGATGGATGGAAATAAATACTGAGGTAACAGTTCCACAGCACCATTCTTCGGGATTTCTTTCATTGAGGCACGAAGCTCAAAAATTGTGAAGTCTGACTCGTTAGTTCTAAGCTGTTGCTTTAAGCAGTTGGTGGGAACAAAGAACTGTCTTTAACTTCCAGTATTTTACTGGGTGGTGGAGTGCGGGTGGCGGGAGGAGGGTGGGGGCGGGCATCAGAGAGAGAGAGGCACGCATAGGCGCACACACCTTCCCTTCCAGGGTCCTAAGGGCTGCTCACACCCAGAAGCTGTTCAGCCATCCGGGCAGAGATAAGAGTTTCATCAGGCTGGTGACTGTTGGCATCTCAAACTGGTTGCAATCCCACAAATTTATCAGCTGCATGCTGCCTGCTAAATCTCTCACCATGTGCTGATGCCCCTGTGTTGTGGTATTCTTGCATGTCCCTCACTGCTTGCAAAGTAATTGTGTAAACATGATTTAGAATGATTTTCATTAACTTGTTCTTTAGAAGTACAATTCCTTCCTCACCTTTTTTGTTATACAACAATCTTTTGCTCAATTCAGCCCACAATCAAAATTAGAGTAAAATAAAATGATGCTGTCTTCCCACTGGGCTTGCAGAGATAATTAGCAGTGTTGTGCATTACAAAACTAGCAATCTAATCGAATTTTAATACAGTTTCACTCAGTTTTGTTATGTAGGCTTTTATTGTTGTCCATAACTTTGATATCCTAAATAATTCTGCAGCCTACACATTTTGTACAAGTTAAATTATGGAATAAATACATTAGTATTTATATGCACAACAACATATAGTTATCCAAATGTGTCAAAGCTTACAGATAACATTTATTTCCTCTCCAATAATCTATTGAATGCCAAATGTAATGTAAATTGCATTAAAGAATAGGCTCAGAATCCTGCATTATAAAGCAAACTAAATCAGAAAACCTAATAGTTTACATTAAAATTGTTTTAATTCTTGCTTACGTACATGAAAATGTGTATTCACTATGAACATAGTAAGTCCCTGGCCACTGAAAATATTCCAAATCAATCTTGATAAAATTGTATTTTAATAAACAAATCTTTTTGAAGGAAGAAAGTTACCTGGCTTTTGATTACAATTCATAAAAATCCTGCAGCTACCATGAACAGGCAACATTACTAGTATTGTTATGGCACACACACAGGTCATTAGATTGCATGAATGGACTCAATGCCTAGACACTTAAATTCCCTACTCCATCCCTTTTCTACTTATTGCTTTAAGTTAATAAAGAAAGAAGTCTGTGTCGGATTGACAATGTTACGGAAGCCATTTTGAATAGCTTGGATACTTGGAAAAAATCTGCAGTTGGACTTCCTACTTGCATGATCAAAAACAGAAGTTGCTGGAAAAGCTCAGCAGGTCTGGCAGCATTTGTGAAGAAAAGATCAGAGGTAAGGGTCACCGGACCCAAAATGTTAACACTGATCTTTACTTCACGGATGCTGCCAGACCTGCTGAGCTTTTCCAGCATCTTCTGTTTTGTTTCCTGATTTACAGCATTTGCAGTTCTTTCAATTTTTATTTCCTACTTGTATGGTTTTCTTTTAAGCTATCTCTTGCTCTAATTATCCTCCTTCCCTCACTGAATCCACCACCTGCTGTGTTGTTGAGACATATTGATCAGGCTGATATGGTTTATGCTCAATCCTGCTGAAAAATTATGCTCAATCCTGCAATGTCTGGGAACAGAATTAGACTTGCATGAAGTGCTTCATGATGCCAGTTTATGGGGAGGTGTTGGCCTAGCGGTATTATTGCTGGACTATTAATCCAGTGACCCAGCTAATGTTCTGGGGATCTAGGTTCAAATCCTGCGATGGCAGATGGAATTTGAATTCAATAATTTAAAAAGAAGACTCTGGAATTGAGTTTAATAGTGACCAAGAATCCATTGCTGTTGGTGTAAATTAGGGATGGGCAATAAATGCTGGCCTCACCCACATCCTGTGAGTAACAAAAAAGTTACTGCATAGGCTCAAATATGAACTATTTGGATTAAAAATTAGAGACTCGTCAACTGAAAGATATGCTGTGGTATGAGATTTCACCGGAAGTGGGAACAAAACGTAAATTAAGTTTGTTCGGGAGTGCAAATAATATTTAGATATTGTATCGATGAAGCTTCATGAAGTCCCAAGGAGGTTTTAAAATGCTACGTGATCGCCCAAAGGAGTGCACAGTTATCACCTTGCAGGACGAGCTACTAATCCAATCGAGACTGCACTGGCATGCCAAATGGGCATTTTTTCTCAGGGCTGTTCTCCAGCCTTCTCACCATGACTCTGCATGTTTTTCATTTACTGGTACCAGTCTAATTTCCTTTTGAATGCCATGATTGAACTTGCTACTAATGCACTTGCAAGCAGTACATTCCAGACATTAACCACTTAATGTTTGAATAGAATCTCTCATATGTTTTTATCACTTCTGCCACTTAAGTCCATACCCTCTCATTCTTAATCCCTTCATAAGAGGGAACAGTTTTTTCCCATCCACTCAGTCCAGACACCGCATGATTTTTTTGAATACCTGCATCCCCAACTGCCTCTTTACCAAGGAAAGCACTCTTAACTTCTCCCATCTGTCTTCACAATTGAAGTTCGTAATCTCTCTAGCAGTTCTCATGAATCTTTTATGCATTTTCTTCAATGCCTTCATATCCATCCAAAAGTGCACTGCTCTGAATTGGTTGCAGTGTTCCATGAGAGACCAAGCTAATGTCTTATCCAAGTTCAACCCAGCCATCTAACTCTTGTGCTCTCAGCCCCATTAGAAAATATAAGCCACTGTATGTTTTTTAGCTATTCTCAATCTGTAGTGTGACATTCTATGATTTTGACATATCTGCACTCAAGTCCATCCACTCCTGCACCCTCTTTAGAATTGTATCCTTTATCTTGTTTTGTCTTTCCATGCCCTTCCTGCCAGAATGCATCATCTCCTATTTCTCTGCATTGAATACTTCTGCCACCTGTTCACTCTTACCGCCAATTTCTGTCCTTAAGTTCAGTACTGTTCTCAGCTTACAAGCTTCAAGTTTCATCTCATTCACAAGTTTTGATATGGTAATACTATTCCTATTTTACAAAATATGTAGGGACAACCGTGAATGCATTGTTGGTCATGCCAAGTGTGCTGCTTTTTGTAGACCAATAACTGTGATGTAATTTTGTTTGATCTTGGTGTATTTTATTTCTTTGTTTATATGCATTGCAATTTTATTCTTGTGTTTTCCCAACATTTCACCCACCTACTTAGACGCATGATTTCTTTTCCCATTTTAGAATTGGACTTGGGTGTTAGTTTTTCGATTGGTATGAATGTTGTTCTGCATTTTTTTTCCCCCACAGAACTGCATCTCCCATCCATCTATTAAAGGTGTCTCCAGATGGTGAATTTTTTGCAACAGTGGGAAAGGTATTTGTATTTTTCTTTAGATGTAGACCACTGGCATAATGTTTGCTATGTTCTGAGTGGTTTGTTTGAGTTTATCTTGAATAATGGAAGCTAGCAATGCTCTAAGATTCCCATAAACTTGAAATGGTTGAACTGAGAAATTGGAAATTAAGCAATCATGTTTTCACAAAAATTTTCATCACTAAAAACTTAATTTTTACCCAAGCTGAAAATGAGTTCATGGGACTTTCTGGAGAATTATGCATTGACGATTCAGTTCCATTTAGTTAACTAAAACACCTTATCAACTGGGCTCCCATCCATGTCCAACCCATTTTCTGCTCTACTCACCTTTTCCCTCTCACCAGTGATAGGATCCCCCTTGTCCTCACTTCCCACCCCACCAACCTCTGGAGCAGATACCACCACAAGACACAAATTTCCCTTCCCATTCCTTGACAGAATTCTGCAGGGACCAGAATAAACGATAAAATGGGCTGAAGAGACATAGTGATAGACGGGGGAAAATGAAGTTGATATTTAAACATGTGGAAAGAAGAAAAATAATTATGAATTTCAAGCCAAACTGTTCTGCAGCTCTGTCTTAAAATTTGATCTGGTGGTGCTGAAGAGCAACCTATACCAGTACCATGGAACAGTTGGTGGTTTGGTCAGTTGAAAACATCCTTGTCAGTCCTGCTTTCCACCATGCCACTACTTAAAATTGCGTTTTGGTGTCTGACTGTATTTTAGTCAGTGTTGGACATCTTCCTCTTTCTTGGAGTATTAATTTTCTCCAGTCTCATCTTTTTCGTTAAAAAATTCTCACTTGATAGCATCACATAAGTTGCGATTTGTTCCAGTTAAAACAGTGAGGATATTGAAGTTTATTTTTTCTCCAGACCTGTGTGTCTCACCTGGACTCTTGTCACTGATTCCATCCCTGTCCAGCTTGCCTTTGGTTAAATTAGTTTTGCACATCCCCATTAAATGCCATGCTGAACTTGAGACCATGCAGCTTCTCTATCTCCGAAATTATTTATTTTGTGAGCTTAACCAATTCTGGCACTGCTTGAATCTACTAGTGGCTGAAACACTCATCAATGCTTAAGTTACCTCTAGTCTGTTTAACTGCTGATTTTGGCCTGCCTCTCTAACCGCTATTTAGGCTAAACTTTCAAATCATCTCCCTCTCCCGCCGCGCTCGCCCCCCCCCCGCCGTGATGTACCAGGAATCCTTGCTTGCTTGTCACCACAGGCACATCTGATTTTAAACTTGAGATCCTGTTTCTTAAAAGTTTTCAAGATAAAGCATCTCCCAATCTCTAACTTTCAGCTCTATAATGTCCCAGGCCTCTGTTCCTTTTTACTTTGTTTGTGCATGCTTCCCAGTGTTCCACCTTTTTGAATGTGTTTTTAGGACTTCTGTAGAACGTGTGTAGGATTTTAACTTTGAACTTTCTCCCCATTATCTCTCTCCTTCTCTTTCCACCTCCACCCCCCACCCCCAGCCCTCCTTTTAACCCACTTTGATCAAGTTTGTGGTTACTTTCTGTCATCTCACGTGCATTTTTGTCCAACTCTGAGGGATCTTGGTTTAAGGACTGAATTGTCCTGTGGATTCCAGGACCCTGGCAGTAGAACTGAATGAGTCCCCTAAACTGCTACTTGCCAGCAACAGTATAATTTTTCATTAATTGAAAATGATGGGCAATATCGCAAAACTGGAGGCTTCCAGGAACAGCAGCTCCACCAGTTAAAGGCAGATGCTACTGAAACAGGCCTGTGATTATGACTTGCTGACCAACATAAAAGGATTGTACTGAAGATTCCTGAAGACTGTAGTGGCATCGGGATAAAAGTGAAATCCTTCCTCGGGCAGATACATTAACAGCTTTACTGTCACAGTCTCCCAATCACTGGGACATTGAACTGCTGCTACACTTGGTAGCCTGAGCACAAAGCAGGGTCTTCCTCTCTGATGTCAATAGATTACTGGCACAAAATTGGGCATGAATTGGATTTAGTTCTCAACATCTCCAGACTTGGTGCTCAATCCAGTTCCCAGACCACTCGATGAATGTTTCCCAGAAGTGCGAATGCATCAGGGAGCTGTTTCAACACAACTTCCCACCATTTTCTTGTGAAAATCCAGCTCTGAAAATGCTGTTTAAATGCCAGTTGTTGTAGTTTCAATGATTTGTTACGAACGAAGAACCTTAATAGGCCTGGTGATCAATATTTGATGAAAACATAATCTGTATAAAAAGGAGTCCCTCAACTATTTGGTGCACGAAATGTGTCTCCTACATGCTTTGAGAAGGTAGCTTGAAATGGGAGTAGAAGGCCATGACTATTGATTAATTTGTGTCTGAAAGTTTTTAATTATTACACCTAGTGATTAAATCTTGAAATATGGTGGTGTAGAAGGTGCAAAGTATATTTACTACATTTGGATAAATATACCTTGCATTAATGCTGGATGTAGAATATGCTTTAGGTCTGATGTTCAAAATCGGTCAAGTTCTGTTTCTCCTCTCCTCTCCTCTCCTATTCTGTCCTCCCAGGATGACTGTCTTGTGAAAGTGTGGTATAATTCCAGCAGCTGGCAGTCAGCAGTGATGGCACCAGCCACACCAATGGACAAGAGAGAAGGAGATATCGATTTTTCTTTTATATATTTAGCCCATCCTAGGGCTGTTACTGGATTTTCTTGGCGGAAGACCAGCAAGTACATGCCAAGGTTAGTATGTCTTGACAATACTTGGAGTAGTGATGGCCTGATTAGTGCTGATATTAACTGATGGCAAACGTTTGGCGATCTCAATGATCAAGTTCATCTTGAAACATCAAGTTTGAAACTGCAAAGAAAAAGCTGTATTTCACAAAGCCTTTAATTTTTTTCTCCATTGTTGCTTCACAAATTACTCCAAAAGACAATTCTGTCAACATGTTTTCAGTCTATTTTTCATTTGTCAACTTATCTTGTTGTACCACCCTGTTTTCTTAAATATAAAGTAATTTTGAGCTGAAAACAAAGCCAAAAATTGCTGGAAAAACTCTGCAGTTTGGCAGCATCTGTGGAGAGAAAGCAGAGTTAATGTTTTGGATCTAGCGACCCTTCTTCAGAAATTCAGAACCGAAACATTACCTCTGCTTTCTCTCCACAGATGCTGCCGGACCTGTTGAATTTTTTCCAGCAATTTTTGATTTTGGTTTCCAGCATCCGCAATTCTTTGGTATTTGTTTTTGTTCGGTATTAAGCTTATCTTTCCTATCTAATAGTTTATATTTAACACCTATCAGTGACCTTTCCCAATGAGCCCCCTTTTTCTAAACTCTGGAACCTAACATCACATTGCAGTGTTATTTTTCATGGTATGGCTTTAAATTGTGCCACTCCTTTCCACTCTCTTCAGCAACGTTAAAGACATCTTGCAGAAGCTTTTTTTTTGTCGTGCACTCATCAGGACAGATGGAAGAATGCTAGGTTTCCAATGCGCACAAAAATTTAACTGAAGGAGAAAAGAGTACTGATTGGTTGGCAATTTAAGAATGTACGTAGGATGTTTGCCTTTATCAGTTGAGGCACAGATTATAAAAGCAAGGAAGTCATGTCAGAGCTGTGCACAAGTTCAGTCGGGCCATAGCTGGAGTAGTGTGTGCAGCTCTGGTCACCGTAGGAGTGAAATGATTATTGCACTTGGGGTACAGAGAGTTTGATCAGGATGTTGCCTGGGTTGGAGCGTTTCTGCTGAGAGGCTGGATAAGCTCGGGTTACTTTCTTTGGAGCAGAGAAATTTGTAAGAGGACCTGATAGAGGTGTATGAGGTTAACGGGGCTTGAACATGGTGGATAGAAAACAGCTGTTCCCCTTAGTTGAATGGTCAGAAACAAGGGGTTGTAAACTGAACATGAAAGGCAGAGGTTCAGAGGGGATTTGAGGAAAGGCTTTTTTTTTTAAAAACCAGAGAGCAGTAAAGGTCTGGAATGCCCTCCTGGGAGCGTAGATCAAGTGAGAAACCTAGAGCATTAAAAGTATTTGAATGCTCACTTGAAATATCTTAAAGTTCAAGACCGTGGGACAGTGTAGGTATAATGTATTTTTTATTGATACGGATGCAATAGGCAAAGGGCTTCTTCCATACTGTGTTGTTGTAGGATTCTAGCTATGGCAGAGAAGTTGCCATTGACAAAGCAATAGACAATGTAGGCTCTTCATGCTTCCAGGTAATTCAAAACCAAAAGGTGGAAGGCTTGAAGTCATTACTTTTGTTTGCAGTACGTGGGTCCCTGCTTGTGGATATATGTTGCTTCTTGCAAGTGTAAGTGGGCCACTTGAGAAGCCGAATTTATTTTCTGAATTTGTTCTTCTGATATTTTTTTGTACACTCACTAATGGGTAGCACTTGCTGAACAATCAAGGAACCATATCTAACAGATGTTTTGTGGGTTTGCAAGGATGGACTGGTTGAGTGCATCTCTGCTTATTACGAGCAACTGAAGAGACTTGCTGTTTGATTTGATCAGTAAGTGGAATGGACATAACTGACATTGTATCAGCAATGAAATTCATGCACTGATTTTTGAACAACGTGTAACCAAGCTGTTTCAAGCTACGACTGCGCAGTGATGGCAGAAGAAGTAATTTCCATTCATCAGTCCAAAGAACATCTGCCCACCATACAGTTGTGCAGGGTTATGTTTGAATTTCATCGTCAGTGCAATGCCAGATACTTAAGCCATATCCCCAAAAATTAGCCAATCAAATCAGACACGTTCCTGGACAATTCAAAATAAATAGAGTATACACAGTGCTCAACCTATCGTACTTAAATCAAAAACAAAATGTCTGCTGTTAGGTCATGTTCCATAACTGCGTGGCCCAGATACCTTTATTGAATTACTCAGGAGTCCATATTTGCTAATTGCTTTTTCGATAGTACCTTACAGTCATAATCAATTTGGGTAGCAGACTGCAAACCCTGTTCTCATGTAACATAAATTCCTTGTGATTGTTCGAAATTTGGTATGCCTGTCTTGGTCCCGAAGAATGAAAGGCAGAAAGCTTTGTCAACATGCTTCTTTTCAGCAGTATGCACGTTCGCTACTTCCAAGCCACTATCTTGTTATTTATATCTGGTGATATTGAAACAGTCACAGAATATTGTATAGCGTTAGCACCCCTACCTGATGCTTAGGTAGTCCAGGAAACTCTGCAACTGTATCTAGTGTTGTTCCTTAGCATATTGCGTAATATATTTGAACTTTGTATTTTAGTTAAAGAGCCTATACCACCATTCAGTGACTGAGTTCACCTACTTTCTGTTTAATCCAATATTGATATTCAGGCATGAATTTATAAATTGTAGCACATGCAGCTTATCATCTGAGCGTTGAGCTGAAAGAAAACACAAATGATTTAAACTTGGAAAAGCGTATGCTGTGTAAACATGAGCTCATACTATAGATGCCAAATAGTATCTATAAATCATTTTCTACTTACTCATCAAAACAAAATCGGTAGCATCTGATTTGCTGTTAGCCACATAAATGTACCATATTGTTGGTGACCAGTGCATTGGTAAATATTGATATCAACCTCATAGAATTTGCAGTATTTTCAATCATAGTTTATGCCCTCTTTAAAAGTTTGATGTGAGTTAGTCTCAGTAATTGATCTAATTTGTGTTCCTGACTTTTCCTTCATAGCAGGGGTCTCGCATGTAATGTTCTGTTGACCTGCTGCAAGGACAATGTTTGTCGGTTATGGGCAGAGACCTTACTTCCAAGCGATACTTTGCTTTCTGGAGAAGGCCACGCTCAGTGGTCTGAATCTGTCTTCACAACCAACAACCTGAAGAGGAACGTTTCCAATCGGGAAAAGGTATAGAATGCCTTAAAGGTGTGAGAAGGTTTACAATAATGAATTCTCAGCACTTTTCTCTGAAGGGAGGGAAAATATTCTAGTAAACTGTAATCATCATGTTAATACCTAACAAAAATGCTTTTGTTCAGAAATTTTGCTGTTAATTTTTTAGTTTTTGTTTCTTTTCAGCTGAACATTAGATCCTTTCGTATAGGGAGGAGGAGATCGTCTGGTCTTATTGCACACAGTGGATATTTACCCCATCAGCAGGATGCACATGAAGTCCATAGAAATTCACCTCTACATGCAAATTCACTCTGCCACTTTCACATAGCAGCCAGTATTAATCCAGCAACAGGTGAGAAAGCTGTATCTTCATATACCGAGACATTGTTCAAAGGCCAGTTGCAAACGTATTCTATTTTACAGCTACGGATAATTACTGAGTAGTATATGTTAGCATTCAGATGTACCTTACCGTTACTACTATTCACCCTTTAATCTCTTAATTGCCAACTGCTTGTCCACCATCCGATGCTAACAAGTAAAAATTTAATCCAACTTGATATCAATCCCAGGTACAATCTCTGACTTGATGTTGGCAACTAAAATAAGTCAAAACTGTGATGCTAGAAATCTGAAACAAAACCAAAAATTGCTTTAGAAACTCAGCAGGTCTGGCAGCATCTGAGGAGAGAAAGCAGAGTTAATATTTCCAGGACAGTTCTAGTTCTGAAGAGTCACTAGACTAGAGCCTTCTATCCACAAATGTTTGTTTTTGTTTCAGCTGGCATCTGTTGCTTACTACTGAACCAGATTATTCTGATCCTTAGTTTTGTATCTGACCCAGAGGTAAATTTCTACCTACATAGCAATACTGTCCGCTTGCACCTACACGTCTTGGCCTATTGCCATTCACCTGGCAATTTGAATAATCGTCTGTCTGAACTCCATCTTCCATCCTAACTAAATTTAAACTCATCCGAAACTGTGTTTTCCATATCCTAACTGTCTCCAAATTCCCGTCATTTCTTTACTCACAACCTACATTGACTCCCACTCTAACAATGCCTTAGTTTTAGAATTCTTACTCATTTTCACATCCCTCTGTGGCTTTGTTATTCCTTAATTCCATTTAGCTGTCCAGTCCTAAAAAGTTGCAAAATCTCTCCACTGCTTCAATTCAGGGCACTTTCACATCCTCTGTTTCAATCACTCCACTATTTGAGATGTAGCTTTACCCATCTAGAATTAATGCACTTGAATTCACAGTATTTCTGTCTTAGTCCAACTTTACCATGATCCTTATTACCTATTGTTTTTGTCTGTTTATCTCCTAATTTATCGAATAAAATTTGAGGCAAACCTCCGAAACAGACCCTTCTATCTAATTCTTCCATGCCAACCAGATATCCTAAATTCTTTTCAGCTGAATATCAGATCCTTTTGTACAGGGAAGGTTCCATTTGTCAGCATTTGGCCCATATCCTTCTAAAGCCTTTCTATTCACGTACCCACCCAGATGCCTTTTAAATGACACAATTGGACCCGCTTCCACCACTTTTTCTGGCAGGTCAATCCATATACATAATACCTTCTTGTGAAAAAAGTTGCCCCTCAGAACCCTTTTTTAAATCTTGCTCCTCTCACCTTAAATCTATGCCCTCTAGTTTTAGACTCCTGTACCCTTGGAAATATACCTTGGCTATTCATCCCATCCATGCCCCTCCTGATTTTGTAAACCTCTATAAGGTCACCTTTCAGCATCCACGCTCCAGGGAATACAAGCCCCAGCCTATACAACCCCTCCCAAGAGCTGAAACCATCCAACCCTGGTAGAATTCTTGTAAATGTTTTTATGAACCCTTTTCAAGTTTAGCAACTTCCTTACGATAGCAGAGGTGCTATTTCCATTTACCCATCCTCCCTAGCTACTCTTTCATTGGCTCCTTGCCACTGACCCTCCATCCTAGTCCTCATTAGCCTCAGTCCATGACATCTGTTCTCTATCTTTTCCCCAGATGTATTCATCAGCCCATCCTGACTGGCTCCTCCCCCAGTGACCCTTCCATCACCGATCCTACTCATTTAACCCATCCCCTCTGGTCCTTCCCTGATCACTCTTATTGGCCTTGCCTTTGGGCCCACCTACTGCAGGATCCCCCTCTTATCCCATTCTTTGTGCAGCCTTTCCTCTCTGAAGAGTCATCTAGACTCAAACCGTTAGCTTGCTCTCTCTCCGTGGATGCTGCCTGACCTACTGGAATTTCCAGTATTTTTTGTTTTCAGGAAACTAGGGCAGTTAGCTTGACATCTGTTGAAGGGTAAGTGTTTGATAAATTATTAAAGATGTAGTACCTGTGCACTTTGAAAATCTCAAACTAATTCTGAAGAATCACTTAGCTTCATGATGAGGAAATCCAATTTTACCAGTTTATTAGAATTCTATAAGGAGAAATATATTGGGTTTCTACAAAACATTTGATAAAGTACCACATCAAACGCGGATGTGTTTCATAGTGGAGGGGTGACAGATAGTAGATTGGCTGGTCGGCAGAAAATCAAGGTGATGCGTAAGTGGTCTTTGGCAAGGAATGATAATTGGAGTCTTACAGAGGCCTGTGCTGGGCCTCAATTATTTTATAATATGCATCACTGAGATGGGGAGTAAGTGAAGGCATGGTGGCTAAATTTAAGTAGATGCACAGATTGGATAAGTGTGTTGTGAAGAAAACATAGATATTTTGCAGAAAGATCAAGATTAAATGGGCAAAAATTTAACAGTGTAATGTGGGGAAATATGAAGGTGTTCACTTAGGCAGGAAGTACGTAGAGAATTGGTTAGCAGAGAACCACTGCAGAAATTTTTGTCATTCGTGGGACGTGGATGTCACTTGCTGGCTAGCATTTATTGCTCTTGAGAAGGAGGTGTTGATGCAGTGCTCGTGTTAAGTTGACCCACAATACCTGTAGGGAGGGAATTCCTGGATTTTGACCCAGCAACATTGAAGGAACAATAAGATATTTCCTAGTGAGGATGGTGAGTGGCTAGGAGGAAAACTTGCTGGTGCTGGTGTTCTCATGTATCAGCTGCCCTTGTCCTTTGAGATAGAAGTAATCATGGGTTTGGGAGATGCTGTCTGAACATCTTTGGATTTCAGCAGTACACCTTCACATGCTGCTGCTACTAAGTGTTGGTTGTGGGGGGGATTGGGTAATTGTGAATGTGGTACCAATCAAGTGGACTGCTTTGCCTGGATGGTGTCAAGCTTCTTGAGCGTTGTTGGAGCTGCACCCATCCAGGCAAGCGGGGAGTTTTCCAGCACAGTCCTGACTTATGCCTTGCAGATGGCTTTGGGGAATCAGAACATAAGTCAATAGCCGCAGGATTCCTCGCCTCTGACCTGCTTGAGTCACTGTTGACTCCATTTGAGTTTCTGATCAGTGGCAACCCTGAGATGTGTATAATGGTGGATTCGGTGATGGTAACATCATTGAATGTCAAGAGGCAGTGTTTAGATTCTCTTATTGGTGATGGTCATAGCCTGGCATTTGCGTAGCACAAGTATTACTTGCCAGTATTTAGCCCACACCTGGATATTGTCCAGATCTTGTTGTGTGTGAACATGGACTGCTTCAGTATCTGAGGAGTCATGAATGGTGCTGAACATTATGCAATCATCGGCGAACGCCCACACTTCTGACCTTAAGATGGAGGGAAGGTCATTGAAGTAGCTGACTGTCAGGTATGACTGCAACCTGCGGAGAGTTTGCCCTCTGATACCCATTGATTACAGTTTATTAGGGCTCCTTGAAACCACACACTGTCGAATGCAGCCTTGATGTCAAATGTTGTCACTGTCGTAATACTTTGGAATTTAGCTCTTCTGTCCATGTTAGTACCAAGGCTGTAATGAGGTCAGGAGCTGAGTGGCCTTGGTGGAATTGAAACTGGGCATCAGTGAGCAGATGCTGCTTGATAGCACTGATGATGCCTTCCACCACTTATCTGGTGATAGATCGATGGGGTGGTTATTGCCCATTTTGGATTTGTCCTCCTTTTTGTGCACAGGGTGTACCTGCGCAATTTTCCACATTGTCAGTTTGATGCCAGTGTTGTAACTGTACTGGAAGAGCTTGACTAGGGGAACAGCAAGTTCTGGAGCACACGTCTTTAGTGTTATTGCTGGAATGTTGTCAGGACTTGTAACCTTCACAGTGTCCAGTGTCTTTCACTACTGCTTCTTGATATCAAGTGGAGTGAATTGAATTGGCTGAAGACTGGTATCAATAGTGCTGGTGACTACAAGAGGAGGGCGAGGTAGATTATCCATTCGACACATCTGGCTGAACATAGCTGCGCATGCTTCAGCCTTCTCTTTTGCGCAGATGTACTAAGCTCTTCCATCATGGAGGATGGGATTATTAGTAGAGTCACCTCCAGTGTGTTTAATTGTCCACTACCATGCAGGACTGCAGAGCTTAGATCTGTTCCGTTGGTTGTGGACTCATTTGAACGCTGGCTGTCACTTGCTGTGTATACTGTTTGGCATACAAGTAGTCTGTTTAGTAACTTCACCAGGTTGACGACTCATTTTTAGGTACGTCTGCTGCTGCTTCTGGCATGTACTGCTGCAATGTATTCATCCAGGGTTGATCCCCTAGCTCGGTGATAATGGTTGAGCGGAGGATATGTTTGACCATGAGGTCGAAGATTGTGCTGGAGTACAACTACCACAGCATGTCATGGATGCCAAGTCGTGAATTGCCAGATTTGTTCAAAGTCTGGCCCACTTAGCATGGTGATAGTGCCCCATAACATGAAATGCATGAAGGATTTAGATGTTCTACTGCATGAGTTAGCATGCAGATATGCCACATGATCAAGAAGACTAATGAGGTTTTATTATTTAATTAGAAGAGGCATTGATCATATAAACCCTAAAACTAGGAGCAGGATGAGGCAAATCAGTCCTTTGAACCTGCTCCACCATTCAGCATGATTATGGCTGATCCTTCAATTCTCGACCTTTTTTGTTCCCATTTTATCCCCATACCCTTTTAGGCTATAAAGATCAAATTATATTTAATTCCTTGTAAACATTCAGGATTTTGGCTTCACCTGCTTTCCGGGACACACAATTCCACAGGCTCACCACTCTTTGGGTGAAGAAATTTCTCCTCCTCACAGTCCTCACTAAAAGTATACATACTATCAAGTTAGCATTAAAGTAATGATGTGATGCTTCAGTATCTTAGGGCATTGGTGAGAGCACATCTTGAATACTATTTTCAGCTTTCCCCTGCTTCTGCAAGGATTTAAAGGCATTGGAGGTCATTCAAGGAGATTTATTAAATAAACTGGAACAACTGGACTGTGTTATTAGGATAAGTTGGACAATGCTGGATGTGATTCAAGTGCATAAGATCCTAAATAATCTTGACAAGGTGGATGTGGAAAGGATGTTTCTTATTAGTCTTGAATTCAGAAATAATGGATCATGTTTTAAAATTTGGACCTGTCCTTTTTTGACAAATGTCAGAGGAATTGCTTTCTGAGGTCGATATGACTTTAGAATTATCTGCCTCAGGTGATGGAAGTGAAATTATAGAATGTTTTTAAAGTACAGTTCTTTTCTTTTCTTTCTGCGAAATAGCTTGCTAAATTTTCATAGTAAGTTCTTAATTACTCTAAAGACAGCAAATAGTTTTTTTTTTAAAAGAGTTATGGGATCGAAGGTCTGAAGGACCAAGTGTGATGTAACATTTTTGAAAGTTTTGAAACTTGAGCAGTGGCTGGAGTTGTTGTTAAGCATCCCCAGACAGAGGACTACATATGTAGGATACATAGGGAGATGGTCATAGCACACTTGAGAAGTTTACAAGCAGAGGGAATCAGCCTAAGAAAACAAGGCAGGCACTGTAGGAGTTCGGAGTGTATCTTGCCTGCCTTGTTTTCTTAGGCTGATTCCCTCTGCTTGTAAACTTCTCAAGTGTGCTATGACCATATGACATTTTGGAAACCAGAGAAATGGTGGATCTTTGGGGTGTGGAGCCAGAGCCATGCCCATGGTACAATGACCAACTCTGCAGTAAAGAGGAGGAGGAAGAATGGAAGAGCAGTAGTGAAAGGGGATTCTCTAGTCAAAGGATCAGACTGGTGTTTCTGTGGCATTAAATGTGATTCCAGGATGGTGTGTCACCTCCCTGATGCCAGGGTCAAAGATGTCATGGTGGCTGCAGGTCATCCTTCTGGGGAAGGGTTCAGCCAGAGGTTGTAGTCCACATTGGTATGAACATCAAATTATGAAAAGGGATGAAGTTAGACAGTTTTCAGAATTGAGTGAAATTTAAGGGAAGTCCTCAAGCAGTAATCTCATGGATCCCCCAGTCTTGCATGCTAGTAAGCATAAGAGCAAGAGGATGTATTGATTGATTGATTGAATGAGTGGCTGTTGAACTGGTGTAGGAGGAGGATATTCTATTTCTGAGGGATAGGGACAGACTCTGTTGCAGGTAGGACCTGTACAAGCTTGTATGGCTTAGACCTTAACGGTACTGAGGTAATATCCTCGTAGGCAGGCTTGCTAGTGCAGGTTTAAATTAGAATGACAATCCACTGACAAGCTAAGGTATAACCCAAATTTGAAGGTATTGAAGTTGGTGACAGGAAGCTAAAAAGATGCTGTAGAGATGAAAAGACAGGAGAAACAAAGCCAGGCAGACAGGATGCTTTGAAAGCGGAATCATGCCAAAGAAAAAACAAGTTAAGCGCACTCTGTCTGTAGCATTCGCAAGAAGATAGATGTAAACGTAAGTTAGAGATACGTTGTAATTACAGAAACACAACTGCACAGCGACCAGGACTGGGAATTGAATATTCAAGGATATTCAACTTTCAGGAAGGGCAGACAAGAAGGGAAAGCAGGTGGAGCTGCACTGATCCTAAAGTATAGGATCAGCACATTAATAAGGAAGGATCTGAAATCACAAGAACCATATATGGAATCTTCTTGAGTGAAGCAAAGTTATAGAAAGGGGCTTATTACATTAATTGGAGCTGTTTATGGCCTATCAAAAGATAGCGGTCGTGTTTGGCATGATATTAATCATGAGAAGAGAGCAATACTCATCATGGTCAAAGCCATTATTATGGTTAACTTTAATCAGCACATACAATGGGTTAGCCAAATGAGCATCATAGATATGGAAGACAAGTTTCTGGAATGTTAGGAATGGGTTTTCTAGAACGTTGTGTTGAGGAGCCAACTGGAGGGCATGCTGTTTTAGGTCTAGTATTATACAGTTTAAAAGGTTAATTAACAATCTTGTTAAACAACTTCTTGATGACTGACCCCAACATCGTCATATTTTACATTGTTTCAGAATGATTTACGTTACTTTCAAAGATTTTAAATTATGAAGGATTGAGGCACAAATCAGCTGAAGTGGTTGGGAAAGTACATTGAAAGGCATGATTGTATATAGACAATCATTCTTAAAGAATGATCACATGACTAGCAGCAAGTATACATTCTTTCAAATAACAAACTCTCAAAGGGTCATTCAAACAAGATTAAACTTCAGGATTGAAGTGTGATTTTAAAAAAACTTATAAATTTGCCAAATAAGCAGTAATTCTAAAGATTGAACTTTTTGGAATACATCAAAAGGGAAACTAGAAACTAATGACGGGAAACCAGAATGTGAATGCAATGTAGCAAAAAATCTAAACTGACTCAAAGCTTTTATTAGCACGTAAAAGGGAAAGGTTTGGATGGAAAAATTAGGTCTACTATGGCAGAGTTACATGAATTTATCAAGAGGGAAAGAGAAATGACAGGGAAGCTAAATTACTTTAATCTGTTTTGAACTGAGAAATCCATATGCAATCTCCCAGAACTAGATATTGAAGTGGCCAGGAAGAACGAGCATTGAAAGAAATGTGTATGAAGATTGTACTTCTTTGTTAGAAAGGTTGAAGCATATCAGATAAGAGATTATTTATTAGCATGGATTAACGATTGGCTAACAGACAGAAAACAGTGTAGGAATACATAGGTTCTTCTCATGTTTGTGGACTCCAATTAGTGGAGTACCATAAGGAACAGTGCTTGAGGCTCAAACAGCCTTCATGAAATGATTATCCTGTGAAAAGATGAAGTTGATGTACTGATACTTTGCTGAATACCCCTCCATATGTCCTGTCACCTTCAAGGACCTGTGCCAATGGAGCTTCATCTCCCCATTTCCCTTAGTACTCTTTGGAATATTGTCATTAAGCCTATACTGCACCTCCTATCTTTTGCTTAAATGCAACAACTTGCATTTCGATCTGTTAAAGTACATCCACCAGTTGTCTGCCATTTCTGTTGCTTATTCATGTTCTGTGGCAGTTGAGTTAATCATATTTGCTGTTTGCCACATATCCCAGTTTGTTATTGTCAAATTTTGTAATTGTACATGTATTCCAATATTCAAGTCTTGTGTATCAGTAAAGGCAAAATATTGTGGATGCTGGAAATCTGAAACAAACACAAAATGTTGGAGAAACTCAACAGATCTAGCAACATCCTTGGAGAGAGAAACAGTTCATATTTTGAGTCAAATACAACTCCTCTGAGATTCTAAACAAAAGTCAGACCAGACTAGTAATGTTAACTCTGTTTCTGTCTTTCACAGATGCTACCAGACCAGAGTTCCTCCAGCATTCTTTGTGATTGTTTCATATGTACATGTATATATTGTGAATATTTGGATATTTTAATGAAAAATAGGAAACTGTTCTTTGTGTTCCTCTGTGAGGAATGTTGTGTAAAGGACAACTGCCTTGAATATTGATAGCATTAGAAACCCTGATTGGATCGACGTGATTTCATTCAAGATAAGAGTATGTCATTTGACCCCACATGCCTGTTCTGTCAGTCAATAAGGTCACGGCTGATCATTGACTTCAATTTCCTAAACGAGCCTCCCCTCATAACCCTTGATCTCTTTTGGTTATACGAGCTATATCTACCTGCTTCTTGAAAACACTATGTTTTGGTCTCAGCCACTCTCCTGTGGTAGTAAATTCCACAAGCTCGTCACTCTCTGGATGAAGAAATTTCTCTGCATCTCAGTCCTCAAAGCCTTGTGACCCTCCTGCATCCTTATTCCTTGTGACCCCCCCCCTCAATCGTCAGGAGCACCCTTCCTGTCTTGTCATCTTAGAATTCTATAGGTTTCTATGAGATTGTCCTCTCCACCCCATTATTAACTCCAGTGAATACAATCCTGACTGACGCAATCATTGCTCATGCATTATATAATTCAGATATAACTCAGGATTTGGCACGTGATGAGTTTCGTGATTTCATGTCATTCTTATTAACCAACCCGTTTCTTTATAAACGAACCATCACCTAAGCATCTGACTGCAGTTGCTTACCAAAGATATACTAGTCTTTTTGTTTAGCAGTAGAGAATTGGAAACATTACCTGATTGCTTTAGGGTAGAATGTGTGATCGACTAAGGCATTGGGAGAAGATGTAAGATTGGAAGTGAGTTAATTCCTGTCACAAACATTGAAGTTTTTGTTAGTGTATCTGACTTGTTTTGCATGCTTACATTTCTGATTTTATTTCATCCAGCATTCAGTCTTTGAAGTTTTCTTAATTTTCATTCGAATAGACATTCCACTGCTGCCTTCCATCACTTCATTGAGTTTGAGTGAAAATGAAGAACCTAATGGACCTTTTGTTGTTCATTGGCTAAACAACAAGGAATTGCATTTTACCTTATCAATGGAGGTCTTTTTACAGCAGTTACGAAGGAACTTGGAGCAGCAATCTCCAGAATCTGTAGCAGATGATGGACAAATGGCCGGCAAATCTGATGATGGTATTGTTCATTTTAGCTGGTTCGAACGTGCATGTGATCTTTATACAAGTTAATTAACCTGAATATATTAATCTTAGTTGATGACTCTTTACGTGATCGATCATTGTAGCAAAATGTCCACATTGTGGTGTTGGCATCAAACCCATTGTGTACAACTTGAAATCAACTGTTAAAATTTAAAAATATTTTAATTGGAAATAACCACACTTCTATAAATGCTATAATTTAACGTTAGATTTGAGTGTTAGCTGCTACGAATCATTTCCCAGTTGTTAAATGATACAGTCGGTGTTTTGAATCTTCTGTACTATTACTAGTTGTCACTAATGTATGTGGTAGTGCAGATCTCTGAATCTGATAGCTTGAATCTTCAGGAAACCAAAAAGTTGAATGCAGTATGATAGATAAGGCATGTTTCCATTTACATGAATGTTAATATGTTTGGCACAAGGAATAATCAGACCATATTAGGTTAATCCTCAGGTTGCACAAGTTGCCTGTAAGCTCTAAGTGCTCCAGTGTTTGTTGCTTTGGTTAATGTAAATGTTGCTCACTCTCCCTAACAGTGCAGTGGCACTCGGATTATGACCTCAAGGCGTGATCTGGCAATTCAAAACAATTTCTTTCTGTGTAAGCATAGTCTTTGTACATAAGTAGACTATTCAGAAAAAGAACAGGATAGCTGTGCCTGAATTAGTGTTGAAATAAATATCAGAGATAAAAGGTACTGCAGATGCTGGAGAATCCGAGATAACAAGCATGGGGCTGGATGAACACAGCAGGCCAAGCAGCATCATAGGAGCAGGAAAACTCGACGTTTCGGGCCTAAACCCTTCATCAGAAATGCTAGTTGTTGAGGGTGAGGACGAGTTCGGCTAGGCGGATGAGGGTGTCGGTGGAGGGGGATTGGTCTGTTCTGCGGGACAGGAAGAAGCGGAGGGCCTTTAGGCCATCTGCATGGGGAATACAGGTATATAGGGACTGGACGTCCATAGTAAAAATGAGGTGTTGGGGACCTGGGACTTGGAAGTTCTGGAGGAGGTGGAGGGCGTGGGTGGTGTCACGGACGTAGGTAGGGAGTTCCTGGACCAAGGGGGTGAAAATGGAGTCTAGGTAGGTGGAGATGAGTTCGGTGGGGCAGGAGCAGGCGGAGACAATGGGTCGACCAGGGCATTCAGGTTTGTGGATTTTGGGGAGGAGATAGAAGCGGGCGGTGCGGGGTTGGGGAACGATGAGGTTGGAGGCGGTGGGTGGGAGGTCACCTGAGGTGATGAAGTTGTGGGTGGTTTGGGAAATGATGGTTTGGTGCTCGGGGGTGGGGTCATGATCCAGGGGGCGGTAGGAGGAGGTGTCAGAGAGTTGGCGCCTGGCCTCAGCAATGTAGAGGTCAGTGCGCCATACTACGACTGCGCCTCCCTTGTCCGCGGGTTTGATGGTGAGGTTGGGATTGGAGCGGAGGGAGTGGAGGGCTGCACGTTCTGCGGAGGAGAGGTTGGAGTGTTTGAGAGGGGTAGAGAGGTTTAGGCGATTGATGTCTCGACGGCAGTTGGAGATGAAGAGGTCGAGGGAGGGTAGGAGGCCTTGGGGTGGTGTCCAGGAGGAGGGCTTGTGTTGGAGGCGGGAGAAGGGGTCAGTAGAGGGAGGGTTAGATTCGCGGTTGGAGAAGTAAGCGTGGAGGCACAGGCGGCGGAAAAACTGCTCAATGTCCAAGCGTGAGCGGTATTCATTTCTGATGAAGGGTTTAGGCCCAAAACGTCAAGGTTTCCTGCTCCTATGATGCTGCTTGGCCTGCTGTGTTCATCCAGCCCCATGCTTGTTATCTAGTGTTGAAATAAATCCTTTTTTTAAAAAAACTCACTCCAGAGCCATCCACATGTAGGCCTCTCCCAAAGCTCCGTAAACAAAACTCAGTTTAAAAAAAACACTCTCCTCCGTGATTTAAAAAAATCCCTTTAACGATGTTAAAAAAAACTCTCTCTTCTATGCATATAATTTAAGGGGAAAAAGAGCCATCCCCGTGTCCGTCTCTCTAAAAGATCCGTTAGCAGAACTTCGTTTGAAAATAAAAATTGTGTTTCTCTTTTGGGGGAGTTTTGAGTTTTTGACTATAAAAGAACCAAAAATGAATTAAGATAAAGATTGTATACAATTGAAATGTAATAACTAAAAAGTCTAGAAATGAGATGCAAGTCTTTCTGAAAATTCTCTTAACACAACTTTTTTTGGAAAAAAGAGCACGTGCTTTTGTTTGAAACATTTTTGACAGGAAAAGAATCAAAAATGTATCACAATAAATATTTTCCACTACTGGAATGTAATGACTGTAAGAAATCCAGAAATAAATTTACAAATAAGCCAGCAATCTCAGGAGCAGCTGCAAGATCCACACTACTCAGTCCACCATTTCGTGTTTAACTTTTTGAGACGGGGACATATTAACTTTGTCTTGCTGCAGAATTGTTTTTAGCTACTTTGATTACAAGTCAGTTTGGTTTATAGCACTTTAAAACTTCATTTTGTGTTTGGTCCGACTCCCCTCAAAAAAAATTCACCAAAAAGTTACCAATCACTTAAAATCCTATCCGTTTTCCTCAAGCCCCTGTGATTCACCACATGGGTTTAGAATTAGATTAAATGTATTCTATTTGCTTATAATAGAATTGGGAAAAGAGGATGTCCTGCAAAGTATGCAATTGGTTTTATTTAACAAGAATTGTATATCTGAGTACTAATCACGATAGTATTTTTCATGAACAAAATACCCCCTGTTTAACAGAAGTCAAAATACATTATCTATTTGGATTATGCATGTTCTCTTTTAATTTGAATGAAATACTTTTAAATACTGCGCTCAATAATTCTTCAAATTTGAATTACAGATGTACAATTCACAAGATTTGAAGTCATGTCTGTGTTGTGGCAATTAAATATTTAATCATACTAGGATGTAACTCCTTACTGTTAACTTTTCATAAATTTAGGCTCTGTTCATCCATTCTTTGTTCATCCATTCTTTCCTTTCTGTAGAAATTGATGAAAACAGTGAATATCGCAAAGGATTTATGCAATCTGTACTTTCAGACAGAAGTAATGGAGAAAAGACCTCATCGGCTGTCATGATTGATCATAAAATTGAAGTGCTGTTAGCAGAATGGAACAAGAATGCAGACATGCTCTTTAGTATCCACCCAATGGATGGATCCTTACTGGTGTGGCATGTTGATTGGCTTGATGAATATCAGCCCGGGATGTTTCGACAAGTGCAGGTGAAACACAGTTCTGCTTCTAACTATTGTGTTCAGGGAACTAGGTTTCCAATTACTGAAAGGTTTGATTGTTGCAGAAGTGCAAAATGCATTTACCCTACCAATTTCTTCCAAGAACAGTGAAATCCATTCAGTAGAATGGTCAGAAGTAAGTTCTGATTTTAAAGTCATAGCTCTACTCTGAATGCCTGAATGAGAGCTGAGAGAATCTAGGTACATCAAAATGGATGTTCTAGGAAGCATATAAATTGGTAATCTCAAGGAATTACAATTTTTTTCTGTTTCGTGCAAGTTACTGAAAGTTTGAACAGCTGCAAATTTCATCACAATACTTTCATTTGTTTCTTATCATGTAACTTCGAACAATGTTGCAGATTTCAAAATGAACATTTATCAAGACCCTCTTTTAAACAAGTAAATAGGATGATTATTTCATTTGAACTTCTTGAAAATGTGTAATTTGTTTTCTAGGTTTCATTTGCCTCGAGAATTCCTGTGGCATTCCCCACTGGAGATGCAAACTCTCTCAGCAAGAGTATTGTTATGTATGCGTGTACAAAAAATGTAGATCTTGCTATTCAACAAGGGAAACTGAAGCCACCAGGCATGACACATTCCACATCTGGCATGTTAATCTCTGCTGGCCAAAATAAATCATCCGGTAGTTTAAAATTGAGCATCTTCACACCTAATGTGCTCATGATCTCAAAACATGCAGATGGATCCTTGAATCAATGGGCTGTCAGTTTTGCAGAAGAATCTGCATTTTCAACTGTCCTTGGTGTATCTCACAAGTCACGTTACTGTGGTCACCGCTTTCATCTCAGTGATTTAGCTTGTCATTCAGTTTTGCCATTACTGCTGACTACGTCCTACCACAATGCAATACGGACACCAGATGATGGAAATCTGCATAACGAAAGCAGGAATTTTCACTCTTTACAATGCCATAGTTCAGTGTCAAGAAATAAAAGAGACATTGGTACAGCTGCAGCATTCCAGGATTCCAATGCAATATACAGTGAACTAATTCTTTGGCGAGTGGATCCAGTTGGGCCATTGTCGTATTCTGGAGGGGTGTCGGAGTTAGCCAGAATCAATTCTCTCCATGTTTCAGCCTTTTCAAATGTGGCTTGGCTGCCAACTTTAATCCCAAGTTACTGTCTAGGTAAGTCTTACGTGTTTGTAATATTGACTCTCAGAATGATGACTTTGGCAGCTGGGATAGCATTTATTACCTATCCCTAATTTTCCTTGAAGTTGGTGATGAGCTGTTGCCTTGAGCCCCTACAACCCATTTGGTGTAGGTATGCCTTGAAAGCTGTTAGGCAGAGCATTTCATGATTTGACCAGCAGCAGTGAAAGAAGAACAGAATTTTTCCAAATGCAGCTTCTTGGTTGTTAGAACCTAAGTGGGATATGTAAACTAATTCTGTGGCATGGAGCTCCCGTCGGATCATTGTCATAATCTTTCTCGAGTCCCACTACAAGTACTAACTGTAACTTGTCACAAATTCTGTTAGCCGTGATTTGTGTTTTGTAAATCATTAAGATAAACGTTTCATCTTTAGAAAAGTCTCAGCAGCTGCCAAAGCCATTTTGTTTAATATGCAAGAAATCTGGTGTCTTTCCTGCTATCGTCCTCCTATCCTCATTAATACTCTCCCATTTCCAATTTAACGTTGTTTTTCCATTGTGCATCCTGATGTAATTCTTCTGTTACAGCTGGGATGAGAAGAGTGCACTATCTTGGTCTAGTTCCACTCCTTTGCAGGTCACAACATAAATGTAATTGTTTTACGTGGTTTCAGAGATAACCAATTGTGTTCTCTCTGTCTTAACCTTAGAATAAAAAGATCCATCAGCCACATTTATTAAGCACAAAATTATTGATTTATTGTAAAACAAATAATCCAAAACATGAGTTTCATCCTTCAAATGTTGAAGAAAATCCTTTCAACAAATACCATTAAGAACATTTGAATGTGGCGTAGAACGAGAGAAGCCAACCATGGCTTAAATGATTTCAACCTCAAGCCTACATTCCTGCGTTCCCCGATAATTTTTCATCCCTTTTGTGATCAAGAATCTATCTCTGCCTTAAAAGTATTTAAAGATTCTGCATCCACTGGTTTTTGAGGGAGGGAATTCCAAAGACAATCCTTGAAGAGAAAATATGATTTTCCTCAACTCTGTCTTAAATAAGCAATCCATTATTTTTAAACTGTGACACTTAATTCTAGATTTTCCCAGAAGAGAAAACATTTGTCCCACATCCATCCAGTAAAGTCTCCTCAGGATCTTGTATGTTTCAATTAAGTCAGCTCTGACTTTGCCAGGTTCCTGAGGATGTAGATTGGACCTGTCTAGCATTTCCTCAAAGGCATTCATTCAAGTATTATTTTAGCAAATCTTCTCGGAACTGCTTCCAAAGCATTAATATTCTTCCATACACAATGCTCCAGGTGCAATCTCACCACTTTGTTTTATAACTGAAGCGTAACCTCCCCACTCACGGATACAATTCTCCTCACAATAAAACGTTACATTATTAGCTTTCCTGAATAGTTGCTGTACCTGTATATGAATGTTCTGCGAGTCATGCTGTAGGACACCCAGATTTTGCAGCACCTCCAATGTTCTGTAGCGCCTCAACATTTAGGTAATATGCTTTTTTATTTCTTCCAAAATGGACAACTTTACATTTTCCCAGATTATACTCTATTTGCCAGATCTTTGTCCACTCTCAAAGTTATATCCCTTTTTTAAGTGGATGTCCTCTTCACAACTTTGTTTCCTATCTATTTTTGTGTCATCTGCAAATTTAGTTACCATACTGTTGGCCTCTTGATCTGAATCATTCATATGAAGTATAAAGAGTTGAGGCCTCTGCACCAAAAGCCACTTGACATCCTGCCGGCTTGAAAAAGACATGTTTATTCTATTCTGTTTCTTGATAGCCAACTAATTTTTCTGTGCATGCCAATGTTCACCCCCACAGGCTGAGTTTTTAATTTTGGCAATATTCTTTCAATGTGGCACCTTTTTTATATGGCTTCTGAAATCCCAGTCCAGTACTCCCACTGGTTCCCTTTTATTCACCGCTCAAGTTAGTGTTTCATGTAACTCCAGTAAATTAGTTTAAACACGATTTCCCTTTGACAAAACCATGTTGTCTCTGCCTGATTACCTTGAACTGTTATGATTGTCTTCTTCTCAAAAATGTTATTCCTTGGTGAAGTCACCACTCATCTGTTCCCCCTGGTAAATTTGTGGATGCTTTATGGCATCTGATTGAAATTTTGTTTCTTTTCAGGCGCCTATTGCAATTCTCCTAGTGCTTGCTTTGTGGCAAGCGATGGTCATTACTTGAGATTATATCAAGCTGTTATTGACGCTAAAAAGATTTTAAGTGAGCTTTCCAATCCAGAAATCGCTGTAAGTAAAGTTTCATTGTGCTCAATATTTGAGTTTTGCAAATATTAATTTGTCCTGAAGTAATGTCTTTCAGTACATACAGTTTCTGGGCATATTTTGTTAATTTTTGTCTGTATTTTAATGTCGTCACTTTCATGGTAGATAACGTGTGCAGTTCATGCTGTTGATTTTTGCCATTTTACCTGCTTGCATACTTTGTGCAATGATGCTGAGCTTGATCTCAACTTGCTCAGCAATCCTTGAAGGATTGGAAGACACTTGAATGTGATAGGAGTATGTTTTGTAAACATGTTAAACAATAATTTCTCCTTTGAGGAAGGAAAAGCAAGAAAGTTCTGATTTGTTTAATGCCAGTTTATTTTCCCTTGAACATAGAGATTTGTACATACAAGGATTTTTGATAACTGATGTAATATTATATGTTAACGTATTTATGAAAGATTTTGTCTTTAAAAAGCTGTTTCATATGAAATTGTGTCAAAGGGCAATATGCTTGAACAGCAATTCTCCTGTTTTTCATATGTTGTCACAGAGATTTGTTGGAGAGGTTTTCAATATTGTAAGCCAGCAGTCAACAGCAAGACCAGGCTGCATAATAGAACTGGATGCAATCACTGAGCTTGTAAGTAGCTTTGTTAAAAATTCTTTCATGAGACGTGTGTGTTGCTGACTAGGACTACATTTACCAAATTACCCATTAGAAGGTGGTGGTGAGTCAGTGAATATAACTGCTGCTGTCCATGTAATGTAAAGTCACCCACAGTACTATTGGGTATGGAGTCCAATGAACTCCAACATTTTGACCCAGCAGCATACGAGAATAGTAACATAGTTCCTGTTGTGTTGCTTGGAGGGGGCCTTGCGGGTTGTAATGTTCTCGCACACTTACTATCTTAGTTCTTCTGCGTGGCCGAAGTTATGGGTATGGAAGGTGCCATTAAAGGCATCTGGATGATTTATTGCAGTGCATCTTGTAAATGGTACACACTGCTGCTACTGTACATTGATGAAAGAAACGGATGTTTAAGGTGACAGTTGCTAAACAAATACAATGCTTCGCCCTGTTCAGCTGCTTGACTGTTACTAGAATTTATAGCTCCAGACTGGTGAAGAGTATTCAGTCACATTCCTGACTTATGCCTTGTAGATGGTGGACAGGTGTTGAGAAGACTCCTGTCAGACTTCCTAGCCTCCCACCTGCTCTTGTATCTACAAAGGCTAACACAGATGAGCTGCTGATCAGTGTTGACTCGGTGTTGCAAGTGTGGAAGTTTAGCAATGGCAATGCTATTGAATGTCAAGAGGAGATGGTTCAATTCTGTCTTGCTGGAGATGGTCATTGCCCAGCACTGGTGTGGCATGATTGTCACTTGCCAGTTAACAGCCCAAACCTGAATATTGTTCACCCCTTGTTGCATGTGAACATGGATAGCTTTGGTCCATTTTTTCTCGACTTCTGCAGCTCTGCACTTAAGTATATGCATGGAAAATTAAATACATTTGTATGACTGTGATAAATGTGTAAAGGTAGGATTCTATGTTTGTGGCTCAAATGAGACAACCTCATTCTATGTCAAAGTTCACATAGAGTGGATCTGTAGGAACACAGCAGCCCAGGCAGCATCAGAGGAGCAGGAAAGTTGACATTTTGGGTCAGGAACTTTCTTCAGAAATGGACACTAATCTGAAGAAAAGTCCTGACCCAAAACACAAACTTTCCTGCTCCACTGATGCTGCCTGCCCTGCTGAGTTTCTCCAGCTCCACACTGTTATCTCTGACTCCAGCATCTGCAGTTTTAGTTATCTCATTCTACGCCAGTGTTTTGCAACCAATGAACCTCTGAAATGTAGTCGCTATTGCAATGCAGGAAATGCAGCAAGCAATTGGAACATAGTGATCTTTCTCAAAAAAAGCACTGATGAGAATTCCCAGAGAGTAAGGGATAAATAATGGTCAGACACAAAGGAAAACTTACCTGTTCAACATAATGTTGCCAAGTGATCTTTTGCATCCACCAGATAGGGCAGAGGCCTCATTGAAGTAACACATTCAAAATTAAATAACTTCAAACAGTGTTGCATTGTCTTCATTCTACACCTGAGATATCAATTGAGGTATCTACTTTTGTTCCTGGAATTGGTTACAGTCTAGTATTTCAGGCAAGAATGCAAACAATTCAACCTCGACTTGTCATTTAACATATTATCACACCCCATTCTGAATTTAATTGATAAGCACAGAAATGGATATGGTAATTTGGGCAGTTTTTTTTTTGTTAACTTCTCAAGTAAGAATAAAGGGGTTAATTTACCATATCATTCATATAGCCACAAACCGTCATCTCTTCTAGGTCCTGTTTTCTCAATACAATGGCCAGTATCTGGGGGAGGGCCAAGAAATGATTCATGGAGACTTTGAAGCTCTTGTGAAGTAGGGAGGCGTTGGCCTTGGTAATTGCGACGAATAAATTAAGTTGTTGAGAATAGCCATTAATTGTCCACCAAACCTCATTGCTCCTTTGTCCCAGAGTTTTGATTGAGACAGACTGGTAGAGGAAGAGACAAGAAGGTAAATCCTGCACTTGAGGCACATTGCTTCATGGGATATCCTGCCGTACTTGTCTACAAATCTGGCAGTTTTGGCCTGTTCAGTTCCATTGGACTCACTATTTCGAGTATATGTCATTGAATGGAGAGAAATGCAACAATGACTGCAATTGGTGCCAGTTTGATATTCCCATCTCCTTTGAGTTCAGTGAATGGATAATATCTGTCCTTCACTGTAACGCCCTTTGTTCCAGGATCAAGTGAACTCCACTGATCAGCTACTGTAGAAATGCTAAGACAGCCCATCATAAAAACTTCAACTTATGAAATGTTTTTTAAAAAACTTAAATTTACATTTGATCTTTCTGGGAATCTACCTGCTCCTTGTTGTCCAGTGTTGTTTTTCACATTTCTTTAAAAAAGATTTGATTAAAACTAGATTTGCATAGCGGACACTGCACGCTCAGGCCAGAAAAAACAGACAAAAATAGTGTACAGGTACCTTTTAATTTTTCTTGGACTTTGCATCTTGAGAAACAGGAATAGTTTTTGATTCCGGGGGAATAAATCAGTGTAGTAAGAAGGCAGTGAAGGCAAAACAAATGGAAGAGATTGTAAATAATACTGCTCGGTTGAGGCGAAAATGCATTCCATCAGCTTTTAAGTTAAAATACTGGGTTTTAAGTGTCAAAGCAACAACTATAAATTTGAATACAGCTATGATAAATTTGCTAGCTTCAGCCTTGACTCTGTGGTGCCCCCCTCACCCAAGTCAGAAGGTTCCATCTTTTCACCAGGTACCCAAAATGGAGGTTGAACTTTGGATCTCTACTGTTATGCTGCCTTTCAGATGAGCTGTTGATCCAAACATTCTTTTGCTGTATTGGAGAGCCATGAGATGATTTGGTTGTATTATTCACAGTAGAGCAGGCAATTCTCCTAATATTCTGCTCAATATTTATCGTTAAACTAATATCCCTGAAACTAGATTACGTGGTCAACATCATATGCATGTTTGCAGGCCCTTGTGTGCACATCCACTGCTGTACTTTATAACCAGGAATTACACTGGAAACTGACTGCATTGCCTGTAAAATACTTTGACATCCCAAGGTTATGAAAATATGATACAAATACAATCCGTCATTTTATTATTTACTTACTTGAACATTGGCTTTATTTTAGTATGGGAAAGAGACTCAGTTACTTCACGTCTTTAAGGAGGATTTTATATTAGTTAATCAACCTAAGAAAATGCAGCAAAAGGGAAGACAGACTTCCACTGAAAACAGTCCTCAACAGGAAGCAGGTATAAATTCTTGTTCAATGCAAATCTGCTTTTTCAGAACTATAACAATTTACATGGAATGCTTTAATAACCAAAATTGTTTGTGTAGTGTAATATTTCTTTCATTTTGTGTTCTTTCATTGCACCAACAGCTCCATGAAAATGTAATTTAACATTCGCTGTCTGTGCACATTTTTGACTTCGTAGCATAATGCTGCCTGTGTTGCGTTACTTGTAACATGTTAAAACACTCGCTTCCAGGGTTGTCTTTTGATAGCAACCGTTTCACCTATATAACAGTGCAAATAACTTGGTAATATTTTAGTGCTTTGCTGTGTATTGTTATTGTTACTTCAATAATTTTTTTTTTTGTTAACTTTTGCAAATTAAGTGTTTAAGCTTATTTTTGCTTCTAATAGACATTAATCAGTTTTGGCTCCAGCTGCATTTGTGGAGCAAAGCAGTTACGTTTTTATGTTGAAAAGCAAGCTCAGGCCGGGGAGGAGAGGGGTTTGGGTGACAAGATTAGTCAGTGGAGAGGGAGAGCTGGCGGGGAAGAAGTTGGACAGACTTATTTCCCATGCCCACCCCAGCCAAAAACCATAGACCTGATCATTCTCTCTTGTACCCTCGCCAACACAATGAACCTGATCATTCTTCTCTCTTGCCCCACCCCCCCCCCCCCCAAACAATCCTGTCCATCCTCTGTGTTGCTCTGTTTGCCATGCCCCACCCCCTCCATAACGCAGCCTCCATTGTCTGTCCTCTGGTCTGATCTTGATTTCCGTTTTCGAGATCTTGCCTTTTATGTGCACATGGTCAGTGCAGTGTGTGGACTTTGACACATGACATAGAAATATACAAAGCCTGGAACAGTGCATATACATGTTGTCATCTGAGTCTATGCGCAGTCACCCCAAAGTTCCAATGTCACTAAACACTGCCTTGCTGAAAATTCTTTAATATTGTTTGATCTGATGATCCTGTTATAAAACCTTCCAGTCAACTTAAAACAAACCTATGAAATGTCTGGAGAAAAGACAAATAATACTTGAACAAGCCTATAGCTCAGGCAAAATCCATGCAGCAAAACAGATTTCAGGTTTCAAGTTAGCCCTTCCTGTCTTTCTACTTGTTTGAAAACAGGTACATCTGTAATATTTTTCTGGTACTGATTATTGACCTGAAATGTTAATTCTTTTTCTGTTTCTGTGGCTGTTGACTCAGGCTGCTGAGTGTTTCCAGCACATAAAGGGTGTTGGTTTAAAATTACTAAATGCTCAGAATTTGCTTTGTCAACAGAAACTAACGAGAACAGCAAAAACCTACTTTGTTTCTGATGGTCTTACAAAAATCATATAATGGATGCAGTATGAAAAACCATTGACATTTATGTCTCTGCAAGAACCATTCAGCTGGTCCCACACCCCAGCCTTCTCAACACTGCACTTTCTTTTCTACCAAAGTAATTACCTTGTGAACATTTGAAAGCAAGTCTTGAAGCAGCCTCCATCACTCAGCAGATTTTAACTATGCTCTGCTTAGTATGAGTGTATCCTCTTGTCTTTGCTTGTTTCACAAATGAGTTTAAATCCGTGTCCTGTGGTTTTTGACTCTTTTATCACTCGGGAGCAGTTACTCCCTAGCTGCCCCGACAGGGTTTTGAATACCTGTGTTAAATTTCATCTCAACTTTCACTTTTCTGAACTAAACAGCCCCAGGCTTAACCAAATTATCCTTATCACTGTGGTGTCTCAGCCCTCAAACCATTCTCATAACTATTTTCTGCACTGTTTCCAATGTCTTCACATCCTTATTAGAGTGTGCTGTCCTGACATAGACACAATACTCCAATTGAGATTGATGTCTTGTTTCATAAAAGATTTGCAACTTTGCTTAGGATCTCATACTTGCAAACTGGTTTCTCAACCTTCCATGCCACCTTCAACAATTTGTGTATCAGTACCCTGGGCATGTCCCTCTGCTCTTGCACCTCCTTCAGAATTATGTCCTTTAGTTTTATCACCTTTGCACAATCTTGGGTGCAAACTGCATCAGTTCACACTTATCTACCATGTCATCTACCATTTGCCTATCCAGCTCACAAAGTTGGAGCTATCCGTTTGAAGTCGGTTTAGAGCTTTGTCACTCAAATTTGTTTAATATTCAAATGGAAAAGCAGCTAATTTAAGTTGATATAACAAGGTGTAGAGCTGGATGAACACAGCAGGCCAAGCAGCATCAGATGAGCAGGAAAGCTGACGTTTCGGGTCTGGACCCTTCTTCAGAAATGGGGGAGGGGAAGGGGATTCTGAAACAATCCCTCTTCCGAAGCTACACTGGCCCTATCCCCCACCTGTTTCTCCGTTATAGCGATGGCTGTATCGGCGCCTCCTTGCACTCCCACGAGGCGCTCGAACAGTTCATCCACTTCACTAACACCTTCCTCCCTAGCCTTAAGTTCATCTGGACCATCTTCAATACCCCTCTCTCCTTCCTGGACCTCTCTGATTCCATCTCTGGCAATCACCTGGAAGTCGATATCCATTTCAAGCCCACCGACTCCCACAGCTACCTAGAATACACCACCTCTCACCCACCTTCCTGCAAAAATGCCATCGCCTATTCTCAATTCCTTCGCCTCCGCCACACCTGCTCCCAAGATGAGGCATTCCACTCCTGGGCATCCCAGATGTCCTCGTTTTTCAAGGACCGCAACTCCCCCCCCCGCCCCAGCAGTGGTTGAAAACGCCCTCCACGACATCTCTCGCGTTTCCCGCAACTCATCCCTCACACCCCCTCCCCACAATAACAACAAAAACAGAATCCCCCTCGTCCTCTCATACCATCCCACCAACCTCCGGATCCAAGGCATCATCCTCCGACACTTCCGCCACCTGCAATCTGACCCCACTACCAAAGACATTTTTCCCTCCCCACCCTTATCTGCCTTCCGGAGGGACAATTCTGTCCGTGACTCCCTTGTCCGCTTCTCACTCCCCACCACCACCGGCACTTTTCCCTGCAACCGCAGGAAGTGCTAGACCTGCCCCTACACCTCCCCCCTCACCCCCATCCCAGGCCCCAAGGAAACCTTCCACATCAAACAGATGTTCACCTGCACATCTGCTAATGTGGTATACTGTATCTGCTGTTCCCGATGTGGCCGCCTGTATGCCGGGGAAACCAAGCGGAGGGTTGGAGACTGCTTTGCTTTGTGGAACACCTACGCTTGGTTCGTGACAAACAACTGCACCTCCCAGTCACGAACCACTTCAACTCCCTCTCCCACTCTTTGGACCATATGTCCATCCTGGGCCTCCTGCAGTGCCACAATGATGCCACCAAAGGTGGCAGGAACAGCACTTCATTTCGCTTGGGAACCCTGCAGCCCAGTGGTATAAATGTGGACTTCGCAAGCTTCAAAATCTCCCTGCCCCCAACCATATCCCAAAACCAGTCCAGCTCGTCCCCGCCTCCCTAACCTGTCCATCCTTTCTCCCACGTATCCACTCCTCCCACCTTAACCCCCACCTCCTACCTACTAGCCTCATCCCCGCCACCTGGACTAACCAATCCCCACCCTAACTTGCCACCTACGTTCACCTTTACTGGCTCCATCCCTACCTCCTTGACCTGTCCATCTCCTCTCCCCCTATCTGCTCCTTTATCCATCTTCCATCCGCCTTCCCCTCTCCCTCAATTTATTTCAGAATCCCCTTCACCTCCCCCATTTCTGAAGAAGGGCCCAGACCTGAAATGTCAACTTTCCAGCTCCTCTGCTGCTTGGCCTGCTGTGTTCATCCAGCTCTACACCTTATCTCAGATTCTCCAGCATCAGCAGTTCCTACTATCTCTGAATTTAATTTAAGTTTACTTTTTTTCTTATGCCACGTTTATTTGATTAAGTGTTGTTACTAATATAATTGACCCTGATGTGCCTCAAGATGCTTTTGAAATTTGCTAAGATGCTTGATAATTTTTTTAAATTTCCTTAATGTAAATCTGTTTTCTGACATTATAGATTTTACAACTCCAGTGTCCAGAATCTGCAGTATTTGGAATAAAAACAAATGCTGGAAAAGCTCAGCAGGCCAGGCAGCACCTGTGGAGAGAGACAGAGTTAACATGTCTGCTCCATGACCCTTCAGTTCTTGGCCTGAAGCATTGGCTTTTTATTTCTCTTTCTTTGTATGTTACCTAACTTGACAATAAGTATAACTGGAAATTTCTGGGAAAAGGCAGTTAATCAAAAGGTAATCGCTTATCAACATAGTCCCATTTTAAACTTCAATTTGGCATTTCACGGCCTCTAAGCCGCTCACTTAGAGTGGCACCGCATCCACACCTTCAACGTTCGTTCCATCCATTACTAACGCAGTGGCAACAGCATTTCATGTAAATTATTTATTGCAGTAACTCACCGGTGCTGCTTCAACAGTGCCTTCCAAAGTTGTAGCCTCCACCAGTTAGGTGAACATGGGCAGCAGATGTATGAGAATGTCATCACTTGCAAGCTGTTCTCCAAGTCTCTCTCCATCTGGATATGTAACCATATTCCAATTTCCTCACTGCTACTTGATTAAAATTCAAGAACACTCTTTCTAACAGTGCAGTGGGTGTACCTACACTGCGTGACTTGAAGCAGTTCGAGAATGCTGCTCACTACTGCCATCTTAGGGGCAAGTAAGAGTGTGCAGTAAGTGATCGCCTATCTGTTAACTCCCACATTATGTCAATGAATGCAACTACAATACTGAATGCAAATACAAACAAAAACCCAACCTGCTGGAAAGTTTCAGGTCCAGCAGCATCTGTGGAGAGAAATCAGTTAACATTTTGGGTCAAGTGACCCTTCTTCAGAAATGATGGTAGCTAGGAAAAAGATGGTGTTTATACGTTTCCGTACAGAAGATGGGGAGGGAGAGCAGTGAACAACAGGGAAAAGAAGTTGAAGAAAAGATTAGAAGGCGATTAGAGATTAAAGGTGTCAGAACAAAAGGCAAATGGAATGGTAATAGTTCTAGAGAAGGACATTGGTCCAAAGTGTGTGTTAATGGCAGAACAAAGGTCATCCTTGACTGAAAGCAAGAACGTGAAAACAATCTGGCAGGGGTAGAGGGGAGAACAACAAGTATCAAAAAGGAATGTAGAGTTCATGCTGTGAAGCTGTTGAACTCCATGTGGCGTCCAGAAGGCAGTAAAATGCCTAATGAGAAAATGAGGCACTGTTCCTCTGGCTCGCATTGACTTTCAGTGGAACATTGCAGCAGGCTGAGGGCAGAAACATGAGTGAGAGCAAGATGGTATATAAAAATGGCAAGCAATGGGAAGGTTGAGGTTATGCTTGCAAACCAAGCAAAAGTGTTCTACCTAGTCTACATTTGGGAGACCAAGGCAGGAGACTACAACATCAGCAGCAGTATTTAGTGTTGATTGGATTGAAGGAAGTATAAATAGATTTCTGCTTCAGTTGGTCGGACTGTTTAGAGCCTTGGCCAGTGAGGGGAAAGACAATTTAAATAAAACTGTTACACCACTTGAGAGTGTTAGGGGTTGGGGATGATAGAGGAACAGACCAGGGTGCCATGGAGGGAATGGTCCCTTTGGAATGCTAAAAGAGGAAGGAAAGATGTGTTTGGTGATCCATCATGTTGGAAATAGCAGGGAGAATGGGTGGTGGCAGAAATGGATCAGACGTAAACATGGTTCCTATCAACCATGACTGTAGGGGTGGAGTAGTGGAGAGGAGATATTTGCTTAATGGAAAAGGAAGACCTGTTGGAAGCATGGTTTGGAAGGTAATATCATCAGAACAAACATGACGGAGACAGAGAATCTGGAGTCATTTGTAAGAGGAATGTGTGAAGAAGTGCCGTCAAAGTAGCAGTGAGATTAGATGGTTGTAATAAGTATTAATAGAAATCTGTCCCAGAAAATGGGGACCAAGAAGTCACACAGAAGGGAAAAGTCATTTGCACCAGATAAAAGTGAGACACGTGGTGGAAGTTGAAAGTAAAATTGATCAACTTACCCGGTTTCTGGATGAGTAAGATGTGCTGCAGGTGTAATCATCAGTACGCTGGAGGATAAGTTCTGGGAGGGGAATTGAGTAGGCTGAAACAAGGAATTTACACATGTCACAAACAGGCATGACTCGGGCCCACGCAGGTACCCAAAGCCACAGGGATGAAAAGCTCACTGACCATCCTGGAAACACTGGTTTAATGGTCAGTCAAGGGGTTAGTGTCCGGGGTAGGGGGTGTGGAGAAGTCATGTTTGAGGCTCTGCCTCTGCAAGGTACAGGTTGGTATGCCATCTCAAGTGGTTGTATTCTTGTCAGCAGGTTTAACATAAAGATCACGTTAGACCTGAAACTATGAAGTGTGGCAAGTTTAAAGCGAGGTAATTTAGAGTGGTTAAGAGGAGCAGCAAACAGTGCTTCTTGAAAAGATCAGGAGCAAGTAAGAGCTTAGAAGGAAAGGTCCTGGTGGAAAAAGGGTGTTCGGGATGGATGAAAAGATCTACTGAACAGGGAATGGGAGTGGACCCCTGCCCAAAAAAACTCATGTTTCTTTAGTGTTTGCTGATGCGCTATTCTCTAGGTAATGATTCAGATTATGTGAAGCACTGTTTAATTATTGTTAATTTACAGAAGAACCACATGATGACTTTTCAGAAAAGTTCTTTTTGGTGGTCATTGAACATAAGCAGAACAATCGCTCGGTATTGCATATGTGGCATTTACACCTGAAATCAGATCCAATATCTGTTGGTAAGTGTCACTATAATAAGTTAAATTGACATTAATATAGGCACGGAATGGAATTATCCACTGTGGTCAAACTAACCAAAGCAGATCTGAATTTCCATATGAAAGTAACCTCTCAAAACAGCAATTTTGTGAGTGAAAAGGTTTGGATGGTTTTAGATTGAAGGATTAGTTCACTGCTTCAAAAATTATGAATTTAGCTGCCTCTGAAACTTGAAGGGAAACCTTGCCAGCCCAAAGACATCATGTATCAATGTTGCAGTGCTGATGTGCTAATTTTGGATCTACTTAATTTTTTATGTCACTATTGTAGCCTCTTCACTTTGCGACTGTTTCAAATTACTTATCACAGGACCTTTCACGGGAGATGTGACAAGATTGGTTGTTTTTAAAAAAGAAGTAAAATTTAATTCGGTGAACCTGCAGGAATTATCTGTAGATGAAGCAGTTATTAGTAATCAACTTGCATTTTGAATTCATGTGTTTTGCAGGTCACTTATACAGGAAAATTTGTATTTTTAAATTCACTAGTTACGTACTTTATGGCTTTGCTTTTTCTAGATGCATACCATCACAATTCTGTTGCCTCTGTCTTTTGTCTTCAATCATGAATTCTTTAACAGGTTCAGAACAGTCAAAACTAATAAATCCTTCTGGACTTTCATTCTTCAATGGTTCAGAATTTGTTATTTTCCAGAATTTGCTGGAAACACTGATCAGATGTAGCAGAAGAGACAGATGGTTGGATATTTGAGGTGAATGAACCATTGATCTCACAGCCCTATGTTATTGAAGAATCATCTTTTTTAAAAAGTGAAAAGAGTGTTCACTCCCATCAATGTGTACTGGAGACATGTTAATGCCAAGACACACACATGTCCAGTGATTCAATAGGATGACTCACCGCTTCCCAAACAGTTGGGGATAGGAGCAGAAAAATAGAAAATAGGAGCCCAACGTTGCCTTTCAGCCTTGCCTGTCCCCCATTCAGTATGGTCATTGATCATCCAACTGTGTACCCTGTTCCTTCTTTCTCCCCATACACTTTGATCCCTTTAGCCCTGAGAACTATATCCAACTCCTCCTTGAAATCATTCAAAGTTTTGACCTCAACTGCTTTATGGTACAGTTTTCCATTGACTCACCACTCTGAAGAAATTTCTTCTCATATCATTCCTGTTGGCCTTCACTATATCCTTAAATGGTGACCCTCATTCTGGACTTTTTGGTCATCAGGAATGTCATGCTTGCATTTACCCTGTCTGATCTTATTAGAATTCTACAAGTTTTGAGATCCACCCGTGACCCTAGTCTTCAAAATGGAGTGAACATAGTTCTGATCCACACTCTGTTCACATGTCTGTCCTGCCACCCAAGGTTTCAGTCTAATAAGATTTAACTACTCACATCCCTTGAAAGAATTTTTGAAAATACTCTAAAGTGGTAATTGGAGCACGTGCCAGAATTCTGGTTGAAGATACTATTGCGAAGTTGGTATAGTACTTATGGATTGGAAGGCAGGGCATTAAAATTTGCTTGTAAAATGATGGTGGGGGAGGCGGGGTGGAAGAGCGCATCATCCCTCTAAAGCTTTTTTTTTAGGCTTGGAGATTTAAAAAAAAAAATTCTGCAGGCAGCAGCAGATTTAGAGATTGCAGCAGATTGAAATTGAAACGTTGTATCAAAAGTCTGTATTGTTAGCAGGCAAAGCAGCATTTTACCGAGACACCAGGTTTTCAACTTTAGCCAATTAATTTCAACCAGGCCCAAGATACCGAAGCCTATTTAAATTTAAATCAATGGTTTTCACATCCTCAAGGTCATCAAGGATGTAAAAGAAGAAGGCATTTGAAAATGGGGGTGAGAGTAAACTGCCATTTGTTAAGAGAACAACTGTCGGCTCTAAAGAAAGAGTAAATCACTGTGGTCTTAGAGATTAGTGAGAGCCAAAGAGAAAACAATCTTAAAAGGTACTGTGGAACTCTTAGCTAATATTCCTGACGCACGAATTTGATAGAGGAAGGCGTTCCTGAGTGGGGGCAATGGAAAAGGGGAAGAACATTCCACAAGGCTTATCCTGGCTATAATTTCAGAGACTAAGTTCTAAGATTTTTTTCATTAATTTTGTTTATATAATTAGTACTTACAACTATTAGAACAGCATACAATTAGAATTTTGTTTTATTCGGCAATAGTAAGTAGTTAAGGGAGAAGTGTTCAGTTTGTTTCTGGTTCTGTTAATTTGCTCACTGTTAGAGTTAAATAAATTGTTGTTTGTTGCTTAGAGTGAGTGAAAGGATTTCATTTAATTTAACCTCCCGTTAATAACAATACTAAAGGGAGAGATCCACTTGCATCCTCATCGTCACCAAATCCTTTGCTTTTTAATCTGGCTCAAAAACAAGTGCAACTATTACATAACTTGAGAGACATTATTATAATTCAGTTTCTACTAGTTGATGCTGGACCAGAATGCTGTGTTAAAATTTGAGGCTCTGCAGCAAAAATATAAACAGTAGATTGCCAGAAATAAGTCTTGCTTGTCAGTCTCACTACTACTATTTTGACCTTTTGATCTATTATGGAGTGTAACATATTTATCAGTCTATCATGTTACACAGTATGCTTCATGTTATGGTAGCAGGTACAGTGTACCAAGACTTTGATAATGCTGTAAACTGCTAGCTGAATCTAACTAATAGATGAAAATGTTTTCTCTTAGATCATGCTACTGAAACTCCTTTGTCACCTCCAGAGGAACAGAATGGTTTTGCCTCTGAGAAGTTGCATTCTCCTTTCTTCAAAAAATACCAGGCTTGTAAAGCAAATTTGCAAAGCGCCAGTCGATTAGCTCTGAACTCAAAAAGAGTTTATAGCCAAGAATTAGCTCTGCCAGAGGGCGTGGAAATCATTAGAGCTACTCCTTCTGCAGGTTAGTATATTTTATGATTAAAACAAAGTCACACTGAATTAGTTTAAGCTTACTGTTTGTACAGTTATGTATAAGCAGTTTTGTGTTTCAGTTGTGTCAGTTTGCAAAGAGATTTCTGGTTACAATAAATGTTATATTAAGCTTAATTGATTTATTTGCAGGGTAGCTTGATCTTCGAGGAGGAAAATAGGTTGGCGCAACATCGTGGGCCAAAGGGCCCGTACTGTACTGTGCTGTACTTTTCTGTGTTCTGTTTGAGTTTTGGATAAATTTGTATCTCTTCATTTTACATAAAAGAAAAACAAACAAAAATGTTTAAACCTGAAATAAGATAAAAGGCTGAAGGTCTATAGCAGTCCAATTAATGTCTGAAAAGGAATACAAGATGAACATTTCAGGTTCTTATTGAAATGCCATTTGTTGTGTTGAGTAAAGGATTCCTTGACAGCATTTCAAAGAAGTGGAGTTCTCATGGATGTCAAAGCAAATATTCATTCATCAACCAACATGAAAAAAACAGATGATCTAGACAGTATCGCATTCCTGCTTGTGCTTTGTGTGCAAATTGGTTGCTATATCTCCTAACTTGTACTGCAATTTACACTTTTTAAGAAGTGCCTTGTTGACTGTAAAGCACTTGGGTTGTTTCCAACATTATGATAGCTGCCATAAGCAGGCTGTATTTGTGGCCAGTAGTCCCTGGAGCCTTCTAGGAAACTGAAAGCCTAACTATTAAATGAAAAACATTTGTTGCAGAACCTGTGAATAATGGTTTTTCAAGTCTCGTTGCATTGATAACGTTTTTTTCAGTTACGATGTAGCTCGCATTTTGATATGACCTTCTGTCTAGTTGTAATGTAGACAAAGAACCCAAGATGTTAATCAAAGTAAAGTTGTTCACTACGCAAACTGTGCAAGATACTCTCCAGTATAGGAAGTGGAAAGAAGAGAGGGGTGATTTAAATTCTAATTCTACCTGTTTTGTTTGGATTTCCACCTTTGTATATTGAAAGTAAAGGGCATTTTTTTGTTAGCCTAACATGTCAGGTGTGCAACTTTCACATGTGCAGATGGATTTCTATAATGCAATTACACATCCACAGTTGGATCACAGTGGTTATTTTTGAGTGGTGCATTTTGTCCGCATGAGGAGCGCAACTCCTCTCTGAAAATGTAAGACTGACTTCCATTTCCAAGAAGATTTTGTGCAGCTTCCAGAAGCTAGCAAAGGAGTTTAAGAAAGAGGGAAATTACATTTAAATGGACAGACCATGATTTCAGAACATTGGAAACACTTTGCAGACAATGAAGTGGATAATCACTGATCTAATTTAAAGATTTAGACAAATTATGTAAATTGATGTCGTGAAATTTACCAGTGTGAGAACACAAGAAAAATGTTAGGCCAACAGATATGGGAGCAGAAGTAGGCCATTCAGTTGGTCGAGTCAGTTCTGCTATTCAGTGAAGTAGTGGCTGTTTTGATGATCCTCAACTCCACTTTCCTGCATTTCCCCCCTGTAACCTTTTATTCCCATCCTGATTAAAAATCTGCCCATCTCAGTCTTGGATATACTCAATGACCCAGCCTCAATCACCATCTGCGGTGAAGAATTCTGCAGTTTCACTATCCTCGGAAGGAATTACTTATCACCTCTGTTTTAAATGGACAATCCTGATTATGGCCTCTGCAGAAAAAAACTCAGTGCATCTAACCTGTCAAGTCTCTGAAGAATCTTGTCTGTTTCAATGCATTTGCCTTTCATTTTTCTCAACTCCAATGGGTGCAGGTGTAACCTACTCAACGTCTCCTCATAAGACAGTCCCTCCATTTCAGAGATCAAGTAAATGAACCTTTTTCTGCTCTGTAACCCATGCCAGCATAGTTTTCTTCAATAAGGGGACCAAATCTGTTCGCAGTATTTCACCCGTGGTATGACAATTGCTGAAACTTTACAAAGCACAACTTCTCGACTTTTATACTTCTTTTCCTTTGAAACAAAAACCAACAATCCATTTGCTTTTCCTATTACCTGTTTAACTTGTATACTAGCTTTTCATTATTTACGCACAGGGACTTATAAATTCCCCTGTGCTGCAGCATTTTGCAGTCTTGCTCCATATAAATAATATCAGTTTCCCTATTCTTGCCAAAACGCAAAACCTCACATTTTCCCATATTTCACTTGTCAGATTTTTCCCCACTTGCTTAACCTGTCTATACCCATGAGTGACTGTCTTCCTTACCATTTGCCTTTCCAACTATTTTTGTGTTGCTTGCTAACTTAGCAATAGTATATTCATTTCAGTCATCCAAGTTATTAATGTGTTATAAATAATTGTAGCCCCAACACCGATCCCTGTGGCCAGTGTTCTCTCTAGGCTGTGCACATGTGCAGCCACTCCAAGAGTTTGTGCATGGAATTTACAGCATTAGCTTTTGCTCCTGGATGTTGCTGCTGCACATGGATCTTGGAGGTCTATGCAGCAAAAAAAAATCAGCGATGATGCTTCCTGTTGCGCTCCTAGTTAAGGTTGCCTAACTGAAAATGACCCCTCCCCCCACCCCCCCTACTGCCAACTGTCTTTTAATTGTCAGCCAACCTTCTATCCACATGAATATTACTACTTCCAACATCATGGACTTTTATCGCTTGAAGTAGCTGAATATTTGGTACCTTATAAAACGCCAATTAGAATCCTTTTATTTGTAATCCATATTACCTCAAAACATTGTAATAAATTTGTCAGATATGGTTTCCCCTTCAGGAAACTATGCTGACTTTGATATTGAGCGATATATTTGTAAATCCTCTGCTCTAACAATGAGTGAGTGCAGTGAAGGGTTAACTTATGGGGGAAGATTATGTAATTTCAGGAAGTAGAATCCTAATTTTTGAATTGTTAACAGGTTAGGAAAGTAGATAGGGTTCATTCAGAGAAGTTATTTGTGCTGGCTAAGGAATTCAGGACTCGGTAGGTCTAAAAATTAGAACCATGCCTCTTCGGAAGTGAATTTAGCAAATACTTGGGTCGGATAGGTGTGAGAAGTTTGGTACTCCAAAAATGGTAATTGCCGCCAGCTATGTCAATAATTTTAGATCTGAGACTTTTTCCTTTATCTCGAATTATTAATGGATATTGAGGAATCTAGGTATGTTAAGTTGAAGATTAGCTGTAATATCATTGAATGATGAAAGTGACTGATAGTGCAAAGTGGTGAAAGACTGCTCCTGGCTGTGCTCCTTCCACTCTGAATGCACTCACTCATTGTTAGAGCAGAGGATTTACAAATATATCGCTCAATATCAAAGTCAGCATAGTTTCCTGAAGGGGAAACCATATCTGACAAATTTATTACAATGTTTTGAGGTAATGTGTTAAACTCGGTTAGAGGAATATTTGAGAGAAATTATTTGATCACAGATTTGGCATTATATTTGGGACTTTGCTGTCCAGTGTTCTCAGTATTTCATCCATGGTGCATTAAGTATAGTGTTTACTAAAAATCCTCACCATTCTTGCTCTCTCTGACTTATCTGATCACCGTAAAGTGAAGAAACTTGAGTTGCAATTGCACAGATTTTCTTTGAGAAGGTAATTTTAACCTTAAAAAAAAAAGTCCCATTCACTTCCATCGTAAAGTTGTTCTGTTCTGATTTTGAATGTGAAAAGTTGGTTCACTATTGATTTTTGTTTATTATTCTCGTTATCTTTATTTCCATGAACCTGTCTTTCTTACTGCAGGGCACCTGAGTTCTTCATCAGTTCATCCAGCTTGCCTTGCTCCATATCTTCTAGCAACTTCTTGCTCGGATGGAAAAGTCAGATTCTGGCGATGTCAGGTGTCAGCTCATTCAGCATCATCTGCAGCTGGGGATAGCTTGGAGAGTAAATTTTCCTATTGTTGGGACGAATGGCCTTTACTGATTGAAGGAGGACTTGCGAACAGCAGTGCTGTGAGTGTACCAGGAAGACCAGTCGACGTAAGCTGTTCTTACACAAGCCGACTTGCTGTGGCTTACAAACAGTCGAAACCAGTTAATGAACATTCCAGTAAACACTTCTCCATGCATGTGGGTATATTTGAATGTGAATCAACAGGAGGCTCACAATGGATTCTTGAACAGACAATCCACCTGGATGACTTGAGTCACACAGGTGCCATATTGGATCCAAGAATCAGTATTGATAGTAACTTAGTGATTTATAATAAGCAAGAATCACATTTGACTGATCATCAAATGACTTTTGAAGCAAAACCTTTGGTTCACTTAGATTGGGTTTCCAAGGAGGATGGATCTCATATCTTAACGATAGGAATTGGATCTAAGCTTCTAATGTATGGACAGGTTTCTGGAATGATACAAAATCAAACCAAGAAAGAAGCACCAGCAGTTTTATCTTTGTCTTTGTGGGATAATGCTAAAGAAGTATCTCAGTCTAGATGGGTGCTTCTCAGAAGTGTGGATTTGGTTTCTTCTGTGGATGGATCATTGTCATTGCCAGTTTCACTTTCTTGGGTGCGTGATGGTATCCTCGTGGTGGGGATGGATTGTGAAATGCATGTTTATTCACAATGGCAACCACATGACAAATTGGATCCCGTGATAACTGAAGCTGAAAGTGGTAGTACTCCTTCAGTGGTTAGTCTGGCTAAATATGGCACTGCGAATGGTTCCAACCCTTACCTGTACAAAAAAAACCTGACCAGGTCAATGACTGGGCTTGCTCAGAAATTTGGTGGTAAAAAGATACCATTTCAATGGAATATTGAAATGGAGGACTCGGGCCTTTTTGAAGCGTCTCATGATTTGTCTCCCACTCTGCCTCAGTACCACCCTTTGCAGCTTTTGGAGTTAATGGACTTGGGTAAAATCAGACGGTCCAAAGCCATCCTGTCTCATTTAGTCAAATGTATAGCTGGAGAAGTAATCACTGTAAATGATGCTGAAACAAGCCACGAACGACGACTCAGATCTCTGACGATTAGTGCAAGTGGCAGCATGGCAAGAGACCCATTAACGTCAAATAAAAGTGAAAATCCTGACTATACAGAAATAGACTCTATCCCCCCTCTTCCTCTGTGTGCACTTTTAGCTGCTGATGAAGATATTTCTCATACCACTTTTGAAAAACCAAGCAAACGACCTAATATCAGGAAGAAAAACTGCAGACAGTCAACAGGAAGCAATTATGATGAATTATTTGCAACGTCCAACCTCAGTACAGATTTACTTGATAGCTTCAGTGTTGATGATGACAGTAAACTGAAGATTATTGACCTTTCCCAGTACAGTCTTACCTACTTTGGTCCTGAGCATGCTCGAGTACTTTCTAGTCATTTGCTGCATTCCAGGCTGCCTGGTCTTACCAGTATGGAGCAAATGTTTTTAATGGCATTGGCAGATACAGTGGCAACTATCAGCACTGACATCGGAGAGAGCAGAGAGAGAACCCAAGGTAACTTCTTACGCTTGACTGAGAGTCTTAAATTTAATTTAAACTTTTGACAAACCACAGTTCCAGTAACATGTAAGTGTCAGTGTATTTTGATATTTTATAACATGTTTGGATATGTTAATTTTAAGACACTGGAAATATGCATGTAGCCTCTTTTGTTGTGCTGTTATGTACTTGAGGTCATGATATTGGTAAATATACTATGTTTTTGTAATATATTATCACCTCGCTTGTCATGCAGACTGAGCCACAATTTTGTTGTTATGCAAAAAAATCGAGCATCTACGTATTGTTGAAGCTAACAGAAACAACGTGGATCTTTCACAGGAACCACCATTTTTGACAAGTGGAATTATCATAATTTATCTGAAATTGTTTTAAGTTGATGCTGTAATCAAGAGAAAATAGGAGAAATATGTGAAACTTCCATACCTATATAATAAAAATTAGAATAGGGTATGCTGTTCCTTTCGATACATCTAAATGGATATTCATATAATTTAGGTCACAATTTTTTGTTAATGTTTTACATTATCTTCACTTGAATTCCTATTCAATTTTGATATGTCAGTTGTCAGAAGAATGTTATAGTTGGCTCTGGTTATAAAGTGCTTTCGTTCTGTTGATTTAAGTCTGATATTTCTGTTCTAATTCTGCTGTTACCTTGATTAATTTTAAAAAAAAAACTTTTTTTTCCATCAAATAAACACAGGCAGTCTACTAATTGTTTCAGACATAGTAGGAACTGCAGATACTGGAGAATTTGAGATAACAGGGTGTAGAGCTGGATGAACACAGCAGGCCAAGCAACATCAGAGGAGCTCCCAGGATGAAGCGTTCCACTCCCGTACATCTCAGCTGTCTTTGTTTTTCAAGGACCGCAACTTCCCCACCACAGTGGTCAAGAACACCCTCGACTGTGTTTCCCGCATTTCCCACAACTCATCCCTCACAACCCCTCCCCGCGATAACAACCAAAACAGAATCCCCCTCGTCTTCACGTACCACCCCACCAACCTCCAGATCCAAGGCATCATCCTCCGACACTTCCGCCATCTGCAATCTGACCCCACCACCAAAGACATTTTTCCCTGCCCGCTCTTATCTGCTTTTCGGAGGGACCGCTCTCTCCGTGACTCCCTTGTCCGCTCCACACACCCCTCCAGCCCCACCACACCCGGCACTTTTCCCTGCAACAGCAGGAAGTGCTGCACCTGCCCCTACACCTCCCCCCTCACCCCCATCCCAGGCCCCAAGAAGACTTTCCACATCAAGCAGATGTTCACCTGCACATCTGCCAATGTGGTATACCGCATCCACTGTTCCTGTTGTGGCCTCCTCTACATCGGGGAAACCAAGTGGAGGCTTGGGGACCGCTTTGCAGAACACCTGCGCTCGGTTCGCACTAAACAACTGCACCTCGCAGTCGCAAACCATTTCAACTCCCCCTCCCATTCCGCAGACGACATGTCCATCCTGGGCCTCCAGTGCCACAACGATGCTACCCGAAGGTTGCAGGATCAGCGCCTCATTCCGCTTGGGAACCCTGCAGCCCAATGGTATCAATGTGGACTTCACAAGCTTCAAAATCTCCCCTCCCCCCTACTGCATCCCAAAACCAGCCCAGCTCGTCCCCGCCTCCTAACCTGTCCTTCCTCCCACCTATCCCCTCCTCCTACCTCAAGCCCCACCCCCCATCTCCTACCTACTAACCTCATCCCGCCTCCTTGACCTGTCCATCCTCCCTGGACTGACCTATCTCCTCCCTAACTCCCCACCTACACTCACCTTTACTGGCTCCATCCCCGCCTCTTTGACCTGTCTGTCTCCTCTCCACCTATCTTCTCCTTTATCCATCTTCTATCTGCCTCCCCCTCTCTCCCTATTTATTTCAGAACCCCCTTCCCCTCCCCCATTTCCGATGAAGGGTGTGGGACTGAAACGTCAGCCTTCCTGGTCCTATGATGCTGCTTGGCCTGCTGTGTTCATCCAGCTCTACACCTTGTTATCGCAGTCTAGTAATTACTAGTTTTTAATAATATTTCAACAATATTGCTTGATTGATAATTTTTACAGCAGAGCACCATTCTACTAAACAGTTGAAACAGCAAGAGATAAAACTGAGCAATCAATCCTGCAAGCAGTGGATCAGGTCATAGCTCTGTTGCACTGGCATATTCAAGGCATTGTTGTAGAAGTTGATCAGCATAATGCCTGAGATGCAACCATTTTCAGCTGATTCACCAATGTCCTTGGCTTCACTGAAAGGTCAGAAGTGGGGATGTTCGTTGTACCAATTGTGATGACCCAGGTACAGTGGTTTGCTGCAGGACCTGGATGACGTTCTGGTTTGGACTGATAAATAGCATGTGACATTTACATTACAGGAGTGCTAGGCAATGACCATTTCGAATGAGAGAACTTAACTAAGTTCTGTGGCATCATCATCACTAAATCCTCTGCTGTCATTTTTTTTCAGTTAGCATTAGCTGGAAACTGAATTGGTCCAGTGTATAAATACTGTGACTACATGAGTATGTCTGGGACTCAGAATTCTGTGCATCGCTCACCACGTCCCTTCTCCCCAAAACCTGTCCGTAGTCTACAAGAGCACAGATCAGGAGTGTGATAGAGTACTCTGTGTTTGTTTAGATACATGGCACCCACAACACTCAAATGGCACAATACAGTCCAGTACTGAGGAATCTATTTGTGTGGTACTCCATCCACCGCTTACAAACATTCACTCCTTTGATCACAAATGCACAGTGGCAGCAGTGTACTCTGTGTAAAAGATGCATTGAAGCAACTCATCAAGGTTTCTTCACCAGCACCTTCCAAACCTGTGACCTGTCCTACATTTTAAACCCATGCCCTTTGTCACCTTGCGTGAGGAGAGGTGTAGTTGCATTTGGGACAGTTCAGAAACTTTTAACTGGATAGATTCCAGAGAAGAGTGGTTTGTCCTCTGAAGAGAGATTGAGAAGTTTTAGGCCTGTACTGTCTGGAATTTAGAAGAATAACAGGTGATCTAATTGACGTATATAAGATGCTAAATGAGATTGACTAGGCGGTGGTAGAGAGGATGTTTCCTCATCTACAGAAATGTAGAATGAGAGGTCATAGTTATTAAGCTAAGTGGTAATAAATTTAAAACAGATAAGAAATTACTTCTCACAGGTTCCTGACTCTGAAATTCATAACCTCCGTGTGATGAGTGCAAGGACTTCTGTAAATTTGAGGTGATAAACTGATTTGCAATCGGTAGTGGGTTAATACGTTATGGAGAATGGGCAAGCAAATGGAGCTGATGCTGAGGTTAAATCAACCATGATCATATTAAAAGGCAGTGCAGGCTTGGGGCTGAACTGCCGCCGCCTCCTAGTTGTGTTCTGAAGTTACCCAATAGCAGCACCATGGCTTAGTGGTTAGCACTGCTGCTTCACAGTGCCAGGCACCTGGGTTCGATTCCAGCCTCGGGCAGTTGTCTGTTTGGAGTTTGTACATTGTTCCTGTGTCTGTGTAGGTTTCCTCTGGATGCTCCTATTTGATCCCACAATCTAAAGACGTGCAGGCTAGGTGGATTAGCCTTGGGAAATGCAAGGTTGCAGGCATAAGTTATGAAGGTGAGTCTGGTTGGGATGCTCTTGAGAGAGGGGTGCTGTGACCTTACTGGGCTGAATGGCCTGTTTCCACCATCTCAGGATTCTACAATTCTATGAACAGTTACTTTACTGAGTACATATGAGCAAGCATTGCGCCTATGTTCATGGAGAGGGTTCAATCAGTCCTGAATTGAATGTGTAGTCCCGTGGCAAGATATTTGTGCACCATTCTTGTGTGGCAAATAACTGTAGCCCATTCACAGCCTTGGAAGCGTTTGACATATCAATGCAAAAGTCAAGGCAGAAGAATTCACAAGTATTTTGAGCCAGAAGTGCAAAGAGGATGATCTGTCTTGGTCTCTTCTCGAAGTCATTGTCTATGTCCCCTTGTTCCGTTAACTTCAGCTTTGATAAAAAAAGTTGATGGGAGCAGGTCACTGTTTCTACTAGGTGGAGTCATACCCAGCATGGAGGAAGTTGGTTGGACGACTTGGAGGTTGAGCATCCCAGTTAGGAGGACCAAGTTCTTCAGGGTCATTGTTAGCCGTAATCAGCTTGAGCTGCTTTACCAATGATCTTCCTTAAATCATAATGTCCGAAGTGGGGAAGTTCACTGATTGCTACTGTTGAGCATCGTTTGCAATGACTTGAACACTGGAGCGGTCTATGCCTCTGTGCAGCAGCATTCGGGCTTGGGCTTAAATGACATTTGTGCCACAAGAGTGTCAGGCAATTACAGTCTCCCCTTGACAATCAGTGACAGTACCATCATTGATTTCACTGGTCAGCATTCTGGGAGTTACCATTGATCGAAAACATAACTAACCCAACCATGTGAATAGTATGACTGCATGAGCTCTGGGGATTTCCTTGAGTCGGATGGGGACAGCTGTGGAGTGGTGTTGGACCATTGTGCTCAGGGTGGGGAGGAGAGAGGCACATTGATGTGTATTACCACAGGGTGTTACCATTGTACTGGGGTTGGATGGTGGTGGTATTAGAGTTGGACCTCCGAAATAATTGCAATATATTTGTAATACAGAAAAACACAAGTTAAATTTGGCAGTCTGTGCTCAAATATAAACTTAGTGTTCAACATATCATATTTGGAGTTGTTTGATCTCATAGGAGAGCCACACTGGAAGTCTCGCCCTACTATTCCTGGAGACATCACAGAAGTAAAGATTGAGTACCCAGAATTCCCAATTTACCTGCCCCTTAGGCTCAGGTTGACAGAAAACAAAGACCAAGTTTCTGTACTTAACAATGTTTACTAGTACAAGTAAATAGACTTAATCAACAAGTAAGTAAGTATGCACCATTGGCCTGTGACTCTGCCAGTTAAAATTCTAAAGCTCCATTTAAACTTCCTCTTGCACCTGTGCACAGAGGCAGGAGAAAAGAACACTGGTGTTATGAGTGGAAATGCAGTGTAGGAAGACAATTCAGGGACAAAAATACAAGTTGCTGGAAAAGTTCGGCAGGTTTGGCAGCACCTGTGAAGAAAAAAATCAGTTGATGTTTTGGGTCTGCTGACTGGGTTCTGAGGAAGGGTCACCTGACCCGAAACGTTAACTCTGATTTTTTTCTTCCCAAATGCTGCCAGACCTGAGCTTTTCCAGTAACTTCTGTTTTTGTTCCTGATTTACAGCATTTGCAGTTCTTTCAGTTTTGTTAATTATTAAGACAATTCAGGGGTTTCTATTCATAGGCTTGTTGAGATGATTATTTTGCTGATCAAACTGCTGCTTCTCCAGATGCTTTCACTGGTTTGCAGGAGGTGCAGGGTGTCTGGTTCACAGCGACATTAAGTCCCCAACTCACCTAAGTCAGTCCCAGACAGGAACAACAGTTGAAGTAGAAATAAACTAGTTTTCTTCAGACTTAAAATGCATTTTGCTGCAGAGACAGTTCCCGGGTTGGTGAAGATCTGATATACTTTCTCTATCCTGTTCACTGCCCCAAGCTTTAAGCTAATTGAAAGCTAATTTCACAACTGCTAGCAACAAAAGAACATTGTAATTGGTCTGTGAACTAGTGAGCAGTTATCAATTAGTTCGTTGCTAGTCAAAGCTCCATTTGTAGATACTCCTTGGCACCATAGGCCTTTTCCTACTACTGCTTTGAGCAGTGGCCATGTAAGCGGTGCTCAGTGAGCTTCAGGTTACTTGCTTTCAAAAAAAATGTGCAGTAATCCTTCAGCAATCTTCAGTTTTAAAACTTCTCATTTCAGTCCGTGTTAAAAATGCAGAAAAAATTATGACGCAGTCTTTACACAGTCCACATTATTTTCTAACTAAAATCTGTTAGTTGATTACCATGAATGTTGTGCTGACTTGTAGTATGCAAATTCCAAACGTGCATTTCTATCCTACGCTCTGAGCCAAACCCTGAAATTTGCTCCAATGTGAAGTGAATGATGAATTCAGCAGTGTTAAGCTCCTGTTAGTCAGTTTGCGCTACTATATTCAGAACAATAATTGAACGTTAGAACATGGGATGCTTTTACTTCATGGAGTGATTCATGCATGATTTAAAAGGATTTTTAAAGGAACGTCTGGTAAATATTTCGGGCATAGGAAGACGGAAAGTTTAGCGGGAGAGTGGAACAGCAGGTTTAGATTGCAATGCCTGTGATTCCACACACATTAGTTCCATTGGCAATCCAATTCTTAATAGCCCATGTATTCTGAAAATTGAAATGTACAAATTAAGTCCAATGTTTTCTTTTACTAGGTGGAGAGACCCTTGATGAATGTGGATTGAGATTTCTTTTAGCCATGCGGCTCCATACGTTCCTATTAACATCATTACCTCCAGTCTATCGAGCACAACTTCTTCGTCAAGGTAAATCTGTGAAAATATGAAAAAATTCCTGTAAACAAAATAGAACTGTAGCCTCAAAAGCTATCATTACTTTGTAGAGTATGTAAGGCAAGTGTTAAAATATGCTATGTATTTATTGCTTTTAGCCTCCAATCTGGTACGTTTTGTTCGTTCTGCATTTGACAACCTATTCGTTCGTAATGTAGAAACTTTTCTGAAATGCATATCTTTATTTCAGTATGGCTAAATATACTTTTTGATATTTCTAAAGTTCCATTTTGACCAGTTTATTTACAGCACGTGAACACAGCTTGCAAATTCAGCATCTAATGCTCGTTCTCAGTGGCATTTCAGAAGGTGATGATTATTGCCTTGACTTGGTTCAATCAGTGTCATAACGATGCACCAGCGTGCTGTCAAGTAGGGAGTTCTAGAACTTTGACTCAACGTCAGTGAAAGAAATTATATGTGCTTATGACTTGGAAAGAAGCTTGGAGGTTGTTCAAATGTGCCTGTCTGCACATATGTCTTTAGGTGGTGTAGATCACAGGAATGATAAAGTACTACCAAAATACATCTTCACAAATGGTTGCAAAATACAATTCATAGAATGTGCACCACCAGCTATCAGGGAGTGAATTTTAAGGTGGTGAATGAGTTATCAGTGACTTAAATTGCATTGTCCTGGATGGTGTCAAGCTTCTTGAATGTTACTGGAGTGCTAGTTATCCAAATAAGTGGAGTGTTTCCATTAAACTCTGAACTTGAATTATGTCTCAAAGTTGGCAGGCAGGCTTTGGGGACCCAATATGTGAATCATGCACCCAGAATACCTAGTTAGTAGCACTGTAACTGACACCTTCCATTCCTTTTCTGATGACCTGACAGGACCATATTAAGATGATATCTGGAGAGACTGGATTTGTTCTGCTTCTGTGAACAGAACAGGCTATTTCCCATATTGTTGGGAGGAGCCATTGTTCTAGCTGTACTGCAGCAACTTGGTTGGAGGGGCATTGGTGCCAAAGTACAGCTACTGTAGCCAGTATCGTTTCACGTCCTGTAACTGTTGCCGTAACTAATTGCTTTAGCCATTTTGTGCGATCGCATCAATGAATAAAATTGGCTGAAAACCTGTGATGCTGGAGATTCCTGGAGAACGGCATGATGGGTAAGGCCATATGATAGGAATTTCTGGCTGCAAATGCTTGCAACATTTCAGCCTTGCCTCTTGTGTTCTCATGCTAGGCTCTGCCGCCATTGAGATTGGGGATATTTGTGATGGTTGTTTAATTTCAACCATAATAAGACCATTGGAACAGGTGTAGGCAGTTTCGGTTCAGCGTGCTCCACCCTTCGGTAGGAACATTGCTGATCTGATGTTCCTCGCATAGTTTCCTGCGATTTTCCCCAATTAGTCAAAAATCTATCTATTTCAACCTTAAGTACATACAGGACTCTGTCCCCAGAGCTCTCTGCGGCAAGGAGTTCCTTCAGCCTCTGAGAGAAGAAATTCCTCCTCGTCTTAGTCTTCAGCTGTGACCTTATTCTGACTTCTGCTCTTAGTCTCCCATGAGAAAAACATATACCCTGTCAAGTCCCTTCAAACTCCTGTGTATATTTCAATGAGATCACTTATTTTTCTAAACTGCAGTGAGTCGAGTCCAAAACCTGTTTAGCCTTTGCTCATAAGATAATCTCTTCATAATAGGGATAATCCTAGTGAACCTTCTCTGAATTACCTCGAATTAAGCAGTATCTTTCCTTAAGGAGACCAAAGTGCTCTCAATACTCCTGATGTGGTCGTACAAGTATTTCCTGCAGTTGCAGTAAGACTTTCCTATTCTCAAACTCCAACCCCATCGAAATAAGGGCCAAAATTCCATTAGTGTTCCTGAGTGCCTGCAGTACCTGTGATTGCACAAGTACCCCCAGTGCCTTTTATTGCAGCTTTCTGTAATGTTTCTCCTTTTAAATAATGTGTTCTTTTTGTCTTCCTTTATGAACAACTTCTCATTTTCCACATTATACTCCATATGCCAACTTTTTGCCCACTTACATACCCTATCAATACTTCAATAAACTGTTTGCATTCCTGTCTCAACCTGCATTTCCACCTATTTTAACATCTTCAAATTTAGCAATAGTATGTTCACTTCCTCCCTCCAAGTTATAAATAGTTGCAAGTCCGGAATCAGTGGTTACAAGTTACCAACCTGAAAAAAATACGGTATCCCCACTTCCTACCTTTTGTCCATCAGCAAATTCTCTATCCACACTAATATATTGCTTCCAGCATCATGAGATAATGCCTTTTGATTTAACCTTCCATGAGGTACCTTGTTAAGTACGTTGTGGAAGTTCAGGTACAGTATATCTACGAGTTCCCCTCTGTCCACTCTGGTTGAGGCTTCCTCTTAAAATTCTATTGTATTAGTCAGACACAATTTCCTTTTCTTGAAGTCATGTTGACTCTGCTTGATTTCATTATGGGTTTCTGAATGTGCTGTTACTTCCTTACTAATGCGTTCCAACAGTTTACCAGCAATAGATGTGAGGCTCATCGGCCTACAGTTAGCTGCTTTTGCCTCCCTCCCTTTTTTTTTGAATACAGGCGTCTTTCAATCCTCTGGTACTTCTCTAGAATACAAGGATTTTTGGAAAGTTACAAACACTGTATCTACTATCTCTGTAGCTGCTGCCTTTAGGATGCCAGGCAGCAAACCATCAGGCCAGGGGACCAGCCTTACCTTGAGCCCAGTTAGTTTGCTTAAGTACTTCTTAGTGATGGCAATGGTACTTAATTTCTCCCTGTATTCTTCTGTATTAACAGGATCTTTGAAATATCTTCCACCCTAAAGACTGGTGCAAGATGTCTGTTTAACTTCTCTGCCACGTCCTTGTTCCCCATAACTATCACCCAGCTTTGTTTTCTAAGGGGCCTGCATATTTAAAAAGAAGCACGTATTGTCAAGTTTATGTATTTCTTGATAGAGATAGTTAAGTCCTCTGTTTATTTTCTATCTTTTAAGTCCACCTTTACCAAGTTCTGAATTTATCCCAATCTTCAGCATTGTCATCAACTTCTCCCTCTTCGTATGCTTTTTCTTTCAACTTTATACTCTCCTTTACTTCGTTAGCCCTGGTTGGTTTATCCCCCTATTTGAATCTTTCCTCCTTACTGGGATATAACTTTGCTGAGAGTCATGAATTACTTAATAGACAAGCAATTGTTGACATTTGTCTTTCTTACCAATCTATCTGCCCAGTTCAATTCAGTAAACTCTACCATCATTTCATCATCATTTTCTTTATTTAGGTTAAACATGTTTGTTTCTGACTCAAGTTTCTCTCTCACAACTGAATATTCAATGCTACCATTTTATGATCGCTACTTTTGAGGGGATCTTTTACTCTGACGTCATTTATTAAACCAGTCTGACCAGATCAAGGAAAGCTTGTACCCTGGTTGGCTCCATGAAATGTTGCCCCAGGAAGTGATCCCTAATGCACTTGGCAAATTTTTTGTCATAGTTACTGTTTCCAACTTGATTTAATCAAATGAAGACTAAGGTCACTCATTGTACTTATCATATTGCCATTCTTCTTCACACCCGAATGTGGCAGGGCTGAAAAATGTTGATCTGTTTAGTTGGATCATTTGACTCTATCCATAGCACCTGCTTCTATATATATCTCTCTGTTGTAGTTTCATCTATTTGGCACTTCATGATGGTTCTCCTGGCTTGCTCTCCTACCCTCCTCATTGAACCAGAGTTGGCTCCTTGGCTTGGTGATGATGATGGAGACAAGAACGTACCAGGTTACATATTGTGGTGTGATGCTGTTCAACTGCTGGCCACGGTGCCTCTTGGAAGTTTAGCTTAGAGCTGTTGCAGCTAATCTTTATCCTATTTTGTATGATGGTGCTGTCGTCCAACACTTTCAGTGAGTGTTCTCTATGAAAAGGTGACTTTTCTTCTGCCAGAGCAATAAAGGGCCAAGAATGTAATGACGAATGCATTTGTATTGGTGGTTTGGGAAAATCCAAAAACTGTTAGTCCTGTCTGCTCATTCTGTTGCCACTTGCCCAGTCTGGCAACCAATCTTCATCTGTTGGTGGTATTACCAAGGTACTGTTGGGTAGTGGGATTGAATTCCCCCATCATGCCTTCAGGACTACTTTCAAGTATTCTTCAACATTGTGATGTAATGATGCAGGTGTAAGAGAACATTTGGTAGGTTATCATTCTCAGTTTCACCTTAAACCATGCGATCTCATGGCATCTGGCATTGGTGTTTAGGATTCCTGGAGTCAAGCCCTCCAGACTGTAAACTATTGTTAGGCCACTTCTTGCCACTTACTGTACTTTGTGGAGCGAGAGATATCTAAAGACAGTGAGTTTAAAACGGTGGCTCATTCTAAGTATGACTCTATCACAACTTGCTTGACTAGTCAATGTAACAATGACTTCAACTTTGTCATTAGTTGCCAGATATTATTGAGGAGGACTTGCACATTTGATAAGTTTGAGTATGCATTTATAACATCTGAATCCACAATGTAAGTCAAAGTCAAGTGCTCTGCCTTGTTTGACTGTTAGTGTACTACTTTGTAACATGTTGATGTAACTGAGTGGTTTGCAAGGTCATTTCAGAAAAAAGAATCGACCATGTTGTATGAAGTCACATGGTAGCCTCATGAGATCAGAAAGACAGATTTCCTTCCCTAAAGAATGAGCTAATTGATTTTTTTTTTGACAAATACCGATGTTAGTCTTTTGTGCATGTTGCTTTTTTACTGTTTATAAACAAATTCAAATTCATGAACCGCCCTGGTGAGGTTTCAAGTCTCTGCACTGCACCATATAGTCAAGACTAAGGATGACTATCTTGGGAGCATAATCGCTGCAATACCCATTAAGATGCAGAACCTGATTTGCAGAAATATGTTTGTTTGTTACAGGTTTATCTACTTGTCATTTTGCCTGGGCCTTTCATTCAGAGGCAGAGGAAGAGCTGCTAAACATGATCCCTGCAATGCAAAGAGGAGATCCTCACTGGTCAGAACTTAGAGCTATGGGGGTAGGCTGGTGGGTGCGCAGCACAAACATTCTACGCAGGTGTATAGAAAAGGTATTGTGAATTATTTTCTGAATATTTTTATTAAAAATAGAAGAAAGCGTTGTTACTTTTGCAGTATCTTATGCCGGTTCAGCTCTCTGCTGTTTTACATACGCTTGTGTCTGGACATCTAAAATTAGGACATGGATGCTGAACAAATTCAACATGGAAATATAAGTTGCTGTTAACAGTTTCTATTACTAGAAGCATCCATATTTCTCAATCACATTGTGGTTATCAACTGGCTAACTTAACCTACCTTGTTACACCATTTTCTTTGTGATTAAGTTTTGGAGCTTTCCTCCATCGCAGAGATTTATACCCATTTTTCTTTCCCACTTCTTAGCACCAAATACACTTTGGAGGTGCCAGCTATGGTTCAGTAGGTATCAATTTCAGCTCTTGAGCTGCAACGGTTGGACCCCAAGTTGGCTTGGACTAGTGTCAAGAAGCAGAGAGTTGGTAGAATGTTGTTTGTGTAACTGGAGCCTGGAGTCCAGTGGTGTCCTACAGGTATCAGTGGTAGGTCACAATTGTTTGTCACACCCTCAAATGATGAGAATCTGAAGGCGATGATAAGTAGGTTTGCAGATAACACCAATTGGCTGGGTGCTTGATTGTGAGGATGAAGGTGTTAAATTCCAGGAGGATACAAACGGATTGGTCAGATGGGTAGATCAGTGGCAGCTGGGATCGAACCCTGATAAATGTAGGCTTGGAAGAAGTAACAAGGTAATACTCCTTCCTGGACCTCTCTGTCTCCATCTCGGGCAACCACCTAGAGACAGATGTCCATTTCAAGCCCACTGACTCCTACAGCTACCTGGAATACACCTCCTCCCACCCACCCTCCTGCAAAAATGCCATCCCCTATTCCCAATTCCTTCGCCTCCGCCGCATCTGTTCCCAGGATGAGACATTCCAATCCCGCACATCTCAAATGTCCTCATTCTTCAAGGACCGCAACTTCCCCCCCCCACCACAGTGTTCGAGAACGCCCTCGACCGTGTCTCCCGCATTTCCCGGAACACATCCCTCACGCCCCGTCCCCGCAACAATGATCAAAAAAGAATCCCCCTCGTCCTCACATACCACCCCACCAACCTCCAGATCCAACGCATCATCCTCCGACACTTCCGCCATCTACAGTCAGACCCCACCACCAAAGACATCTTTCCCTCCCCACCCTTATCTGCCTTC
>JAHRHZ010000012.1:57460824-57475346 GCA_024137785.1 Ginglymostoma cirratum
TCCATCCTCTATCCGCCTCCCCCTCTCTCCCTATTTATTTCAGAACCCTCTTCCCCTCCCCCATTTCTGATGAAGGGTTTCGGCCCGAAACGTCAAGTTTTCCTGCTCCTATGATGCTGCTTGGCCTGCTGTGTTCATCCAGCCCCATGCTTGTTATCTCGAATACTCAATGAATGACAGGACACAAGGAAGTTTGGAGGAACAGAGGGATTTTAGGGTGCTTGCCCACAGATCTCTGAAGGTGACTGGATAGGTTAATGTAGTTAAGGCATACAAGCTATGTGCCTTTATCAGTCATGGCATAGGAGCAGGGAGGGTATGTTGGAGCTGTACAGAACTTTGTCTAGGCCATAGCTGGAATACCATGTGTAGTTCTGGTCCCCACGCTATAGGAAGAAAGGGATTGCACTAAAGGGTGTGGTGAGGAGATTCACCGTGAGGTTGCCTGGAATGGAGCATTTCAGCTATGGGGAGAGACTGAATAAGCTCAGATTGTATTCTTTAAGCAGAGAATGTTGGAGGGGAACCTGATTGAGGTATATAGACAGGATGGATAGAGAGCAATTGTTCACTTTTGTTGAGGAGTCAAGAAAAAGGGGACTTAAGCATGAAGTGATTCATTATGGAAGGCCGAATTTGAGTGCAGAAGACAGGGTTAATGGCAGGATTGTTGGCAGTGCGGAGGAACAGAGGGATCTTGGGGCCCACATCCATAGATCCCTCAAAGTTGCTACCCAAATTAGGGTTGTTAAAAAGGCATATGGTGCATTGGCTTTCGTTGCCGGGGGAATTGAGTTTAAGAGCCATGAGGTAATGCTGCAGCTCTATGAAACCCTGGTTAGACCCCACCTGGAATATTGTGTTCAGCTCTGGTCGCCTCAATAGCGGAAGGATGTGGAAGCTTTAGAGAGGGTGCAGAAGAGATTTACCAGGATGCTGTCTGGACTGGAGGGCAGGTCTTATGAAGAAAGGTTGAGGAAGCTAGGGCCTTTTTCACTAGAGCGAAGAAGGATGAGAAGTGACTTGATAGAGGTGTACAAGAGGATGAGAGGCATAGATAAAGTGGATAGCCAGAGACTTTTTCCCAGGGTGGAAATGACTATTATGAGTGGGCATAATCTTAAGGTGATTGGAGGAAAGTATGGGGGAAATGTCAGAGGCAGGTTCTTTGCACAGAGAGTGGCGCATGTGTAGAATGTGCTGCCAGCAGTGGTAGTGGAGTCAGATACATTAGGGTCATTTAAGCGACTCTTGGATAGGCCATGAATGATAGTAAAATGTAGGGTATGCAGGGTAGTTTGATCTTAGAATAGGATAATAGGTCGGCACAGCGTCATAGGCCGAAGGGCCTGTACTGTACTGTTCTTTGTTCTATGTTGTCCTATGACTTTAGGGTGAAAGGTAGGAGGTTTACAGGGGATTTGAGGACCTTGGTTTTCAGAGGTTGATGGGGGTCTAGAATGCATAACTTGAGAGAATAGTTGAAGTGGGTAACCTCGACTCCTTCGAAGAGCTTGGATAAGCACTTGAAGTGCTATAATATTCAAGGCAGTGGGGCAAAGTGGAATAAGTAGCTTCTGCAATTGTTAATGGACAGATTAACCTATTTAGGTGGGCTGTGAATGATGCTCGCCTTAACTTGTGTGTTCTGTACTGTTATAAATTTATGTATTGTAAGCTGTTAAGTAAAGACAGCTATTTTGACAAATGTGATTTGAGAGATTGCTGGTGTAACTGGGAAAATTTTAAATTACCTAACAAACTAAAAAGACTGTTTCCTTCTATATACCTCTTCTAATACCAATGAGCAAAGATTAGCACTATGCATTTGTACCGTTGCACGCAAGTTCCAAATTATATCGCCAAGTTAGTGCAAGTTTGTTCGTGTGCCCTGTACTTTGTTCTTTTCTTCACGGGACGTTTGGGGAAGAGAAAAGGATCCTTCCTTTTATCTTTTTACACGTACTCTGTGCTTGAGACATAGCCAAAACTCTTTACCGTTGGTGTTTTACACTCTCCATGTAAGCTGTTGTCATGATTGTGTAATATATCCATTTTTGGATCATAAGAGCACCTGGCTGAACTAGATGAACCATTGTCCTTTTCCACATAGGAGTTCCCATGTTTTTGTTTTCAACAACCGCTGCCTCTTGATCTGTAAACAAGATTTAGTTGGAACATTTGAAAGATATTTGGACAAATACGTGAATGGGAAAGATTTAGATGGATATGGGCCAAGCGCGGGTGAGTGAGGCTAGTTTAGTTTGGGAAACCTGTTCGGCATGGAAGAGTTGGACAGAAGGTTCTGTTTCCATGTTATATATATGACTATGACTCTAAGTGTAAGTAATAGTGAATTATTTTGGTGGTGCATTCTTGATGGGCCACAAGGCCTTTTCTGTGCTGTATGATTCTGTGGTTTTTGGGTTCAAGCCCATTCCTAGACTTCAGTACAAAAGTTAAGGTTCATGTTCCTATGCAATCATGAAGTAGTGCTGTACTGATAGAGTTGCTGTCTTTCGAGTGTGCTATTGCACCAAGGCCCAAGCTGTCCTCTCGGGGAGCGATCTTCGTAAGAGAGCTACAGAGTCATCCTGGCCAAGAATTCTAGGTCAGCAGGACAAACTAGTTAGCTGGTTACTATCACACTGCTCTCTGTGGGTAAAAGCCCCATTTGGCTGCCATGTTTCCTACATTATAGCTGAGAGTAGATTTGTAAAAAGTACTTCATTGACTTTGAAGCATTTTAAAATGTCTGGTGATTGTGAAATGTTAATCTTTTTCATCTTTCAATTATGAAACAAGGATGCTGTCTCTCAGTATCTCCATTTTCTTTTTCTTGAAAGAGGGCTAAGTCACCCTTTAGTTAAAAATGACGTGAAATGCAAATTATTTTTCATCGTCATTCGTCATTCCAGACATCTATAGAGTGTGTCTTTTTATGTTCTATGCCGAATTAAAAGTGATCCTATTAAGAAAATGTATTCAATTGACTAAATGGTTACCTGGCTGAATTCTATTGTAAAGCTGGGTTCAGATGGCAAGTTGCTTTCCCTAAACTGTCAGTGTCCCGAAGTACAAGCAAGGAAAACATTGAGAATGCCAGACATTTATTTGTGTTATCCAGGCATTCAAATTGTGATTATTCATTCTGCTGTAAGACATTTTTGACTGATGAAATAGCCAACGATAAACGAGACTTTGTATGAAGATTTTTGTGGAAAAGTCCCAACTGACTTTGTTGAGCATTTTCAAGTTGTGCAAGATTGGATAGTAAATTCCAAGCAAAAAGGAACAACAGTTTAAAAATTTTGATCAAAAAGTCAATTGTAATTTTTTTCTCATGGTAAAAATTATAACACTAAGGATTTACAAGTGCTGACTTCTGTGGTTTATAATAAAAGAATTAGATGGTTCATTTCTATGTTTACATAGAAGCTTAGAAATGTATTGCAAGTAAAAACTTTTTTGCCTAAAACACAGGTTGCTAAAGCTGCATTCCAGAGAAATAATGATCCTTTAGAAGCAGCTATATTTTATCTCGCTATGAAGAAAAAGGCTGTATTATGGGGCCTGTTCAGGTAAGACATTCCAATGTTTTGTTCATGGCATTCAGTGCATTTTCCCCATTGATTGCACAAGCCATAAATTTTGTCTTTGTGATTATGCTTGCAGGTTTCCACAAGAATACAATAATGCTTTTCTTGGATGAAAATGCATGTGATTTTGTTTGTTTTCCCTTTCAGATGGTTTTGTAGCAGAAGAGTGTAAGAGTTGTACTGAGTTACGTATTGAGAAAATCAGATTTTCTTGCTCAAAAACACAGGCTTATCATTTAACTCTAGATCGAAAAGATTGGTGAATCATCCCATAACCACTGGTATTTAGGAATACCCTTTGCTTTGCCATAATAACCATTGGCAAGAGGGAAGAAAGCATTGAAGCATTATTCAAGTTGGAACATTATCTTTAGCTTTCAGAAGAATGTAGTAAATGAACCATATTTGCTTTTGCGAGCTTCCTGAACCTCGTTTAAAGTGGTATGATTGGAGGCTGTTACAAGCAGATGAAATGAGATTGGGGAAACTATTTTTTAAAAAAGGCATTAAAATATCTTAGCCATTCATTAAACCATCAAAATGTTACTTTGCCAATTCTGTTGAATGCTTATTTTTCCTGACAAAATGAAATATCCAAGATCGTACTTAATGCGTATGCTGGCTTATGAATATATTCTACTTTTCTTAACATACTTTGACCTATATTGTGTTTGTGTTTTGAATGCGCAATGAATAAGGAGCAAGAACAAAATTTAGATTAACTTTGTTTTCGATGTGCAGATCTCTCCAGGATAAAAAAATGACGGAGTTTTTTGGAAAAAATTTCGGTGATGATAGGTGGAGGAAGGCTGCATTGAAGAATGCCTTCGCATTGTTAGGTAAACAACGATTTGAGCAGTCAGCAGCTTTCTTCCTTTTGGGTGGTTCCCTTAAGGATGCTGTTGAGGTAAAGTAAACTTAAATGTAATTGCTCACTGAACAAATTTGCATGCTTATGTTCCCAAATAATTAGAGGTTCAGAAATTGTTCACTTGTGTTGCTAAATTAAGAGATATGCAAACGGAGGTTTTTGTGTTGTCCTCACTGGGGCAGAATTGCAAGAAAACCAAATCTCAAAGGGAGCATCATCAAGAATTTATGCTGCATGAGAAGTATATGCAACTCTGAGACATTACTATAGAGAATGCATTAGTGAACAGGTTTTTATCTAACTTCAAGCAAGGCGAGTCTACTCTGGTCCAGACCTTACCATGAGGCATGGCATCCAGCTGGCTTTGAAATAGGTGCAGTAATTGGACACGTTCTTTCCATTTGCAAAGGGCAGTTTCCTGTGTGTGAATGTGTAACTTGTTTCTTCTCTAAGAGAACCATACTGTGCGCTCCAACTGACTAAGTATAAATTAGTTTTTCTTAACATCAGTTAAACAATCTTGTTTTCGAGTCGTAAAATCTCATCTCACATTAGATATGTTCTGAGTTTTGTAAGAATGTTTATTCAGATAATTCAGTGCTTTAATGATCACAAACTGCTGAAGAGAAGGACTGCTTGATTTGATTCGTTACTTAATGGGACAAGTTACCGACATGACAAGCATCACCTTGACACACACTCATGCACCACAACTTTCCTGTGAATTGGGAGTAATATCTATGTGGCTTGCTAACAGCATGCTTACAATGTAGAATACCACTTGAGCTGGAGCTGCAAAATGTTCTTTCCTCACTTCAATTTGTTCCCTTGTACTTCAGCTGATAACCTGTTGAGGTACTTGGTTGCTGGTAGCTTGTAAAGTGACAGCTTTGCTAATTCAACCAAAAAGAACATTTTATTCAAGCCTGAACCAGTTCTAATCATTCATGATATCATCAAAGTAAAAAGTTTGGACGATGGCTAACTTTTATGCTTTCGACTGGTAAACAGCACATGTAGAACTTGATCCTGTTGTAATAGACATTGATAGTTAGCAAAGTGCAAATCATCTTGAGAACTTATAAAGCACTGTCAAAAACTTTTCAGAAATTCTAAAGGACCAAACAACGAATGGATTTCTTCAATTTTAGTTGTCACATCATAATCCCTTGTGGTAGCCAATTTGAACAGCAAAATTCTGCAAGCACCAAATGTATAACCAGGCTTACTTTTCAAAATTTTAGGTTCTTTATTTCAAAGTATGGAGAATTGTCATTCCCCATATAAGTGTACTTTAGTCTAATTCCATTACATTGACGTTTCAGGCTCATTTTATTTAATGTAACTTGCCTCCAGATTAATGCCGAGATAACAGTGTAGAGCTGGAGAAACGCAGCAGGCCAGGCAGCATCGGAGGAGCAGGAAAGCTGACGTTTCAGGTCAGAACCCTTCTGAAAAAGGGTCCCGACCCGAAACATCAGCTTTCCTGCTCTTCTCTGGCTGCCTGGCCTGCTGTGTTCCTCCAGCTCCACACTGTGTTACCTCAGACTCCAGCATCGGCGTTCTTACTATCTCTACAGATTAATTCAGTTGTTTTAGTCATACATTTTGACAGTCTGGTGCACAAACATCTGCATACGAGTAAATCGCTGCTTTCCTACTTGGTTCCGATAAATGAAACTCACCTTCCAATCCACATTTCTGGGTTGGAAATGCACAGTTCTTAGAAAATTATTGATTGTAATTCTATTTAGGTCCGTGTATGTAACCCAATTTAAAGATTCATGCCCCATTTATAATGTGCTGAATGGTTGCTTGTTAAACATCTTGATGGTGTTGAAAACCATCCTATTATACAGATTATTTAAGCTCTCGTTCTGTTACCATGTCACAGTGTAATTTGAAAATCTTACACAGCCTTATTTCTACAATATCCATTACAGAAACAATATTTTCCGTTCAAACCCGAATTAGAAGTTTTCAAGTGAGTACACACTGTATTGCACGGCCAGTAATCCGTGCAGGGTCATAACTTGTTGTAGGATCTAGCTTCCATATTGTATACTGCTTTTAAAAGAAAAGGAAATGTGGTATTTGTGGGTAGAAGGATATTGCCACTACTATTCTTCTTTGGCTGAGTCTAAGGGCCTATTTGGTTTAAAGTGATAGAGGAATAACCACAAGTGAATCTTAATGTAATGTAATTTATTTCACAGTCCCAATTGTGTGCAAGTTACATTATTTTGTAAGACTTTATTACTCAGATATTAAGGAGAGCAGTGGATGTAAGACTGCACTTGGATCCCAAGATGTTGTGCCTTTTTTATCCATCCAAACCATTATGACATCAGATTGGATGGACCCTAATGCACTCTTCAATGTGAACCGTTCAGTTATACAACTGACATCTGAGCTGGATTTGACAAAAGTAAATGCTTACAACTCGATAATGTACCCTTTTTATTTATATAGGTTTGTCTCGAAAGACTTCATGATGTTCAATTAGCGCTTGTAATAGCACGCTTATATGAATCAGAATTTGAAGTGTCATCCACTTACAAGTCTATACTTGACAGAAGAATCCTGGGATATGACTCAAAGAGCAAAGACTTTAACCTTCCTCTAAGAAATTCTGATCCTGTATTGCGGAGTATGGCATATTGGATATTAGAAGATTACACCAACTCTCTGAACACTCTCTTGGAACAGGAGATGAAAGAAAATGATAATTCCAGTGTGACAGGTAATGCTTTTTGATGAATGAAGTTTATGAAAATATTTAATTTTGTATTGTAACATTTATTTATTATTTTTCTACTACTTGAAAGGAAGTGTGAAGACCAACAAAGCGTTTCCCTAGTTGCCTGGGAACAGGATTGGAGACAGTTGAGATTATAGTGGGCTACTGGTGCATTTGCACTGCAGCTGTTAGTTAAGGACTGCTGATATTGCAAATTTAATGCTGCTTTGCATTGATGGACTTTTCTATATAAAGATGCTCTGAATTAAAGTGGTTCTTGTGCTGCTGGGCTGAGGAAAAGGATATGGCCTAATATTGCCAATCAGGAAAATAACCATAAGGGCTAATTGATATCTATGTGATAGCACCCTCCTGCAAAAATACATGCTCAATCAAAGGCATATATCCAAAAGTTGTCAGTTAAGGTACTGTCTGCATACTCCAGTTCAGTTGTTATTCAAATGTATCAAATGACTTGATGTTTCTGTACTGAAAACCTAGATAACATTACTCAAGTCATTCCTCCATAGTGCCGCCTTGGTAATGTTCTTTGTCATATGATTGCCAAATAACCTCTCTAGTACTGAAAAGTAAATTCTAACAAATGTGGATTCTCATTCTTCAGATTCCTCTGAATGTTGGAGAATTTCATAAAGTATTCCTTTTATGTTGCTATCTTCTATCTCTATCCCATTTTTTTAACCACACTCTTTCTCTTTGATTTCTGTAACTCATTTGACTCTGAACTCACCATTCTAACTTACACCACCTAGCTCAGCCTCTGCTGTCCATGATTAGTCTGGTTAAGAAGGTACACAGTTGTGTATCGTGTTAACGTGGGTCTTTGATCCATTCACTTCTGAGATATAGGTGTTCTTATGGTGTCGGCAATCATAATGAAATAATTTAATGTCTAACAATGCCTTAACTTTTCCTCCTTTTATCTTCAGAACCCATCAAGTCTACGTCATGCAACCCTGGGGTATTTAATTTCTACAACTATTTGCGAACCCATCCACTTTTGTTGCGACGACACTTTGCTTCTTCAGAGAAGACAATGTCACAGATGGGTTTAACAGTGGAAAGTGGTCTCGCAGATAAGATCAGCTTAGCTGAAAGAAGGTTGTTCTTTTCAACTGCAAATGCACACTTTAAAGCCGGTTGCCCAATGTTAGCCCTTGAAGTTTTGTCGAAGATGCCAGCAGTCACCATGAAACCAAAGAATTTACAGAATGAAGCAAGCTCTTATTTGACAGTTAATTTTTCATCCGAAGAATCTAAACGTAGAGTTCTGGATTGTGATTGCTCGTCATCAATAGTCAACGGTTTGGGATCAAAAGTTCCATCCGATTGGCTGTCAAACGGACAATCCACTTCATCTCTTAGTTTTGATTGGAGTCAGTCATCTCTAACTTTTGAAGAACAGCCATTGGAATTAAAATGGGATAGTGATAAGGAAGATGAAGAGGAGGAAATTGGTCTGTCAATGAAGGAAATAAATCCACCGTGCTCCACTGCTGCAAAGATTGAAGGAGAAAGTTACTGTAATTTATCGAGTTCAGCTGATGATTTTTTAAGTCCATCGGAAGATGTCATTGCAGCGCAGTTAAAATTTGGAGCTTGTTTGAAGATACTTACTACAGAGCTGCGTACATTGTCTACTGGATATGAGGTTGATGGTGGAAAACTCCGCTTCCAACTGTACAAATGGCTTGAGAGAGAAATTACAACCCTACAGAAAACATGTAATTACAATGTTGATCTTGAAGCTATCAGAGATAGTTTTGAAGTTCCTGACAGTGAACAGGCAGAAAATGGCATAGTTGACGGACAAAAGTCATTACATCAGCAAGAGTATTTGCAGCGTAGGAGACTGTGGCTTCTGCAAAATCAACCACTCCTAAGGATGTTTCTTAGTTATTGTAGTCTCCATGGGTCTCATGGTGGAGGTCTGGCATCAGTCAGGATGGAGTTGATTCTTCTTTTACAGGAATCACAGCAGGTAATTTTTGCTGTAAAGTAAGGTTTTTATACCTCAGGACAGTGCCTTGTACTGAAACTGGGTCTTGACTAATGTTCAGTTAGTGAAAATATCTCTGAAGCATTTAATCTAGTTGAAACTCTTTGTATGAAACCAAAACCAGCAATGTACAGAATTATTGGTATATTCTCCGTCTCCATGCAGGGAGCATCTGTTTATTTGATTTCTAAGTGCTGTAAATCCTTAAAATTCATTACCATTTTCATTGGACTTGGCCACATATTCAGGCATTATCATTGCAATAATTCAGTATCCAAATTTGAAGAGCATTTGAAATAATGTGAAACAAGCATGATTTATTTAAAATTGAAGTCAACCAGTTCACAGCTGGATGGCACTGTGACTTAGCAGATTAGCCTGCCTGTCTGAAAGACTGGAGATCATCATTTCAGATCTTGATAATGTATTTCTTCCAAATGGTTTTTGAATTGAAGGAGGCCTGTTTTGATACCATGGTAGATGCCCTACGTCTGAGCCACAGAGGCCCAGATTCAAGTCTTACCTGCTCTAGAAACACATCTGAACAAGTTGATCAGAAATATCTACCAGGCAGTTCACAAGTGCAATTTCCTGATAGTCAATTTAGTAAGGTGTATTCAGTTTTGGTTTTTTTTCCTGTGTGTTCTTATTTGGACAGTATCAACACCAACAAACTTTATTGCGATTTTGTAAAAATCTTAAAATTCTAAAGGCTTGCATTTGTTTGCAGTTCGGGGGCATTTTAACTTGAAATGCCTATTCTGAATGTGGTGTAGAAAAATGATGTTTTCCCATAGAAATGTCAGAGTTTAATAAGTATTAACTAAAGTTCATTTTAATTGAGCAATGTAAAACCTATGTTTTTCAGTTTATTTTTAGCGTTAAAAAGAGATGACCATGGGATGGGCACATGCAGTAGAAAGAACTGGGAATTTAATATGGTTTAAAAAATTATTTAAAAAGCATCAATTCAAGGAAACAAATCAGTTTAGTATTATGCTGCAGTTGAGCATAATGACCCTATGTTGTTTAACGAAAGGTTTTCATTGTGGTGCCAGCTGTTTGACTGTCAATGTGTCAGTGGTATAATAAACTTTATTGTAGATTATGCATGGAAGAGTAGCTACAAAATTCCTTTCAGTAAGTATAAGCTCAGATCTTCTGGCCTCCAGATAGACAAAGATAAATATATAATGTGGAAGCTACTTGGAGGTCTTTGTGCACTGACCACACGGTAATTGTGGAACATTTTAAAATTCTGATGGGTAGTTACCTAGTATCCGAATCACAGAATCCCTACAATGTGGAAGCAGGTCATTCAGTCCATTGAGTCGCACTGACCCTCTAAAGACCATCCCACCCAGATCTATCCCTATAACCCTGCACTTCCCGTGGCCAACCTAGCCTGCACAATGTTGGACCCGATGGGCAATTTAAAATGGCCAGTCCACCTAACTTGCGCATCTTTGGACTCGGGGAGGAAACTGGAGCACCTGGTGGAAACCCCATGGGAGAATGTGCAAATTCCCCACTGACAGTTGCCCGAGGCTGGAATCGAACCCGAGTCCCTAGTGCTCTAGGCAGTAGTGCTAACTACTGAGCCATCGTGCTGCCCAAATACTTTACTACGCAGAAGTACTTTAATAGTCAGCTAGGAAAAGTTAGAGATTGAAATGTGCTCCTAAGTCTTCACCAACTATGAAACAGACCACCCATTCCTAGCTGCTCTCTCTCAATCCTCCTAACTTCCCAACTCAAGCATCCTACCCTACAGCACCTGATACTTACTCTTCCTCATCCACCACCCTGTGCTCTAATCTTCTCACCAACACCACCACCCCACCCCCAATCCCCAGGCCTGGAAGATTTGCTGATAGTGTGCTTTTCAAGAGACCCAACTGAAAAGTTTGGACCAGAAGCACTGAATTTTGGGTTAGGCAGGTATAAAAGAACAGATTTGCAATCTGATTGCAACTCCTTGGAAGATGGAGCCCAATGTGCCCTAAACCAGTTTATGATGAACTCAATCTCAAATGGATTATCGATGTGATAATTTTCAGTGTTTTGCTATAATTGCTCCATTCAAAACTAGCTGTGCGGAATTGATGTTTCACTGTAAAAACATTTTATCTTAATTGTAGCTAGAAAACGTTAACATCACAAGTAAGCTATTTCAGCCTTTTGAATCTGCTCGGCCATTTGGTATGCCCGTGGATGATCTAAGGCCTCAAATCAAAAATTTTTATTTGCTGAAAGTTAAGTCCAGAGACGCATGTGCATTATATCAATGGGCTAGTGCAACTGGTGTTAGTAGGCACAGATGTGCTCTGCATATATCTCCAAGTCTGTATTTTCACAAAATAAATGAGGATTTTTGGACCTCTGGCCAATCTTAAATTATCTTTTTTTTCTCGTGATTCAACCATCTTTCTTTTTGGAGTCTACCATTTAATGATCTCTGTATGTTGACATTACAATAATGAAAATAAATTTTAAACTATGCAGAATTTCAAGCTATATCAACTTTTTGTATTTAGGAGCATTCGGTGAAACAGGTCACAAGTCCTTTCATGCAACTTGCGTCAGTACCCCTCCTGTTTGCCTGCACTGCAACTGCCAAAACTGTGGTGGCTAACCCTAGGCTCCATCTGAGCAACCTTACCCAGGACATTGTGCATACTATTGTAGAATTTGATTCTCCTCCACATCCAGACATGCGAAATAACAAGGTAGGTGTTATTTCTTGACAGTATCTCAAGCTACAGTAGAGTTGACAATGCAATATGATGGTAAAAAATAAAATGTCTGTAGCAACCAGTTGGATCCAGTGTTTTGACCATCACGGAGTTGCTTTGTGTTTGTCACACTGGAATTTTTTTTTGCACCTTCTGTATTGCTTTTTGAATATCACTCCAGTTAAAAGACTTTTTAAAAAGAAATTATAATGATAAATCACAATATATTCACAAAGCTCTGAACAGTTTTGTCACAGCTATCTTGGCGTGGGAGGTAGTGCAGTGCAGGTTCACTAGCTTGATCCCTGGTATGGAGGGTTGCCTTAAAAAGAGAAGTTGCGTAGTTTGGGCCTGCAGTCATGGGAGTTTAGAAGGATGAGAGGCAACCTTCTTGAAACCTACAGGATTCCTCGGGGTGCATTACATAAGTGGGCTTGACAAGGTGAATGTGTCTCGGACCAGAAGGCATAGTCTGATTAAGAGTCATCCATTTAAGATGGAGATGAGGAGGTATTTCTTCTCTAAGGATAGTGAATCTCTGGAATACTTTACTGCAGATGACCATAGAGGCTGCTTTGTTAATTTTCAAGGTTGAGATTTTTAATCAGTAAAGGAGTTGAGGATTATGGGGAAAAGGCAGGAAAGTCGGGTTGAGGATTATAGATCAAGCATAATCACACTAAATGTCTCAGTCAAATCAGGCTGGCCTACTTCTGCTGTTACATCTTGTGATCTAAATTAGAAATTATGCAGAGGATTCAAGCCTCTGCAACTTTTATCTTCAGTTTAAGCTTGCTTTGTGAGCCAGTTGGCTTCTTCAAGTTAATATTGCAAGTAGGATTCAAAAACTGGGCTGATTCTTCTCTTAATGTGTATACATCTTGTTAAGCTTTTACGTTTCTAAATGTGGCTATAGGAATTTATAATAGCACCAAGAGCATGAAACTTCAGATCATGGGAAGGTGTTTTGGTGGTATTAGACTCAGTAGCCAGAGAGCACTGATTAAATTAATTGGCAAAACATCCAGAGGTTAACAAATTTGTAGATCCAGCAAAAACTCTGTGCAAGACTACTGGTGAACAAGGATTGAAATAGCGATGCATCGATGCTGCTGCCGATAGCTAGCTCCACATTGCATATGACCGAATTTCTGCAGCCTCTGTTTCATGTTTTGAGATGGGCACCTCGGTCATCAGTTGTTTATGCAGTTCTGAAATGAGAGTTACCTTCTGTTCCAGCCAAAGGTACAGCAATGGTTCAGTGTTTCAAGAACATAGGAACAGGATTAGGCCACTCAGCCCCTTGAGCCTGTTCTGCCATTCATTGAGATTATGGCTGATCTGTGGCCCAATTCTGTATACCTACTTTTACCCCATATCCCTTAATACCTTTGCTAAACAAAAGTGTATCTATCTCCGATTCAGAATTTAACAACTGATCCAGCATCGACTGCCATTTGTGGAAGAGCTTCAAACATCTACCACCCCGTTTATGTAGAAGTGCTTCCTAATGTCTTTCTTGAATGGTCTGGCCCTAATTTTTTTGACTCTGCCGCCAATTCTAGTATTCCCAACCGGTGGAAATTGTTTATCTACCCTGTCTTTTCCTGTTAATATTCTGAAAACTTCAATCAGATCACCCCTAAACTTTCTGAATTCTAGGGAAAAAAACAGGCATAATTTGTATAACCTCTCCTTAAACTTAACCCCTCAAGTCCAGGTATCATTCTTCAAGCCGATGCTGTACTCCCTCCAAGGCCAATATATCTTTGCTAAGATGTAGTGCCCAGATCTGCTCACAGTACTTCAAGTTGGACCCAGGGTTTTGTGGAAGAAATATGATGAATACAGTAGAAATTGAAGTGTGTGGGGTTTGAGGTTATTGAAAATTTGGAATTTCTCCTAAAAAGGTATGGAGTATGGTACAAATTGATAGCACCTCATTTCAAATGTATGGTGAGGTTACTAAATTCCACCTCAAGGAAAAGAGAAGTTAGAGATTACTGTTCTCCCCATGAGATGGTTATTGCTTTTGAAAAGCTTTTTGTCTGTCCACATTTCCTTTCTCTATTTGCTGTTTTCCCTTGATGCTTCAGATAATATTCATGAAGCAGCATTAAATTGGTGAAGCAAATGCCACTATCCCTTGGATACTAGAAATCTAGAACAAATATAGGAAATGCTGCAAGTACTCAACAACTAACACGACACCTCTGGGAAAAATGTCTGTCCTTGTCCTTGACCATTGCAATGAGGGGTCGCCAACTGCATTATTCATTTTAAGCTAAGAGGATGTGGAAAATGGAGTTCGCTTGTGTTATTGTATATAATGTATTGTTATAAGGATTGTTTTCTTGCACACATTTATCTTTTATTGTAGTTATTAATTTATTGAACTCTTATGCTTGGGCATAATTTCTATAACCAAACGTATGTCTCTAACCTAGGATAACAAGGTGTGGAGCTGGATGAACTCAGCCGGCCAAGCAGCATCAGAGGAGCAGGAAATCTTGACGTTTTGGGCCTAGACTTTCTGATGAAGGGTCTAGGCCCGAAA
>JAHRHZ010000012.1:57475746-57491415 GCA_024137785.1 Ginglymostoma cirratum
CTAAACCCTGATGAAGGGTTTAGGCCCGAAACATCACGTTTTCCTGCTCCTACGATGCTGCTTGGCCAGCTGTTGTGAGGTGGTCATTTGTAGCATGTGGGCCATCACAAAACTTTGCTTGACCTTGGTCTGAATTTTGAACATATCTGATTTGGATCTCCGTCTCAGGGTAGTTAGAGTTATCATGAAGTGGTGGTGGGATTGTAAGTGTCTTGGATACTGAAACCTCTGAAGCACAGTCCATGGAACCTTACGATTTTTTTAAAATCACAGTATGTGGGTATTGCTGGCTGGGTCAGCATTTGCCCGATTAGTTGCTGTCAAAGATGCTGGTGAACTGCTATAGTCAATTTAGTGTAGGTAGACCATAATACTTTTTGGAGAGGAATTTCTGGGATTTTGACCTAGCGACTTTCAAGGAACAGAATATTTCCAAGTCAGGATGATCGAATTGGAGGGGAACTTGCAAATAGTTGTGTTCCATGTTTTTGATGTCCTTGTCCTTATGGATGGTAGTGGTTGCAGGATCGGAAGGTGCTGACCAAGGAACTTTATTGAATTTCTGCAGTGAATCTTGTATATGGTACACACTGCTGTTTCTAAGCATCAATGACAGAGAGAGTGAACGTTTATATTTGTTTCATTTTTGCTTTATTCAAATAGCTGTCACCCCTACCAGCAAAGGAAAGCAACTTGTACTTGAAAAGTAATTATTAAAATGAAATGTGTTTTACAGCACTTGAGAATATATTGTTACAGAAAAGGCTCTATGGGAATGCAGGTAATTGTTGAAATGACCTGAAAGCATAATGAGGTGCTTGGTGCTCATTTTAAATTTTAGCAATAAAGAAATAACAGAATCAATATATACTTGTCCCCTTTCACAGCTATTGGATCAACATGCTTAGTCATTACGGACTAAAAGGCCAACAGCTTCCTTGGGGTAATCCACACTCAAGACTTTTAAGCATGTCTGAATTTGTCTATTTCTTTGCTTCTTGACATGTTATGACCTCTGGGCAATTATATCCCTCATGCAAATGAACTTTTCCATTGTGCTTTTGTGATTTTGCTACTTGCATCAGTTAAACTGTTACTCCATAAGAAAGAACAGACAACTAAATTCTAATGGTACTATAACAAAATTAAGTCAATCTTGACTAGAAACCCAGTGCTAGAATACAGTTGATTAACATTTAGTAGGGGATGGCACAGAATTGAATAAATTATCTCAATGTCCTGTATCACACCATTCCAAAATGCAAAAAAAACTGATGCTTTTCATGTCATAAGATGGATTACTTCATATTGCCTTTCATACCATTGTGATGAGTAACACGTTTTAAAAGTTGGATATTTTAAAAAAGCAAAAGCAAATTGCTGTGGGTCAGTTCCAAAAGATCAGCTAATCATTCTGGAACAGTGGCCTAAAACCAGCCTTACTCAGACAACGTCACTCCAGATCTCTGTGGTGATAACAGAAAAATGTTTCTACTTTGTGTTAATGACAGCAGTGTCAACACATTCAGGCCAGTAGTTCTGTTTTTAGTTCAGTTCAGAATAAGGAATCAGCACAGAAGCAAATTTTTTAGTTGAGTTCAGGAACTCCTGCAGGTCAGTTCTGAATTTCTCTCCTAGTGGAAGATTTTTAGTTCAGTTCAAGGCACGTCAGTCACCCCAGCAAAAGCCAGAGAAAGTAAGAACTGCCGATTCTGGCGTCCGAGATAACAGTGTGGAGCTGGAGGAACACAGCAGGCCAGGCAGCATTAGAGGAGCAGGAAAGCTGACGTTTCTGGCCCGGACCCTTCCCTATCTGACATTAAAAACGTTAAGTACGCTAAATTTACCGGTGCCTGCCACCAAACACAGGCCTCTTCCAGCCCCCAAGTCAATACTATCACTGAGTGAGTTATAACCCCACTGCGAAGCCTCTTCTAGGGATGCCTGCCTTGAAGTTATCCTCCTCCCTCCAGAAAGACATCAGTGGATCTCTCTCCTACTGAAACCCTCTGGTAATCTCTTCGGCCCTGAACCTGCTCGACCACACACTGAAGCAAACCAGGTGCTACAGCCACGTTGCTTTTCTCAGTACCTGCCTGCAGAACCGGATCATTCCAAATGGACTGCAATCTGCATTCAGGCCATCCCAATTTGGCCCTCCCCACGACAACCTCTACATAAAAAACATCCAGATCCTCCAAAAACGGTCTTCTCTGCAGTTCCTCAAGCACATGCTCTCAGCAATGTGCTGGCATTTTCTGGCCCTACAATCAAGCCCACCCAGCTCAGAGCTTCCCTCTCCCAGACCTGCAAAGGACCTCTTCTGTTTTTCATTCTGCGCAGGATCCACAACCTTGACCTACGATTTCACTCCACCCTATCTGACATTAAAAGCAGTAAATGCACTAAACTTTGCTGGTGCCTGCCTTCAAACACAGGCCTCTTCCACCCCCCAAGTCAAGCCCATTCCTGAAGAAGGGTCCTGACCCGAAACGTCAGATTTCCTGCTCCTGTGATGCTGCCTGGCCTGCTGTGTAACTCCAGCTCCACACTGTGTTAGCCCAGCAAAAACATCTTGTCAGTGCCGCTTCCAGACCAGGAATAGGGAAAGTGTCAATTATCCCGAGGAAGCGGTTCGCCTTTTAGCCAGCAATGATTGTAAGTGTGTTGATCCGATAGCTGTGAAATAAGACAAGTTTATATTAATTGTTATTTCTTCACTGTTGAAATTTAAATTATGAGCACCGTGTACCTCATTATGCTTTCAGATCATTGTTCATGAATTATCAGCAAAGAAGCATAAATGTGGAGCCCCCCTGAATGATGAGCAAATAGAGGCACAAGGAAGGCACTTTGGTTAGTCACTAACCAATCAGATGGACAATAATGGCGGTTTTATCTATTGTGGCATAAAGACAAGCCGGTAGCACTAAATGAAATCATTTTTACAGTATTAGCAAACTGCGTCATCATGAAAAAATTCAACAGACCTAAATGAAGAGACAAGTCGTATAGGTAACTCCAGTTCCATTTTGCATGTGACTGCAAAATTGGCATCCTGTGGATAACTGTGTGGAAGTGATATGCCAGTGTTGACTGAAAGTTTACAGATGACTTCTAAGTCCCAATTATAGCGTTGCAGATCCTCAGTGAGGAAATTGTTTGTTAACCAAGAGATCTTGTGATGATTGTTGCATGCCTATCTTTATATTTCTTTCACTGTTCTCTCTGTGACTTCCCTTCAAGATTTGGAAGTTCTTGACGCTATATTTTTGAAACCATAGAATAATGAGGGATGATCATATTGAAAGATTCTAATGGGGCTTGACAGAGTGGATGTGCAGGAGTTGTTTCCACTAGTGGGGGAATCTTGAACAAGGGGACATACTTAGAGATTAAGGAGATGCTCATTTAAAACTGGAGTAAAGGAATTTCTTGTGCAGAGGGTAATGAAAGTCTGGAGTTGTCTGCTTCAGAGAGTTGTGAAGGCTTAGTTATTTAACGTATTTCAAGAGGCAGTACGTAGACTTTTGAAGGATTAGTGAGTTGACAGCTCTGCTTTGCTGGCACAAAAAAGGAGTTGCAGCTGGCTGATCGGCCATGATTTTGCTGAATGAAAGGACCGATTTGAAAAGTCGAATGACCTATTCCTCTTTGTTTCTTATTTGTTGGATCATCATTTTGGTTGTGATTTAAGCATCTGTATCCCATGTTTTGATTTTAATAGAGAAGATTTTTGTGGAGGTTTTGATGTCATCTTCAAAATCTTCCTTTTGTTCCTTTTATGAATGGACTTCTGGCACAAGTCTGTGAAGCCCTTGTTTTGGCAGTCCTGAGGCAAACCTTCTAAAGACATGTCCTGCCCATCTCTACTGATGTGAGACTATCATGGAGTCTATCCTGCATGGTTGTCTCTTGGAGATCACTTGTGTTGATTCTTTTATTCTACCATTTGACTTGCAAGAACCTGTTAAAACAGCATGAATGTTCATCTAGGGCCATAATATGATGAGCACAAGTAGTTCAGATTTTCCCTCAATTTCACTGGTGCTGAAGAACTGTCCAGTGGAGGTCACAGACTTATCATACTTAATTCTGTTTTTCTGTCTCCACAAGTACTTCCAATCTGAGTGTTTACAGCATTTTCTGTTTTTTTTTTTCTTGTTCTTTAACTGTCTTTTTATAGATGGGGGTCCCTGACTTATGAACACCTGTACTTTAGATCATGATCCCATACAGGGGTTTAAGTTTAAAGACCCAATATGTGACATTTCCTGTACTTAGCTGCTTTACGTTATCCTGGATTCTGGTCTGACTTGCAAATGGATTCCAGAACAGGTTTCACAACCTGGAGACTTATCTTCATATGTAAACCATTAGTGTTACATAGTCTAACTAACTTTATAACTGCACTTCGTTGTTCTGGAATGGCCTCTGCAGCTTTAAAGCCTTAGGGCTGAGTTGCCTACAATTTTTCATTAGCTTACCTCTAGTGTTTTGATATGGTTCTTTAGGAATTAAATGACAAGCAAAACAAAATGCCTTTCTTATTTTGATTGGCACAGTAAAGTCGGCTTAAAATATGAATGAAGAATGTTGTATTTCATCTCACCACTATGTAATCTTGTGCTTTCAAACAAAATATTTGTACACTTTGTGCTTAAAATAGAACATTGAATTTCTAGGATTGCCTGTAGCAGTTAGTGATATAGTGTTGCTCCAACCAGATACTTGATGCTTTTTTTTTCTTTCAGATCTATGTAATGCACACTGTAGCAGCTTCTCTGTCTGCATGCCTGTACCAATGCCTTTGTGATGGCCATAGTTACAGGTAAGTAGAAATGGTGTGTATTGAGGCAGAACTTGTTTTCTGATCATTTTGCTCCTATTCCCTCTTGTGACAATATTCATCCTCACAGCATACTAATTTCATGAATGCCAGGCAATGTGCAAAATCTGGTACCAAGTGGTTATTTTACAAGCAGTGAGTCTTCACAGAAGATTTGATTTTTGTGTAGAATCATTGTGTCTGTACATACACGCTTTCTAGTAAAGTTACTTCGTAGTGAGTGGGAATCCTGTCGTTTTTCACTTGCCTATCTCAAAGAAGGTTGAGGCTCAATGCACCCTGCAGTAGCCCCCTTGGCATAAGACTGTGATATGTTTGACCTGTTTAAGCACTGGTTTGAGGACTATTTTTGATTCAAATACACTGAATTTTAAACTAATTATGATTTAAGATAACCCGCAATGAATATGATTTCTTTCAGACTTTGCACAAGAGGTGCATTGAGTTCGGAGCACTCTGAACAGTGCTAAGAAATCTCAATCTTTCCTTAGTTTTGTTTTTTTATCTCTCAACACATTTCCGTACAAATGATACATATTCATTGTGCACAATCTGCTGTTGGTTGGATATATTTTCTCCATTGTACTTCTTGTTTCTATTCATAGTACCTTTTTATTTAGTTTGTCCATTTGGTTATCCTGTGCTCTTTTTTGGCATTTTCTTTTCTCTTGAGTGATCATATTCTCCCTGCTTGCCCCTCTTGCCCTCCCCCGCCCCATCTTGATTATGCATAGACTCATTCGTCAAATATCTTCCCTACCTCTTCAATTTAACAACTCAACTTTACCTCCCACATCATGCCTGAACTGTGTTAATCCACTGGTACTCTCAGTTCCAATTATCAAGTTACCTAGACTTACGTTATAACACTCTCAAATGGCTTTCTTTTCTTGCTCACTCAGCTTTGCACAAAATAAATTAATTGAATATTGTATTGGAACCAGAACTGCACACTACAGGAACGATGTGGAAGCTTTGGAAAGGGTGCAAAAGAAGTTTACCAGGATGTTGCCTGGATTGGAGTGTATTAGCTTTAAGGAGATGTTGTTGAGAGGTGACCTGAAGTATAGAAAATTGAGAGGCATAGATAGGGTGGATAGTCGGTCTTCTTTTGTCCCAGGGTGGAAATGGCAAATCTAGGAGGCATAGGTCATGATGAGAGGGAGAAGGTTTAAAGGAGTCGAGCGAGGAAAGTTTTTTTTTTACACGAAGGATGATAGGTGTCTGGACCGTACTGCCAGGGAGATGGCAGAAGCAGTTACGTTAGAAAGCACATGAACAGGTAGGAAATAGCGGGATGCAGACCATGTGCAAGTAGATAGGATTGTTAGAATGGCACAATGGTCAGCACAGACACAGTAGGCTGAAACGCCTATTCCTATGCTGTGCTGTTCTATGTTGTAATTGAAAATTGAAGCCCATAATTGCACCTCTTCCACGTGCCCATTATTATTCTTGTTTGTCCTTGTTTCACTGTCCACTTTAGGTGATTTTGTTTCATTTTCTTTTTGTCCCACACTTGACTGAATATGCTTCTCACCAATTCTGTGCCCACTCCTGCTCCTCCCCTTCACCTTTGCCCCTCTGTTTCATGTGTGTACTGATCTGTTCAATTTGCCATTATTGCCTACATTTTTTCACTATATTGTCAGAACCCTCACCCCCGCCATTTCCGAACCCTCACCCTCCTCCTCCTCCCCCCCCGCCAATTTCCTAACCCTCACCTAACTAGATTATATGCCTTGCATATTCTTGGCCTGCTGTGCTGTATTGCAAACTTGCTGCAATTGTAAACAGGCCCAGAAGTTGCACAAGTCCATCAACAATTGTTCTCAATTTTGTTCTGAACAATTTATGCAGCACATATCCATATGCTTTTGTGATTGCCTACTTGTCAATTAAAATTGATGGGATAGTTAGAAATGCCTGTTCATCTTTTCCATTCAGCCATCCCCACTTGTGATCTCACAAGTTGTCTTAATCTCTGAGTACTTTCTATATATCACTGCTTGACATGTTGTTTGTTTTCTTTTGATTACTTCCTTTTTGATCTGAGACTCTGGATTAATGGCGATTCTGAGGATCAGCTAATATTTCAGTGAAAGAAAAGCAAAACCTGCACTGATGTAATATCTTTCAGAAATAGTGGCCACTTCTAAACCTTGGAGTCAATTAATTTTTTCGAAGGTATGGTCACTATTGTAAATTTAGAAATCGGCCATGAATTTGCACACAGTAAGCTCCCACAAATAGAAATGTGGTAGTGGTTAGCTGTTCTTAGGTTAACTGAAAGATAGATATTGGCCAGACATCATGAATAATTCCTATCTACATATTAGAAATTTTGTCATGTGATCTTGTATGTCCGTTTAAGAGGACTGCCCCTCTGACTGAGCAAAATTCTGTCAGCACTACTCTGGACTGTCACTTTGGATGTTTGTACTCTGATCCTTGGAGTGCACATTGAAAGTAGAAATGCATGGCTCAGAAACAAGAGTGGTATCAGCCGAGCCATGGCTGTAATATGAAAGTAAACCCTTATTATTTTTTTCCAGTTCTTCATATGCAAACCACTTCACTGGGATGGTATACCAGAGTTTTCTGTTTGCGCAGCAACGTTCAAACAGAGCAGCAAGTTTAGATGGCACAGTAACTCCCAACACTTCCCCAGACCAATGGCCAGGTAATAGCTAAATATACTTCTGTTCAGCAGATGTGTTGTTTAACTTAAAATTGCTTATTGTGTTTGACCTCCCTTACCATGGAATAGATTGCTGCAAATTTGAAGGTGGGTGGAAAAAATCAGCACAGTTGACTTGTTACCATATGTATCCTACACTTTCAAGCTAGTTGTCTTTGTTCTGGAAATGTTCTTATTTTTCATGATTCAATAGTCTACTACTTTCTTCGAATGAGTATTTGTCTTCGTAACTGCATGCTGTTTGTACATTTATTACCGTTTCTAGCATTGTTTAGTAGTGTTGCTGTTTAGGATGAGAGATAAGGAGGGAAAAAATAACAAAGGAACACAGTATTTCCAGAAGATATTCCTTTTTAAAAGCTAAGAATAGATGCATCGTTGTCAAAGAAATCTGAAATGCATTAATTTCTGAATATTTGAATTCACAGGTATAAAGGAGCTAATTCATCTCTTGAATTCTGCTGGAGATGAGGATAAACCCAAATTGACAGTCCTACTGTGTGAGGTATTGACAGCGGTTTACCTTAGTCTTTTTGCTCATGGCTTGGGAACGCACTCCAGCAATGAGCTCTTCCGCCTTGTAGCTCATCCCCTCAATAGCAAAATGTGGGCTGCAGTTTTTGGGGGAGGTGCCCAGCAACCTCTGAAGAACCAAGTCCAACCTAAGCCTGTAACAGGTTTGTTCATTTAATCTTTCTCACCTGCATTCTGTATAAATGTTCCTCACATAAATTTATGGTCTTGTGTTTCAGCAACATGCATGCTGGTCAGTGTAGTTACAATATGGAAATAAATTGAAAATACTGGGGAAAGATCAGTCACCATTTAAGAACTTTTCATCAATTTTTTCCAGCTGTGACTAGAAATTTCAGGCTAGTAACCTACTCTACCCTCCACCACTGCCGCCAGCATTCCCGCAATTTGTTTTCTCTGCTTGGACCTCCCAAGGTCCATACACAGCAGCAACTTCCAAAATTGGAAGTCAGTGCTACAAATAGGGTCAGTGTGCCAGTTGCTGTCTCTGGAGTCTCAGGCACTGTACCACTTTGAGAAAATGTTGACCACCTCGACTGATTATTAAAGAAGCAGTTCTGTATTATTAGAATTTCTTGTGCTGATTTGTTTTTGAGCATTTAGTTTTACTACTCACATTACAATAAACTACATCCTCATCTCCTGTAGTTAAAGAAGCTATAAAATAACACTATATTCTAGTTAAAAACATTGAAGGCAGATCATAAAACTTTTCTTCCTGATATGTTCTTTACTGCTATGTCTTTGTAACATTTGTGTTTAGAATTTCTGCGTATAATTTGATGCTGAGTCATCAAAAATGTGAATTTTAGATTTTCTTCAGTTTCATAAGTACGTAAATGAAGAAAGTAAGATTTCGTTGTATACCATATAGTTTGCTTTTTCTATGCAAAGTAACAGCTGAGTCCTGCTCATATTCTCTAAAATGTTTTTATCCTCAAGATTTTGTTGTACTTGTCAACTTTTGTAAATCAAATTAATGAGAGATTTCTAAACTAGTCTTGACTAATTTTCCTGTATCAATTTGAGGGGCATTCCGAAGTTTAGGCATGGCAATTCAATCTTCAGCTTATTACTCCCAGATCATTTCAGTCTTAACTATACAGACAGTTGTATTTGTTTTGTTCCGCACTTATAGTCCTGTTAAAATTAATTGACAGAAGAGCTGAAAGGATGCAGTATTTTTAATAAGTGTTCTGACCAGCGCACAGTTGTGTTGTATAAGTGTTGTGAAGTTGGATAGAATAATTGTGGAGTGGAAGGCAGGAAACTAAAATGTATGGTTCTTTTAAGAGATTTGTGCTGTGTCTGTACTTACTTTTTTTTTTAAATTCCGTGTCTGTGAGCAGCAGCTGAAGTTGCCAGTACAGAAAGCCCTCAAAAAGTGAAACAAGTGTATCAAAAAAGCCTTAACAGGTGGCAGGCAAAACAGCAGTCTTGTTTTGATGTTGTGATACCAAGTTTAAATTCAGCCAATTAATTTAAATGAAGCACCTAAATACAGAAAGCCAATTGAATTTAAATGTGATGGTGTTCACAACCTGAAACCAAGCATATAAGAATTTGATGATGTCATTATGGGTATTTAAGGCGAGGGCATTTGGAAAATCGGAGAGAGCCATCTGCTACATGCCAGAGTTAGCACCGTTCAGCTCTGAGAAAGCACATCTAATTGATCAAACGTACCACGGTATTTTAGCTCAAAGTCCTTATTGAAGAAATTGTAGAGATCCCTGGCATCAGAATTATCAGAAGAAAGGTGTTTGTGAAGAGAGCGGAGAAGACAAAAGATTCTGTGCGACAGTCTGTGCGAATTTCGAGAGATTAATTTATAAATTATTGCTTCTTATTTATTGGGTTTATATTAGTGGGGCTTGTTTTTATTTAAACAGCATTCCAATAGAATGTTGGTTTTTAGTAATTTCGTTAATTTGTTCATTGTTGGGTTAAGTAAATGAATTGTTTCTTGTTACTTGTAAAGTGGAGATCAGGGATTTTTAACCACTTTTTAAATAGATTATGAAGGGGAAAAACCAGCTTCTCTGGGAGTTTCGGGGGTAATTATTAGAGGGGAATCCCGAATTCTATCATAACAGATTGGGGCTGGTGTTTTAGTTTAATTATCAGAGGGATTCAGGTGTTTCCTACTTTGTGCAGATAAATTATATTTTAAAAATTTATTGTTACATGTAGGATGGTCGGATGTGTTTATAACCAGAAATGTTAAATAAGGCTGTCATGTACTGAGGAATAAATGAATGATTTCTCTCAATTTCCAGTGGTGGTGATTATAGTTGAATATGAAGGGAAGAATATCAGTGGAACATGTTTTAGCACTTTTGTTCATGCTAGGGTGCAGATTCGTAGTTAACGCAGAGATCCTGATCTTCATTGCGTTGTTGTGAACAAGAAGTGAACAGAAATCTGGCAACTGATTCAACGTGAGATTGGGAAAATAGGTGAGAAAATTGTTACCCCCTGTTGTGTGCCTAATTGGAAGTGGCGTCAAGAGTAAAATAAGATAAGCATCAGTTTGTCCAGCATTTCTCATCTCCACCAGAGATGTGGAGCACAAGGGGGGAAAAAAGTTGGGGGGTGGGGGTGCAGAAAGGGTAGTACATGTAAATTACCAAGCTTAGAAACCTAAGTTGAAGTTCCTCAGTCCTGACAAAAGCAAGATGGGATACTTATTTTCTGTTTGTTCGAAGGTGTGTGTAACGTAGGCTAGAATCAAAGTGGCTAAGGTCATTACTGTAAATCTTTAAGAAATTATTCATAAACTGTTGGTAATTTTTCATAACCCAGCTTTAGTAGTCTGTCTTGTCATATTCTTTACAGCATGTCCCCATAGCATTTGATTTACTGGCTCAATCTTGCAGCTTTGCGGTTTTTTTTCTCTCAACTTTGCTTGTGAAGGCATCACTGTGGTGTCCAGGAGATAATTTTGAAATAAAAATGAAGTGGTGGAAAAACTCAACGGGTATTGCAGCATTCTTTTGGTTCTGGAAAAGTCATACTAGACTCAATGTTAACTTTGTTTCTCCCTCCACAGTGCTCCCAGATCTGCTGATGTTTTTTTCCACCACTTTGTCTTTATATCAGATCACCAGCATCCACAATACCTTGCTTTTATTGAGGTAATTTGCATGTTGCTACACATGTTCACAGTCCCAAGAAACCCAGACATTTTTCGCTTAACCAGAAAATAATAAAGCAGGTCCTCGACTGAAAATTATTTGCAGTTTGAGGCCATCTACTTATTGCAGAATTCAGCTCGATGAATGTTTCCGAGTATTATTTTAAACTTCAGACATGTTTTTTTTTAAATTTAGGAGTAATCTTATTGCTAAACACAATAAGGCTGAATTGTTTAGGTTTGACTTGATCTTTCATGCATTGGATGAGGAAATACAGTAATTTACTTTTTTTGAATGGTGGGTAGCAAGTAGTGTTAGTATAATACAAAACTGAAAAATGTAATGTATCAGATATAAATTTGAACCATACTAACTCTTAGTGTTATGCTGTTATAATTAGGTTCAAAATTTCCTGATTGAGCTGTGGATTGTTTCTCTACTTTACCATTTTTATGTTGTCGTAGTTAATCTTTTCTATGTAAATGTTATCAGTTGCCTAAGAACTAAGAACGTGCCAGTAGCTAGCATTTATATTCATGGTGAGAGAATTTGCTTTTCGCAGGAGGATTATATGTTAAAATGAAAACTTTTAGGAATTTCAAGGAAGTCTGTGGCTATTGTTAAGAAAATTTTGCACATGTTCCACAAAACCGGCTGTTAAGTACCCTGCCATGTTTTCATCCCAAAAATTCATTTTTTCCAGCAAAGCCAAACATTGATATTTTCTCAAGTATATCTATGGCATGTTGTGCATTTCTTAGAGAAACTATTAGAATCAGGGTTATGTTTACAGATGTGAAAACATGTTGAACTGTAAATTTAGGTAGTTTGGACCAAAATCTTTGTACTGTATAATACATGGTCTGAAAACTGTATTAAAATAAAGTTTATTTTTAGCATTTATGCTATTAAGGAAACCAAAGGCTTCAAATAACTTACTGTAATTTTCCAACCTTTCAGAACATAAATATTTTTAATTTTTTTTTTAAATTTGCAAGTTAGTATCCGTATTCTCATTTTTTTTTTGTTCGGCACGAAGTCAGCACTTGCAAATAGGTATGATCACAGAAATAAAAGCAATGCATGATAATGAGATGCTCAGTATCCACTGTTTGCAATCATATGTATTGCTTTCATGTTTTTCCAACAGCAGATTGATATTTGTCTATTTTGACAGGAAGGTGGTTACCTGAGCATAGTCAACAGCAAATAGTAATGTACTCCGTGGATTGTGTGGGGTTTTCAAAAGCTCTTGCAATCATCAATTCTGCGTGTTCTGGAAGTGCAGCAGGCAAGACTACTAGCACGAGAGTGTTTTATATAGCCTTTGCATATGAAGCCATTACAAAGTGAAGATTGTTGTTATACTTTTGTTTTATTACTGCTTTTGCAATGCATTCCTTTGGACAGCATGCTGGTTGAATTTATAATGCTTTTTTTAATGTTTTAAAAGCAAATTATTTATTGTAGACTTAAACCAAGATGAGTTTTTAATTATCAACGCTGAGTCTTGAGTCTGGAGCTTTAATAGAGCAGCCAGACTGATATTTTTGTGTCAATGAAATTTGCTACACACACTTTCAGCACAATTTTACTTCGGTGAACCATTGAATGGTTTTCAACTCCAACATGTTTTGGAATAGAATAGTTCAGAATTTTTAACACAAAATGAGTTAAAAAAAATTATTGTACATTAAAGTAAGGTGGTACAATGATTTGATCTTGCTTTCAGTTATAAAATCACCAAATTACATCTTTTAATTCAATTGAGGGTTACAATTTTTTTTCTAATTTTCAATCTAACTGCAAGTATACGAAACGGATCTATGGGAGTATGGCTTGTAATGCTCATTTTTCTTCTATTTCTTAACACTGTCGTGATGTCTGGCCAGCTTACATTCATTGCCCAGCCTTAGTTATGTTGCACTGAGCGCAGATTAGATTCCTCCACAGGTGTGGCAAGTTCCTTATTCTCAAGATCATGAGCAAACCAACTGGGTCCTTAGCAAAATTCAATAGTTTTCATGATGTGATTGAATTTGCTTCATAACTTACTAAAATTGACCTTGAATTACTAGTCATATGCCACAGCCGCTATTTTGTGATTCACAGAGCAGACAAAAATCAGTTTCACGCAAGTTATGATCAAATCTAAACATAAGGCACAATTTTTAACTCTACGTTTCTCCATGCTTCACATTTTAAATGTTAGTATTTCATTTTGGGCAATGTTTTTCTCAGTTTTTGCTGCTTGAAAGGTTTTAAATATAACCTTCCTGGCCTTTTTTGAAAAGTGAATTGAAAATTGATGGCATAAATATCCTATAACATTTGCAAAGTAGTCAGGAAAGTGAAAAAAGCAATAAGATGTCTTGAAAGGAGAGGCATTATTATTGGATATTACCCCATTGAATCAACCACGCTCATATATGAGCAATTAGTAACTGAAGGAATTAAGCATGCTATACACAATATTAGTGCTCAATTGTGTAAGAACTTTGCACCTGAAGAAATGCTTTGATTTTTACTTGAGATAAATTATTGCTTTTGCATCTTAGACACATAATCTGCTATCATAAAGCCAAGACATCTTAGTTTGCAAATCTAATAGTTTAAAGTAGGTGTATTAATTTGAAAAATAGCATATTTCACTGTAGTTTCACAAACATACCATTTTGCAATGCTAAACTTATTAATATAATTGGATTGCTGCATTGAGTTTTATTTGCACTTCTGTGATAAATGCTGTAAGTCATGATATATAGTGAGGAGATGCCATTATGTCTCAATCTGATTGTGCACGATATTTTCATAATTTTCAGACAAAATTTTGAAATGCACTGGTTGCTTGTCATCGGTACATTTAACTCCTGAATTCAAAACATTATCATGCAAATAATTGAATAATTTTTGACGTTAATAGTCTCAAATGTTGACATGACAGTTAAGAACTGCCAAGTTTTAATTGCATCAGCTGAATAATAGCAAACTGTTAAATGAAAGGTGATGTCCTTTTTTCTTATTTCTAATTGACTTTTTAGCCAACATCTATTAAATTCTGTGAATGTAGATTTTATGATGTCTATTTTGTTATCATTGCCTTGCACAGTATTCTGAAAGCTCAGATGGGAAACTTAATTTTCAACAGTCATACAGAAACCTTTTTAATTTCATTTGAGGCACATAATTTGAAGTCAAACCATAAATGTTTTTTTATTTTGTTTCTTATGGGGGAGCTGGTGCTTGCAATCTTCATTTCTTGGCAGTAAATCAGCTGAAGCATTGCTGCATTTAAATCTAGATTACTGTATAGCATTTGAAGCTGTATTATGGCAACATTAAATTCAGGAATTTGGCAGTCCATTTTCTTGATGGAAAAATTAGTCGGAATTTAAAATTGTGGCCTGGCATCTTTCTTAAAAAGATTAGCTTTTTGTTCAATACTGTCAAAAGTTAGCCACTGCCATGAATGTGTCATGATCATTTTTGTGATTTTTTTTTTGTTCAATTGTGGGATGCTGGTGCTGCTAGCTAAGCCAGCATTTATTGTGCACCCCTGTTTGACCTAGAGTTGAATGGCTTTCTTGGCCATCTCAGAGGGCAACTAAGAGACAACCACATTGCAGTGGGTCAAAGGTCATATACAGGTTAGACCAGGTAAGAATTCCTTCCATAAATAGCATCAGTGAAGACTAAGGTTTTTAAAACAGTCAACCCTGATTTATATGGTTGCAGTCAGGCTAGCTTTTAATTCGACATTTTGATTGAACTCCAATTTCACCATCTGCTGTTTTGGGATTTAAGCTTATGTCCTTGAACCTGGCCAGGTGACATCACCACTATGCCACAACCTTACCAAATGCCACTGATAGGACTGTCCTTCAACACAGATGCCTGTTGAAATCAGAAGTTTAGCCGTGAACTGGTAAAAGCATTTAGTGTTAGCATAAAAGAGAAATATTGCGGAAGCTAGAATTTTGAAACAAACAATTTTGGAGAAACTCAGCAGATCTGGCAGCATCTGTGGAGAAAGAAACAGTTCATGTTTCAAGTCCAAGTGACTGTTCTTCGTAAAAGTTCTGAAGCAGAATCCTACCGGACTTGGCATTAATTCTGTTTCTCTCTCCACAGATGCTGCCAGAACTGCTGAGTTTCTCCAATATTCTGTGTAAACCATTTAATCTTGATACTTCAAGATATTTATTATCAACTTTGAGGTTAAGTATTTGGTTTTGAGGTGGATCAATAACAATTGTACGTGTTGTATGGAAGAATCAATTTTCCTTTCCGATTTTTATGAAATAGTTTATGCTTGGTTTTCAGTCTATATATTCCAAGATAAAAGTTTCTTTCTTCCTATATAGAGTATTTCTTAGGAAAAGATACAAATAAAAGACCTAATGTCACTATATTTAAATACTGTGCTTTGATCTTGTGCTAGACTCAAA
>JAHRHZ010000012.1:57491815-57533310 GCA_024137785.1 Ginglymostoma cirratum
CTGATCCCTCGAACTCTGCATTTTACCATGGCTAACCCATCTAGACTGTCCTAACCTGCACATCTTTCGACTGAGAGGGGAAACTGGAGCACCCAGAGGCATCCCACGCATACACAGAGAATGTGCAAACTCCACACAGACAGGCCCCCAGGGTCGGAATTGAACCTGGTTCGCTGGCACTGAGGCAGCAGTGCTAACCACTGATGTTTGCAGTTTGTTAACCATCGTGGCTTGTGGCAGAAGGTGTTGGTTAGCTCAGTTGGCTTGAGGCTGGTTTACAATGCAGAGTGTTGCCAACAGCGTGGGTTCACTTCTTACACTACCTGAGGCTACCATGAAGGCCTCCTCTTAAGTCTCACCTCACTGCAGACCTGATGACCCTCGAGTTAAACCACTCTAAGTCACTTCTTTCTGCTCAGAGAGCAGCTCGATGGTATGGTTGGACAATGGCAACTACTTTACTCACTGAAACATTCACACAAAGTTACTAATATTCTTGGACAAATGAATGCAAGTTTATTATGTAAGAAAAGGCCTGTCAAAACGTGTGGGGGGGTGCACAGCCTGAGAAGATCTTAACCTAAACAGCAAAACAAAGTTGTGATATTTTTTCATAACAATATCCTTTTTGAAGACGCTCAGTGCTAATGTAGTATCATTACTAGTTTAACACTTTATTGTTTTCAAATTGACACTCTCCAGTTTTTGACCTAGTGGCTTATTTCCAGTTCTGATGATTTGTTGTCCTTTCCCCTTCTGACAGCCTGAAAGTTCCTATGCATATTCTCATAGGTTGGGGCCTTCACAAACTAAACTCAAGTTTGGAGAATTCTCCCCATCTAATAGACTGCCCTTCTGCCTGGATTCTTCTGAACTGAGCTCAAACTAAAAGTGGTTGCTAGGCAATTTTTCAGTGTTTCATGAAGTTTGACATTTTTTAGCTTTGCAGTTATCTGATCGAGGCATTTAACATAAATTGTGCGCTTTCTTGGAAATGATGTAGTTTGTTCACTGTTCTAAATTACTTTCTAATCTGTTTTTTAAAAAAAAATGTTTCTTTTACGGATCTGAAATCAGGCATGTATTTTACCTCTGCATGAAAATTCAGTGTCCTAAAAGATGATAATACATCATATGCACAATCTATTGTTGTGACTCTCCCTGGTGACGCACTGGAAATCAAGGCCTGCTATTCCCAGAGTTATCACAGAAGTTAAAAATGTCAAAAAGTATGGGCAGTTCCTTACTTTTATTTTCAGACCCAGATTAGTAAACAGCATGGGCTATGTTCCTGTACTGAACGGGAATAACTATTTTGTTACAAGCGTTTTGACTTGAGCTATTGGTAAACAGTTATAATTCATCAAGATATTATACTATTAATTAAATTGTAATTCCCTTATATAATCCCCCTTACACAGGCAAGTAGCCATGGTAAAATATGTTATTGACCGGGGGAAGAACTAGAAAGATAGCTAAATAGTCTTTTTTTTCCAAATACAGTTGTTGAGATGACTATTCTCCTGCTAGCCAGCGCATTACTTGAGTCATTTTTCTCTGGTTGCTTCCACTGGCTGGTAAGAGACACAAGAGGGCTGGTTCCTTTATAAATGGTCTCTGACTTATCCGTTAAAAGTCACAGCTTACAGCAGTTGTTGCCGGTAAGATTAACTGGTTTACTTCAGGTTTACAGCAAGGTTTCAGTAGAGAAACCATGCCTGACCTGGGAAAAATGTGACCCTCTCTCTGCAACTTGTTCTCAGCTATTCACTTACCTGAGAACCAAGCATACAGCTTGCAGGCAAAAATGTCTGCCATTGATAACCGATCACTAGTCCATAAATCAATCAGTTCTTATTGCCAGCACAAACTGCATCAGTACACAGTCTGGCTCCAAATCATCTGCAGCCCTGCAATTACTACTTGTCTAAATGGTTCTTTACTTGATGCCTGGTATGGATGTCAGTTAGTTGCTTTTCAAAACTGCAGTTGCTCTTTCAAACGCTAGTTTATAAAATAGCTCTGAAGTCCAAATAGATCATGCCCACCACTCTGCCTTCTTCAATCCTCTTTGTTACTTCTTCAAAAACTCAATCAAGTTAGTGAGACATGATTTTCCATGCACAAATCCATGCTGACTATCCCTGACCAGTCCTTGCCTTTCCAAATACGTGTAAATCCTGTCCCTTGGAATCCCCTCCAACAACTTGCCCATCACCGATGTCAGGCTCACTGGTCTGTAGTTCCCTGACTTTTCCTCACTACCCTTTCTTAAACAGTGGCACTACCTTAACCTACCTCCAGTCTTCCGGCACTTAAGGGGCGGCACAGTGGCTCAGTGGTTAGCACTGCTGCCTCTCAGCGCCAGGGACCCGGGTTCAATTCCAGCCTCGGGCGTCTGTCTGTGTGGAGTTTGCACGTTCTCCCCGTGTCTGCGTGGGTTTCCTCCGGGTGCTCCGGTTTCCTCCCACAGTCCAAAGATGTGCAGGCTAGGTGGACTGGCTATGCTAAATTGCCCGCAGTGTTCAGGGCGGTGTCGGTTAGGTGGGTTGTTGGGGGGGTGTGGGTCTGGGTGGGATGCTCTGAGGTTCGGTGTGGACTTGTTGGGCCGAAGGGCCTGTTTCCACACTGTAGGGATTCTGTGAATTCTGTGAATTTATCTGTGGCTGTCAGTGATACAAATATCTCTGCGCGGGACCCAGCGGTCGCTTCCCGAGCTTCCCATAAAGTTCTGCGGTTCACCTGATCGGGTCCTGGTCATTTATCCAACTTGATGCATTTCAAGGTGTCCAGCACCACCCTCTCTGTAATATGAACGCATTTCAGGATGTTGGTATTTATTTCCCCAAGTACTGTAGCTTCCATATTCTTCTCCACAGTAAACACTGATGCAAAATACTTGTTTAGTGTCTCCCCATCCCCTGCATTTCCACACATAGGTTGCCTGTCTAATTTTTAAGGGGCCCTTTTCTCTCCCCAGCTGCTTTTTTTTGTCCTGAAAGTGTTTGCCAAAGCCTTGATCAGATGGGCCCGTGAGGGGCCTTGATCAGAGGGGCCAATGGGCCAAGGACTAGCAGATGAAGTTTAATTTAGATAAATGAGGTACTGCATTTTAGGAAGGAAAGTCGGGGCAAGACTTATACACCTCATGGTAAGGTCCTGGGGAGTGTTGTTGAACACACAGACCGTGGAGTGCATGTTCGTAGTTCCTTGAAAGTGGAGTTGCAGGTAGATAGGACAGTGAAGAAGGCATTTAGTATGCTTGCCTTTATTGAGAACAGGAGTTGGGACGTCATTTTGCAGCCATACAGGATGTTGGTTAGAACAAAAACTAAGTTGCTGGAAAAGCTCAGCTGGTCAGGCAGGATCTGTGAAGGAGAAAACAGAGTTAACATTTCGGGTCCGGTGACCCTTCCTCAGAACTGATGGTGGCTGGGAAAACATCAGTTTATATGCAGAAAACAGGCAGGTGGGTGGGGTAGGGAGTAAACGATTGGATAGAGCCCAAAGAGAGAGAAAGATAGTTAGACAGACAAAGGAGTTGCTAACGATCAGGCTGGGAGGGTGAGTAGTTGTTAATAGGGACTGTTAGTGACTAACAACAGGGGGTTTGTAATGGCATGCTATGTGGTAACAAGGCCTGGTGTATGGGGTGGGGGGCTGGGACATGGGAGAGTTTAGGCTCTAAAATTATTGAACTCAATATTGAGTCCGGAGGGCTGTAGTGTCCCCAAGCGGAAAATGAGGTGATATTCCTCCAGCTTGCGTTGGACTTCATTGGAACACTGTAGCAAGCCAGAGACAGAGATGTTGGCCAGGGAACAAGGTGGTGCATTGAAGTGGCAGGCAACAGGTAGTTCAGGGTCTTTTTTGCAAGCAGAACGTAGATGTTCTGTGAAGCGGTCGCCAAGTCTATGCTTCGTTTCCACAATGTAGAGGAGACCACATCGTGAGCAGCGAATGCAGTAGACTAGATTCAGGGAAGTGCAGGTGAAGTATTGCTTCACCTGAAAGATATGTTTGGGCCCTTGGATTCTGGGGAGGGAGGAGGTAAATGCACAGGTGTTGCACCTTCGCTGGTTACGGGGGAAGGTGCCGTAGGGCTGTGGGGAGGTATTTGGGGTGATGGAAGTGTGGACCAGGGTGTCCTGGAGGAAACGGTCCCTGCGGAAGGCAGACAAGGGAGGGGAAGGGAATACGTGTCTGGTGGTGGCGTCTTGCTGGAGGTGGCGGAAGTGGCATCTGATGATTTTCTGGATGTGGATGCTGGTGGGATGGTAGGTAAGGATAAGGGAAACCCTATCGCTGTTGTGGGAGGGAAGAGAGGGGATAAGGGCTGAAGTGAGGAGATGGGTCAGACCTGGTTGAAGGCCCTGTCGACAACAGGGCTGGGGAATCCTCAGTTGAGGAAGAAGGTGAATGTTTCGGAGGGCCCCTTGTTGAAGGGGCCTCATCCGAACATATGCGACGGAGACAGAGGAACTGAGAGAATGGGATGGAGTCTTTACAGGAAGTAGGGTGTGAAAATGTATAGTCCAGGTGGCTGTGGGAGTCAGTGGGTTTGTAATGGAAATTAGTGGCCAGTATATCCCCAGAAATGGAAACACAAATATCAAGGAAGGGAAGGGAGGAGTCAGAGATAGACCAGGTGAAAGTGAGGGCAGGGTGGAAATTGGAGGTGAAATTGACGAAGTTTTCCAATTCCAGATGAGAGAGGGAAGCAGCACTGATATCGTCAGTGTATGGGAGAAGGAGTTGTGGGTGGGGGCCGGAATAGGACTGGAACAAGCAATGTTCCACGTACCCCACGAAGAGACAGGCATAACTAGGGCCCATGTGGGTACCCTTGGCAACCCCTTTTACCTGCAGAAAATGAGAGGAGTTGAAAGAGAAGTTGTTGAGGGTGAGGACAAGTTCGGCCAAACGGAGCAGGTTGGTGGTGGGTGGGGTTGGTTCAGGCCTTTGCTCCAGGAATAAGCGGAGAGCCCTAAGACTGTCCTCGTGGGGAATGGATTGCAAATCTGTGGTAAAGAGGTGGTGGCTGGAGCCAGTAAACTGGAAGCTTTGAAACCAGCCTAAGGCGTCAGATGAATCATGGATGTATGTGGGTCGGGATTGGACCGGGGAGAGAAGACTGAGTCAAGGTAGGAAGAGGTGACTTCTGTGGGGCATGAGCTGGCTGAAACAGTGGATCTACCTGGACAGTCCTGTTTGTGGATTTTTGGCAGGAGGTAGAAACGAGCAGTGCGGGATTGGGGTCTATTAGCTTGGAAGCGGATCGGGGGAGATCACCGGATGAAATGAGATCCGTAACCGTAGTGGATATAATGGCCTGAGGTGCCATGGTGGGGTCATGGTCCAGGGGAAGGTCGGAGGAGGTATCTGAGAGCTGGCGCTCTGCCGCTGCAAGGTAGAGGTCAGTACTCCAAGAGTACCCGCATGGGCCCTAGTTATGCCTGTCTCTTCGTGGGGTACTTTCAAGGGCCTAAACATGCCTTTCAGGTATATACCTTTCAGCTCAACAGGGCTGGCTTTGTCGTTGTCATATTCTATCCATGTCAATGCCAGTTGGTGCGTCCAGTTTCATTTTGATGTAACTGAGTGTTTTGCTAACCCATTTCAGATAGCAGTTAAGAGGTAATCATATTGTTGTGGGCCTGGAGTCACACATAGGCCAGATTAGGTGAGGACACCAGATTTTCCTAACAAAAGTATATCAGTGGACCAGACACACTTTTATGACAATTGCTGCAAGTGGAAAGGAATACACAACAATAAAACAAGATGTAATATCAATTCATTATTCTTACCTGCTTTATAGAAACTTGCACAATCTAGATATTCTTAAGTTTTAACTTATTCTTATATTTTACATTTAGGATAATGCATCCATAATTACATTATATTTTCTATTAATATGAACAATTTTTGCAGTAAAATGTTGTAACAAAAGGCTCCATCTGAATCGTCTTGCATTCTGATATTTAAATTTCTCAAAGAAGGCAAGTGGATTATGATCAGTATAAATTAACGTATCCCTATTCCCATGTCAGAAATAAACTTTAAAGTGCTGACGAGCTAACAACAACCTTAAAATCTCATTTTCACAGTAGAGTGCATCTTCTGATGCCCTGTTAGCTGCTTAGAGAGGTACCCCACTGTCTTCTCTATTCCTGACTCAAAATCCTTCAATAAGACAGCACACATCCCAAACACTGGCATCAACTGCCTCCTCTTTCTTGTCCAACCATATGTCCCAAGTAAGTCACTATTGCCTTCACAAATTCATTTTTGGCTAAACGTATTACTAAGTTAAACTGTAATTGCTTAAAAAGGCCTTCAACTTGTTTTATTTGCTCTTCCCAAGTGCTTTATAAACTTCAATATCATCGAAATACACTACACAGTTAGAAATTCCAGTTATGACTTGATTCGTAAGCCTTTGGAATGTAACTGGTGCATTCCTAAGCCAAATGGCTCATCCAATATTGATTATAATCAGAGATAAAAGGTACTGCAGATGCTGGAGAATCTGAGATAACAAGGCATGGGGCTGGATGAACACGGCAGGCCAAGCAGCATCATCAGAGCAGGAAAACTTGACGTTTCGAACCTAGACCCTTCTTCAGTAATGGGGGAGGGGAAGAGGGTTCTGAAATAAATAGGGAGAGAGGGGGAGGCGGATAGAGGATGGGTAGAGGAGAGGATAGGTGGAGAGGAGGCAGACAGGTCAAAGAGGCAGGGATGGAGCCAGTAACGGTGAGTGTAGGTGGGGGTGTAGGGAGGAGATAGGTCAGTCCAGGGAGGACGGACAGGTCAAGGGGGCGGATGATGTTAAAACAATTTTAACCCCACTGCGAAGCCTCTTCTAAGGATGCCTACCCTGAAGAAGTTACCCTCCTCCCTCCGGACAAACCTCAGGGAATCTCTCTCCCACTGCAACTCTCTCATAATCTCTTCGGCCTTGAAACTGCTCGACCACGTCCTGAAGCAAACCAGGTACTGCAGCCACATCACCTTTCTTAGTACCTGCCTACGGAACCAGATTATCCCCAATGGACTAACATCATCCCGCCCCCTTGACCTGTCCGTCCTCCCTGGACTGACCTATCTCCTCCCTACCCCCCCCACCTACACTCACCTTTACTGGCTCCATCCCTGCCTCTTCGACCTGTCTGCCTCCTCTCCACCTATCCTCTCCTCTATCCATCCTCTATCCGCCTCCCCCTCTCTCCCTATTTATTTCAGAACCCTCTTCCCCTCCCCCATTTCTGATGAAGGGTCTAGGCCCGAAACGTCAAGCTTTCCTGCTCCTATGATGCTGCTTGGCCTGCTGTGTTCATCCAGCCCCACGCCTTGTTATCATTGATTATAATCCATTTGGTGTAACAAAAGTGGAAATTACTTTAGCCCTCAACGTTAGTGGCACTTGCCAGTACCTCTTCACTAGATCAACTTTAAAGTTGGCAGTAACAAAAACAAAGTTGCTGGAAAAGTTTAGCAGGTCTGGCAGCACCTGTGAAGGAGAAAACAGAGTTAACGTTTCGGGTCCCAAAAGGGTCTGAGGAAGGGTCACCGGACCCGAAACGTTAACTCTGTTTTTTCATTCACAGATACTGTCAGACCTGCTGAGCTTTTCCAGCAACTTCGTTTTTGTTCTTGATTTACAGCATCCACAGTACTTTTGGTTTTTATATCGGATATTGGTTAGGCCACTTTTGCAATACTGCATTCTGTTCTGGTCTCTGTGCGATAGGAAGGATGTTGTGAAACAGAAAAGCTTATCAAAATTGTTGAGAGAATAGCTTCTGTGGATAATAGGGAGAAAAAAATCTTTTACAATTTGGAGGCAGTAAAGAGTAACTTGTTCTGACAGAGGAGATTTTTACTGCATTTACTTGTGCCGCACATCACTTGTGGTTGTTAAAAAGGATACAGCTATAAATTGGCCAAATATTCCCTTCTAAGGTAATTATAATACAATTACAATGATGAACTTTTTGCGGGCAGCCATGGAAGTCAAATACTTTGAGTTGGACTTCATGTTCATACTTTGGCAAGAAATTTATCCACAAGAATATAATTAACTACAAGTTAAAGAATCTTCAAAAGATAAGTTCACTGGAGATCTTGATTTCCTGGCACAAAAAGGAACTAAGACTTAGCTTGCAGCTCAAATAGAGTGCACTCTCTAGTTGCCAGCTCCAGTGATGGACCTTGGAAGAGAAATTGAAGTTAATGGAAAATGCATTCATATGTACAATGTACTGTGCTGCAATACAATACAAAGCAATATTTAAAACTAGGGATAAATTGAGTTTACATTTGCCATTTAGGTCAAATATCATAATATCTGCCTTCACAGAAATTTTGATTTCTCAGGAAGGAAATTTAAGTTTCTCAATTTATACTTTTGCCACATCCTTTGCATTTTTCTCTACTTAAGAGGTAGAAACAATAGAAGAGTTGCTTGATCCAGAGCTGAAGCTTGAAACTTCTCATTTCCATATATCTGAGGCTGAAATAGTTGAGGTTACTGGTGAGGTTGGTGAGTAAATACTTGGACTGCCTAATATTTTTGCATTTTAGCTAATAAACTAAACTATCCAAAAACAAAGAGTAGAAATGCCTGCAACTAATATTGTGAAAGAATTGATTTGTTTTAAACTAACCCCTTTAAACCTTGAAATGAATTTAAATGCAAACAAATCGTCTGCATCAGTAGTGCTGAGATGGAAATGGTCAAGAGTGTCAAGTTCCTGGGAGTGATGATCACTAACAATCTGTCCTGGTCCACCCAGATCAAAAAGCCAATTGAGAAGGTACAACAAGGTCCTTCCTTCCTTCAAGAGGCAAATGAAATCAGCATGGCCACAAGGACTGTTACCATCTTTTTTTCTTAAAGATGCACCATAGAAAGCATCCTATCTGGATGCATCACAGCCTGGTATGGTAACTGCTCTTCCCAAGACTCCCCAAAAGAGAGTCATGAATACAGCCCGGTCCATCACGCAAATCAGCCTTCCATCCGTCGGCTCTACCTATAGTTCATGCTGCCTTGGGAAAGCAACCAACTTAATCAAATACCTCTCTTTCCACCCTGTTCTGTCAGGAAGAAGATATAAAAGTTTGAATACATGTATGAACAGATTCAACAACAGCTTCTTCCCCACTTATCCAACTTTTGAACGGATCTCTAAAATGTTCAACTTGATCTCTGTCTGCACCTTCTCTGCAGTTGTATTCTGCAATCTGTTATGCTACCCTGATGTACTTTGTATGGTATGATCTGCCTGTAGAGCATGCAAAACCACGCTTCTCACTATCTCATTACTTGTGATGCCAATAAATCAAACTGCAACCGTGCATACAGCATACAGCTGACTGATTTCTGATTGTTTTTAATGTATTACTGTTACTGTTGTCAATATTGGTCTGTTGAGCTAACAAATGGATATGTGGAAATGGAAAATATGCTCACCATTAAGGGCACAGATGGGCTATTTGTACACATGCGATTGCTATATGCATTGCTGTTATACTACTAAAGTTTAGACAGTGCAGTTTACTGTCGGATACTTGTAAGTAAGATGAGTTGAACATTTTTCATATTGGTTCACAGCATGTGAACGTTGCCAGCAAGGGTAGCCCTTATTACCCATTGCTAATTCACTGGAGAAAATGGTGGTGCACCATCTTCTGGGATTGCTGCTCTCTCTCAGTGTAGATACCCATAATGCTGTAAGGAAAGGACTTCTCAGATTTTGACCCAAAGAAGGTGATGTAGTTCTAAGTCAAGATGATGTGTTGCAATGAGGGGTACTTTCAGCTGGTTCCCATGCATTTGCTCCTAAGCAATAGAGGTTGACACTTTGGTACCAGTTAAATAAGAAACCTCATTCAGCTTCTACTTTTAAAAAGACTTGAATTTATTTTCCTATTTCCTGACTGACATTGCAAGAAATTAAATATTCCTGACGAAGCAGTTGTCACATCCATTTTTTAAAAGTTCTATTTTTAAGTATTTACATACCTAAACTGCAGAATGATTCTTCTCTCCAGTTTTCTTATTTAACTGTTCTGAATATATGTACGTAAAGTAACCTACTTAAGTTACAGGAATGCATTGATACAAATTTTATGTTCAGTGTCTTTTGTATTTTCATTTAAAGAAGGCTCATTTATTCAGAATGCCAGAAGAATTACGCTAACATTCAGTACTAATTGTTAGAATTGAAGTGCTATTTGTCTGTCTTTTTCTTTTTGAGTAGAAGAAAATGTAAAATTGCATTACTGTGATTTGTAGGTTCTAGTAAGCATATACCCACAGTGAATCAGTGACCAAATGGCAAATTACTTTCTCTCTACTTCTGTTACAGAAGGTGGTACTCCTGATGAGCATCACAACCGTTTCAAGGGCACAGGTTCAAAAGCAGCAAACAGAGAAGCACCTTCTCATAATTCTTCTCTTCCAGCTGTCAGTCAGGACATTCCAGTCTGTAAAGAGAAGTTTATCCCTCCTGAACTTAGCATCTGGGATTACTTTATAGCAAAGGTAGTTTCTTTTATGTGTTGGAACAAAATTAATAACTGATTTTTGAAAACCATGAAAGAACACATGGGAAGTTAATATTTGTCTGCAATGTGTGTGATGTATTTGCAAACTTGCCTTCCAAATCCCATTGGTTAATATCAAGAAAATGACAATATCAGCATTAGAGAAATTCAATTTTGGATGAATGTACACTTCTGATATTGAGAATCCTATATATTTCTTGTCATTATTAGATTTTTTTGAAATTTCTCATTGGATTTGGGCATTGCTGTTTAGGCCAGTATTTATTTGCCATTCCCAATTCGTCTTGAACCGAGTGGCTTTCTAGGCTATTTCAGAAAGCAATTAAAGAACAACCACGTGGTTGTGGTTCTGGATTTGCGTGTAGACCAAGACCTGATAAGAATGACCTATTTCTTTCCTTTAAAGGTCATAGTAAAATGCCATCTGTTTCACAACAATCGACGATAGTTATAAGGTCACCATTAAGCTAGCTTTTTTTTTGGTTGAATTCAAATTTTGCTAACTACCACTGAGATTATGAACCTGTGTTCCCTGAATATTAGCCTGGGGTTCTGTTTTCAGTCCAGCGACATCACAGTGAAACTACTTTCCCCACATTAGATATTGCTGAAGTATTTCAAAACTATTTTCCATGTTACTCTTCGTAATAGTCACTTTTTGTAAGTTTACTGGCTGGCATGCATGTACTTATTTCTGATACTCCAATGTTAAATCTTCAAAGACATCTATAGGAGTCTTTAACCTAACTATTTCTGTTGACTTCACATCCAAACTGATCTAATTATCTTTAGACTGATCAAATGCATGCCTATGCTCCAGTGGGTGTTTAGGAAATGGAACGATGAACAAGGTAATGATAGATTTAGGATGGAAAGTAACATATAATTTCCCACAAATGAGCAACTGAAATAGGAGCCAGCCTGCACTCTTTTCCTTTTAAACCAGGTCAAGACAAGCAGTGAGCAGTCGATCCACTCTCAGAAGGCAGGTTGATTGATTAAATATTTTAGACTCTGAATACCCTCATTTTGACAGTGGCTTCCATTTTTAACAATAGTCAGCTGGATTTTCCTATCCTCCCAAACACCTGGATTTTTAGGTGCTGAATTTTTGAGCTGTGCCACTGCTTGTGTCTAATAGGTGTGAGTGTATTTTCTCTAGGCCAGACAAACTATGTAGGAAACTACTAATGCTGATTTATCTGTTAGTTTCCCCATGACCAATTTCTGTTCTTAAAAAATTTAATTTACAGGATGTGGGTGCTGTTGATGTACCTACGTTTATGGCTCATCCCTAGTTGCCCTGACACCAAAGCCATGTGCTGCAGGTCTTCAAACCTGACAGCTATTGGTAACTTAAAGAATCTCGACCTGATTGAGTTTGGAAACCCATGTTTCTAATGTTCCCTTTTATAACTTAATGCCACTACCTCTCCTGGCACAAAAAGTACTTCAGTAATTTTGTCAAAGCACAAGTGTGCATTTTCTATATTTATTTCAGATCTCCAGGGACTGTGATATTATGCCTCTTGTTCCTGCTAATCATCTGTTAATTGATAAATAAGAAATATAATAAATTGATTTCACAGTTATAATGCATGCTGAAAATTGAGTTTTTTAGACTAGAAATATAAAAATTCTCACCAGTAGTTGCAGCTGTTTTAAACACTTGTTCTTTTCTCCAGCCCTTCCTTCCCACAGTACAGAGCAAATTTGAGTATGATTCAGAGGAAAGTCAGGACAGTGATGATGAGGAAGATGCTTTTGCTTCAGATACACAGCTTCAGGAGCATTCAAATCCTAACTCGTTCAGGTAAGAGTTTGTCATTTTAAGGAACTAACATAAACTATTGATTTAATTTTCACCACCCATTCTCTGCTTATCTGGATGAATGCAGCTTTAAAGTAGCTCAACTTTATCAAAGGCATACAGTCCACTTGATTGGCACCCTATTGTCACCTTAATCTTTCACACTCATGAGTGTACAGCATGTACCATCCACAGGCACCTTGTAGAAACTTGCCAAGGCTCCCCAAGAAGTAACTCCCTACTGTTGCTAGACTTCCGAATGGACCCCTCAAATGTTGATCTCGCTCTTCGTGCACCTTCTCTGCCGCTGTCATGTTGTATTCCTCACTATGTTCTATTACCTTCATATGCTTTGTGTGGTATGATCTGTCCATACTGTACACGAAGCAAACTTGACAATGTACTTGGGTACCTATGACAATAAATCAAATCAATTCCTTTGACAGCACCTTCTAGAACTCTTCCCCTTGAAGAGCAAGTACAGCAGACACTGAAAGCATCACCGTCTCCAAATGAGGCATCAGTCTGACTTGAAACTATATTGCCCACCTTCACTGTCACTAGTTCAAAATCAGAGTTCCCTTCAGCACTGTGGATGTAGTTGCATTAAATAGACTGCAGCAGATTAAAGATGGTGACTTAGCACCATATTCTCCTTTTGTGTTGAGTGTAGACAACCAATGCTGCCTTTAACAGCAAACATACACATCCCAAAAACAAGCACACAATTCCCAGCTATGTTGTGCTTTTTGTTTCCTTGCTATCACTGACCCTTGGATTCTGTAACTTCAACTTGTTCTAACAAGCCATCAAAAAGATATAACTGGGGCTGGTATGGGGGGAGAATGTAATGAATATGCAGAGCAAAGATCAGAGATCAAAATGTGGAATTCTATCTTGAGACATAGAAGCTGTTAAGTGCCTAAGCCAACAATGAGATGTTGCTCCTCCAGCTTGAATTCACTTCATTGGAACACTGTAGCATGGCCCAATGCTAGCACAAGAGCAAATAGTTTATCAAAATGACAAGCAACTGGAAGGTCAGGACCATTTTTCTTGTGCCCCCACCCCCATCATACACGTGGCATCCCCTCGCAGAGCGGGCCAGTTTTCTCCCTTTCATACTTTTATTTGCACTTTTTATCTTCTTCTGCTTCACCACCAAGCGTACTTCCTTTGTCATTTGCTCTAGTCACTCTCTCACAATCTGTTCCACTCACTTCCGTCAACAGCATAGAAACTACCATTTGCTAGACCCGCTATTTCTCCAGCACATTGTTTATTTTCTCTTATGTGGAAAGATTGAGTAGGTTGGGCTTGTAATTAATTGAGCCTAGAAGAATGAGAAGAGACCTTACTAAAACCTAGAAAATTCTCAGGGGGCTTGAGCGGGTAGATGCAGAAAGATTCTTTTCCCACATCAGGCATATCATCAGTCGAACAGCTCAACAGTCTGGCCTACTTTCCTTACCATACCTTGAGCGACCTTTTCAGGATTTTGGCCCAACACTTCTGGTTTGGGACTATTACTAACTGTTCACTCTTGAGTAATCAACTTTTACTAGATTCTCCCTTCTCAGGTGCAATACATACATTTCCATCAAAAGTCTTCACAGAACTACCCAAAATGAAGAGACCTGGGGTGAAAAGAAAGTTTTGGTGTTTCCCAAGTGCTTACAAAAGCTCTAAGTCTAGAAATGTTTGCAGATCTTTAAAAGCGTATTGATCTACCTTGCTAAGGCCTTAAAAGAAAATCCTAAGGTAAACAAAATCTATTTGTGCTGCCAAAATACCTCCCTCCAACTGTTTATTTTAAGAAAAATCATCATGGTTAGAGAAATATTTAAACTAATAATTAACTTAAGATACACAAATGATACTAAATGGTTTTTAAAAATATATAAATTGAATAGTTGTGTATCAGACATTATTGAAGGAGTTGTGATCATAAGAGCCCTATTATGAAGAACAGAAAACTTCTGAACTGGCTGAGAATAACTTGACATAAGCTTCCCTGAGGAACAACAGAGCTTTGATAACTAGTCTCTGACAACTACAATTTCTCACATGTCAGATATACATCTTAATTCTACCTAAACTGGTGATGTAAATGTGTACCCATGATGGCTCTGTTGCCTTGGGCCAGTTTACTATGTGATGTCAATCTTGCAAAATTACGTCCACAGTATAGAAATTTCTATTGTTTTGTCAGCCCTGATCACAAGCTGCCACAATAGCTATGTGACCAGACTGATTTAAGGTAAAAGTTTTGTGTTTTATGTTTTATTGGAGTGGTAGAATAAAGGGGCCTTACTCTCTACTTTGTTTTCACGATGTGTAACTTAAGCATTTGCTGTACTGAGTAGCAGAAGTGTGTTTTATCTTGAGTATTGGCATTGCTCACAAAACATACAAAATCACCAAAAATAGTTATATTGCAATGTAATTGTGTCCTTGAAAAAGCTAAATGACCATATGTGTCACATTTTAAAATGAGTTTGGATTGTTGCCAGTTTGTCAACATGTTTTGATTGCATTTACAACTGGGAGAGTAAAACCTAAATTCCTCCAAACTTATTAACCAGTATGTCATATCACATATTGTCATATCTCAGTTAACAAAAGAAAATAGTTGAGAATCAAGTGCAGTTGCTTTGTAACAACCTTGTTTCCTATTGTTTAGCTGGTCATTGATGCGATATGCTATGGTACAGTTGGTGCTTCATAATTTGAAGAAGTTTTACCCAATGGCAGGGCTGGATCTTTCAGGTAATTAATTACTTTCTCTAGTTATCTCATAATGTAATTTTCTCCCCACATTTGCCTTCTCAGCTTATGGTACTCAATTCTTAATTCACCTTGACAATTTGAATACATATGAAGGGTGATTAGAGTGTACAGGGATGAGAAATGTCTTCCTTATATTTTTTTCCAGACCTCCATGCCCTACCAGTACAGTCTTCATTGTGGCCAAAGCCAGGAGGAATGAATTTAAAAGTTTGGATGAACTTTGCCATTAATGAGGCTGAGAATAGGCTTGAGAGCTGCCACATCCCTTAGTGCATAGGAGTAGAAATAGGCCATTTGGCCCGTCATGTCTGTTCCTCTGTTCAAAAAGATGAAGGCTGATTTGATAAACCTCAACTCCACTTTTCTGCCTTATCCCCTTTGTTTCTCTTAATGATTAGAAAATAACCCAATCTCGACAACCATCTGTGATAAAGAATTCCATGAATTTATTACCCTCTGAGAGGAGAAGTCTTCATGTTGGTCTTAAATGGGAAACTCCTTACTGTAAGATTATGCCCCCTGGGCCTAGACATTCTACACGTGGGGAGAAAAACGTCTCTGCATCTACCTTGTCAAGCCCCCTCTGAGTCATACATTTTTCAGTAAGATCTTCTCTCATTCTTATAACTTCCAATGAGGGTAGGCCCAACTCCATAACATCTCATCGTAATATCTTTCCATGCCCAAGTTCAATCTAGTGAACCTTCTCTAGACTGTCTCCAATGCCAGTATATCTTTGCTCAGATAAAGAGACTGAATCTGTTTACAATATTCCAGCTGTGGTTTGACCAGCCTTGTAGATTTTTGGCAAGGTCTCCCTATTTTTATACTCCATTCCACTGGGAATGAACTTTGAGAGTGAATGAGAGTGAACTTTGATGTTGACCATTTGGCAGAATGGCTCAGCAGGCTCGGCAGAGGGAGGAGCAGCAGATCCCAATTCTTGATGGAGTTCGGTAGGCTGTGCGGGGCAGAAGGAGTCGACAAAGGAATTTGAGTGAGTGGTGATTAGTTGGGAAGAGGGACTGTCCGATTATGTGGAATAGAAAGAGTTTGGGATGAAATATTGAATGAGTGACATGTAGAAGGGGTTGCGATGTGTGCTGTCAGAGGAGGGATTGGGAAGAGAGCCTTCTCTCTCATGGGATCAAAGGGGTTGATTACAATGTTTGTAGAAGGAAAGGCTTCACTGAGTCTTCTATCACCAGGGAATATATGGCGAGTTAGGCAGAAACCTTGATGAATATATCAAAAGTGATACTTTTACGAAGTACTTTCAACCCCTATTTATATAAGCCATTTACATATGTTGGTTGATAATGCACAAACTCTAATTATGGATGGAAACTTATTATGCTTTGTTACCACTGAGGGAACATTTTCACGCCTGTTGTTTTTGTCTGTTGACTGTGTATCAAAAACTGATGAACGTGTTTCAGTAAAATTTTGTACAGGGATAATTCTTTCTTGAATGCATTCTAATTAGTTTTTGTTGCTGAAGTATGTCTGAAGCTTGGAATTTTTTATGGATCAATTAACATTCAGGGATGAGGAAAATGTTTTTTAAGAATAATGTCACAATTAGTGTTATTGCACCACAGAAGGAGGCCACTTGGTTGGTTGAGTTAGTGTCAGCTCTTGCCGTTCAATCAGTCCCACTCTATTCTTGTCCTGCGTGTTTATTTTCCTGTCAATGAGTTTTATTTAATGTTGTGAATTGTTTAAGCTGTATTGGGGGAATTTGTCACAGTTATCAAAATGAGCAGGTTTTTCAGAGTAAGCCATAACATACAAATTGACCTGAAGCTGCAGCAGTGAGATGGAAGGTCTGAATAAAAAAAAAAATCCTCTCCAGCTTTGTAATTACAGAGCGCCAAATGGGAAGCCTCACGGAAAACTCTATACAAGGATGCATTCCCACTGAGTGCCACCTTCGCGTATTTTGGTCTCTGTGGTCATTTTTCAGAAGCATTTTTATGTATGTTCTTTCACAGGACGTGGGCATTGCTTATACAGTCTATTTATTAGAAAGTAGTTTATAAAGCTCTGCTGTCATTCTGCGCTTTGCATGTTCATAATCCAGCAAAGCCATCTTCTGTTGTTTTAATGATTTCATCCTGTATTGAATACTGAAATAGTGAGCAAAAACAAAGTTCCTGGAAAAGCTCAGCAGGTTTCTTTTGTTTTTTACTGAAATAGTGAGGTCGAGTTAGTGATTGCATATAACTGTGTTGGTTTATGATCTTGACTGTGATGGAAGCTAAAGCGAAAATTCACTTGAACTCTAGTAATTCCACTTATTTAGTGTGGCCTGGAAGCATTTACATTAAGTACACATCATAAAAGATGTCGTCATTACATGATTCCTTGTCACGGGGAGGAGAAAAAGCAGACTTTTTTGTATTTAGCCACTACTTTTCAAACCATTTTGGCTTCATCTGTTTTTATCCTTGAACCTAGAAGAAAGTAAGTGGAAGATTTTGATGAGATGAAACATTCATACAGTGATGGTCCAACTAATTCATTTTCGCAACTTTCTTCCACTTTACTAAGTTCTAATAGAGCAAATTGTTGTTATTTCATCAGTGTTTTAGCTTTTTTTTTTTTTGCTCTTTTCTCAACAGAGCTCCCAGTTTGTTCCCCTTCTTGCCATGCAATTTTAAAAACTCTTCAGCGCTGGGAACAAGTGTTACTTCGGCGTCTTGAATTATTTGGTGGTCCTCCTCAAGATTTCATCTCAATGCATGCCACTGAAGGCACAGTGTCTTCAGGTCCTGCTCTCCTCATTCATAAAGCATTGCTGGAACCCACCAATACGCCATTCAAGTAAGAGGGAAGAGCCAAAAATATTACATCATTTTAATTAGCCCAGGATAGACCAGAAAAAACATAATGTACAGAGCCAAAGAAAAAAAGTATCTATTCGAGAGCATTTTCTAGATCTGAATAATTATTCTGTCTGTTAAGGAAAGATATGTTGGTTGACTATCTGTGAAGGGGCAACCTAAACAAAAGATAGAGGCATCAGAAGTTATAACTTTGGTAGGATCAGTATAAAAATAGAAAAGAATATTAAAGAATCAATGATAATGTACGTTCAGAAGACAAATTTGTTCTGATAAATAAAAGATGAAATCAGCAAATTGTGATGGGAAGGACATTGTGAAGTTGAAAAAGAGGGGATATTAGAAGTACTGACCGTGACATTCATAGAATTTCATAGAATCCCTACAGTGTGGAAACAGGCCCTTTGGCCCAACGATACCACACCGACCCTTGGAGTATCCCACCCAGATCCATTCCCCAAACCCACCTAATCTACAGCTATCATTGCAGTTATCTTTAAGTGTTCAAATCGTACTATGGAATTGGAAAGTTAATTATTTAATGCATTTGTCCAATAATCTTGGAATATTTAAATTAATGTGCATTGTGGCAAAACTTTTGGAATCGATAATTCAAGTTGTAATGCCTACATGTAATTCAGGATAGCCAACACAGCGTTGTCAAAGATGGGTCATGTTTGGCAACTTCAGTGATTAACAAAGTAACTGGTTGAGACAGTCAGTGTTATGTCACTTAAGTGAATATTAACTATTTATATGTTAAGATCTAGAGCAAGGAGGAGAGAAAGAGGCGATAATAATTTTTCATTATACCAAAGAGCCAGCTGAAAACAGATAACACCAGCCTTACTATGTCTTTCTATTAAAAATATAATTAAAAATGTAATTTAATGAAATGTGCACTCTTATTATTGCTTCAGAATTTTGTGTGAAGAAGGTTAAGTGCTATTTTTATCTTGAGTTCTATAATTACATTAAAATCATCAAAATTCAAAGGCTTGCACCATTGAAATTGCTTTTCGTTGACAGGTCAAAACACCACACCGCTCTTCCTGTTAAAAGACTTTGGCAATACCTTGTGAAACAGGAAGAAGTACAAGAGATTTTCATCAGAAATATTTTCACAAAAAAGAGATGTCAAAATGAGGTGTGTAGTATTGAAATAAGTACAATTTTGAACTTAATTCATCTCGCAGTCTACATACTGTTACTATGAATGTTTTCTTTTCATGGGAACTCTAAATTGAGAATGATTGAATAGTACATTAGAATTAAGTCACATCTTTTCTGCAGAAACATGCAGCTTGGGAAGTTGTACAAGTAGTTGTAAAAGATACTTGAGCTGCAGACGTGAAGTGAGCATGACTGTTTGACTGATAGTGATGTTAAAGAACTCAAGCAAAACTGAAGTCATTGGGAGCCTGGAAACAGCCCTACTAGTCTGAGCCATACCTAACCTAATGGAAGGTGGTTTGGTCATTCATCAGTCATCTCAGGTGCAGAGCATACTTGTTCAGAAATATTGTGATACACCTCTCTGGAGTAGGTAGCGCATGAGCCCTGTGCCTTGTGGCCCAGCGGCAGGAAAGCTGCAACTGCACCATAAGAGTTCTGTCTGGCTCAGAGTTAGTATCCCAGTCCCTATCATTTGTAGTGACTTCATCAATGACCTCACCATAAGATGGGAAATTGGGGTGTTTGCCCATGGCTACATAATCATGCATCAGAGTTATCCAATTAGGGAGGCTGAAGGAGTTTTGTCAAAAATTAACCAATTCTATAATGAATTTTACTGGTGAATTCTGCTCGTTAAACATTGCCAGTGTTGTGAAATGCCTGAAATAAATTGGAAAATATATGACCCATAAAACAAGTCTAAAGAAAGTAATTTACATGCAACTTTTTCATTGATTTGGGGAACATATAAAGTTCTATTTATTTTGAGATTATGCTGTTGCAAAGCAAAGTAGTGTCTTCATTCATGTTCACATGTGCACTATTGCACAAGACCACAAGCATCCATATCTTCTTCTTTTTATCTGCTCACAATTCTAATACTAACGCAGCACTACACCTTTGGAATTAAGCAATCAGGTGCAGTAGTTCTGAGGTTTTGTTCCTGGATTCGTAAACCAGAGTCCTGAATTAATAATCCAGGTACAGTAATAAAAATCTGACCATTGCAGTTGAGTTTAGTTCAGCTATGTTAAATTTTTCCCCTTTTGGTAAAACCAGAATGTCACTAGAAAAGCCATGGTGAATTTCTATTCGGGCAATGGTGGTGAACTGCCTTTTGAAGCACTGCATTGTGGCATGAGCACTCCCATGGTGGAGTGACAAAAGAACTGCAGTGTATTTACAAGTCAGGATGTTACGCGACTCAGAAAGGAGTGTGATGGTGCCTGCTGTGTCCATGTTCTTCTAGATGGTAGAGGTCACTGTTTTGGAAATTGGTGCTCAACAAGGCTTGGCAAGTTCAGTACCTATTGTAGGTGGTACCTAAGGCACTAGTGCACCAGTCTGTAAATATTGAAGGTGCTAATAGTGTGTGCGCTAATAAAGGAGAATGTTTTGTCCTGGATGATGCTGAACATTTGAGTGCTTTTGGAACTGAACTCCCCCAAGAAATATCTTGTCACGCTTCTTCTGTTTTATGCCTTATCAACAGTGGAAGGGCTTTAGAAAGTCAGAAACTGAACTATTACTGATAGTGTACCTACACTTAGGGCTGCATTGGTAGCCACAGTGTCTGTATAGCTGGGCAGCCCATGTTTCTGTCACATGGTGACTGCCAGCATACTGACAGATGATTCAGCAATAGTAATCTCATCAAAATTCACTTGGAGTTTGTTCGGCTGCATGATCATTAACATCTGCACTCCTGACCTTCTGATGTGGAAGTCATTAACAAAGTAATGGTTTGGGTTAAGGGCACTGCGTTGAGAAGGCCCAGCATTGTCTGACTGAGATAACTGACTTCCAGCAAGCGCAACATTTGCCCATAACAAAAACAGAAATTGCTGGAGAAATTGAGCAGATATAGCAGCATCTGTGGAGAGACAACAGTTAAAGTTTCAACTCCTTTAACCCTTCTTCGGAACACCTATCATCCTTTGGGCTAGGTATGAATCCACCCTTTTAGAACATTTTCCCTGATTACTATTGAATTCCACTGCACTAAGTTTCCTTGATGATGTTGCCATCAGTCAAATGCTGCCTTGATGTCAAAGGCAATCACACTTGTACTTCATCTCTGGATTCTATTATATGCCCATATTGGAACAAAGCTGTGATGATGCATGGAGTAGATTGGTCCTGGTAGAACCCAAATTAAACATTAGTGAACAAGTTATTGGTGAGTCAATGCCATTTGATGAGGTTGCAGTTCCTTTTATCATTTGGCTGATGGAGAAATGTAGGTCAATGGAATGATCACGTGGACAGTTTCAACTGCAGTCATGGATCAGTTTCCATTTGTGTTCTACAAGCACTGAAGCTTCTCTCATAATGCCTCTGCATATAAATTAGATGAGACAAGATCTTCTTAACTTCATTCTTACCAATGCACAGTATTTTGACTGATCTCACCACAGACTTTGTACCTTTTTTTTTTTGCTGACTCCTTTCCCATTTTTGTTTCTGGCTGAACCAAATTGTTCTCATTCCTCACTTCCACGTGAACTGAATTTCCAATCCCTTGGTCCTTCTAGCAGTGTGCTTGCTTTTTCATTAACATTGCCTTGCTTTCGTTCTCTTTCAACCCACGTTACCAAAATCTTCATCCCACCTTTTATCACCTCTAAATTCAAGCATTTGTGGATGTTCTCCTCTCAGCCTTCGTCTGTAAAGCTAAAGTTAGCCAATCCCTACAGCCCACCCTACGGCACATTAAAGAACTGGTCACAGTTGTTATCCTTTGCAACATTTCAGTAAATCATCGTCGTAGTTCCAGTATCCTGTCCATCATTCAGTTTGTGAAACTGCAATGAGCATTCCAACTATAGTGCAACTAACATTTGATAATTCTTTTTTGTTTTAAGTACCACTAAATAGAGAGCCAATAATAATTTTCCTTTCCTGTGCTTCCATTGTCCTACCTGTTTTTGAAGAGGCTTAAATTGACCTCTCAATTTTTGTTTCTCAACCCCATTGAAAATTTTCAGTTATGGCATATTTGCTCATGTTCTTTTTTCCCAAATATTCTGCTCACGTTTATCGGATTTGAACGTTAATTACCACGCCCCTGTCCACTCTGCCAGATGATATATCACTTATGTTCTTTCTCATGGTTTGCGGTGCCCTTTAAATTTAAAGGAACAAACTTTTGCAATTCTAGTTCTCTAATTGCTGACTAGGTTGTTGATAATGAGTATTTTCTAAAGAATGAGAGATGATCTCACTTAAATATTCCATTGTATGAAGTGATTTAACAGATTTATTACTGAAAAAATTGTTTCACTGGGAGATCTATAACAAGAGAGCAATAGTTTTGGGATAAGGGACCAACCACTCAAAATAAAGATGAGGATAAGTTAGCAATCCAAAAGACTCTTTTTGGAAGTTTGCATTACAGAGGGTTGTGGATGTGCCACCACTAAATATATTTAAGCGGAGTTAGACAGGTATTTGCTGCCTCAGGGAATAGAGGGATACAGGCAGATGGCAGCAAGTGGTGTTTAATGTTCGAGATCTGCTCTGGTCACATAGAATGATGGAGACAACCTGACAGACTACATAGTCTTCCCCTGCACTTACTTTAGTTTGTATTGTCTTATAGCTCCTGAATGTTCTTCTGCTCACTTGATTATTATATTGATTTTAAATGTTTCTTGGATTTTAAATCTATTAGTTTATTTCAGGTGATTTGAAAAGTATAAAATCCCTGTCCCAAATGTCTCGTCTAGTCCTGTTGGGGGGAAAAAAGTTAAAAGGAATGGCCAATCAAGTTTTATTGGGACGATTGTGGAATATTTTAATCAGTTAGTCTAATAGGGGTTCACTAGTCTGATAACAGCAGGGAAGAAGCTGTTCTTGAATCTGTTGGTACATGCTTTCAAACTTTTGTATCTTCTACTTGATGGAAGAGTGTATAACAACTGGGGTGGGAGGGGTATTCGCTTATGTTGACCACTTTCCTGAGGCAGCGGGAAATGTAGACAGAGTCCAACGAAGGAAGGCTAGTTTGCAAGATGGACTGGGTTGCATTCACAACTCTAATTTGTTGCAGTCTTGGGCAGAGCAGTTGCCACATCAAGCTGTGATGCAGCTGGATAGGATGGTTTCTACGATGCATCGATAAAAATGAAGCAACATTGTGGGCATACCCTTTTTCTTTAGCCGCCTTAGGAAGTAGAGACATTTGTGTGCTTTCATGACTGTAGTGTTGATGTCAATGATGTCAATGTATTGTAATATGGGCCAAATATTGGCAAACGGGACTACATCAGATTGGGATGGCAGGTCGGTGCGGATAACTTGGACTGAAGGGTCTGTTTTTGTGCTCTATGACTTTAAGACTTCCATGTAGTAACAGCAAAACCAGTGCAATATCTACACAAAATGCCAGTTGTTAAAGATCTGTGATCATTTACACTTTCAGACCTAAATCAGAAAGTTTCATCTATAATATTTTCTAATCCATGCTTAATTAACTTTTAAACAATTTGTCTTGTGGCTGTTCTTGATATAGTCAGTAGACACCTCCAATGAAACAGACAGAAATTCTATGATGGAGGAACCTAGCGTCAACAAGGTACAGCTCAATTGTTAATAACCACCTCTGGCTGTTGTGTTCTCCCCAGGCAATACATACTGCTGTAACACAAGGGTCAGCGTTCAGTTCAACATAATTTGATTAATCACTCACTAAGCCTGTTTTTTAAAAAAAACTGTTTTCAAGTAAACCCGTAAGTCAAGTACCTGGGGAGACCACATACGAAATTAGTGATCACGGGAACAGTACTCACCATATCATGTATTTTGAAATATATGCATTTCCTTGTACATTTGCCAGAGTTGCAATAAACAGGTATGGGTTGTTTTCCTCTACGCTGAAATATGCTCATTTTTATGCTTGCATTTCTGTGATTTTAGCATCAGGCAAAGTTGCTGTTTTTCATTACAATTTTAAAATCTGCTTCACTGGCATATTGATAAAGCTAAAAATGCCTATTTGCATCAGAACCTAGAAAATTATATTGGCAATAGATGAGGAGTGCATCCTTTTGCACAGAACAGCTAAGAGCCATACCAACTGACAGATGAAGCAATTGTCTTTAGTGGAAAAATCGTCTTTTAAGTCATGGATCTTAACCTTGCAACTGGGCAGTTTTGCTGCCCATTAAATTTCACTCTGTTTGTGTAGGCCATGGTCAATTTATATTCATTATATTTAAACCTTAAATTAAAATCCCCACATAATAGTGACATTATCTCAAATTTCTGCAATTTACGCCTACCCAAAATTATTCTGTTCTACTTTGTTTGAAGTGAAGGATCTCCACAGTAACTGTTGTAGCTTTCATCCCTCAAGCCTGATCTATATAGAACACCATTTGCATTACATTGATCTGTAGCCTTTGATACCTGTATCTAATGAGATTCCATCAATTTCATGTTTCGGTTAATCTAACTTCCATAACATTTTTTGGAAGACAGTTCTACACTTTCACTACTCTTTCTACAAAAAAGGAGTTTCTTTCATTTCAATCTTGAACAGCTCTGCTCTAATTTTAATTCAGTCCACCAGGTCTGCCACAAGGAGCAGTAATCTATTCCAATTCATGCTTTTGTAATTTTAAAGATTTCAATTAAGTCATATGCCAATCTTCTAAAATTCAGGGGAATGCAAACCATTTATGCAATTGTGGTCATCACTTAATCCTTTAAGATCTGTCACTTTGATAAAACTGCATCATAACCCTTAAAGAAAAATATTGGCTTTCTTGTGTTACCCAGAACTGAATGCAGTATTACCAAGGTTCTGCTTCAAATGCACAACTTTTACCAACCTGTATTCTGATACACAAGAAAAATGCTGTAATTCTGTTAATTATTTTGGTTACTTTGTCTGTGTATGGACAATTTTTTTTTTCTACTCCTTGCCATTTCCTGCGTTTTTGCTATTTGGAAGGTATTCTGAATTAATATCTTGTAATCAAAATGGATAATCTGAAATTTAACTTCATCTATCAGTTTTGCTGACTGGTTTACTCTGACTGATTCACTATCTAACTTCATGCTGCCTCCCTCAAAACTTAATGTCATTCCTAATTTGGTTGTTGTCTGCCAACTTGAATGATGGAGGAGAGTTCCATTTCCAAGTTTTTGAGTTATATGGTCAAAAATTTACTGAGATCTCTGGGCAACACTACTTGCCACATTAAGGCAATACATATATTCCCTTCATTTCTACTTTCTCCAAATTTCCAATTAATTTGCGACCTATATCTTAAGTTCCATGCACCTAATTTTTGTTTTAAATCTCTTGTGTAGAGTCTGCTCAAATACCTTTTTAGGAAGTTAAAATGGACAACGTCCATAAGCAGTCCCCACTTCATGTTAACATCCGAGTGAAGGTTAATGCAACTTGATCAATTCATAATAAGTTTACTCTGAATTCCGGATGAATCGTGTCTAACAATAAATCATTAATCAATCGATCAAAACTCCCCTCATGTAAACATGTGAAATTTGAAACCATGATAGTGTGTGGCTTGGAGGGCAATTTGCAGGTAGTAGTATCCCTGCGTATTTTCCCTTGTCCTGCCAGGCAGTGGAGCTTGTGGAATTCAAAGCTGCTATGATGTATCACTGCAGTGCATGTTGTACACCAGGTGTTATCCAATGTTCTTACATGAGTGGCCACATTCCAATTTTATTCTTCCTCAAGGTGTCAGTGAGCTCACTTCTGAAAGATGAATTTTGACTTGAAAGTTGAGGTATGAAGCAGAAAAACAATTTGCTATGCAAAAATATATCAAAGCAATTAACTGGTGAATAAGAATAATTGATTTAAAATGACCATTAAAAGATAGCCAAGCTAACTGATGACCTTTTCTTTACCTTCACTAAAGAAGCAGAGTTGGACAGGCTCGGTACCAAATCCTGGTTACCAGGAAAAGAAAAGAGGACCAGGTTTGAGCTAACACAATTGCAAGTGACTCCCTTATCCTTAGATTCAGGAGTGATCCCAGAGGATGGAGAATTTCAAATGTTACACTGTGTTTAAAAATGGATGAAGGATAAGCCATACAGTTATAGGCCAGTCAGTTATATTTCAATGGCGGGGAAGCTTTGAGAAACAGTCATGTGCACAAATTTAAATTAATCAAAAAATTTTCATGCAGATTTGTTCACAGTAAAATATGGTTAGTAGTATTGATTTTAATTTTAATGTAACAGAGTTGATGAGGTAATAGTTTGATATTATGAACTTCCACAAAACCATTTTGAAGTGCAACAGAATTGGTTTGAGAACTACATTGAAACTGAATAAAACCCAGTGGTGTTATAAATAGGAAATTTGGTTACATGATTAGAAGCAGAGAATTGTGGTGAGCAGGACTGGAAGACGTGCAGTGGCGCTCTCTGGGTGGGTCATAATTATACCCATTGCTTTTCTTGACTGATATCATTGATCTGGACTTGATCATGCAGGACTCTATTTCAAACTTTGCAAGTTTAACCAAATTTGGTCCTATTATGAACTGTGAGGAAGTTAGTTACACATTTCAAGAGATCTTAAATGATTTGGTAAATATTGTGGACACGTGGCAATTAAATTTAATACTGAGAAGCATGAAGTAATACATCTTAGAAGAATGAGAAAAGGAAATATTAAATAAAGGATGCAGTTCTAAATGGGAAATGGAGCAAAGGGGCATGGCTGTGTATGTACATAAATTGTTGAAGGTCGCAGGAACAGATGTGAAAATGGTTAATATGGCATATCGATCATGGGCTTTCAAAATAGAAACAGTATGAAAGCATGGAAGGACATGGTAAAACTGGATCAAATGCTGGTTTGGCCTCAACTTGAGCATTGAATCTGGACATAGAATATAGGGAAACACTGTTCATATTGACTAGAGTCATAGTGATGTATGGCAACAGACCCTTCGGTCCAACTTGTCCATGCCAACCAGGTATCTGTTTGCAGCATTTGGTCTTTACCCCTCTAAAACCTTTCCTATTCATATACCCGTCCAGATGCCTTTTTTAAATGTTGTAATTGTACCAGCCTCCATGCTCTGGCAGCTCATTCGTACACGCACCACCCCCTGCACGAAAAGGTGCCCCTTAGGTCCCTTTTAAATCTTCCTCTCTCATGTTAAACCTATGCCCTCTACTTTTGGTTTCCCCTACCCCAAGGAAAGACCTTGTCCATTTACCCTGTCCATGCCCGTCATGATTGTATAAACCTCTATAAGGTCACCCCTCAGCCTCTGACGCTCCAGGGTAAATAGCCCCAACCTGTTCAGGCTCTCCCTGTGCCTCAAACCCTCCAACCCTGGCAACGTCCTTGTAAATCTTTTCTGACCCCTTTCAAGTTTCACAACATTTTTCTATAGCAGGGAAACCAGAATTGCACACAGTATTCCAAAAAGTGGCCTAATCAATATCTTGTACAGCCGCAACATGACCTCCAACTCCTGTACTCAATGCACTGACCAATAAAAGCAAGCATACGGAACACCACCTTTGCTATCCTATCTACCTGCGGCTCCACTTTCAAGGAGCTATGAACCTATACTCCAAGGTCTCTTTGTTCAGCAACGCTCCCCAGGACCTTACCATTAAGTGTATAAGGCCTGCCCTGATTTGCCTTTCCAAAAGGCAGTACCTCACATTTATCTAAATTTAAATTCCATCTGTCACTCCTCAGCCCATTGGCGCATCTGATCAAGATGCTGTTGTACTCTGAGGTAACCTTTGCTGTCTACTACACCTCCAAGGGCACAGATTAAAGATTATTGGCAAAAGGAAAAGCAGTAGTGACACTAGGAAGAAGTTATTTTTATGGACTAGTGTTTTTGTTTTAATCACTGATGAAGGCATCATTGGCTAAGCCAGCATTTACTGCCCATCCCTAATTGCGTAGAGATATTGAATTCAGATTCCACCATCTGCCGTGGCGGTGTTGAACCCAGAACATAACCCAGAGACCGAGGTAAACAGTCTAGTGATAATACCACTTGACAGTCTCCTCCCCTAATGATCTGGAATGCATTAATTGAGAGTGTGGTGGTAGTTAGTTTGATTATTCCTTTCAAAAGGAAACTGTCCAACTTTGAGGGCTACAAGAAAAAAAGAGTAGTGGGACCAGCTTAAGTAGCTTTTACGGAAAGGAGGTGGGCATTTTCTGGTAAGCGTTTTCTTTTGACTGCAGCAGTTTAACCCAGCGGTCACGGGCAGTTCGGAGGAACAACAAATTCTTGCCTTGCTTACGTCGTATGGGTAAAAAAGAATGCTCCCTCAGCATTGACTCTCTGCCACATTGTATTAAATTTAAAAGCTTTGGCTGCCATTGCCTTGCTTCAGTCTAACATTACAATTTCCTCCAGTCTTTCATTCTTCCCCAAACCATTTGACCTTTCTGTGAATCCCTCTTACTCCAAAGGCAAAGCCTTCAGTCAGCTGACCCTAGACTGTCCCAGACTGTAACCCACTGCTTCTCATTTTGTCTTTACCTTTTTTCAAAAAAAAAATCTCAGCACCTAGTTTTAACCTAGTTTAAACTTTGAGTTAGTCTTAATTATCTCTTCCCTGTGTTCAATGGCCATAAGTTTCATCTATTTATTCACTTTTTCATCCTTCTCTGAGAGGCTTTGCAATATTCATTACAAGTGCTTTATAAAAATTGAGGTCAAACCTAGTTCAACGTAATGCAAGGTGCAGAGTCTCACTTGTTCTTATTACAATGTATCAGGTGAGAAATATAACTCAAATTGCAATTTATCAGGTAGGCAAGTTACCAACAAAATTCTAAATAAAAACCTAAAGAACTGCGGATGCTGTAAAGCAGGAACAAAAACAAAGTTGCTAGAAAAGCTCAGCAGGTCTGGCAACATCTGTGAAGGAGAAAACGGAGTTAATGTTTCTGGTCTGGTGACCTTTCCTCAGAACTGATGGTGGCTGGGAAAACGTTAGTTTATATACAGAAAGTAGGGAGGTGGATAGGGTAGCATGTGAACAATAGGATAGAGCACAAAGAGAGAGAAGACAGTTGGACAGACAACAAAATTCATTTTACCCAGAATACAGGCAGTCTCTGATGTAGCAGTCTCTGATATAATAGTCATTTCCTGCTCAGGAGTCATTAGTAGGTGCTACCATTATTATTGAAGTGCAAACCAAAAGGATAAAATTGGTTTTGCACAAACCTGAAATCTATAGTGGGGGAAAATAGCACTTTTCCAGAATGCAAAACTGAACGCAGTGTCATTTTGGTTATACAGTTATGCATGTCAATGTTACAACTACACATCATCGTTTTACTTCCAAAGTGGGTATATCTCACAGTAAAATCTTCTCTTGTTAGTCTTGTACAGCCATAAGCAAATTGATGAAGGTGAATTTCTTGGGGGGGAGAAAATGCCGTTGGCACGCTTTTGTTATGCAGTTCTAATGTACCATGAGGCAACAAGGAGCATTGTTATAGTACAGAATATGGTCTTTTCTGTTTTGTTTTGCAAAGGCGGAAACTGATTCTGGTTATCCTGGTGGAAGAGCAAGGATCGTGCATAAAGAATCTGACATCATTACAGCATTTGCAATTAATAAAGTAGGTGAATGCATAATTCCATCAAAAAGTGCCTGTTAATTATGGTAAATTTTTTTCCTGTGTTCTTTTCAAATGAAAGCTAATAAATATTGATTTTGTGAGGGATAGTAATCTAATTTGCATTTAATGAAATTGATATGGAGTCTAATTTTCTGTAATAGTGGTGTCAAAACTTGACGTGGTCTGCCTTTCCACCTTTTAGGCTAATCGGAACTGTGTTGCCGTAGCCACAAGTCATGATATCCAGGAGCTAGATGTGTCTGCAATCCTGGCTACCCAGATCTACACTTGGGTCGAAGATGAGTTTGAACTGGAATCAAAAGGGTATGTTTTGAGAGCCATTTTGATTTTCTACTCTGTAATTGAGAAGACCATGTAGTATGAAATAGCCCACAATGATCCAAATTCATAAACACTCAATTGCATGCCTAAGCCTTCAGTCATTATTTTACTTCAAATTCATAATTTTGAGTTGTGTGCACCCATATTAGACCATTCTGAATTAGCAATTAGCAATACAAAATGTTGGTACATTAGCAGTCACAGCCTATAAAAATGACAATCTATATCATTGTGTTTTGAGTCAAATATCTGTAAATGAGTCTTGTCATTTTATATTGCCCTTCCTGAAATGCCTGAGATTGCTACTGACTTTGAAAAGTTTGATTTTGTGAATAATATAAATATTTAAGATACCTCTCACACCTGCATGACTGAAAAAAACAAAATTTTTGGAGCATCCAGAATAAGGATTCTATAGGTTTCAGCAATGCATGTTTTCTTCCAATGAGGGTTTCACTCTTAAAACACAAAATATTTGGAAATAGAGTTTTTCAAACTGATTCTGAAAGGCTGAGATACCCAAATTGTATGTTAGATGATGTGTTAGCATACGTGATGGGTACAACACTGATTCCAAAAATAAATGCTCATAAAAGATGCTTAAACATTGACAAGTTTCATTCTAACTGTACATCAGTGGCAATCTATTAGAGAAAGTACCGTGGAGCAAATTCTGCTTGTTGAAAAGTGTGCACTTGGCCTTTGAGAAATTGTAGTTCTGAAGAAGGATCACTCAACTTGATGTGCTAACTACGAATTCTGTCCACAGATGTGCCAGACCCATGGAGCTTTTCCAGCAATTTCTGTTTTTATCTTTAATTATTTCAGGTTGAGAATTGTGCATTTGAAGTGTTGATTAGACGCTAAACTAACAGAACAGCACCCCAGCCCGAATGTCTTCCTTGGGGAAAAAAAGGGTTATGATGAAAATTTATCTTAGCATCTACAATCTTAGCATCATGTGCTTAAGTTATCAGGAGAGATGGGCTTTCCGGTAAAATGGAATCCATTTTAATTGGAAAAACTATCTCAACTTTCCTATATAAATTAGTCTTCTCTTTCATAACACTCATTCTTTTGATGTTTAAATTGTGAAGTCATATATGAAGGAAAAGGAATATCCAGACAAAGTTGGTTCAGATATGGAGAAGGTATATTCAGCTGTCAGACTTCACTTTGTTTTTTGATGTCCTTAATAAGTGAGCATCTCCTGATTTTAGCTAAATGGACCTCTGGAAGGCATGTGGATGAATTATATACAAGAAATTTGATATTGATTGAAAATTGATTGGAAGATAGGCATACTAGAGATACAGGGTAGTTTTTCTGAATGGTGATGAATAGCAAATGTTTTTGTGTGGCATCTATTCTAGGACTTCAACTTTTGTTCTTGTTTATTAAGATTATAATGTGCTTTGCAAAATTGAGGTCTTGTAAGATGCTTAACAAAGACAGCTTTGTTTACTCGAGTATTATCTTAGAGAGTTCAATGTAAACAAGTGTGAGGGAATCCACTGTAACTCTGTATAAATCAGTGTTTCCTAAATGACTGAAATTAAAAACTGGAGCAGAACAAAATGATTTGAGATTAACTGTGTTACCAAAACTAATATACTGGTACAAAAATAAAATCTCAAAGGCTAATAAGTCTAAACTAAGGCTTAACTTCCAGGATGAAGTAGAGTGTTTTTGTGTAGAGCCTTTCTCTAACTACATCTGGAATAAGTCATTGGGTTTCAGCAATTGCATCTGAAGGAGGGTATATTGATTTATTGGCTTTGTGGATGGAAAGATTACATTTTGGTTTAACTCTGGATGATTTGGGGCCTCGGATGGTCAGATTGCAAACCCTTAACTTGTATTTCCCTTGAGGGGTGTTCCAGTTGATTATTTGAAACATTTAAAGGATTTGATATAGTTAACTGCACTGTATGACACTACAGTGTAGTAGTAAGGGAGTACTGAACTATTCCAGGTGCCACCTTTTGGATGAGAGCTTAAAATGTTTGGTTACTTCTGAAATGTCCCATGGCATGATCTAAAGAAGAACAAGGAAATTTCTGCATGCCACATCCAGTATTTATCCATCAACCAATATAATGTATCATATGGCTATTTATTTAATTGTTCTTAGCTGGCAGCCTGTATGTGAATTGTTATGGTATTACTTACTTTACGTCAGTGACTGCACTTCAGAGTGACTAAATTGGTTGTGAAGTGTTTTGGGATTTCCAAGTTAGGAAATCTATGTGAATGCAAGCCTTTTCAGCCAATATTGTACAGTCTTGCAGCAAATGTGACTAAAGGAATTGTTCAAGCTGTTTTGAAGTTGAAACCTGCATTTTAATTCTGGATAAAGATTATGTTTGGTTGGTGCACAATCAGATATGTTATGCCAAGAAATGTCAGTTTGGGACGAAATCTCAGTCTTCACAGAAAATAACTTGGTGTTTATGGTATCACGTGTTGCCACTTTTAAAATGAAGAGTTGAGCCAAGGTAATGGAGTGTGTTTGAACTGGAGTAGTTATTTTATCTTGTTAATAAACAAGGCATTGGTAAAGTGAACTAATTGGTTCATCTGGCAGGTTGGTGGCATGATTGAAAATAACTGGCAAAAGCATTGGATTGTGCCTTATGCATTACTGTTGCATATTTTACAAGAATCGTTAACAATCTGTTGATTTAATGTGAGTTTCTCATTATTAAACAGTTTCTGTCTGATTTAATTGATCCTTTTTCTATTTCCTCATAGATCTGATGAGTTTCTGGTTGTTCATGCAAGAGATGATTTTGGTGATTTACAGTGCAGCACACCCTATACTCCCAGTGTTCCTGGCACTCCCATAAATATGCCATGGCTGGGCAGCATGCAGACTGGCAGAGGGGCATCTGTGGTATGAATATTTTGCCTTTATTCAGTTAACCTTTCCATTTACTGAGTCAACCATTCATCTTCGACAAATACGGATTTAGCAAGGGTATTATGACTACCCTTGATATGGAGGCAGAATTTGACCAAAAGATGAAGAATTTCTTCAACCAGAGGGTGATTAATCTGTAGAACTCATTGCCACATAAGGCTGTGGGGGCCAAGTCATTGAGAGTACTTAAGACAGACAGACGATTCTTGATTAGTAAAAGGATCAAGAGCTACAGAGAAAAGGCAAGAGAATAGGGTTGAGAAAACTATCAGCCATGATCGAATGGCATTGCATACTCAGAAGGCTGAATGGCCAAATTCTGCTCCTGTATTTTATGGTTTTACTGTGGTATCAAGAAACCAGAGCAAAATTGCAGTTAGTGAGTATCGAGTGAGAAAAATCTCCAGGTTGGAGCCAGGCCTTGCATACAGAAACATGGTTATGGAAAGATACCAATAAAGAAATTAGGATGCATGGCTAATATAATTGTGCCCTCAATTACAGTTTCCAGTGTACCTCCTATAACTTAACTCCTTTGTTTATCAAGAATCTTATCTAACAACGTTTTCTTGCATGGAGTGGTGCATGTATGGAATGAACTGCTAAAGGAAGTGGAGGAGGCTGGTACAATTACAGCATTTAAAAAGCATCTGGATGGGTACATGAACAGTTTTAGAAGAATATAAGCTAACTGCTGGAAAATGGGACTAGATTAATTTAGGATATCTGGTTGGCATGGACGAGTTGGACTGAAGGGTCTGTTTCCATGCTGTGTAACTCCGACTCTATAACTGACCTTTAAAACGATTCAATGACCCTGTCTCTAGCGGCGTCTGGGGAAGAGAATTCCACAGACTTTTAAACCTCAAAGAAAAACAGTCTCCTCCTCTCCGTCTTAGATGGGAGGGCTCTAATCGTTAAACAAATCCCTGAGTTCTGGTTCCTCCAAAAAAAGGACTGTTCTTGTGCATACAGTCTGCTGTTAGGACTACCCTCTGCTTACTTTGAGAAGAAATCGTTAGAGACTTTTGTGAAATTGTGAAGGCAAGGGAAAAACAGAAACTCCTCCAGGGAGCCGCCATCAAGATGCAGTTAGCTCTTCCTAGCTCACCACAACCTGGAAATAAATGCCATCTAACCTAATGACTGAGACAATTGAAGATTAATTGCCCAACGAAAATAGTGGGTGGGTTTGTACCTGATATGAAAGCATGATGATGTAGATTTGGGGTTGCAAGGATTTTAAGTATTGATCAATATCAAATAGGTTGTGAGCAACCATTTTGTGCAGAACCCTCAAGGAAGAATATTGAGCAACAACATCAGAGAAAGGTTTCTTAGCCAAATGGAGTGGAAGGAAATAGACCGTCGTTCTGTTGAAAGCGTCCAGACAATCTGCAAGAGGCTTAACCGTAGAACTAGAGTGGAACCCTTCCCGTCTGTCTCAGTCTACTGAATCTGTACGAGCAAGTACGAACTATTCAGTAATGGAAGCAGTTGTAGCTGCTGAATCTAACTTCAACCCCTTCACCATTGAAGCAGACGTCTTCCAGTAAGCCAGGCCTGAAGCAGTTTTAGACACTGAACTTTCTTTAATCTTTATAGATATCTTTTATTGTTACCCACTTCTAAATCTTGTATGTATTATAGCCATAACCTTAACACTTTTACTTGAATAACTAAGTAGTTTTTGTAATAAACTGACCTTAAATATGCACTGCTCAATTTTTTTTAGAAGCTGAAACACCAGAAAATTAAAAGGAGGCTTATAATCAACTAAATCATTTGAATTGTTGGACCACCTGAGGACACACCTGATGCTTGTGACTTATGTTGCAAAAAAAATTACTTATTATTCTAAACTCCAGTGGATCCAGGCCCAACCTATCTAACCTTTTTTATTAGAACACTACCCCTTCATCCCCAGATCAGATGAGTGAACCTCCTTTGACTTGCTTCAAATGCTTCCTTAACTAAGGAGCCCAAAACTGTACACAGTATTCCAAATGTGGTTTTAGCAATGTCCTGTATGACTTGTCATGAAGCTTAATTTCATCGGATCCCTCCAGTCCGAATTTAATGTCTCAATGTGGGCTTTACCAGTTTCAAAATCTCCCCATCCCTGACCTCATCCCATGACCAACCCTCCCTCTTATCCCAGCCTCCTTGACCTGACACAACCTGTCCATCATCTCTCCCACCTATCTGCTCCTCCCACTTCACTGACCAATCCCCACCACTGCCTACCTGCACTGACCTATCACCATCCCACCCACTTCTCCAGCCCCACCCCTCCTATCTTTATTTACTTCTGAGCTCCCTTCCCCTCCTCCCTCATTTCTGAAGAAGGGTTCCGACCCAAAATATCAACTTTCCTGCTCCTCTGCTGCCTGACCTGTGTTCCTCCCAGCTCCACACTGTATTATCTCTGACTCCAGCATTGGCAGCTCTTACTATCTCTGAGTGAGTTGTAGTCCCAATTTAAGTGTTTTCTCATGCTCAGGAGTACGTGTAGTAGCTGTGAAATCTCAGAGCTAACTTGAAATAGTGATTTTTTTTTTTCTCTTATTTTCATTTTCAGAGTTTATGAAGCTTTTGTCAAACCAAATAAATTTTTAAAATTTAAAGATCGGCTTTAGATTTCATACGTACATGCAGATTTTTAAATGTGCACGCACGGTCAGAATTTATCATCAGATGATTGATGTCAGCAGGTACTTTCAAATGCATATGACAGATGAATGCTTTGTTTACCACAGCAGTCAGTATGTCAACTTAGTGCCTGTAGTGACACATGTAAAATGAGAGGGCTCTAAGATACGTGGATCTTGCTGGCTTCCCACATGGTCAGGATGTTACTGACTTTACATAGGTGTCACTTAAAGCATTCCCAGATCACTGAAGTATATTTATCAACTACACAGTGCCTCCATAGCATTGTGGAGCTGTCTGTATCCCCAAAGATGTTTATACAACTGTACATAAGAATTCTGGGTAGCTGCCATGCTGCTTTAATCCTGCAGCAATCTACCCTTCCAGATGTCTTTGCATCCTGAAACAGACTTTTCAGTTAGCTTCTCAGAAAGTAGGCTTATCTATTTGAGATTCAAGACCCCCGACAGAGTACTTGACAATGTGTGTAGTTTAAAAAGTGTTAAACTGCCATGGCCACTGCAAGAAATTCAAGCAAACCTGCCACCAATTCCTGGCAAGAAACTGTGTTTACCAGTTGTGCCAGCAGCAACAGCCCACATCCTGAGAATGAATGTTCAAAAATCATTGAAGTTTAATTCCCTGCTGTGAAAAACTGTTCTAGTTAAGTCCTTTTGTAGACATTCTGCAGTTAGAAGAGTGGACAAGAGTTGATCAAGTCATTGAGTTGAACGTTGTACTGTGGCAATAGATGCAGAGTTGTTTCAGTTTAATTTGAACAAGCTTTGTGAGTGGGCAAATGCATGGCAGATGCATTGTAATGTGAAAAATGCGAGGATATCCACTTCAGGAGCTAAAAACAGGAAGATGGATTATTATCTAAATGGATAGAAGTTGAGTGTGTGAAATGTGCTGTGAGCCCTGGGTGTCCTGGTACAATAGTCACTGGAAGTGAGCATGCAGGTGCAGTAGGCAGTCAAAAAGGCAACTGATATATTGACCTTCATAATGAGGTGATTTAAGTATAGGAGCAAGGATGTCGAGCTACGAAGACCTTGGTGATACCCCACCTGAAATGTTGTGTTCAGGTTTGGCCTGTTATCAGGGGAAGGATGCTGTTACCATAGAGGAGTACCACAGAGCAAAGGTTTGCCAGATTGATTCCTGGGATGGCAAAACTACGTGTAAGGAAAGGTTGAGTTCATTAGGATCGTATTCACTGGAATTCAGAAGAATGGGGGGGATCTCATAGAAACTTCTAATACTGTAACGAGAGTAGACAAGGTAGACAGCAGGAAGGATATTCCCAATGACAGGGAAATCCAAACCAGGGAATACAGTCTAAGGAAACTGGTTAAACCATTTAGGAATGAGATGAGAAGATTTTTCACCCAGAGGGTGATGAGCCTGTGGCTTTTGCTTCCACAGAAAGCATTCAAAGCCAAAATATTATGATCTCAGGGAGGAGTTGAACATAGCACTTGGGACTAAAGAGATCAAGGGATATCAGGGAAAAGCAGGATCAGGTTGGATGGGTGAAATGGCCTGCTCCTAATATTCCTTGTTGTATGAATAGCAACAGTAAAATACTGTTTTCTCACTCTTGATTAAATGTGATTTATTTATTTTGAGTTGTTTTGTTTCAAAACTTTCTAAACCAGCCAACAGGCTTGGGGACCGCTTTGCAGAACACCTGCACTCGGTTCGCACTAAACAACTGCACCTCCCAGTCGCGAACCATTTCAACTCCCCCTCCCATTCCACTGACGACATGTTCATCTTGGGCCTTCAGCAGTGCCACAACGATGCTACCTGAAGGTTGCAGGAACAGCAACTCACATTCCGTGTGGGAAACCTGCAGCCCAATGGTATCGATGTGGACTTCACAAGCTTCAAAATCTCCCCTCCCCCTACCGCATCCCAAAACCAGCCCAGCTCGTCCCCACCTCCCTAACCTGTCCTTCCTCCCACCTATCCCCTCCTCCCACCTCAAGCCCCAGCCCCATATCCTACCTACTAACCTCATCCCACCCCCTTGACCTGTCTGTCCTCCCTGGACTGACCTATCTCCTCCTACCTCCCCACCTACACTCACCTTTACTGGCTCCGTCCCTGTCTGTCTCCTCTCCACCTATCCTCTCCTCTATCCATCTTCTATCCACCTCCCCCTCTCTCCCTATTTATTTCAGAACCCCCTTCCCCTCCCCCATTTCTGAAGAAGGGTCAAGGCACGAAACGTCAAGCTTTCCTGCTCCTATGATGCTGCTCGGCCTGCTGTGTTCATCCAGCTCTACACCTTGTTATCTCAGATTCTCCAGCAACTGCAGTTGCTACTATCTCTAAACCAGCCAATGTTAGTTTAAAATGACTTGTACAGTATGAAAAGAATTTATGCAGATAGAATGCCGAGAAGCAAAATGTTGTGTTGCATCAAATGCGTAACTGACTACAACTTAATCTGTGTATTGGCTCAACAACATTCGTGGCACCCTGACTAATGTTCAACGTACCAGAAATAATAATCTCATGTTGTGTAACTTATTCTTAAAATGGTAAAACATTTGTTGAAGTGCAACAGGGGACCTACCTATAGTACAAAGAACTTTGTTTAAAGTTAAACTGAAAAATAGAGAAACAGAATCTAATGTAGTGACTGTTGGTACAGGTCAAAAAATTGTTTTCATGTTTTGCAGACATTTTGATTTGGGTGTCAAAAATCAGTATCTTTAACATGGTTGTATTTGCTATGCATCAACAGGTTTAGAAATGTTACTGCATTTGTTTTCCATTTAACAATATAAACTGTTCACCTTGGCAGATGATCAAGAGGAATATGAACAATGCCAGAAGAATGGCTTCACATCCAACACTACCTTATTGTAAGTATACGTGAAGAATGTTTTAAACTGTTATGACCTGAGGTTAGAGAGGTGCACTGCTTCTTCTAGTCTGACTCCATTGGTCACAATAAATTGTAAATTTAACCAAGTTGGTGAAAAAAACCATTTGAGTAGGTCTCCGGCTGAAAGAGATCATTATTAAAAACAAGTCGGGTTTCAACAATTACTCATCAGGTCAACAACAAATAGCTGTTTTATGAAAGCAAACTTTCTCAAACAAAGTTTATTAACTAATAGTTTGGAATATGGGAATAACTATTTTACCTTGCCACTTAATTTCGTGTTAATTTTTCTGAAGACCGCAACGTCCCTACAGGACAGAGATTCCCAATGAATGATTCACATGTTAGAATATGTCCCATTTGTGAAATAATCCAAATAATAACTTGAAGAAACAATATCAAATGAAAGTGTTCTAAAAGTTACAAGTTCCTGTGACTCCAGAGAAAAGTGTATGGACCAGTATTCATTCTTGGCGTAAATGTTAATCAGGTGATAGGTAGACACACTTGAGGTCTGGATTTTTGCGTGTTGCAATTGACTGCCTTATTAGCTTTGCAGTTACATTCCATGCCTTTTGCGTTGACACCTGTCTAAGAATCTATTGGTAGTGACAACAGACTAGTGAAACAATGACATGAACTTCAGCCGATGTAACCTGCACTTGACTGTTACTTGGTTTTCTAAGACGTAGAAAATTTGGTCAGGTTCTTTGTGGTCACGAATAGAAATTCTAGAGGATTTAAGTTCTTAATCCTTGATTTTCCAAAGCAGGAGGAATTTGACTGCCTGTCTTTCATTGTTTCCCAAATCAATGACTGATAATTTCTATATAGAAATTTCTTTCTATAGAAGATTCTTTCTGTATCCGAAATTCTGATAGAATATGGCTCAGTGGTTAGCACTGTTGCCTCACAGTGTGAGGGACCGGGGTTCAGTTCTACCCTCGGGCGACCGTCTGTGTGGAGTTTGCACATTCTTCCCGTGTCTGCGTGGGTTTCCTCCCACAGTCCAAAGATGTGCAGGCTAGGTGGATTGGCGATGCTAAATTGCCCGTAGTGTTCAGGGATGTGTGGATTAGGTGGGTTATAAGGGGATGGTTCTGGGTGAGATGCTCCAGGGGTCGTTGTGGACTTGTTGGGCCGAAGGGCTTGTTTCCGCACTGTAGGTATTCTGTGAATATCAATGATGTGCCAATCCATGGTCAGACACTTGCTTGCTATCTTTGTGTTCTTTAAAGTGCCAGTATAAAATTCTGTGCAGTTTAATGCATTTTCTGGTTTTTTCTTTGTTGGCTTCTTTTTTTCTTCTTATTGGTTTAAAAGTAGCAGGCTCGCATCTGTAGTTGGTGTTTGAGCAAGAGAAAGCGTGCTTGCTAATGTTTCTCCTCCACTAACGTTACTTTGCTTCAGTACAGATTGCAGCACTTCAGTCTTGGTTGTCGTTGTAATTTCAGCACTGAACTCGGGAATGTCTGTTCAGGAAAAGGAAACTCTTCACTGCTGCTATCACCTTTTTCATACCAACTCGTCACCTCTAACCAGTTGTCACCATTATCTTCGCATACCCACTTGCTAACGTTATGCTGTGGTTTCTTGGGTCAAACATCACTAACAGTATGATATTGTCTGAGACCTGCCCCATACAGCTCACATGACGTGACAACAATTCTGTTCTTGTTGAGACAGACTTTCAACTTGCTGAGAAACACTAACTATTTACGTTGCTACAGTATCACAGACTTAACATTATCTCAGTTCTGTGCTTACTGAGGTTATTGCACATTGCATTACATGACTGAACATACAATACTCCAACACTGAGAGCCTGACTAGGTGGTGAATTTTTTTAATGCAGCAATTTTTGACTGTGTGACATTTTTTACGTAATATGTGTAGTTGCTAACCGAAGGAAGTCTCTTCCGCTGCAAATGACAAAAGACAAGGTAACTTCTGAATAAATGAACTGGAAATCTGACTTTTCCTAGCATCGTTCCTAGATGTTGATGCAGATAACTGTCAAGCACAAAAGTTACTAATGTGATTATTAAGAGTAGAAAATATTCTGCATCAAAAAATGAGGCAGGAACCTTTGCATCAGAATGTCTCATTGTGATGTCATGTAACTCTTGTAAAGATGCACTGACCAGTCTAGAATCTATATAACGAAAAGAACAACAAGAAGGGTCACTGGATCTGAAACATTAACTTTGCTTTCTCTCCATAGATGCTGCTAGACCCATTGAGTTTCTCCAACAGTTTGTTTTTTGTTAAGATCCTAAGGAGTCTTAAGTTGCATGCAGAAAGGATGCTTCCACTTGTGGAAAATCTAGAACTAAGGATCACTTCCTTTAAAAGAAAGGATTGCCCATTTGAGATAGAGATAAGGAAGCACTTTTTCTCCAACTTTAGAACTTTCTTCCTCAAAATGTGATGGAGGCAGAGTTTTTAAATATTTTTTAAGGAAGAGATTGACACGTTCTTCATAAGCAAGAGATTTAAAAGTTAGTAGGCTATGTGGGAATGTAGAGTAATCAGATTAGTTGTGATCTTAGTGAATAGTGGAGTAGGTTTGAAGGGTCTAATGATCAATCCTCCTCATTGTGTTCAAAAATAATCATTTGGGACTGTGATTTTGAAAGTTAGTTTGAAAGTTGCAGAGCAAATTGAGTTTGGTACTAGGGATGGTTCTCGGTTACAAAGAGGATAGAAAGCTGGTTTACTTTCCCTTTAACAGAGGAAGGTTAAGTGACGTTGACTAGAGGCAGTGAAATCTATGAATGATTTTGTTAGAGAAATTAAAGGCAACTGTTCCCTTGACAGAAGTCACAATCCAGAGGAAATGGGTCTAAGATAATTAACCAAAAAAA
>JAHRHZ010000012.1:57533320-57591025 GCA_024137785.1 Ginglymostoma cirratum
AGGTAACTTCTGAATAAATGAACTGGAAATCTGACTTTTCCTAGCATTGTTCCTAGATGTTGATGCAGATAACTGTCAAGCACATAAAAGTTACTAATGTGATTATTAAGAGTAGAAAATATTCTGCATCAAAAAAGCTAAATGGTATCTGGAATGTTCTCAGTTTAACCAGTCTTGTGAAAACCCATTTTCTTTAAATGATTTTTACCCACCTGATATCTGGAAACCAGCGCTAAACATATGAAAAAAAAAAGCGAAATGTGATTTTGGTAATTAATATCTAGTGTGGTTTAGCTTCATAATTTCTTTTAACCATTCTGGATCATCTACTTTCCAGTGTGCTCCTGAAATCAAACTGTTGTTGCAAATTTTAAAAGGATTTCCAATTTAATCTGAACGAAATAAATTTCTCAACGTTCTCAACTGTACAGAAAAACTTGTTTCTCGTGCATGTCAATTGGTCTGATCTAAAAGTGTAATGAAAGATCATGAATTGCAGATGCTGGAAATCTGAAACAAACTCCCAAGTGCTGGAGAAACTCAACAGATCTGACAGCACCTGTAGAGAATCATAAAGTCATACAGCAAGGAAACAGACCTTTTCAGACAAACTCATCCAAACCAACCAGACATCCCAATCTGACCTAGTCCCATTAGCCAATATTTGGCGCATTTTCCTCTTAAACCAGTTAACACTTCATTTCTGACAAAAGATCACTGGACTTAACATTAAGTCCATTTTCTCCCCATGGATGGTGCCAGACCTGCTGAGTTTTCCCAGGAATTTGTTTTTGTAATAAGAAGTGTGTTCATTTAAAACAAAATCCTATCTGGGTATTTGTTTGAACTGTTATAAGGTCCTATAGACAAACTGATCCCCGATCCATGGGGCTGCACAGACATTCAGCACTGAGCAGAAGGAGCTGCCCATTCATGGCTGAGCACTTCCGGGTGATGCTAGATTTTAAGAAAAGTATTGGTGTGTGTTAAATAATTAAGAATTATTTCTGCAACGATTTAGATCTAACTGGTGCTCAAGATGGTAGTGTTCGAATGTTTGAGTGGGGTCACTCACATCAACTAGCATGCTTTCGACCTTCTGGCAACTCCAGGATAACAAGAATACGATTTAATCATCAGGGTAATAAGGTATGACATCTGAAAAAGAAAGCATACACATGCTGGGGAATCAAACAATTTGTACTTCGCATATAGCTATGTCATGCATTCCTGGAATAGGTGTAAAATGCTCTGTGGAGAATTTGGAGCCTCTATTGTACTGTTGCAAATGATGTTCTGGTTTGCTGAATAACACAATGAATGTTGGAATGTAATTTTTATACTTATCAAACAAAGCACTGTGAATTAATCTAAATTTTAAAGTGCAGAGAAAAGTAACGATGAAAGGCATTGGATTGTTGTAAACCCAACTGGTTTGTTAATACATTACATCTCTCTGTTGTTTCCCCCATAAATCTCATGCTCATGCTTTTTTCCCCCACTGTCCCCTTGATCCTGTCACCAAACCAGACCTTAAGTTCAATCCACTCTCTTTACCTATTTGATGAAAGCCAGCACATCCCAAGCAAGGACTTCTGTAATCACCCTTGCTCTGCTAACAAGAATCTCCCAAGGATTTATCCTTAAACTCTTCTTCATCTGCATGTTGCCTTTGGCAGCATTATCTGCTACTGTGGAATCAACACAGTGGCTACTTGCATCTGCAAATAATCATCCACAAATGATTCCATTGCGTCATATCTTCGAATGAAATCCCGTTTTACGCTGCTGTCACCTAACCAGACTACATTATTCCACTGTAATAAGCGTGGGGCTGGATGAACATAGCAGGTCAAGCAGCATCATCGGAGCAGGAAAACTTGACGTTTTGGGCCGAGACCCTTCATCAGAAAGGGTCTAGGCCCGAAACGTCAAGTTTTCCTGCTGTGTTCATCCAGCCCCACGCTTGTTATCTCGGATTCTCCAGCATCTGCAGTACCTTTTATCTCTGATACATTATTCCACTACTCTTGTGCCCAATTCTCCATCCTCGACCTTTGTAAATGTCAGTTGGTCTAATACTGATGCTGTTAACCTATCTTGTATTTATTCTCATTCACTTCCCACTCCTATTTTTGGGATCTGTGCAGACTTCTGATTTTTGCAATGCAATAAATTTTCAGCCACATATTCAAAGCAGTCGATGGCCTCAATCTTCTGTGACCTCCTCTGACCTACAATCCACTATCTTTAGCACTCACCATCTCTTTCCTGTTGTAGATCCTTCCCTCCTTTTGAAACACATGCTTCCAGTGGCATAGGTCTTAACCTCAAGACACTCTCCCTGATTTTGCACCCTCTCCCACCTTGTTTTTAAAACTCACTTGCAGCCAGCTTTATAATCATCCTTTCAAAGATGTGCCTCCTTTGTTTGGACTTCAGGTTTCCCTTTTTGCTGCAATGTAATACCTTAACATACCTTTTGACATTCACCTATTTATATGTAGTGGTTTTATTACCCTGACAGTAGAGGGAACCTGACACGTATTCATCTGAGTAGAACGTGAATCCAGGTTTATACTATATAGTTGATGCTTGACGTCTTCTAAAGTAGTGTGGCAAGCATGATATTTAGTTGACCTGCTTGATGTTTTACTATACCATTCGCAAAAATCTTAAATGTTTTAGTATCATTTCTGTTGAGCATTGGAATGCAAAAATTACGATTAATGGCTTGCATAATAATAGAAATGAATGTAGTCCCTTTAGACTAATAAAATATGTAACCATGTCTTTTTATCAGTTTGGAATTGTTGATGGCGATGGATTCCTGAGCTTCTGGCAAACAAGCCCAATTGCTTTAGGAGCTACGCCAAAACCTTACCTGGTGAGCTGATAATTAACTGCATTTTCTGTTTATATTCAATATGTTAATAAAAGGTGGAACTTATTAACATGCTGCATATTTATGGATTCATAAATTTTTATTTTTCAGACCTGGCAGTGCCATAACAAAACTGCAAATGATTTTGTTTTTGTTAGTTCCTCTACTTTAATAGCAACAGCCGGACAGTCTACTGACAACAGGTAAGATTAAATAATTAACTAAAGCTTATTTCTGAGTATGACTGGAAGATATTTTAGCCTTTGCTTCTACTTTCTAATGTCAAGCTGCACTCATTGTGGTATTCTCCATCATTGCACCTCCTTACTGACTTTGTCATTACAGTAACTTTGATAAGAAACTTACCACATCTTGAAAATATTTTATTCTACATTAGAAGACATAATCTGGTTCTGTTGAAAATGATTTTTCAGATCAATCTTCATCTTAATGAATGTCATCATCTCATGAATACTGTGTTTCGCTTTGCACTAAATTTTGCAAGCAAATTTCTTCTCACTGTCTGGCTTCTTCTCTAAACCAGTTATCTTTTTTAGATTGTATTTCTTTTCTATGCCATTGGTGATCTCCAGTGCTTGGTCAGAATGATCTGATATTCAAGTGCTGCTGAAACAAAAAGATGAAGATGTTAATTCAATCTAACCTACATTTGGTTAGCCACTTATGGTGTGACTGGCCTAGGGGAAAATAATTACCATCAGGGATTCCTGCTCCTCATCAATAGTAACTGACAGTACATGTGAAGGATCATTGGATTTGAATAGAATTAGTTGTCTTACGGGGATCTTAATTAACAAACAGCCAACTAACATTAAGTATCCCAACAGGAGCTGAAGTGGGTACCAAAGTGGATTAAACACTGATGGAAAATATACATATTTGAAGATTAAACTTGGGAATCTATCGGGTTGTTGATTTTGTGATGACTGTCATTCATCCCCAATTGGTGAAAGTCAATGGAATTGGTGATGAGGGTGCAGAGTTTGAGACAGAGGCCCAAGACCTTGAGTTCATTATTACATATGTTGGACTAAGAGCAGCACTGTATTGCAGGCCATGGCTGCTGCCAGATTAAAAAAAAAACAGGAAACAAAGGACCCAGGTCAAAAGTTGATGATTTATTTGGTGGTGGGGTGAGGTCACCAAAAGAAGGAGCAAGGCAGTTATTAGCACCACTCCTTTGTCCTATGAAAATGCCCTTGGAGAGGCCGCGAATACTTTGGATCAAGCCCTCTACACAGCCTGTGTCGTCTCTTTGCTGAGAGGACAGCTTATTGGCAGGTTTACTGCTGGGTTAATCCCAGAAATGGTGAGCTTTGATGCTTAGGTGGTCACTTATTGGCCACTTAAGGGCCTCAGTGGTTGAATAAGAAGGTTACCCTAGAACTTGACTCTGTTGGAGGCAAGAAAACAACTGAAAACTATGCACTATTTCCCCATCTAACTAAATCTCATTCTGCCCCTACTTTATTCTCTGAGACCAGAATATCCTTGTCTACACATTGAGGATTGTATTGTGTGCCTGTTCACCATTCTAATTAGGGTAGATTCCAAACCAAGCATTCATGAGGCACTGTGCCAACAAAAGCAAATGAACTTCACTGTGATTAGAAACGTAGTAGCCTGGCATGTGTCTACATCTATAGGTACCAGCAACTCAAGGAACTAGCTGGATTCAAAAATTGTAGAAGAACATGCTGGGACCTCCGATGGGCGTTCTTGAAAAAGAAGTGCAACTTGGTGAAGCTATAAGACAGCAAATACTGTGAGATGGATGTAGCATATAGGGAAGATGGTGGCTTGGTGTTCATGTGTCGGGATTAGTTAATCCACAGGTCCAGGTTAATTCTCTGGGGGAATGGGTTTGAATCACACCACGACAGCTGTTTTAATAAACTAATTTTTAAAATTATCAAATTTGAAGCTAGTGAAACTATTGTTGACTGTCATTCAATTTGCTCACACATGTCCTTTAGGTCCTTACTTGACCTGACCTGTGTACCACTCCAGGTTGACAGCTGGAATAATTGTGGTTCATAAGATTGTGATTAACTGTCCTCTGAAATGACCTAGCCACTCAAATTAATGGCAGTTGGGGATGAGCAACACCTTGCAAATTTTGCCCACATTGTCTTCAAAGGGTTTTTTATTTAAAAAAAGTCTAATCAATTCCACCTCCTTTTATCTCACATCTGTTTCACTCCATGGAACAGCAAAGGCTATGTCCCTGTCAGTATCCTACTTGTAGTGCTGTAGACTTTTATGCCTAAACTAGCCAACCTATTCAGTACAGCTACAGACCAGTATCAATAGACAATGTGGAAAACTCTGCAGGGATGTCCTATCCACAAAAAGGAGAAATTTGCTCAATGCCACAAAATCAAACTTAACAAAACTGCAGTTGCTGGCAATCAGAAATTAAAACAGCAAGTACTGGAAATGCTCAAGGTTTCAGGTCAATGACTGTTCAGTAGTGAAGAAAGGGAGGAGGGTTTTGATCCGGAAGAACAAACTTTGATTGGATCAAATGCAGGAAAAGGTTAAATTTAAAGAAAAAGCTTAGTGGTATACATGACCAAAAGAAGTGGTGATGGATGAGGTATAGAATCAAAACATTTGTCCAGATGAGTTGTGTAGAGCTGCATAGCAATCAAGCAGATGTGAAATGCAGGAATAAAGAAAGAAGCGTGGAAAAAGGTAGAAACAAAATGTGATGTAAACATCTTCATTTTTGACCTTAAGTTAGATGAGTCTTTGAAGCAGCTGAACATGTTTGGATTAAGATATTGCAGTGAACGCCTACTGCCATGGCTTGGGGCTATGTTGATTTGGTTTCCAACAGCCAAAGCTTTATCTTTCTTTGACCTAGGAATAACTTCAGCGAGTGGAACGTTATTATCTAGCTTCCTCTTGATTTCAAAGTTGCAAAGGCTCCTTTGATGCAGAGCTCAAAGCAAATGCTGCCTTGATGTCAAGGGCCATCACATTACCTTATCATTAGAATTTAAATACTTCCATAATATTTGTATAAAGATGGGGTGGGTGAGTCATTTGGAGTAAACCGTATAGTACAGAGATTTAGCAAGTAGTGCAAAGTGAATATTGCTTGAAAGTACTATCAGTGATGCCTTTTATTATTTTGCTGAAGGAACGATAATTGATGAACGTAAGCTTTGAAAACGTACTTCAGCTTTCATCTAGACTGTGTCTTCAGACTTCTTGACTCAACAAAAGAGTTCGGAATTTTGGACCATAATATCTACCTATATTTTGTTTCATATCCTTTTACTTGTTTCTGTGTGCATTGCTCAATGTAACAAGTTGATCCTGGAATCTCAAATTTGGAGAACTGTTCCTGAAGCCCCACACAAGCTGGACAAGGTCAGAAATCACACAACACCAGGTTATAGTCCAGCAGGTTTATTTGAAATCACAGACTTTCAGAGTGCTACTCCTTCGTCAGGTGAAGTGGCAATACTTGACAATCAACCAAAACCAATGAGGTGCATTAAAGAATATTGAAGGAAGTGAGCGTGGAAATTGAAGAGGCAGTGATGGTTATCGTCAGATCCAATTTGTTTTCTGGGGGTGATGCATGATGAATAGGAAAAATTGAAAACATTGCAACCTTGTTCAATCAAGGTTATAAAGATTGACCCGCCATTTAAGACAAGTCAGTTTAACTTTGGAAGTGGGAGAACTTCAAGAAACCATGAATTGGGATCAAGTTAATAGTCCCATGAGAAAATCGTGGATTGATCTGGTAGAGTCAAACAGGAGTCCCTGGCTCTGCTGCTGCTGCCTCACCGATAGCCAGGTGTTACCGCTTTGGACCTACCACGATTGCAGCTGGGGTGTTCCTGGCGCTCCTGCTGCCTCACTGACACCAGGATTCCCCAATCTGGTCATACAATACTGCTGCTATTGAAGCCACTTTCTCACTAAGGCCAGGAGTCCCCACTGTGGACCTACTGAAACCAGTCATGCTTGGCTCCACTGCCAGGTCATGCCACTGCCATGCCAAAAGTCTTGCCACTGCCATGCCAAAAGTCTTGCTCCAGTCACCACCCTCCAAGATGCCACTGTTCTGCCACCATTTCCTTGAAGAGCCTACATCCACTGCCTCCAATCACTGGGAGGCTGCCACCACTCCACATACGCCACAGTCTCACTGCTGCTGACTAACCCACCAAAGAAAAGGGGGGAAAAAAAGAATCGAAAGGAAAATCTGAAAGAAAAAGATCAGAAGGAGGTAGAAAAAAGCTAGAGAAAATTGTTCATAAAGCACAAAGTTCTCGGCTTCATAAGTAGGGACACAGAGTATAAGAGCAGGGAATTTATGATGAAATTTATTTGAGACACCAGTTAGACATCAGCTGGAATGTTGTGCAGTATTGAGTACCATACTACACAAAGGATGTGAATACGTTGGGTAAAGTGCAGAAGAGGTTTATGAGAATGTTTCGAGGGATGAAACATTTCAGTTCTAAGCAATGCTTGAAGAAGTTAGCACTCTTTCTACCCTGAAAGAAGGCTAAGAAGACATTTGAAAGCAGTTTTCAAAATCGTAAAGGGTCTGGACAGAATGGATAAGGAGAAACCACCCCCCCCCCCCCACCCCCCTCCCCCAGCAATGGATCAAGAACTAGCAGGCACAGTTTTAAAGTGTTTTGCGAAAGAAGTTAATGCAAGGTGAGTAAAAAAACATTTTCCCAGTACTTGAGATGTAGAATGCAGTGGTTGGGAGTATGATGAAGGCAGCTTCGATTGAGACATTGAAGAGGATATTGGGTAGCTGTTTCTGTTTAAGTAATGTGCATAGTTATGGGGAGAGGCAGGAGATTAGTCCTGTTAAAATGCACAAATAACCGATGTGGAAACAATGGCCTGAATGACCACCTGCAGTGTAACAGTTCTGAGAATCTGTGTGTAGTTCATTGATTTTTGTATCTACATAGATCTTTAAAGTAGGTTGTACTTCTGTTTACCTACATATCTTTTCTTCTACACTAATTTTCTTTCATTTCTTGTCTGGATTTTTTTTTTCTCTTCGTATTGCTGAAGTCTGAAGCTAAAGCTCCATTATGTATGATGATCATCTTTTAATTCAAGAAAAAGGTGTTCAAGTCACAGTGCAGCCAGTATCTGATAATCGGAATCTGGCTACAAATATCAGCCTCAAGTTTGATCGACCTTTTCACAAAACAGAAAGAGATGAATTTATGGAAGTTGCTGGTGCGAAGCATTTTTATCACAATTGCTTTTTCTCCCCATCTAGGAATATCTGCCTCTGGGATACGCTTGTGCCACAAACCAATAGTCTAGTTCACGGTGAGTTTAGTTGAAAATGTATGGTGTCAAATTCCCAATAGTATTTACAACGAAACTGTATAGGCTATTGTTGAAAAATAGTTCAGAACAATCGTAAAAAGTTGATTGAGTATAGTATTTTGTGGTCTTCTGCAAATGGTGCATATTATTACTTGAACAGCTAGTTTGTAAAAGATCAAGTTACACTATATGGTTCAGCTACTGTCACCCAGACTCTGGAACGCTGTCTGCATCTCTTGTGCATTCATCTTTTGCTTTCTCCTTGAAAACACCATAAAATTTTACAAATGATCAAACTTTTTTGTCTCTAGTCTAATATGACTTTGTGACTCACTGTAAAATTGTCTGATAATGGACCTTTTAGTCACCTTGCAATGTTTTGCTGCTTTAAACGGGCTTAATCAGTGCAAATTATTGTAAAAAAGGGCAGTGTCAGATCTATTCTTTGGTGTCTTTAAGTCATTTTAGCGTGACTGCATAGTGTGACTGTTTTGTAGAATTCTAGTTTTTTGCGGTCATTATAAATTCAAGGAGTAGGTTCATGTTTATAGTGTAAGATACACACTTAAATATAATTTTAAGTACTTGATGCAGGACGTGACTGAATACATTATGTAAATGCTCAAGTTGATAAAACATTAACTCTATGAGACTGATGTTCAATGAACGCTTTTATCGCCAAAATTTACATTTTTTTGCAGCTTTACAACACAGTCTCCACCCCACCCCATGCTGGAAAAAATTGAATAAAAGATTATTAACCCATAGTGATTAGAACTCTTTTAAACTTCAATTTTGTCTTATTTTTCTCGTTTAGATTTTAATCCTGTGCTCCAGAGTTGTGTGTGCACTATATGAATACTTTTTTTTTTTCCTTACTTTGCTGTCTATACATTTACTAAAGCCAATGAGCTTTAGTATAAAACACTTAAGAAAAATGCACACGTGGAAGTGCAATTTCCATTGTGTTGTCAACCTCTAATTTCTAATTTGTCATTAAAACTTTGCTATTTTAAATCATAAAACATGATTTATTCCAATGTGGAAAAAGTACACTTTGATTCAATTTGAAATATGATTACTTTGTTTTAAATGAAGAATCCCTTATTACACTTACATTCGTATAATCTGCTCTAGTACACTTGGTTTATAGCATACATGTTTGATGCAGTTTCTAGCTGAATTCAGCATCCAGAAGCCTTTTTTGGTTTTAAGTTCGATCTCCCCAACACAGACCTTAATGAGTAGTGAGCATATATTTTGGGTTGTGCTGCAGCCATGTGAAACTTGTGCATCAGGTACATTGGGCCTTGTATAGTATTAAAGCAGTTCTAAGAAAACTGGGTATCAGCCCAATAAGCTCCATCCTCCTGTTGCCTTCAGGATGAGGTAAGGAACTCTTCCCTTCAGTGTATTACCATAACGCAATGTACAAATGCAGAACTATTTGTGTTGTAAGTATACCAATTTTTCAGTTGCTAATAGTTCATATAAAAATACACATCAAATTGCAGAGTCATTACTGAGTTATACGACTAAATACACATTGTTCTAAGGCCATGCAGTGGTCTGAGTGTGTGTATATACCTGTGTTCTGCTCATTGTCACTTTAGAAATGTGTTTTTCTATTTGTTGGCTCATTCTGTGTCATATAGACCACCAGCGTTTTAAACTGCCAAAATGATTTGTCTTTTGTTATCTCGTGAGTGAGGTGATCTGTAAAATAAAATATAAAATCCAACAAGGTCAAAAGTTTTGATCAAATTTATTTTGAGGAGATTTTATTAGACGTTCCAAACCAGTGGGGATTGTCATATAACTAGTTTGTATCCTCTGGAGGGTTACTAGCAACATGTATAAGTCTGCCGGATGATCCATAAAACAAGGCAGCTAGTTCAATATATAACTTTTGTATTCCAGCTTTCACCTGTCATGACAGTGGAGCCACTGTTTTGGCATATGTATCAAAGCAGCAACTTTTGGTATCCGGTGGAAGAAAGGGTTACGTTTGTATATTTGATCTACGTCAGCGACTGCTGCGTCAAACCTTTCAGGCTCACGATTCACCTATAAAGGCAATTGCTTTAGATCCAGCAGAAGAATACTTCATTACAGGGTCTGCTGAGGGTAATATGAAGGTAAAATTGATATTTAAAATATCATTTGCAAATTTAAAATATTGCTGACAGATCCTAAAAATACCTTATGTATATTGATCCAGTATTGAACATATGTAGCTAGAAATATTTTTTCCCAGCACAAACTAAGAACCTTAGAGTATCGAAATAATATTTTCTGGTGAGAATAGCTGAAAATAAGTCAGCACCTGTATCTCCATTTGAGGTAGGATCAAACAAAATGCAGTATTTTGTAGAGGATTATTTAGTACATGAGGTATATTAATTCATTAAGCGCCCTCCATGTTGTGAATCAGCCATCTATTCATAACTGTAACATTCACAATTTCAACGATCACAGACTATTTCTTGTCCTCTCCTGTGGATCTCATGCTTTTTTTTGTCTCCTACAAAGTCCTGTTTCTGAACTGTTAGTGCCCTATGGGTCCTGCATTCACTTTAATATATAGGCGGTGTAACTTATTCCATTGACTTCATTCATATGGGTCATTTTGGTACTATTTATATTAAAATGTCATTGCAATAAGTGTGATTTTTATTGGCCAAGATATGTACTTTTCATGGAGCTCCAAAAAATAGACTGGGCTGTGGGTTGGCTTGTCCATCCGTGTGATCTGAAGTTATGATTTCAGCCTTGTTGCTTTGAAAGGGTGCTAAGGAAAAGCTAGTCACTTAGCTGAAATGGGAAAAATTAATACGAGGCCTGGGGGCGCTATGGGCAGAAGATTTAGGGTAGCCATTTATCAGCTACATTTGATACGTCACTCAAGCAGGTTGAGGAAAAATCATTTCAAATAAAAGTCTTGGATAGATGGGGAGGATTTTTTGGACTGGAGACCCCTGTGACCACAGGGATTGGTGCACTTTTGTTTCTCATTTATGTAAATAATTTCTATGACGGTATGGAAGGCATGGTTAGTAAGTTTGTGAATGACACCAAATTGGTGATATAGTAGACAGAAGGTTATCTAATATTACAAAGAGATCTTGATTAGTTGGGTCAATGGGTGAAGAGTGGCAGATGGAGTTTAATTTGGACAAATGCAAGGTATTGTGTTTTTGTAACACAAACAAGGGCAGGACTTATACAATTAAAAGTAGGGCCCTGGATAGTATTGCAGAACAGATCTAGGGGCTCAGGTATGTAATTCTTTGACGTTTGCATCACATTTTATTAAGGTGGTTAAGGTGTTTAGTGTGCTTGCGTTCATTGTTCAGTCCTTTTTGAGTATAGGAGTTGTGACGTTATGCTGAAGTTACACAAGACGTTGGTGACTCCACTTCTGGAGTACTATCCAGTTCTGGTTGCCCTGTTATAGGAAGGATCTTATTAAACTGGAGAGGGTTCAGAAGAGATTTATTAGGATGTTGAGGAATGAAGGGTTTGAATTACAAGGAGAGGCTGCATAGGCTGGGACTCTTTTTTTTCACTCGAGTGTAGGAGGTTAAGGGGCAACTTTATAGGAGTTTAATAAATCATGAGGGGTACAGAGAAGGTGAATGGCAGGTGTCTTTTCCCAAGGATGGGGAATTTCAAGACTTGGGGGAGTGTATTCTTAAGATGAGAGGAGAAAGGTTTAAAAGAGAGATGAGGCAATTTTGTTTTTTAAACAGCGTGGTACGTGTGGAATGAACTTCCAGAGGAAGTGGTGGATATGGATACAGTCAGAATGTTTAAAAGACAAGGTTGTTGACTTGCTCGCCTAGCTGGCTTATTTTTGTTCAGACGTTTCGTCACCACGCTGGGTGACATCATCAGTGGAGCCTCTGACGAAGCGATGTTTATCTACTCTGCTTAGAATTTATACTGTCCGGTCCGTTATGGTGAGTACTGTCATTTCCAGTTTTGATCTATGGGTTTGAATGTGGGGTCCAATTCTATATGTTTGTTGATTGAAGTATGGGTGGAGAACCATGCCTCTAGGAATTCCCATGCTTATTTATGTTTGGCTTGGGCTACTATGGTTACTTTGTCCCAGTTAAACTGGCCTTCATTGTCTGAATGTACAGATATCAAGGAGAGTTCATTGTGCCGTTTTGCCGCTGGCTGATGTTCATGTATTCTGATGGTCAGTTTCCTTCCTGTCTGTCCGAAGTAATGTTTGTGGCAGTCGTTGTATGGTATTTTGTAAACTATGTTCATTCTGCATGTTGTGGGAATGGGGTCTTTAATCCTTCTAAGTATTTGTTGTAGAGTAGCTGTGGGCTTGTGGGCAAGCATGATTCCTCGCGGTCTTAGGAGTCTTGTCAGTTCCAATATGTTCCTGATGTCGGGAAGCGTGGTAAGTGTGTTAGTTCATACTGTGTCCTCCTGTTGTCTATTATGTTGGCATCAGTGGATGAAGTTGCGGGGATATCCATTTAAGACGAGGATCTTGTATAAGTCGTCGTCTTCTTCCTGGCCTAATTGTGGAGTGTTACAGTGTGTCCTGGCCTGTTTAAATAGTGTCCTCGTGCAGCTTTGTTTGCAGACGTTGGAGTGGTTGCTGTGAAAGCTGCATGAGGACACTATTTAAACAGGCCAGGACACACTGTAACATACAAGCCCACAGCCACTCCACAACAGATACTTACAAAGATTAAAGACCCCATCCCCACAAGATGCAGAATGAACATAGTTTACAAAATACCATACAACGACTGCCACAAACATGACTTCGGACAGACAGGAAGAAAACTGACCATCAGAATAGACGAACATCAGCTAGCAGCAAAACGGTACAATGAACTCTCCTTAATATCTGTACATTCAGACAACGAAAGCTATCAGTTTAACTGGGACAAAGTAACCATAGTAGCCCAAGCCAAACATAGACAAGCACGGGAATTCCTAGAGGCATGGTTCTCCACCCATACTTCAATCAACAAACATATAGAATTGGACCCCACATACAAACCCATACAGATCAAAACCGGAAATGACAGTACTCACCATGACGGACCGGACAGTATAAATTCTAAGCGGAGTAGATAAACATCGCTTCGTCAGAGGCTCCACTGATGATGTCACATAGTGTGGCGACAAAACATCTGAACAAAAACAAGCCAGCTTGGTGAGCAAGTCAACAAGATCACCCACAACCTGAGCTACAGATCTTTGCCAAAACTTTAAATGTTTAAAAGACATTTAGTTAAGTACATGAATAAGAAATATTTGGAGGTTTATGGGCCAAGGACAAGTAGGTGGGACTAGTTTGGGGTTAGTTTGGGATTATAGTCAGTATGGATTATAGTTGGACCAAAGGGTCTGTTTCCAAGCTGTATGTCTGAGAACTAGGAAGATTTATAAACTTGCCTTGCAATGAACTTTTTAAATTCTGTTTATTCAAATTTCTCATGAAATTGCTGTCACTTTTAGGTTTGGAGTTTGTCTACTCACAACCTGATTCACACATTCTCAAACGAGCATGCTCGACAGTCACTCTTCAGAAACATAGGAACGGGAGTCATGCAAATCGAGATTGGTCCAGCAAATCACATGTTCTCGTGTGGAGCTGATGGAACAATGAAGATGCGAATCCTGCCAGATCGTTTTAACACAGGAAGTGGGAAGTTAGATATCTGGCAAAATGATGTTAGATTTATACTATGATAATAGTATTGTTACAGAGCCCTTTGACTCAATACATAATATATTTTAGTAGATCTGAATTTGTGTTAAGAGAACACTGGTGTCAACATGGAAATGTATATTGAGCTGAAGTCGAGTTTATTAATCCTTAATGCACTGATGCCTTAAGATTGTAAGCTTAAGAATTTTGTTAATTAAAACTAGGAATTATTAAATCTAAGTGTGTCAAAATGTATGAATGAAGTAATTTTATTGTACAATAAGAAATATGTTGCTGCTAAAAGAAAGCTTTTCTCTATGGATACAGGTTCCGGTATTTTTTTTGAAGTGTCAAAATGTACAGCGCTTTCAAGAGAATAAAATAGTACACGATACAATAATTATCTTTTTTATGCTTGTATTAAGAGTTTGTATACAATGAAGTTATCATTTGAACTGTGAGCATTCCTTTTTGTTTTGGCCTTGGGAAGCCCCTGAAATACAAGCTATTAATACTTAGTTTTGCTTAAACTCTTCAAACAAGAGAACGTAGCTGGTGTTCCAGGAGTTTGTGGCAACAGAGAATTAAAAACAAACTTGCACAGCATTTTGCAACAAAATGGAAAATGAAATGTTTATTTAAAAAAAACTTCATTTTGAACTAGATTTGTAAATATAACCCACTAAAGCTTAAATGGTTCTTCCACTAAGACAATAATATCAAAATTAATTATCTTTTTTGTGTGCAGATGCACACAGCCATGGGGAACAATAAGTAGTAACCCTTACTGCCAGTGCCACTTTGTCAGTCTAATAATGGATGTACTGTATTGCAGTCGCGTCAAGATTACTCAGTATCTAATTTAATAATCAATAACCCCCATGATGTGGGGAAATCATGGACACAAAGCTCTATCCTGTACTGTGCTGATGTGACAGTAAATGGTTTTAAAACATTATTTGACCTTAACAATATAATTAAAACTTCACTATAACAGTGTTAGAAAATATTTGAATGCTGCAGTGAGGCAGTAAATTCAACATGGACAGTTATCTTAAACATTCTCAGATGGAAAAGATTAATGATATGCAGAGTTGTTCTGTTTTTGTATGATTAAATGTTCAAATGCAATACTTGATAGAAAATAATCCAAAGCAGACTAATGGCTTTTCTTTCTGTCACCAAGAAATGTTGAAGTAAAAGCTGCATATTTATAAATTAGAATTGGTTATCCATTGATAGGATGATTAATGCAGAATGTGTTAAGGAGTAATCACTTAAATTTTGAGCCAGCGTCTTCAACTTCAGCATTCAATATTTACCTCAACATATGTTATGAATCATTATGATCAGCATTCCTATTTAGAAGCACACAGCATTTCCATTTTTCTGTTGTTTTAAAATGTCATTTTTGGATGTTTTCCATCACTTCAGTTAGTAATGAGGGTAGTATAACAGTTTCCTGTAGATTGACTTTATCGTCCCAGTGTCAGCTAAAGAGACATACAGAAATGAACACAGGATTACCTGGCCATTTTAATGGTTTAATTCCCTTTCCACACAAGGAATAGCTATTCTTGCCCACTTTCACTAATCAAAATTGAGTGAAATCAGGTATTCAGCAGATTGAAAAGCACAAAGCTAAACGTTTAGCTTATCAATCTATTCAAAGTCAAATGTCATTGGTCCGCCTTATAACCAGCTATTTTTGTGCGAGTCAGTTCACTTATTTTTAAAAAGGTAAGCACCTTTCATTTAGACCAGCCAAAGGTTCAATTAAGATTAGGGAATAGCAATGGTACTTTAGTCAAACAGCAGCTACTTCATTACAAGATCCAGATATCAATAATACTGCAATACAAATCCAAACTTGTACAGTTGGAAAACTTCCTCACATTGCATCAAATACTGGAACAGTTATTACTGCTTTGTGGGAAAGAAAACTATTTGCTATTATTACATGCACAGTCAATATTGGGAATAACCATTCTATGTGTAAAGGTCGTAATAGTTCATTTATTGTGAATGGCATCACCTTTTTCTATGGGTGTTATAACCTGGGTGTAAAACAAATAAAATATTTTATGGATTGCTTAGCAGAGAGGAATAAAATCATTAGTTTTTGCCATGGGTTCACTTTTTAATACTTATTTGGCATATGCTAGTGTGTGGAATATAAGACTAAGCATTGTCAAATGCACATTCATTTTAACTGATCACAGTTTAATGTACTTATTTATTTCATCAATTATATGAATTCTTGCTTTGCAAATATCTTACTAAATAGGCAGTACATGTAAGCATTTCCATTAATCTTGATATGTATAAAGAGCTAATTTAGTAGCATTTTTGTTTGTGTTATACTCAGGATGTTTTGTCTTTAAAACATTTATTTGTACAACTAATTTTACTGAGTTTGTTTATTTACAAAGTAAGAATACAACAATAGAAAGGAAAAATATGGAAGGAAAAATCTTCATTTTAATTGTGCAATAAATGTACTAATTTTAAAGAGTTATGTTTATGAAATGCTATTAGTAAATCTGAGAATTTTCTTCTTTACACTTTCTATGGAATATTCTGTAATTGATTTCAAAGAAAACTGCACTTGTTAATCATCGTCAATGACTTCAAATTGCCCAAAGTTTTTAGATTCAGCACCTTCTACAAGTGAAAATTAGCCTTCTGATTTGAATTATAATGAAAGAAATATGTAATCCCATCTTTGAAATTACTGGTGCTCAGCTTCTATTAGACGTTGACCACACTGACTTTTCAAACAAAATTGTCAATTGTGTTGTACTTAAATAATTGTTTCAATAAAACAGCTGCAGAAACAAGGAAAACATTTTGATGTAGTTCTTATTGAATGTGTAATATGGACCTTTCATTTGTTGTTGTAATTTATGTTAGTGTTTCTTTAAACAAAGCTTAGACACCCCATGTAATAGTTCTAAATAAATAAAGCTTGGGCTGCTGTACATACCACTGGTACCCCTTCCAAAATACTCTGTTCTTGAATCAAAAACTGAATTTAAGTTATTAAACAATGCATTTGTATTAACTCGGAGCCTGACTAGGAAGGCACATTTATTTATTCTTGAACACCAAAGTAGAGCTATTATTCATGGTGTGCATAAGTTAGCCCCAGTCTGGGATAGACCGTTGGTTGGATGTGTTTTTTTTTAAATCAGCCAGTTCAGAGTTGTTAACACACCCCTCTGGAGCAACTGGGACTTTAACCTGGGGCTCCTGCTTTAGAGATGGGGACAGTACCACTTCATCACGCAAGCCCTATCCAGGTGTGCAATTTTTTTTAAATCAACCTGCTCAGTAACATCGTTATGCACCTCAGAAACATATGGAAGTTGAACCCATTGCTTTTTTCTAAGGTAGAGACGCTACCATTGAACCACGGGATATTTCTTATCAACTCATTTAAATGTATTATGTCACACCTTTGGTGCAAGTAGAGCTTGAACCCAGGCTGCCCAGCTCGAAGATGATACCACCATTATCTTGGTATTTCCTTTGGAATCAGGAGTTATACACAAGGTAACTCTGAACAGGGACACTTCATTGCTCACATGTCCACAGCCAGTTTCACACTGGACCCAAGATCTGTTGCCTCCAGGTCACCTGACCAGCTCTCTTCAAGGGGCAGTGCCCATAGCTACTTAGGTAACACCTGCCACTTAATTTAAAATTATCACAATTGTACAGGCATTGTCGCCAACATGTATGTATTCAGGAATATTTACAAAAGCATGGTGACCATGGAAGAACAACCGCTCCTTTACACAAGTTGTTCTGTCCACAGAATACATTGACACGGTTAGTGTTTTGGGTTGGGGAGAAAGGGTTGGTGGGAAATGGTGGTTCCTAGAAGATTGTCTTCTCCCCTCAGAAACCTTTTTTTTTTTTTTTTTTTTTTGAAGCTCCTCTTGTTCTGCAGATACATCCCTCTTGCTTTTGTTGCCCTGTGGCACTGCTGTTGTCTTTTTTCTGGGTATGACCAACCCTGACTCAGAGACACATGGCTCAGTTGACACCACAGGTCCCAACCACACTGACTCGGTGTTCAGAAGGACTTGCCTCTACACCTCCCCTCCTCATTGGTGAGGGGCAGCACTTACAGCTGGTGGTCCACATGTCTCCTCCAGACCAGATCATCCCTAGTCTGCACCGTACATAATAATAGTCCTGTTTAAGCAACCACTACTGCTGTGATCCATTTTCCCCACGTATAATTCTGGCCAATACTGCCTCTCTATTTTGGATTACCCTTGACCTTGTGGTTCCTGACCATCTGTTCTCTTTGATTTTGCTCTACCATCTCTGCTCTCTTCTGGCTCCAGTAATTTGAACGTGGTTCTCAGCTGGCGATTGAACATTAAGGATGCTGGTGAACACTGGACTGTTGCAGGCGGCGTGTTCCTACATATGCTGAGGATCTTGTTGAATCACCATCCTAGCCACCCCGTCCTTTTTTTTCAAGGTTTGAAAGAATCTTTCTGCCTGGCCGTTTGTCACAGGATAATACAGAGCCAATTTCACATATAACTCTGTGATATATCAAGTGCTGTTCAGACACTTTGTACCACGGTTTGCGATGCTTGTCACTCACAACTTGTTTTGGGTTCCTGAACCTGGCTAATATTTCATCCTGTCAGTCTATCACTTCTTCTGCAGATACCAACATTACCACGACCTCAGGCCACTTGAAGTGGACATCGCAGTTTGCAAATCCCAAGAATGATCTGAGCTGGGACACATCCTCTGGTCTAGGGGCCCTCATGATAGTCTCCAGCTTCTTGGGTGACTCGTGTCGTCCTTTGCCATGGATTACGAGGCCCAGGTACTGTATAGAGTCTTTACAAAACTCGCATTTCTCTCTTTTTGCTTGTCGGCTGTGCTCCTGCACTCTTTTTAGGCGGCTTTCTAAATTTTTCAAATGCTCCTCTTTGGCTGATCCAGTATTCAAAATATCATCCAGACAACTCTGGACTCCCAGCAACCGACTGAATATTTGGTCCAAGGCCCTCAGGTACGGAGCTGGTGCTGATGTGATGCCAAAAGGAAGTTGCGAAGAAGTCCCTTTTGTGTCAGCAGCGGCTGAGATTCCTTTGCTACCGCCACGTGTAGGTAGGCCTGCAACAGATCCATTTTTGAAGATTCCTTTCCCCCTGCCAGTCCACTGACTAGGTCTTCTCTTGAGTGGAAGAGGGTATTGATCCACACTCAGGGCTGGGTTGACTGTGACCTTAAAGCCACCATAAATCCTCACCGTTTTCAAGATTCGAATGATGGGAGTGGCCCATTCACTGGTGGTTACTGGTTCCTATGCACCCAGGTTCAGCACCTGCTCCACTTCCACCTCCACTTTAGTCCGGGTGGCGTACGGCTTTGGACCCTTCACACACTCCTAAGATGAGTCTCTGGCTTTGGCTATAATTAAATTCCAACTCCTTTCATTTTCCCCCAAAGATCCTTTTGAAGACATCTTAGTACTTGTCCAAGGTCTCTTGCAAACCCCTATTTGACTCTGCCACCCTATTAACCACACCTTAATTTCTGTAACACAGCGTCTGAATAATGCAGTGTATTGGTCATTTACGACAAAGGGACAATCCTGCATACTGGATCCTTAACTGTCACCAGTGCATAGTCCTTCCGTGGCACCAATTGTTCCATGTATGCCCATAGTATAATCTAGGAAGACCTCAGTGGTAGTGCCCTCAACTTTTCCCTATGGACAGATTTGGACATCAGGGACATCACTGATCCCGTATGCACTCCTATTTTTGCTGTCTTCCCTCTACTTTGGGAAGATCCCAGAAATGATCAGTTTCACCCTGTTCCAACAATATGTTTAACCAAAACTCTGCTGACTTTGAGCCTTCAGAATTTTTTGCAGACCTCGCTGACTTCCTGTCTGCTCTCTAGCTGGCTGTGTAACCGTGATGCCTTGGCCTCAGGGTTGTTTCTTCCTAACTCCCCTTCTCTTGTTTGGGTTGTACCTAGCAGTTTCGGGTAATATGACCCACTCACTTACGCATGCAACACTGGGTTTCTGGACTGCAGTGAATACAATTCTAATTGACTCAATCTCTCCTCATATGCCAGTCTTACCTTCCTAGGTATTCAGTTGGTAAACCTTCACTGCACTGCCTCTGACGCAAAAACTTCCTTCCTCAGATAAGGAGACCAAAACTGCACGTAGTATTCTAGGTGTGGCCTCACCGATGTGTTGCATAATAGCAGCAAGTCATCCTTGTTCCTGTACACTCATTCTCTCACAATGAAAGCTAACATATAGTTTACCTTCTGCATTTCATAGGACTGTTTCACACTGTAGGGGTTCTATCAGTGCAACAAGTCCACACCGAACCTCGGAGTATCCCACCTAATCTACACTTCCTGGGACCCTACAGGCAATTTAGGTTGGCCAATTTACCTAGCCTACACATCTTTGGACTGTGGGAGGAAACCCACGCAGGCACGGGGAGAATGTTCAAACTCCACACAGATGGTCATCCAAGGGTGGAATTGAACCCAGGTCCCTGGCACTGTGAGGCAGCAGTGCTAACTACTGTGCTGCCCACGCTTACTTTTAGTGACTGGTGCAGGAAGACAGTCAAGTCTCATTGAACATTCCTCTCAATTTAAAGCCATTCAAATAATAATCTGCCTTCCTATTTTTGTTACCAAATTGGATAACCTCCCATTTATCCACATTATACGGTATCTGCCATGTATTTGCCCGTGCACTCAGCCTGTCCAAAATCACACTGTAACATCTCTGCATTCACCTCACAGCTCACCTTTCCACTCAACTTTTGTGTCATCTAGAAATTTTGAAATGTGACACTTTGTTCTCATTAAAATCATTAACATTTACTATGAATAGCTCGGTTCCTAGTACTGATTCCTACGGTACCTCAATAATGACTGCCTGTCATTCAAATAAAAAAAATTCTTCCTACTGTTTGCTGTCTCTCCCTCTTGCTAAGCCCTGCATTCCCCACCATTTCTGGTACATTATTTGTGTCCTTCTTTGTGAACACAGAAACAAAGTATGAATTTAATTTGTCAGCCATTTTTTTGTTCCCCATTATAAATGCCCCTGTTTCAGACTGAGACCTATATTAGTTTTCACCAATCTTTTTCTCTTTACACATCTATATCAAATTTTATAGTCAATTTTTATGTTCCCAGCAAGCTTACACTCATTCTCTATTTTCTCCTTAATCAATCCCTTTGGCCATCTGCTGGTCCTAAACTGTTCCCAATCCTCAGGCCTATTAGTTTTTCTCTTGCCAATTTATACGCCTCTCTTTTGCATCTAATACTATCTCTAACTTTCCTGTAAACTATCGCATGGTTGTGCCAAAAAGGAATAAACAATTTTTGTAGTTCATCTGTTAGCTCTTTAAATGTTTTCCATTGCCTATCCACTCCTTTCAGTAGCATTTCCCAATCCATCCTAGCCAACTCACACCTCATACCACTGTAGTTTCCCTTATTAAGGCTCAGCACCCTAGTTCCAGAATCACTAACACACTCTCCATTCTTAAGGAAGAATTCCCTCATATTATGGTCACTCATCCCCATGGCTCTCACAACTATATTACAAATCTTTTCTTTCTCATTGCTTAATAACTGATCTAAGATGACCTGTTCTCTAGTTTGTTCCTCAATGTATTGATCCAGACAACCATCTTACATACTCTCCAGGAGTTCCTCCTCTAAGGTCTTGTAACTAATTGGATTTGCCCAATACGTATACATGTCAAAGTCACCCATAATTACAGCCGTATGTTTACCACATGCATCGCTGATTTCCTGTTTAGTGCCATTCCCAGCATCACCACTATAGTTTGATAGTTTATATACCACCTCCTTGGTATTTCTCAATTCTACCCACACAGATTCTACACCGTCTAAACTAATATCTTTCCTCAATATTGTGTTTATATCCTCTTTAACCAGTAATACAACTCCACTGCCTTTTCTGTTTTGGCTTCCTAAATACTGAATACCCCGTGATGACCCTTAAGCAATGTCTCCAAAATCCCAACTATATCATACCTATTTACATCTATTCGCATGATTAATTCATCCACTTGATTTGAAATGGTCTGTGCATTCAGGCACAAAGCCTTATGGCCTGCCTTTTTAAAGTTCCTTGTCCAATTTTTTTACTGTAGCCTTGTTTAATTCTAGCCTTTGATTCCTCTGCCTGTCATGTCTCTTCCTCTTTCTGTCTTTTGTTCTTCTCCTTGATTCCTCTTACTCTGACTCCCTGCAGGTATTCCCATGTACCTACCAATTTCTATATCCAGGCTTTGATCTCATGAAATTTGCATCTGCTATTTGTACAAGTTTTGCTCTTCTTGCTGTCTGTTCTGTCATTCAGGGAGATTTGGCTATATTTGATCTACCTTTCCCCTTCAAAAGAATGTACCTTGACCAGAAATGAAATATTTTCTCTTTAAGGACAGCTCTGGATACAAACACAAACTTGCTTGTTAATCTTTAATTCCAGTTTATGTTGGCCAGGTCCACTCTCCAATTAACTATTTTCACACTGGATTGCTGTATACGTTGCATATTCTTTTCCATAGCTAATTATCTTAAATGACAGTATGAATACTGTTCCCCTATTGACATGTCTGATCTACTTGTCTTTCATCTCTCATCTGTCATCATCCAGGTCTAGCTATGCTTTGTTCCTTGCTGGATTGGAAACATACTCATATAGAAAATTCTCCTTATCACCAGAAATTCTTCCACTGTTTGGCCCTATAAATGAAGGTGAAGTTACCTTAGTCTTACCAGACAATAGGGCTGCTCTTTCATTTTAGAGAGAGGCACCAACAATTGGTCACCACACCTCAGGTAAGGGAAAGAGGTTAAGTAGAAGAGTCTGTGATAGTAACCTCAGCTGGTGCAGGAATTGAACCCACACTTTTGGAGGCTCTCTACATTGCAAACTAGCTAGCTAGCTAGCCAGCCAGCCAGCCAGCCAACTGAGCTAACCACTCCCCTTAGTGCACTGTAACTATCTCAGTTTATACTAGGATAATTGAAGTTCTCTGATTTTTCTGCATTTCTGTATCTGATTTTTCAGCATCTGCAGTTCTTTTAGTTTTTAATTAAAATCCTCCATTGTAATTACTCTGTAGTTTTCATACTTCTCTGAAATGCTCACCTCTAAATCTTTCCCAATAACTGATGACTTATAGGGCGCAGTCAGTCATGTGTTGGTAACTCTGTTGTTTCTTAATTCTAACTAAATAGATTCCGCAAATTACCCTCTTGGGAGATCATCTCTGCTGTGTGTTGGCCTAAAAGGTTAACTCCAAAGCCTTTCCATGCTTTTATCCCTGAAATAATATAACTGTTTCTGGGAGAAGTTAGTCAATTCTAGTTGCCTGCTGTAGTTGTTCCAATTTCTTAGCCTTTCCTCAACTTTTAATGTTCATGTAACTTAGGTTTGCCTGGTATCTTTCAGCGAATAACAGTGTCTCTTACCATATACAAGACAGTTAATCAATCTTAATCTAATGTATCTCATTCTCTTACTCATTCCTTGCATAACAGTAAGTGCCACTTCTACTGAAGATGCATCATTAGTTAACCCTTCACTTAATACCAGTAAGCCCTCTAGACTAGTACTATAAGAGTCAGTGGTAGTATTTCTACCCAAAGGAAATCCGAACAGAGCCCAATGCTAGCTGAGGACATCTCTTACAAGAAGCGATCTTATCCTAATCAATTCTGCTACCCCTCCACCCTTCTTGTTTTCCTTAAGTTTCCGAAACATCTCCTACCCAGGAATACTTAGCCCCCCGTCTGTTGTGTTTAAATGGGATCAACAGTATATCCATGATAGCATATCTTCACATGGTTGCAAGTACTTTCAGTTCACCAACATTTTTACTGAGCTATGTTTTTCCATACATATGTAATAGACATAGTTGTGGGCTTGTTGCAATCCCTCTTACTCTGACCACATTTAATACATGAACTATTTTTAGTTATTTGGGAGTCCAGAGCTTGAATATCACTGAAAAATGATGCATTTAATTGAAACGTTTAGTCTTAAGCTGATCAGGACAATTCACAAGAAATGCGAATGTAAACAGAAAATAACATTTATCTTGTATGAGAGGAGAATATTGCTTGGTTGACAACTGTATGCTCTTCGGTGGAGGCATTGCCATGGAGAATGCGCCACTTAATGATGACTGACAATTAACTGCCAATTTAAAATTGTTTAAATTTTAATCCAGGTAGTTTATAGATCATACAGTGTGAAAACAGGCCCTTCACCCCAACAAGTCTATACTGACCCTTGGAGCATACCACCCATACCCATACCCCTATAACCCACCTAATCTACACATCCCTGAACACCTGGGTTGGTGGTGCTGTGAGGCAGCAGTGCTAACCACTGAGCCATCATGATTTGTCAAAGCATTGCCCTGAAATGGACCAGAGAACGGTTGTCATTTATTTTGTTCAGTCGAAACAGGTGTAATATGTGCACTTTTTTTTTTAACTGTGTGCAAATAACACGTGTCTATGTATTAACGTAAGTTCTAACATCCCAGGACTCTAAAGCCCTCCTCTTACACCATTCTCTCCAGCTACCTATTCATCTGTTCTATTCTCTTACTTCCACACTCACTGGCCAGTACCACTAGATTACTACCTTTGAGTCTTGCTTGCTAGTTTTCTTCATTGCTACCTAAATCCTGCCTTCAAGACCTCATTCTTCTTCGACTTATGTCAATGGTACCAATGTGGATCACAACCTTTTGCTTTACATCTTCCCTCTCAGTGACATCTTGATCCTGGAACAATGGAGACAACATAAAATTCTGGATTCTCTTTTGCCACTGCATAAATGCCTGCCTGTTTCCTGAACCATCAACATGCCTCTCTCATTTGCTTTTTCAATCTTCTTCCTGACCCTTGTTCAGCAGAGTCAGCTGTGATGCCGTAGACTCTGCTCTGTCTGCATTCCTCGGAAAAAACGACTAATATAACCACATGCACAGAGAATCATAGTAATTTACATCAGAAGGCAATAATGTAGAAAGATTGGATAGGGTTACTTTCATGGCATTGAAGAAGCCAAGGGGATACCTAACTCATATGCATTAAATTGTGAAGGATTGAGACAGAGTAGCTCAGAGATAACTAGTCCCTTTGGTTAACCAGGGGTTTTGACTTAGGGTAAGAGGAAGGAGTGGATTTGAGGAGACAGTAGGAACTGCCGATGCTGGACTCTGAGATAACAAGGTGCAGAGCTGGATGAACACAGCAGGCCAGGATTTTCTGAAGATTTCTGAAGGAGGATCCAAACCCGAAACGTCAGCTTTCCTGCTCCTCTGATGCTGCCTGGCCTGCTGTGTTCATCCAGCTCTACACCTTGTTATCTAGTGGATTTGAGGATATTTTTGGGACTGTCAGCTGAAAGTCTGGCTGAGAGAGAAATTCTCATAATATTTGAAAAGCATTTGGATATGTATTTGAAAGCTCTGTAACCTATAAAGCTAAGAATCAAGATATAGAAAGTGGCATTCGGCTGATTGCTCTTTGCCTGCCAGCCCAGACAAAATGAGCCAATTATCTTCCTCCTTGGCTGCCAGAGGACTGGAGGGTAGCTAGCATTGTGCCATTGTTTGAAAAGGGATCAAATAATTACAAGTCAGTCAGCGTAAGCTTAGAGGTGGGAAAATTACATTCCAATACTTTTTCATGCCCTCGCTATGGTTTCTCAATTTTCTTATTAATTTTGCAATTACCTTTTTTATAGCCCCCTGGGATTGCTGCAGGTTTGAGCCCTTGGTATCAGTCATAAAATTTCCTTATTCTCTTTGTCCTCTCCTTTGAGGTCTTTTACATTCAAGAGACTGTGAATTTGTTAGTCCTATCCTTTAAAGGAACACACTTGTTCTGAACTCTCATGACATCTTCCTTGAATGCATGTCACTGACCTGGCTCCGGTTTACCTTCAAGTAACTGTTTCCAAACCTTTACAGCTAATTCACATTGCATTAAAATGGGCTATTTTTCCTGAATACCCTCAGCCATGTGGTCCTTACTTCAGGGGTCTCCAGTCAATCCTTCCCAGCTGTCCTGGGTTGTGTGCTCCTTTTTCCTGCTGATTTGTTCTCTGAGTTATTGCTGTCCCCAGCTAACTCCCTGTCACCATGTCTATCTCTTAGTCTTTGGCACTGTTATCCCACAGGGTCACTTTCTGACTCCTCCTGTCATCCCAGAGCAGCTCTGATCTGTAGTTCTCTGACAATGTTTTCACCAGGCTCTCTCCTTCTGAAGCAAAAGGAAGTTTGGAATCAATATCAACAAGAACACTTTCATAATTCATGACTTTGATTCTTGTCGTACGGAGGAAAACTACCTCAATAAGCCATTAAGCAAATGATATGTAATTAAATGTTGGTGGAAGTATTGTCCATCATTACAACCAAGTAAATTTGCAAGATATAATTATTTATGGGATGTAGGTGTCACTGAGATTTGTTACCCATCCTTACTGCCCCTTTAACCAAAAGGTTTGATAAACTATTTCAAAGGACAGTAAAGAATCAACCACATTGCCATGGTTCTGGAGTTACATGTAGGCCAGATCTTGTAAAGATAGTAGATTTGCTTCCCTATAAAATACATTAATGAAGCAGGTATGTTCTGACAACAATCAGTAGTCGTTGTCATGGCCATCATTGTTGAGACTCACATTATATTCCATGTTTATGATTTGAGTTCAAATTCCACCAGCTGATGCAGTGGGGGTTTGAACCCATGCCCCTCAAGCATTAGCCTGGGTCAGTGGTCCAGCAAAATTAGCACTACATCATCATCATCAAACTACCTCAAAAGGTAAGTGAGTACACACTCCACACATTCTTTATTCTAGACTTAGGCATCAGTCAGTCACATGCTGCTGGAATTTATTTCTCAATATGTTACTTGGAAAACCATCAATTCTCATTTACAAATCACACATGGACGCAGCCTAGAAGAGAGAACTGAAATTGTGTTCTGCGTTCATTTTCTTGATCTCAAGATATTCTGAAGTTCCTGGCCAATCTAACTGGAATATATCTAATTGTAACAAGGGGAATAATTCATGTAAGTAGTCACCTTGTTAGAATGTAATTGGGGTAAAACAATAGGTCCCCAAAGTGTTCCGATGAAGTCCTTTATAAGCAGGAGGAAAGGAATGTTCTCAGAGCAAGATGAGGGAGCGCTGTATAAGGTAATGGTTCTGAAGGGGTTAATGTTCCTGTAACATTGGCATCACCCATTCTACTGATAGCGCATAGTCTGTAGGTAGAGACAAGGAGATCTCCTCTAGTCTTCAGAAGGTCCAGATATACCTACATCAACTTTCTTAGGTCCTTGTAATTAGGCCTGACCAATTATTACTTATTTCTTTCATGTCACAACCCTTCTTGTTAATTTAAGAATAATGCCTGTTCTGTAGATAGTCCAAAGTTCTTATTTAATTCAAAAGTATACTTTATTCTCAAAAAAATCTTTGTATATATACATTGTCACAAAAGTAGTTTGGTTCTGTACAGTAGCATATCGAGGAAACAAACTAACATTGGAGTGTGACTCTATCGAAACAAACCCAAGACTTCTCTTACACATTCAAGACTATATTGACATGCATTGGAGAGTCCGATAACTGAACAGACCCCCATTTAACTTTGGCAGGAAGACCTCAGACAGTGTTGTTTCCCCACTGTGCCCTGGTAGCAGTTGCCCCAAGCTTCAGTGCATCCCTCAACATGTAGTTTGGAACCTTAGAATGTGCCAGTCTGCATCTCATGGCTGAGGTCAGCTCCTTGCTCTGGAAGACCAACAAGTTTCACGCAGACCAAAGAGCATCTTTTACCAAATTGATAGCTCTCTGGGTGCATCTGATGCTTGTCCAGCGTGTGTCCCAGGGAGCAGACTGCAGAGCACAGAGTCCTGCATCACGGAGCTGCTCAGGACAAACCCTGACAAAGACCATTGCATCTCTATCCAAACTTAATTTGCAAAGGCATGTTCCAGAAAGAGGTGTGTGACAGTCTCAAACCTGCCTGCAGCTACTTCGAGGGTAGCATGTGCTGGCAGAAACCGACTGGGCGTACGTGAAGGGCGTATGTGCCCAGGTAGTGCCTTTCTCACCACTAGCCAGACGAGATACTCCAAGGTGGTGTTTTTTCTACCAAAAGAAAACAAAGACAAAGGAGGATTAGTGGCAGTGAGCCACCTTAAACAACCCCTACCCAGTACCACATACTGATAGAGCAGGCAAATGCCAAATGACAAAAGTGACCATTTGGGAAAATACCACAGGAAGTGTCTCTGTTTTTAAGATTTCTAAGCAAATCGTTTAGAATTTTACCAATTCTTCCCTTTTCATAGACTCAACTGCAAATTAGTGGGTCGTTTATTTTTAGTGATTTGGACCAATGGGATCCTCCAAGAAGAAATCAGCTCATTACCATCTCACATCTCAGTTCCCAAAGGCAGCGAAGAAGAAAAGGGCAAAACTTGATGTAACGAGGGCAAAGATAGTAAGAACTGCCGATGCTGGAGTCTGAGATAACAAGGTGTAGAACTGGAGGAACACAGCAGACCAGGCAGCATCAGAGGAGCAGGAAAGCTGATGTTTCGGGTCTGGACCCTTCTTCAGATCTGTTCTGAAAGATAAGGCAATCATCATGTTCCCCCTTTCCTCCTCTCCTGTTGTGGGAACCATGCTTCTGGTTCCAGTGAGACAGTGGGATCAGCATCCTTGCAGTGAAAATTCCAGAACGTATAAAGAAATAGCTTCTTTGTGCCACAATAGACTCATCTTTATTTGGATTTATTCTCCAGAGGAAGAATGCGTACAGCGCTTGGGAGAGGATGAAGAGTTAGTGTCTGAAGCCTATGCATTCCCACTGTCCGTAGAAAACCTGATGAAGCTGTTGTGAAGCTGCACTAGTCTGGATGAAGTGAAGACCAAGGGCAGGAGATCCGTCCACTTGCTATCTCTCAGCACTGTTAGAGTTTGCTTTGGGGTTGAAAAGAACCCATTGATTGTAAGGTTCATTTTCATTTCAAATTTCAATGTTTTCACAATGTTTATCAATTGAAATGTTAAGATTACTCAGACTGGCAACATTTCAAAATTGTGTTTTTATTCATTTGAAACAGTACTCACCTTTAAGAATGTTTAATATTAAAATAAGTTTAAATATTTTTCCTCAGGTTATATCATCAAATTGTTGGAAGTTGAAACTGAAGTTTATGGTTAATGTAAAATGTTGTATTTATTATTGTTTATTGTGTAAATATATGTACCTGTTTTTATGAAAACTACATTGCAGTAAAACTCATGTAATTAAATAAGGCTGCATTTGTCTTCAGTGTACTTCCTCTAGAATGGTGTTCATTCAGTGAATGGAAGCACCAAATGAAATGTTCTGACTGCCCATTCCTCTCCGAGTCTTGCCTCCTGTGTACATGCTCTGTCGACTGGCTTCAGCACCATAGGTAATGATCTTTACCCTAAATTAACTTTCTTTGAGTGTATTAAGTTCTAAGTCTTGCGCCATTCTCTAATTGTGCAGTGCAATGATAACTGTCCTTGCTGCTTTCTCAGAGGAGTTTTGGAGGACCATCCACGGTCTCCCTCAATATTTGAAGTGGCTCTTTAGAATTCCAATTAGTCCTATCACCTATCTGATGGAAGAATGTACCCGATTGATGCCTCTCTCTGGGGTTACAAAGAGCCATAGCAGTCCTAGTCATCTTGTATTCAACCACTGACTAAGCATCTATCCCAGTATATGTGTCCAATTATTGACAACAAAGGAAAATCTCAGTGTTGTAGCAGACATCCCATGTGTTGTGTGTTGACTTTTTAAAAATTTATTCATAGGATGTGGGCATCACTGGCGAGACCGGTGTTTATTGCTTATCCCAAATTGGCAATTTCCTGAACAATTGCAATCTTTGAAGGGTACGGACACCCACGGTATTATTATGAAAAGAGTTCCAGGCTTTTGAACCAGTTACAGTGAAGGAAAGCAATATAGTTTCAAGTCAGGATGGTATGTAACTTGGAGGGGCACATACAGTTAATGGTGCGCTCATGTGTCTGCTGGCCTTACCCTTCAAGGTACTATAGGCGATAAGTTTGGCAAGTGCTGGCAGAGAGGACTTGGAGTGTTACTGTAATGCATCTTGTAGGCTACACGCACACGACTGCTGAGGTGCATTGGTGGAAAAGTGAACGTTGAAGGTATTGGATGTGGTGCCAATAAAATGGGCTGTTTTGTCCTGTTTGGTGTCAACCTTCTTGAGCATTGATGGAGTTGCACTCATCCAGGCAAGTGGGGAGTATTCCATCACACTCCTGGCTTGTGCCTTGTATTTATTAGACAGGAATTAAGAAAACAGGAGGTGAGTAACTCATTGCAATGTTCCTAACCTCGGACTTGCTCTTGCAGCCGCAGTATTTGAATAGACAGGTACTATGTACGCTACAAATCAATGAACATTAAGTGATAACCATTTCCAACCTAGTAACTATTTGGGTTCTGAATGTCAGCCTTTATTGTTGCATGTGTTTTCTCAATAGTATCCAGCATTCCATAAAAATATCAGGGAGGGTTAATGCTCCACTGGTCGGACTGATGTCTTACACAATGGAAGACAGCTATGGTTTTTGGAGGTCAATTATTTCAGTGCCTGGATAGTTCAGCGGGAGTTCCTTAGGGTACATTTTCTAACCAAAAACAGAAATCAGAGTCAAAGGCAAAGAGTCAAATAGCATAGAAACAGGCCCTTCGGCCCACAATGTATATGTTGAACAACAAACATCAAACTACACTAATTCCATTTACCTGCACTTGGCCTATAAACTACTACATCCTGGCATTTTAAGTGCTCATCCAGATGCTTGTTAAATGTTGTGTGAATATCAGCCTCCACACTCTGTCAGGGCACATGTTCCACATTTCTACCACACTCTTGGTGATTTTTTTTCAGATCTCCTCTAATTACTTATTACTCTTATTACTCACCTTAAGAGCAGGAAAGCTTGACGTTTCTGGGAAGGATCTGGGCCCGAAACGTCAAGCTTTCCTGCTCCAATGATGCTGCTTGGCCTGCTGTGTTCATCCAGCTCCACACCTTGTTATCTCGGATTCTCCAGCATCTGCAGTACCTATTATCTCTATTACTCACCTTAAACTGTTTGCACTCTCCATGGACTTACCATCCTATTAGCAAACAGTCCACAGACGCTTGTAGGCTCCGATGGGTTTCTGTATCCCTGCTTTTCAGAGCAGTAACTTCAAATACTAAAGCAGAAATTGCTAACAAAACTCAGCGGGTCTGGTAGTGTCTGTGGGAAGAAATCAGAGTTAACATTTTGAGTGCGGTGAATCTAGAGCAGAACAGAGCAATTTCCACTTTTGTCTCAGATCTCCAGCATCGGCAGTGCTTTGGTTTATTTTAGTCGTAACTTCAAATCACTGCCTTGCAGCGCTTCCCTCGGTTTTTAGAGAGTTTTTTAAAAATCCATCACCAGCAGCAAAGTCTGTTCTGATGAATCCTCTTACCCCCTAGCCATACCAGAGTATGTCTCCTGGAATCTGTAGCTGGCTGCAACTCTGACTGGGGATTGTCTCCTTCGCATATCCTACTGTTATAGCTCAACAAGTCAACAATTATTTCTCTTCATTGAGCAGCAGGAGGTGCTGCTGGAACTATCTGTAATATTCACTGATCTGGACAGAAACCTGGAACTTGACTTGAAAAATGGCTTGGGGGAGGGGAAAGGGATTCTGAAATAAATAGGAAGAAAGGGGGAGGCGGATAGAAGATGGATAAAGGAGAAGATAGGTGGAGAGGAGACAGACAGGTCAAAGAGGCGGGGTTGGAGCCAGTAAAGGTGAGTGTAGGTGGGGAGTTCAGGAGGGGATAGGTCAGTCCAGGGAGGATGGACAGGTCAAGGAGGCGGGATGAGGCTAGTAGGTAGGAGATGGGGGTGGGGCTTGAGGTGGGAGGAGTGGATAGGTGGGAGGACAGGTTAGGGAGGCAGGGACGAGCTGGACTGGTTTTGGGATGCAGTAGTGGGGAGGGGAGATTTTGAAGCTTGTGAAGTCCACATTGATACCATTGGGCTGCAGGGTTCCCAAGCGGAATATGAGATGCTGTTCCTGCAACCTTTGGGTGGCATCGTTGTGGCACTGCAGGAGGCTCAGGATGGACATGTTGTCCAAGGAGTGGGAGGCCGAGTTGAAATGGTTCGCGACTGGGAGGTGCAGTTGTTAGTTGCGAACCGAGCGTAGGTGTTCCACAAAGCGGTCCCCAAGCCTCTGCTTGGTTCCCCCGATGTAGAGGAGGCTACATCAGGAATAGCGGATACAGTATACCACATTAGCAGATGTGCAGGTGAACATCTGTTTGATGTGTAAGGTCTTCTTGGGGCCTGGGATTTTGGTGAGGGGGGAGGTGTAGGGGCAGGTGTAGCACTTCCTGCAGTTTCAGGGAAAAGTGCCAGGGGTGGTGGGGCTGGAGGGGAGTGTGGAGCAGACAAGGGAGTCGCGGAGGGAGTGGTCCCTCCAGAAGGCAGGTAAGGATGGGGAGGGAAAAATATCTTTGGTAGCGGGGTTGGATTGCAGATGGCGGAAGTGTCGGAGGATGATGCGTTGGATCCAGAGGTTGGTGGGGTGGTATGTGAGGGCGAGGGGGGTTCTGTTTTGGTTGTTATTGCGGGGAGGGGGTGTGAGGGATGAGTTGCAGGAAATGCGAGAGACACGGTTGAGACCGTTTTCGACCACTGAGGAGGGGAAGTTGCGGTCCTTGAAAAACGAGGACATCTGGGATGTCCGGGAGTGGAATACTTCATCCTCGGAGCAGATGTGGCAGAGGCGAAGGAATTGGGAATAGGGGATGGCATTTTTGCAGGAAGGTGGGTGAGAGGAGCTGTATTCTAGGTAGCTGTGGGAGTCAGTGGGCTTGAAATGGATATCGGTTTCCAGGTGGTTGCCAGACATGGGAATAGACAGGTTCAGGAAGGAGAGAGATGTGTTAGAGATAGTCCAGGTGAACTTAACTATGGGGTGGAAGGTGTTAGTGAAGTGGATGAACTGTTCGAGCTGCTCATGGGAGCACGAGGCGGCGCCGAAACAGTCATCGATGTAACGGAGGAAGAGATGGGGTTTAGGGCCAGTGTAGGTACGGAAGAGGGATTGTTCCACGTATCCTACAAAGAGGCAGGCATGGCTTGGGCCGATGCGGGTACCCATGGCCACCCCCTTTGTCTGTAGGAAGTGGGAGGAATGGAAGGAGAAGTCGTTAAGGGTAAGGATGAATTCAGCTAAGCGGATAAGGGTGTCAGTGGAGGGGGACTGGTCGGGCCTGAGGGACAGGAAGAAGCGGACGGCCTTTAGGCCATCTGCATGGGGATTGCAAGAATATGGGGACTGGACGTCCATGGTAAAGATGAGGTGTTGGGGACCAGGGAATCGGAAGTTTTAGAGGAAGTGGAGGGCATGGGTGGTGTCACAGATGTAGGTGGGGAGTTCCTGGACCAAGGGGGAGAAAATGGAGTTGAGATAAGTGGAGATGAGTTTGTTGGGGCCGGAGCAGGCAGAGACAATGGGTCGACCAGGGCAGTCAGGTTTGTGGATTTTGGGAAGGAGATAGAAACGGGCGGTGCGAGGTTGGGGAACAATGAGGTTGGAGGCTGTGGGCGGGAGGTCACCTGAGGTGATGAGGCTGTGGATGGTTTAGGAAATGATGTTTTGGTGGTCGGGGGGATGGGGTCATGATCAAGGAGGCGGTAGGAGGAGGTGTCAGAGAGCTGGTGACTGGCCTCGGCAATGTAGAGGTCAGTGCGCCATACTACAACATTGCCTCCCTTGTCTGCGGGTTTTATGGTGAGGTTGGGATTGGAGCGGAGGGAGCGGAGGGCTGCACGTTCTGTGGGGGAGAGGTTGGAGTCGGTGAGAGGAGTAGAGAGGTTGAGGCGATTGATGTCTCGACGGCAGTTGGAGATGAAGAGGTCGAGGGAGGATAAGAGGCCTTGGGGTGGTGTCCAGGTGGAGGGGGTGTTTTGGAGGCGGGAGAAGGGGTCAGTAGGGGGAGGGTTAGGCTCACGGTTAAAGAAGTAAGTGTGGAGGCGGAGGCAGCGGAAAAACTGTTCAATGTCCAAGTGTGAACGGTATTTGTTGATGTCTGGGTGGAGGGGGACAAAGGTGAGCCCTTTACTGAGGACTGACCATGCGTCCACAGTAAGGGGTAGGTCTGGGGGGATGGTGAAGACTCGGCAGGGCTGGATGCTTCTGTATCCTCGGGAGCTGCTGGCGGTGGGCGGAGTGGCGTGGGAACACCTACGCTTGGTTCGCAACAAACAACTGCACCTCCCAGTCGCGAACCATTTCAACTCCCCTTCCCACTCCTTGGACAACATGTCCATCCTGAGCCTCCTGCAGTGCCACAACGATGCCACCTGAAGGTTGCAGGAACAGCATCGCATATTTCGCTTGGGAACCCTGCAGCCCAGTGGTATCAATATGGACTTCACAAGCTTCAAAATCTCCCCTCCCCACTACTGCATCCCAAAACCAGCCCAGCTCATCCCTGCCTCCCTAACCTGTCCTTCCACCTATCCATTTCTCCCACCTCAAGCCCCACCCCCATCTCCTACCTACTAGCCTCATCCCACCTCCTTGACCTGTCCGTCCTCCCTGGACTGACATATCCCCTCCCGAACTCCCCACCTACATTCACCTTTACTGGCCCCAACCCCGCCTCCTTGACCTGTCTGTCTCCTCTCCACCTATCTTCGCCTTTATCCATCTTCTATCCGCCTCCCCCTTTCTTCCTATTTATTTCAGAATCCCCTTCCCCTCCCCCATTTCTGAAGAAAGGTCTAGACCTGAAATGTCAGCCTTCCTGCTCCTCTGATGTTGCTTGGCCTGCTGTGTTCATCCAGCTCTACACCTTGTTATCTCAGATTCTCCAGCATCGGCAGTTCCTACTATCTCTTGAAAAATGGCTTGCTTTGCCTCTTCGCCTGGCAATGTAAAATATATTAAGTAGAAATACTAATTACAGTTAGTCCCCATAGAATGTTGATTCAGTTAACATTTTGCTTTATTGTTATTAATAATGTCAGTATATCCATTTAACTTTGCCAGTGTAACTTTAATGTCTTTTGCCACAGACGTCCCTTTCTATGGCCCATATGCTCGCATGAACTTTTCACCAGAGCTTCTGTTCTTGCCCTCAGTCCCAATTTCCCCTAGTGCCACACTCTCCAAGCATTGCATCTGCCCTGGCTGTGACTGCTGCTTCCCTCTGGCCTTTCCCCCCAACTCAATCTCCCTCCCCCCTCCACCTCCATGCACTGTCCCCTGATCTTGCTCCCTGGCTTTTCCTTCTCTGCCATTCTTCAACCTCCAACTTTGCCTCTCTCCAGCAATGATCCTTACTCTTGTTCTTATTCTCCCATCCAGGTCTCATCTCCCACTCCTTGTCCTTACTCTAACCAACACCTCTTCTCCCAACTTTTGATGTGAACTTGATTGAAGGGCTGGGATCCAGCTACTGGCAGACATCGGACAGTGCAGGTAGTCACGAGACTTCAGTTGATACCTGCACTGACTGACATCTGCCATTAGATGGAGCCTGATCATTCGAAAAATATGAATGGTGAGTACTGTTATTTATTGTAGATTGGACTTATTTTACGTTTCGTGACGCATTTAGTCCAAAAGAACTTAACTCTAGCCTGAATATTGATTCCTATGGGAACCTATGATTCACTTAAAGTTATGATTTTCAGGAACACACAAGTTTATGTAAGAACTTACATGAGATCCTAGATCCCAGCTCCCTTTGATGCTACAAGTGGATGGACCATTTACAGCACAGCTGTCTACATCCCTTCAAAACCTTTCAGGAAAGCTGGGGAACTCAGGGACTGCTTATTGCAAAGGCTGAGACTGTGGTCATTGTCTGCACGCAAACTTACATCTTCTTCTCAGTAAAATAATCCAAATCTTACTTTCCGATATTATAAATACCATAATTCTAAGAATATCCCGGGTATCTTTGTCACAACCTTTGATTATGCTTCTTTTTTTCAATTCTATTTATTTATATATTTAAATTTGATTCAAACAATCTCCTAACTTTTTCATTTTTCTTTGCTAATTATCCTAAATTTATAGTTACTGACTTACAAACCATGAGGAATATAGACATACAAATGAATCAGGAACAGAAATAGGCCATTCAGCCTGTTGAATATGTTCCTATTCAATAAGGTTATTAGCCATATCAATATGGCAAAGAACAAAAACAAAGTTGCAGGAAAAGCTCAGCAGGTCTGGCAGCATCTGTGAAGGAGAAAACAGAGTGAACGTTTCAGGTCCGGTGACCCTTCCTCAGAACTGATGGTGGCTGGGAAAACGTCAGTTCATATGCAGAAAATAGGGAGGTGGGTGGGGTAGGGAGTAAACGATAGGATAGAGCCCAAAGAGAGACAAAGACAGTTGGACAGACAAAAGAGTTGCTAATGATCAGGCTGGGAGGGTGAGTCGTTGTTAATAGGGACTGTTAGTGACTAACAACAGGGGGTTTGTAATGGCATGCTATGTGGTAACAAGGCCTGGTGTATGGGGTGGGGGGCTGGGACATGGGAGAGTTTAGGCTCTAAAATTATTGAATTCAATATTGAGTCCGGAGGGCTGTAGGGTCCCCAAGTGGAAAATGAGGTGTTGTTCCTCCAGCTTGCGTTGGGCTTCACTGGAACACTGTAGCAAGCCAGAGACAGGGATATTGGCCAGGGAGCAGGGTGGTGCATTAAAGGGGCAGGTAACAGGTAGTTCAGGGTCTTTTTTGCGAGCAGAATGTAGATGTTCTGCAAAGCGGTCGCCAAGTCTACATTTCGTTTCCCCCAATGTAGAGGAGACCACATCGTGAGCAGCGAATGCAGTAGACTAGATTCTTGGAAGTGCAGGTGAGGTGTTGCTTCGCCTGGAAGGTATGTTTGGGCCCTTGAATTCTGGGAGGGAGGAGGTAAATGCGCAGGGGTTGCACCTTCGCTGGTTATGGGGGAAGGTGCCGTAGGGCTGTGGGGAGGTGTTTGGGGTGATAGAAGTCTGGACCAGGGTGTCCCGGAGGGAACGGTCCCTGCGGAAGGTGGACAAGGGAGGGGAGGGGAATATGTGTCTGGTGGTGGCATCTTGCTGGAGGTGGCAGAAATGGCGTCTGATGATCTTCTGGATGCAGATGCTGGTGGGATGGTAGGTGAGGATGAGGGGAACCCTATCGCTGTTGCGGGAGGGAAGAGAAGGGGTAAGGGCGAAAGTGCGGGAGATGGGTCAGACCTGGTTGAGGGCCCTGTCGACATCGGAGCTGGTGAATCCTCAGTTGAGGAAGAAGGTGGACATTTTGGAGGGTCCCTTGTTGAAGTTGGCCTCATCTGAACATATGCGATGGAGGAACTGAGAGAATGGGATGGAGTCTTTACAGGAAGTGGGGTGTGAAGATGTATAGTCCAGGTAGCTGTGGGAGTCAGTGGGTTTGTAATGGAAATTAATGGCCAGTCTATCCCCAGAAATGGAAACAGAAATGTCGAGGAAGGGAAGGGAGGAGTCAGAGATAGACCAGGTGAAAGTGAGGGCAAGGTGGAAATTGGAGGTGAAATTGACAAAGTTTTCCAATTCCAGACGAGAGAGGGAAGCAGCACTGATGATATCATCGATGTATCAGAGAAAGAGTTGTGGGTGGGGGCCGGAATAGGACTGGAACAAGGAATGTTCCACGTACCCCACGAAGAGACAGGCATAACTAGGGCCCATACGGATACCCATGGCAACCCCTCTTACCTGCAGAAAATGAGAGGAGTTGAAAGAGAAGTTTTTGAGGGTGAGGACAAGCTCGGCCAAGCGGAGGAGGGTGGTGGTGGGTGGGGACGGTTCAGGTCTTTGCTCCAGGAAGAAGCGGAGCGCCCTAAGACCATTCTGGTGGGGAATGGATGTGTAAAGGGATTGCACATCCGTGGTAAAGAGGAGGTGGCTGGAGTCAGTAAACTGGAAGCTTTGAAACCGGTGTAAGGCGTCAGATGAATCATGGATGTATGTGGGTAGGGATTGGACCCGGGGGATAAGACTGAGTCAATGTAGGAAGAGGTGACTTCTGTGTGGCACGAGCAGGCTGAAACAATGGGTCTGCCCGGACAGTCCTGTTAGTGGATTTTTGGCAGGCGGTAGAAACAAGTTGTGCGGGGTTGGGGGACTATTAGCTTGGAAGCAGATGAGGGGAGATCACCGGATGAAATGAGGTCTGTAACCATAGTGGATACAATGGTCTGATATGCCATGGTGGGGTTATGGTCCAGGGGAAGGTAGAAGGAGGTATCTGAGAGCTGGAGCTTGGCCTTCTACCTGCACTTGATCTTTTCATTGAGAACTGTCGACGTGACATTAGTCACCTCAATTTCACCGCCCCTCTCAACAAATCCAACCTCTCTCCCTCCGAACTGACTGCACTCCGTGCACTCAGATCTAACCCTGACTTTGTCATTAAGCCTGCCGATAAGGATGGTGCTGTTGTTGTCTGGCGTACTGACCTCTACCTTGCAGAGGCTGAGCGCCAGCTCTTAGATACCTCCTCCTACCTCCGGATCGTTACCAACTCCTTCGTCTGTCCAACTATCTTTGTCTCTCTTTGGGGTCTATCCAATCGTTTACTCCCTACCCCACCCACCTCCCTATTTTCTGCATATAAACTGACGTTTTCCCAGCCACCATCAGTTCTGAGGAAGGGTCACCGGGACCTGAAATGTTAACTCTGTTTTTCCCTTCACAGATGCTGCCAGGCCCGCTGAGCTTTTCCAGCAACTTTGTTTTTGTTCTTGATTTACAGCATCCGCAGTTCTTTCGGTTTTTATTAAGGTCATGGTTAAGCTGATTATAGCCTTAAAGCCACATTCTCACCTACCCCCAAAAACCTTGGTAAATGAGGTCCCAAAGACAGATTCATACCCAATATCACAGTTAGCAGACTATGTTAATAGTGTTGATAGTGCCTTATTCCTTTGTAGGATTGATTTCTTGAAAGAGTACTGGCAAGAACCATTAACATTATAGGTTAAACAAATATCTACTTTTGTTGCACCAAATTGGTTATTTGAATGTCAAGTGATGCCATATGGGTTAAAGAATGCTGCTACTACATTCCAGAGGCTTATGAATCACATCATCACTGAGATTCTTAACCGTGTAGTTTATTTGGACAATGTTGTGGTGTATAGTAACACATGGACGTTTATTAGAGCATTCAGCAGCTAATTGCACGGCCATTGGCAGGCAGGCAGGCAGGAGCTTTTGTCATTAATAAATGGTCATGATCCCACAGATCAATCTCTTACTTGTTGCCCGCCAGATCTCCATTTGTAAACAACCCCTGGCTCCTGGTCGTCTGTAACTTGGCTTTCCCCACTGCTTAAATCAACAGCTGCGAAACAAGTAGAAGATCTCTTTAACTAACTACAGTTGGCTGGTTTGGTGAAACATTTAGCCAAAAGATGTATTTCAAAAAGCAAGAGTAACCTATCTAGGACATATTGTAGGACAAGGACAAGTGTTGCAAAGGTCAGTGAAAATGAAGTTTCTAACAGAATGCCCTGCTCCTAAAACTAAATGAGAAATCATGAGATTTTTAGGAATGTGTACATTTTACAAGAGGATTGTGCATAATTTTAACACAATAACTATCTTCAATACATTTGGTGAAGAAACAAGTGAAAACAGTATGGCCAGTAGATTGCTAAGCAACCTTTCAGAAGGTGAAGGCAGTCCTAACCTAAACCAATGTTGTCACCCTGGCATTTTCCAACGCTTTCAAAATAGCAATTGATAGTAGTCACTTTTTTTTTCGAGGAGGTGGAGGGAAGTGCAGATTCGTCGTATGGTGATGATTCAGAACTAAAGAAGCCAGTGGGGGTACTTCTTCAAAATCTAAATCACTGTCTGAAGGAGTATTTTACCAAAGCAAAATAGACTTGTTGTCGGCTCTTCAGTACTTTGAAGTTATATCTGACATGGTAACGAGGAAATACGAATTTAAAGTTTTTGAGAAGATTTGGGTTGCGGATGAGGTTGTAGACTTGCTCGCTGAGCTGATATGTTTGATTGCAAACGTTTTGTCACCCTGCTGGGTAACACCGTCAGTGCACATCCAGTGAAGTGTTGGTGTTCTGTCCCGCTTGTTATTTATTTGTCTCACAACACCCATAAACGGAGCTGCATCAGAACGTTATTCAAATGAACCACAATACACTGCAGCAACCCAGAATTGCCTCAAGCAGAACAGGAGCACTTGTATGGAGTTTTTCAAAGGAATGGATACCCAAAAAGCACAATCCACTGTTACCTCCGCAACAGACCACAACAAGAAGCCACAATACAGCCAGACACACCAGTCACCCTACCGTACATCAGAGACATATCAGAGATGACCACAAGGCTACTCAGACCCCTCGGTATCAGGGTAGCCCACAAACCAACAACCACCCTGCGAAAGCTACTGACGAACGTAAAGGATCCCATACTCACAACCAATAAAACTAATGTAATATACAAAATACCATTCAAGGACTGTGAGAAACATTATAAAGGCCAAACTGGAAGAAAACTGACAATAAGGATACATGAACACCAACAAGCCATCAAGAGACATGACCAATTTTCACTGGTCTCAATACACATGAACAAAGAAGGACACAAATTCGAACAGGACAACACATCCATAATAGCACAAGCCAAACAGAGACATGCTGGGGAATTCCCGGAGGCCTGGCATTCCAACCGGAACTCCATCCACAAACACATTGAACTGGACCCGATACTCAAGCCACTGAAAAACAGAACCGGAAATGATGCCAACCACCCCAGCAATCCAAGGCATATAAATAACAAGCAGGACAGAACACCAATGCTTCACTATAGGCACACTGATGATGTTACCTAGCAGGGTAGCGGAACGTCTCCTATCAAACACATGGGCTCGGCAAGCAAGTCTACAACCAAAATACTAGTTTATGCTGATCATAATCCACAGGCCTTCCTGAACAGTTTGAGTATTTTCTCGCAACCACTGAATGTAAAGATTATTCAAATTGCTGGACAAGGCAATTTCAGATGTATTGTCCTGAGTGTAAATGTTCAATTAGGTTAAGATATAAAAAGTACTCAGATGACGTTGGAAGGAAAGACGGATGTAATCTTTTGTTGTTTGTGTATCACAGATCTAGAAAGGAATGCATTTTTGAAATGGTGGTTTGTTGTTGTTAAGGACGGAGGCATGTAAAGACATTATCATTTGATTTTTCTAAATTGTTGATTATGGACTGAAGTGGAAAAAGAATGGTTTAAAAGCCAAGGATTTTTGAAAGATTGCTACACTTTTAAGAACAAGTTCCCTGACACTCCTTGCTAAGAGCTGTTTACACAGCTGTTGGTTCAAGAAGTGGGTAAAGCCAAGTTACAGACAAGCAGAAGCAGGGGTTGTTTACAAATGGAGATTTGGCGAGCAACAAGTAAGAGATTGATCTGTGGAGTAATGACCAGGTCTTAATGACAAAAGCTCCTGCCTGCCTGCCAGTGGCTGTGCAATTAGCTGCCCATAGCTGAACAGCTTGGACGTGTGAATGCTTAGGGCAGAAGCCATCCAGAATGCAGGGAGCCATTGTTGCTCTGTCATAAAGGACTTCTCAAACCTGAACTTTCTTTTATTCATTCATGGGGCGTGGGTGTCACTAGCTTGATCAGCATTATTGTCCATTCCTAATTGCCTAGAGAGCAGTTAAGAGTTGACCACATTCCTGTGTGCCTGGAATCACATGTAGGTCAGGCCAGGTAACAATGACAGATTTACTTCCCTAAATGACATTAGTGAGTTAGATAGGTTTTTCTTGACATTCGGCAACTGTTTCACAGTTATCATCATGCTATTTTTAATCTTTCCAGATTATTATTGAATTACAAATCCCGCCACATCACCTACCATTGCTGGTTTATTTCTCATTATCAGTTGCTGTGACTTAATGAATAAGTGTATAAATATGAATCAGTCACCCTGTGTTGCTTGCAAACAAGCGAAAGTATCTGAAGAAGAAAGATCAAGAAGCAACATTTTGATCAGCTAAAGAATCATCTCAGCAAACCCTACGGACAGGGACCACTGAACTGCCTTCCCCCTCTTTCTCTTCATCCATTACACCCATTGTTTTTCTTTGAGTCTGTATGTACAGGAGGAATTGTATAAGTGGGTTAGAGTTTTGACGAGAAAATAGATATGCTCCAATTTATAATTATTTATCTATAGTAAAATTCTATTTATTTGTAATAAATGGTAATCCCAATTTAGTACAGAAACCATGTTAAATTTGTCAAATTCTATGTGTTTTAAATATAATCTTTCACTTTGTGACGGCTCCTGGAGGACTTCTAGAACAGCACAGCATGATTTTCAGCTCGCTTTCCCATTGAAAGGCTGACATGCAGTCATACAGCACAGAAACAGACCCTTCGATCAAATTAGTACATGCTGACCAAGTTTCCCAAACTAATCTAGTCCCATTTGCCTATATTTGGCCCATATCCCTCTCAACCTTTCCTATTCATGTACTTATCCAAATGTCTTTTTAAATGTTGTAACTGAACCTGCGTCGACTACTGGCTCTGGCAGTTCATTCCACACACGAACTACCCACTGTGTGAAAAGGTTGCCCCTCAGGTCCCTTTCTCCCTTTAGTTTTGAACTTCCGCACGCTAGGGAAAAGACGTTTGCTATTCACCTTATCTATGCCCCTCTATGATTTTATAAACTTCCTTAAGGTCATCCCTCAACCTCCTACACTCCAATGAAAAATATCTCATCCAGCTCAGCCTCTCCTTGTAACTGAAACACCCCATTCCTTTGACATCCTGGTAAATCTAATGAAAACAGCCCCAGCTCCTCATAATTCCTAACCCCTAATAGTACCTTAGTACGGACTTTGATCACGAAAAAAGGCGGGTAGCTCTTGAAACGATCACGTTAATGATCAAACTTGTCCCCAAATGTTTCTTTTTACTGATTTTGATGTCTCTGTATATATTATTGCTTGTTTTCCCTCGTCTTCAACCTGGTGCTGCCTATGCAGGTGCCGTTACTTATCCCAGTAATTCCTTGTGCTAAGTCAGTAAAAGAAAAATGTCCAGACGTTCAGAGGCAATTTAAACCGTTTTATTCTGAACATGAACCAGTCCTGCCTTAACATCCCTCTGCTGATTGGCTGGAGGCGGTCCCGGCTCTTTAATATCATTGGTTCATCGCTAGTCTGTTTCTAATGTACCACGATGATTGGTTATTCTCCTTGTCACTCATCGAACTTAAGCTTCGTGGAGTTTGTTGTGTGTCTGTATTGGGTCCACTGTGTGTCTGTAGTTTGTCTGTGTTTGGGGTGGTGTGTGTAGTGTTTGTGCAGTGGGGCGTGCATTGTGCGTGTGTCAGTGTTAGTGGGGTTTGCTGTCAATGGATATTCACGACAGGAAGCTTACAGAGCATTGACGAGACTCCTAGTACCTGAGCGGAGCGCGGGGTAAGTTCACTCTTTTTGGTCAACTCTGACACTTGTGTGTGTCCGATGCAGGTTTGTGAATCCCCCAACAACAGAGCACTGAGTGCCTGGTTATAATGACACAAGGACATTCTCCACAGTGTGCCATTCTATTAGGGTTTGCCTCCCCACTCTCTCTCGGAGAGCAGGAACTCTGAGCTCGGACTGACTCCGGGCCACGAGAGGGGATACCGTGGGGCCTCAGCGAGCGAGCAGTGAGTGCTACATCTCCAACAGCGCACACTTGGCAGCTACAAACCTTTCCTGCTTTTACATTCTGGATGTGGAACAATATGCAGTCTAAAAGATGTCACAAAGACCCACCTCCCTTCCCCCCCCCCACCTCGCCCCACTCCAAACACGTTGCGTTATTGACAATTTTGCAATACTGCCAGAACCGAAACGACACCTTTTCATAAATTTAAATCGGCATTTGTTTTCGCCGCAGCTGTCGAACTGTCCCCCTAAGTAATAGCTGTGGGAGCTAACGGTGTCCTATTATGAGTGACTGTTGCCCCAACTAGAAGATCATTCGTAAACTTCTGACCAGAAGGTAATATGGAAACTGATGTAGTTCTGAACTTCAGTGGGGAACACTGCACTTTGTGCGTGTGGAAATAAAACAAAACCCAGAAGTATTTTGGCCTGTACGACAATAAGTTTTTTACATGAAGGGTATAACCAACTAATAAAGTCGTGTTTTTGCACAGTCAGACTCTATAGCTAATCAACACGAGGGTCGGTGTGGACTCGATGGGCCGAATGGCCTGCTTTCACACTCTAGATATTCTGTGAACACAATTACAGCGTAGTGGAATGGCTACAGCACTGAAGGCCATTTGGTCCACTGTGCTTAAGCTAGCTCTCTATAACAGCTACTCAACTATACTTATCCTTCCCCACCTTTTCCTCTAGGTCTTTTTCGCCCTCTTCAGAAAGTTATCCTATTTGACAGTCACAACACATGATACCTCCTGCACTGTCGGCAGCATATTCCAGCCCCTAACCACTCACTGCGTAAAAAATCTATTCCTCACATCAGCTTTGATTCTTTTGCCACCTTCTGTAGATCTGTGCCTTTTGGATTTTGATCTTTTTGCTGTGAAGACCTTCTCTATCTCCAATTTTCAGATCTTTCGTGATTTTTTTGAAAACTGCAATCAAATCCCCTCTTAGCCATGACTTCTCAAAAGACAACAGCCTCAGGTTTGCCAATCGATTCCTGTAACTGAACTTCCTAATTTCTAGAACCAGTGCTTTCGATCATGTATGTCAGTATTGACTGCCTTCTCATTCTGCCTTGCTACCTTGATGATTTGTGCACATAGACCCATAGGTGCCCCTGCTACTACAGCTCCTTTGTAATTGCATCATTGGATGAATTCCCCCTTTCCTCATTCTTCCACCCATTCCACTAGCCTGTCCTTGTCCTCCTGAAGCCTATCATTACCTTTCTCACAGTTCACAACATTTTCAAATTTAGTGTTAACTGAGTTATGAAATTGAGCCCAGTACATCCAAGTCTAGATTGAGAAAGCCAAAAATAAAATTTGTTTATAAAATAATTTTATGTAATAAAATTGGTCCTGAGAAATTTAGTTATATTTATATAGCATCTTTGATGTAGTAAACATTCCAAGTCATCTCACAGCAGCACTATCAAACTAATTTCTTCATAAGAAGGCATTGAATAGGTGACAAAGAGCAACTAGGGATGAGCAATAAATGCTGGTCAGCCAGTGATGCCCAGATCCCATAAATGAATAAAAAATGACCACAGACTTGGTAACAGAGATTTTAAGGGGCACCTTAAAGAAGGGAGAGGAAGACATAGCCAAAAACAAAGCCACCAACGGTGGAGTGATTAAACTCGGAATGTTCAAGAGGTCAGATTGGTGCAGAGCAGAAATTACTAAGGGCTCATGGAGGTTCCAAGATAAGGGGCCAGCTTCAGAGTGATCAGAAAGCAAAGCTGAGCATTTAGAAATGGAGACATTGCTGGACCAGGAGTCAATGTTGTTCAATGAGCCTAGGAGTGAAAGAGATTAAGAACAGTTGGGAGGTTTGGATGAGTTTCAGCTTATGGAGGGTTGAAAATGGGAGGCTGGCCAGCTAAATGTTGGAATAGTGAAGTGTGGAGATAACAAAGGCATAAATTAGAGTTTTGGCAGAAGGTGGGGCAGATGCTGAAAGAGCACTGTTATGGAACCGGTTGTAATCTTGGTGATGTTGCAGATATGTGGTCAGAAGCTCATCAGAGGATCATGTAGGATGCTGAGATTGTGAATAGTCTGCTTTTGTCAGCTGTCAGGTTCAATTACAAACAGTGACCCACTCAGAGGGATGGAGTCAGTGGCCAGCGAATAGAATTTGCAGTGGAGACAAAAGACAGTGGTTTCAGTCATCAAAACATTTAGTTGGAGAGCAATCATGCTTATTTGGAAGTGGGTACTTGACAAGCAGCATGGCAAATCAGACAGTAAAGAGTTGAGAGAAGTGACAGGAAGGTAGAGGTAGGTTCTGTCATTATGCGTGAAAAGTCTTTCATTTTGTTTCTGGATTATTTTGCTGACTGTACATGAGAAGTGGTGATACTCAAGGATAGACCTTTGGAGGGCTCCAGCAGTAACAGTGCAGGACTAGCACAAGAGCCAGTTGCAGATAGCATCTTATCCATGGCTGAAGAAATAAGAATGGAAACAGGAGAAATCAATCACTTAGGATAATAGCAAGTTTAAAAAGAAACTTTTGTTAGTCTATGTCAGATGAACTTTGACAGCAGCGTTCCATATTTCTTTCAACCTGCCCATGATATGATTGTGTCTTGTGGAAACATAACTGGTAGGAGAAAAAGCTGTTCAACATAAGGTTGTTATTTTCTGAATGTTCATGAATGAATGTGACTGCATGCATCATTCTAATGCATTTTATTGCTGATTGGTCCATTTTGACATAAATAAAATAAATAATTCTGAATGATAAAATGGAGGAATGGCACTCATCTAAGGGTGAATATAGCCTGGCTTGTTAATCTGTGGATGCTAGCTGTGCCTTGGTTACTGTTATTGTTAGTATTGTACACGTGATTAAGTATCATACAGTTTGGGACATTTATATACCGAGGAGTGATTATCTTCGTTTTAACTGACTAGAATTCTCTGATTCTATGAAGAAAAATGTTTGTTCTTTTCTGTTAAGAATAATTTTTGTGTTTTGTTTCTGTTTATGATTTTCTTAATGATACTAATAAGGAATTACTTCCATTTTGTTATTTCTATTAAGCTTACTAGATTCAAATCAAAACATGTGCATTTAAATGCACGAACATATCTCCCACCACCAGGCTTTATATTTATAAACAGTGATAGAGACAATGAGCTAAATCCCTGGCCAGATTGTCTAATTTTTGCTTTCAAACAATGTAACTTGCATACCCTACGTATATCATATCATGATGGTGGAATGTTTTCGTGACCCTGCCAATTTTTATAGATACACAGGAGAAGACATTCTATCTGATGCATCATGACTTAGTATGGTAACTGCTCTACCGAGGGCTGTAAGAAAGTTATGAGTACAGCCCAGTCCAACATGCAAGCTAACCTTCTATCCATTGACTCCATTCATACTTCTCGCTACTTTGGGAAGGAAGCCAATATCATCAAAGACCCCTCCCACCTTTGTTATAATCTCTTCCAACCCCTTCCATCGGGCAAAGATACAAACACTTAAACACATGTGCCTACAGGTTCAAGAACAGCTTCTTCCCTGCTGTTATTAAACTTCTTAATGACCCTGTGCATCTTCTCTGTGGCTGTAACATTTCATTCTTTGCTCTGTTCCATTACCCAAATCTACTTTGTATGGTATGATCTGCCTGTACTGCATGTAAAACAAAACTATTCACTGTACCTAAGTACGTGTAACAATAATAAATCAAATCATTTTACTATTACTACTTGAAGACTTTATAATTAGTAGCAAATTTTAACTATTGAATAAAATAAAACAAAGGACTGCAGTTGCTGGAAATCTGAAACAGAAAGTGCTGGAGAAGCTCAGCAGGCCCTGACAGCATCTGTAGAGGTAGAACCAGAGTTAATGTTTTGAGTCCAGTGACCCTTCACCAGAACTGGAAGCAGCTGGGAATGGGTGCTACTTATACTGATGACATAGGGTGAGGTTGGGGAAGGAGCAGAGATGATGCTGAGAGAAAGGAGAGGCAAACAAAGGGAATGCAGGTGATAAACCAAGAAGGAGATAGATGCTGCATTGGGAGCGAATGAGAAGTGTGAATGAGTTGACTGTGCTGGGAGCAACCCATACAAAACAGGAGCTTGGCACGTGGAGCTGGGTAACAAAAAGGAGGAGGTGTTCGTGTTCTGAAATTGTTAAACTCAATGTTGAAATCTGAGGACTGTAGCATACCTCAGTGGAAGATGAGGTGCTGTTCCTCCAGCTTTTGTTGATCTTTGCTGGAATACTGCAGCAGGCCTGAGACAATGTTGGCCGGGAACATGGTGGTGTGTTGAAATGGCAGGTAGCTGGAAGCTCAAGGTCATTTTTATGGTAAGACCATAGGTGATTGGCAAAGCATTCACCCGTTCTGAGTTTTGTTTCTCCAGTGTAGGGGAAATTACATTATGAGCAGCAACTATAGTAGACGAGATTGAATGAAATGCAGATAAATTGCTGTGTCACCTAGAAGATTTGTCTCTGGCCTTGGGTGATGAGGAGGATGGAGGTAAATGGGCAAGTGTTGCATATTCTGCAATTGCATGCAAAGGTACCGTGGAGGTGTGATAAAGTGTTGATAGTGAAGGAGAAATGTACCAGGACATTCCCTCTTTGTTTAAGTGAAGTTAAACAAGAAGGTGGAGAAAATGTGAACACAGTCAGCATGAGAGGTGAGGATGGCCGTATGAACATTTCAGATGAGGCCTAATTTTGTTTTTAACTCATTCATGGGATGTTTGTGTCTCTGGGAAGGCCAACATTTATTGCCCAGCTTTGACTGTCCTTGCACATGGAGAATCAAAAGAATGTTTTGATAAGGCAGGGTGAGAGGTTAGAAATAATGCAGCCAAGGTAGGCAGCCTTTATTCAGTTCCCTTGTTAAATACTGTAGTACATTTTATCTTTAAGTTCCGTTACAAATTTTGGTGTGAAGTATATGGCACCACAGAGGTCTACAGCACAGGTAAATGCCCTTTGGCCCATTGAATCTGTTCCAGTCCGAAACAATTGCCTAACTGTTGTAAATTTCTCACCAGTTCCCATTATAAATGTGCACATGGGAATTTATAAAACAGAATGTAGTAAAATATTGAGAAAAAAAATTACACCACTGGTATTATTTCAAAAACCTAAACACAGAGTTCATATAAATATGATTTAAATTTACCTACTGAATTGCATTTTATCTTTTAATGCCTTCTTTATGTTTTTACTTTCAAGGCTCCAGCTTCTCTCAAATCTCTGGGCTTTGATTAGGTTTTTTTAATGTCAGGTAGACAGTTGAAACTTATTGCAACTTCCTTTTGCATTTTGAGCATGTGCGTTTTGCAGAATTCCCCCAAGTACGTATCATCAGGAGTGAAAGAATAACAGGAGGGTTGAAGTTTCAATGTATTTTCAAACAACTTATAAAGAAAGTAAAGATCGAATCATCAGTAATTTCAGCCCAGAAACATTTGTTATTGTGGCTTATTTCATGATTAGAAGTGAAAAAAGTGTATTTAGAGAGATAGGTTACTGCGTATTAATGTTGAAAGTTCAGTTCACAATCATTTCCCTTCACAAATATTTTGTATGGCTTAGGCAGTTTTGTTTTAGAAATTGTAAAAGTGAACTTTTGAGTATTAAATATGACACTTTTGTTTATATTTTTATAGGAAACTTTGCTATTGAAATGTTCACATCTACCTGCATCCGAGACACATTGCATACTTGTAAATAATACTTCAGAATACATAACATTTCTTTTAAAACAGAGCAGAAATTTTAAAGTTGGATGCCTTTATCACAAGAATAACCTGATGAAATTGATGGGCTGGCTATCTGCATCATGTATGCTTTGTTGGAACTTGGCATTGATCAGTCTAACCAGCAATTGTTAAATCAAAAGGCTTTCACAATTAATGTTGTGGAGTCCAGAAAATCCACGATGTTGCTTCTAGCCAGACAGAGATTCATTTTTCTTGCAATGCCCACCTTGGTGATCACCTCTATATTCACCAATGCTACCCCTCCCCAAAATATACTTGGACTGTCTGTTGATGGAATTTAAATGAGGCCTGACCACAGGGGACAGGAGTAGGCCGTTTAGTCCCTCAAATGTGTTTTAAATTTTAGTTAAAACATAGTTGAGTTGTATCTGAATTTTTATTGCCTTCCTTGTGTGTTTTTTTTTAATTCACTCGTGGGACACGGACGTTATTGGCTGGCCAGCATTTATTGCCTGTCCCTAGTTGCCCTTGAGAAGATGGTGGTGAGCTACCTTCATGAACCACTGCAGTCCATCTTCTATGGGTTGACCTACATTGCCCTTAGGGAGGGAATTCCTGGATTTTGACGCAGCAACAGTGAAGGAGTGGCAATATATTTCCAAATTGTGATGGTGAGTCATGATGGGAACTTGCAGGTGGTGGTTTTCCCATGTATCTGCTGCCCTTGGCCTTCTTGTTGGAACTGGTCATGGGTTTGGTAGTGTATTTCTAAGGATCTTTGGTACATTTCTGCAGTGCATCCTGTAGATAATATACACGGCTGCTACTCAGCATCAGTGGTGTAGGAAGTAGATGTGTTGCCTGTCAAGTGTGCTGCTTTATCCTGGATGGTGTCAAGCTTCCTGAGTGATGTTGGAGCTACACTGATCTGGTCAAATGGGGAGTATTCCATCACACTCCTGACTTGTGCCTTGTAGATGATGGACAGGCTTTGGGAAGTCAGGAAGTGAGTTACTGTCCGTAGTATTCCCAGCAGGTGACCTGCTCTTGTATTTATGACTAGTCCAGTTGAGTTTCAGGTCAATGGTAAACCCCCGGGATGGTAACAAGGGAGGATTCAGTGATGGCAAAGCATTGAATGTCAAGGGGTAGTGCTTTGATTGTCTGTTATTGGAGATGATCATTGCTTGGTATTTGTGTGGCATGAATGTTACTTGCCACTTGTCAGCCCAAGCACGGATACTGTCAAGGCCTTGTTGCGTTTGGACACGGACTGCTTCAGTACGGGGAGTCATAAATGGTGCTGAACATTGTTCAATCATCGGCGAACATCCCCACTTCTGACCTTATGATGGAGAGAAGGTCATTGATGAAGCAGCTGAAGATGGTTGGGCCTAGTATCCAGTGTCTCCAAACATTTCTTAATGTCATGTGGAGTGAATTGAATTGGCTGAAGACCAGCATCTGTGATGCTGGGGACCACTAGAGGAGACCGAGATGGATTATCGACTTGGCATTTCTGGCTGAAGGTTGCTGTGAATGCTGCAGCCTTCTCTTTTGCACTGATATAGTTGGGCTGTTCCATCATTGAAGACAGGGATATTGTGGAGCCCCTTCCTCCAGTAAATTGTTTAATTGTCCATCACCATTCACAAATGGATACTGCAAGACTGCAAAGCTTAGATCTAATTTGGTTGTGGCATTTCTTAACTCTGTCTATCACTTGCTGCTTAGGCTATTTGGTGTGCAAGTAGTCGTGTTTGGTAGCTTCACCACCTTGACACCTCCGCATCAGGTTATGCCTGGTGCTGATCCTGGCATTCTCTCCTGCACCCTCCATTAAACCGGGGCTGTAAAACAGATCCCATCTGGAATACTGCATTCAGTTTTGAGTACAGCACACAAATACTATGTCTTTGGAGAGAGTGCAGCAGAGATTTACCAGAATAGTATCAGAACTGAAAGAGTTAAATCCTGAAGCCTGACAAATTGGTCTACATTTTTATTCCCTTTCGCATTGAAGCCTGAGAAGAGGTCTGATTTGAGGTATTTTAAGATGACTGAAGTATTTGATTGGGTAACTTTGGCAAGACTATTTCCTCTGATCAAAGAGCCCAGAACGAAGAAGCTGTACGTTAAAATTAAGGCCCGGCAGCTCAAAACTGCCAGGAAACATTTCACACAGAGGGTAGGACAAATTGGGAACTGACCTCTCTGAATACTGCTGAAGCCGTGTCAATTGAAAATTTCTAAACCCAGTTTGATACTTTCTGCACAACACAAGTATGACGAGCCAGCGAACTAGACGGCCTAGTGGTATGACTATTAATCCAGAAACCCAGAGGATGTTCTGAGGAGCTGGGTTTGAATTCTGCCATGAAGGTGGTGGAATTTGAATTCAATTTAAAAAAAGAAAAGGTCTGGAATTAAGAATCTGCTGATGACCATGAAGCCATTGTCAATTGGTGGAAAAACCCATTTGGTTCACTCATGTCTTTTAGGGAAGGAAATCTGCCATCGTCACCTGGTCTGGCCTTCGGGCTGCCCGGGGGCTTTGCTGATTGAGTTCTGGGCTGATTGTAGTTAGGAACCGGTGACAGCCTGAACATTGTAGCTGCTGCCTGGTAGTGCCTCTTCAGGAGTCTGCGGCACCCTTTCTTGTTGAGGCCACTACCCCCACCGCTGTGTCCACTCAGGCCATCGTTCGATGGGGTTACTCTGCTAGTTTACCTCCTCACCCCAGCTGATGGGATGTCGGTCGTGGCTGGAGTCGCTGCTGGAGGGTGGGGGTTGGGGAGAGGTAAGTGGAAGGTGATAGCCTCTGCTGCAAATGGAGTTTGGCACCTCCCTGTGATATTTCACCAGGTGATGGCCGCAGCGTTCCTTGTGAGCCCTGTTATCTTGGGGAGAAAGAAGAAGGGCAGTGCAACTGAGCTCCTACATGGCCGGGCCTGTAGGCCCAGGGATGGGAAGGGGTTCTACTGTGCCCTGTTGGCCTGGGGAGTGGATGGCTATCCAGCTCAGGGGGAACTGCTCCTTCATATAAGGAAAGGCAAGTCCTGGAGGCAGTAACAGAGTGGACAATCGCAGCTGTAGTCTGCTGCCTTCCTGGTGAAGACCCTGAGGAGCAGTGAAATGGGAAGAGGCTGCAAGTTGTAAAACTGAGAACCGACTCAATTGTGCGAGGGAGGAGAAAGTCATGCCAAAATGGTGTCAATTGAGTGAGGCAAGGTACTGGGGTAAGTAAACAACATTAAAATTAATTTCATTACTGTCAGTGAGGTTTCTAGTCCTAACAACTTAAGTGCCATTAATATGACCAACACTAAAAAGGGCAACATTGTACATTGATTCTTGTACATATGACTTTCTTTCAAATAAAACAAGAAAAGCGGTATAATTTTATATTTTGTAGGATGCCGAAACAACCAGTGCTTTTCAATAAGAAATGCCAAGGTAGTCTTTGAGGAGTTAATTAGTTGTTATCTCTTAATTTTGACATTGTACATAAAAATATAAATACCAAAGTCCCTTGTGGTGATTTTGTCATAAAAATGTGAACAGCATGTGATGTACTACAGCAGCAAAGCATGCTAATGTGAAGTAAGATCACAAATTACATGTGTCAATGAATGAGGCTTTTATAGTATGTGTTTGGATGAGCGTCTCTGTTTTGATTCATTTAGGACTCCCTTTGATTATAAAACTGCTGTGTTAGTATGAATAACATGGACACACAGTAAGGTTATAATAAGAGTTGAAATGTGAATTGTATTTCTTTAAACTACTTAAGTTGTTTGTCATGGTGTGGCCATGTGCCATCATTTCAACCCTTCTACAGACTCGTTTTTTGAAATCAATGTTTACATGAGGCTCCATTCACTGTGATAGATAATGTATGCAGATTATTAGTCAGTGTATTGAATTGCATTTCAATATTTTCTTCAAGATGTGGCAGTTTAGATCGCACAACTGGATGTAAAAGCAAATTTGTATGAGAAAATCAAAATGTGTAGCCCAGAAATTTAGAACTGGAAACTCTGTGATTTTTGTCACTGGCTGTACTGATGTAGTTTTCCACAATGTAGCCTGTGTTCATTCTGGATAAAATGGCCCATAGGGCTTTTATGTAGGATATTACATTAAAATGTTATTGATGCTTCAGGTTTCAAGAGCATTAATTAATTATTTTTGATACAAACAACATAGTTGGTATTTTGTAGTGGATGTTTTGCTGCTGATTGCCCATGTGTAAAACTGTACAAATCTGTAGTGTGTAACAAAAGGGCAGCTATCTCTTTTTTTTTTCATTCATTCATGGCATGAGGGCATCACTGGCTAGGCCAGCATTTATTGCCTGTCTAGGCAATATTGCCTAGAGGCCAGTTAAGAGTCAATCACATTGCTCTGGGTCTGGGTTTACTTCTAGGCCAGACTAGGTAAGGATGGCAGTTTCCTTCCCTCAGGGACATTGGTGAATCAGAAGGGTTATTCTCAACAATTAATTCTTGTCATCATTAGACACTTCATTCCAGATATTTATTGAATTCAAATTCCACCAGCTGCCATGGCAGGATTTGAACCTGTCCCTGGGACGCTGAATTAATAGTCTAGTGGTTATACCACTAGGCCGTTACCTCCCCCTGTTTAAAGCATTAAACTTGTATGCTGCAAACATTCAGTATGTATCTCCCTCTGACGTTATGGCTGTTTCAGTACCAGAATGGGTTTATACTGTACGAACACACTTGTTGTGCAGATCATGCTAAATGCTGTTTCAGATAAGTGAGCAGAGTGGGCACTGGGTGTGGGTGACTGAGTATGCTGTTTGGGTAAATAGTGGTGTCAGTCAGTATTTCACAGTGATTTGACATAAGGGAGGCCATTTGAGACCTCGATGCAGTGGCCAGTATCTCCTTTTAACCTCACACAGCACTATTATCAACTACCTTCAGGTTTAATTGCTTATTCATATTATTAGCTGCTGTTGAACTAGTAAGTGTTTGGTGGTTTGTACTGTTATGTAAAGTTACTGAGATCTACATAGTAATGTGTGACATTGGCATTGATGCTGATTTTGAGGTCTCTTGCTTCTGGTCCTGATTGCGTGCTAGTTTACACCCCCCTTGACCTGCAGCATGATGGTGAGACAGAGGAGGATAAACTGCTGGAAGAGGAAGACAGAGAAGGGCTGTCAGTAGGAGACAAAATCCACTCAGAATCTTCGGGGGCATTTCTCCAACCTCACCCGAGGGAACAATATGTGCTCAATCAAGTCTGCTGCCTGTTGTAGGTAGACTTTGACAGTGAGGATGACATGGCCTTGATTTTGTTTGCATTGACTGCCTTCCAGGCTCCTGCAGGTGATACTTCCAACATCATCCAGTGCTCCAATGTTATTTCATGAGGGAAACCATTGAAGCTCTGCAGGGAAAGAGAGTTGAATATATTTCATATTCGTTTACAAAAATGGAAGCAGCAGAATGAACACCACAGCTTGTCCAGAATTGCAGGTTTTCCCAGAGCATGCAAGGCACATTGCCTGTACACACAGCTCTGCAGGTGCTGCATATAAACTTTAAAGATGAACCACAACAGGAAAGGGTTACACTTTCTCATCATTAGCTGCTGTGCGTATTCAGTGCATCCAGGAGGTGAGTGCCCAGTATTTTGGCAACAACCAAGGTACCATCAGTATTTGAGGTACCATGTAAAACCAAAGGAAGCCAGTGTTATCTGCTGACCACCAACGATCATCACTCCAGCGTAATGCATGCGTGTATGAGCAGCATATACATTTTATACTATATGTACCTCAAGATCCATGAAGTGACACACAATGTACTTGAATTGATCAATGAGCAATGTTTCCACTGCCTGGACCGTTCTCTGGAAGCACATGCACTTTCCATAGCAGACATGCAACCATGTCCATTCCCTGCTGGTTAGTAAAAACTGAAAGAACTGCAGATGCTGTAAATCAGGAACAAAAGCAAAGTTGCTGGAAAAGCTCAGCAGGTCTGACAGCGTCAGTGAAGGGAAAAAACAGAGTTAACGTTTCGGGTCTGGTACAGTCTGGAGGAAGGGTCAATGGACCCAAAATGTTAACTCTGCTTTTTTCTTCACAGATGCTGCCAGACCTGCTGAGCTTTTCTAGCAACTTTGCTTTTGTCCCTTCTGGTTGGTTGCAGTCAAGCAGCACTTCATCCTGTAAGAGAAAGAGAGGAATGTCACTTGAGTATGGTGCAATGTGATTTGGCAAAGTCTTTGTCATGGTTGAATAGCTGACAACTGTGAGATGTGGGTGTGATGCTTGCAACACTGTGAGGATGAGGTAAAATTATATCATGAGATATGGGTCAGAATGGCTAGAAATTATTGGTCAGTAGGTGGAGGGATGGCGTTGCATTGAACAATGTGTGAGACTAGTGGTTCATTTTGTGGGGATATGACATTTGGCATGCAACATCATCTTTGCAGTATCTCTAGAAAGCTGACTGATGCTCCATGGATAGAGGATCATTCTATTCCTATATCAAGATCTCTAGCGCTATGTCCAAAAATATTGTTGCATGCTCTGTTCTACCATATTCACTGTTCTTTATTGCTCAGATACTCTTGCCCAGTCACTTCCAGTATTTGCTGCAGCCAGAATGCACTACCCATTTGAGAAATCTGGGCTGGCTTTAAGTAGGGCATATTGGCTTCAATTCCTGTGGCCTTTGTTTGCCAATGGGCATACTGGTTAATCGTAGAGCCACTCAGCAGCACCTTTTGGCACACTGTGGTTACATGTTACAATGAAGCATGAAGATCGGATACTGCCTGCATCAGAAGAAGATAGAGTGGGTTAATTGTGTATCATGATCCCTGTGCCTGTTTCAGGGAACTTTCCAATTTTACACCCTTGTAGAATGAACTGATTTTTCACAGCATCCGGATTGTCAAGACTAACTAGAAAATTTTATTTTAGAAGAAGCTAGCCAAGAACACGATCAAGGTAGAAAGGAACAAAGAGGAGAAGTTTAGAGAATAGGGAAACCAGTAATGGGGGAGAAGAGGAGATGGGAGTGGGAAAGGAAGGATGAGTATTCTGCACATGGATTGGTGTTCCAGTGACATTCTGTCCAAATTCCAGTTATTCTAAGGCAAAATGAATCTTCACTTTATGGACCAACAGTTGTAGACAAAGAGAGGTAGGCTTCCAAATTGTTGTAGTGCAGGAGAAGGTAATTTAGCATATCGTTACAATTTAGTGCCATTTGACTCTCTTTTCCCTGCATCCTTGCATGTTGTTCTTATTCAAATAACCATGTAATGTTTTCTTAGGTTTGTTGTGGTACAGTGGTATTGCCCCTACCTTTAGGCCAGAAGGTCCAAGTTCAAGTCCCGCTTGCTGCAGACATGTTTCATATCATGTCTGAACAGGTAGTTATTTTAAAATCAACAATGCCATCTTGAATGTCTTAATTGACCTGAGCCTCCACCACACTTCCAGCAAGTGCATTCCAGACCTGATACAGTTGTGCGAAAAAAATATTTTTTCTTACATAAGTTATTTGCTAACATAGCAAATCTGGAAAATGTTGGATGGTGACCACAAAGATCCAGGCAAGATTTTCCAAGTCCTAGAGATCAGCATAAAGTCAGGACTGATTTCAGGATTCATTGGCTTGAGTTCATGCCATTACTGTCACCAGCCAGGTGAAAATATCAGTCCATTTCATAAATAGAGATTGACACAGCAAGCATGGGATATGATTTCACCAAATGGAAGAAAGACTGACGAAATTAGTCATTGCCTCCGCACCTATCAAAACTTTCCAAACCCTGGTCAAACTGCGCTGGCAGAAGGTGGATACTTTTTTTCCAGATAAAAAGTTGACGTGAACTTGTGTGCATTATACCATATGTTACAGATATACAAATTAGGAGCAGTAATTGTCCATTTGGCCCTTCAAATTTGCTCCACCATTCAAAAAGGTCGTGGCTGATTTTGTTTGTGTATCGAATTGCATTCCCATTTACTCCCTATTGATTCTGACAAAGGGTGACTGGATTCAAAACATTAACTCTGACTGAGATAACAAGCATGGGGCTGGATGAACACAGCAGGTCAAGC
>JAHRHZ010000012.1:57596025-57615988 GCA_024137785.1 Ginglymostoma cirratum
AACCCTTCATCAGAAACCCTTCTGATGAAGGGTTTAGGCCCGAAACGTCAAGTTTTCCTGCTCCTATGATGCTGCTTGACCTGCTGTGTTCATCCAGCCCCATGCTTGTTATCTGGGCCAGCAATTGGAGTTTTCCAACATGAAAGCAGCAACAGGATGCCCTTTGTGGTAAATGTAGGAGAGAGTTCTTCAGGGTGAAGCCATTCTGTTTCCAGGTTTTTGAAATCTATAATTAGAAAATGGCCTTTGCAACTGGGCCTCCATTCTGGTGTGCTGGTGGTTGGAGAGTTTTGGAGGGGGGGTGGGTGATCATTACTGGGTGGCTGTACAGTTACAACTTAATCCAAGCTGGGAGGCCCTTCCTCCCTGGACCTGGAACTAAGCATGGCACTATGCACATTTGCGTGTGGGGGTTGGGGGGAAGGGCGAAAATGCAGAAAGAGAATGTGTATTAGTGAACAGTGTAGTGAAGAGGATTGACACTGTTCGCAGTGTGTTATGTCTCATGATCTTTGTGTCAGTACAACTTTAAGATACACGGTTGTGACATCATCACTGCCTCATAGGATATGATATGTTATAAAGAGCTCATGCTCCATCTTACCTCTGATCATTTGGAGTATCCTGTGATGTAACATTATGCTTAATGCTAGTCCAGCCAAAGTTGTGCATGAGGACTGTCAAGTTTGCATATAATATTTTGTGGCAATAAGAAGCGTGGTTTAGATTCTGCGATGCCACAGTATCCACATCCAATTTCTTGTGTTATGGGAGACACCATGAGTATTGCTGAATCACTTTAAAATAAAACACCTGTTGGAGGCAAATTCACACCATGGTAGCAGTGATGGCTATCACTCAAACTCTCCGATGTCGTGGTGGTAGATATTTGGAAAACTAGTTGAAGATCAATGACACAGCAGAGAATTTTCACAAAATGAAGAGTTGCTCATCCTTAAATAGCATCAATTTCAATGAGTACTATCAAACATATAGATGTGTACATGCAGTAGTAATCAAGAAAATGAGCTAATTTCTTTGTGATTAGAATGTAAGTTCTTTTAACATAAAAGAAAATTTTAAGAATATCTTAATTAAAAGAGACAAAAGAAGGGTGCAGTACACTTTTGTGCAGCACAATGCTAGTTTGGTGCAATAGAAATGCTGGAGGCTGGAATACTCTGTTCCTGACAGTCAATTGTGTAAGTAACAGTTTCTTGGAACAAAGTCCTTTGACTGAAGCTGTAAAGTCCTTGCTGTGGAATAAAAATACTTTTTAAATTTACACTGACACAAAATCAGGGCCACATGGCTTAAGGGGGTACAGTCCACCAGTTTTAAGATAGAATCATGGATAGCAGAAGCTTCATTATGATCTGACCGTTCAGTAACACCCTTACTGAACTACCATACTATTCAAACAACATATGCTGTTCGATTTTTATGGATCAAGTGATAAATGATACCGAGAAAAGAACTCTTAAAAATGTTGTTTGTCATTGGCAAGGAGGGTCTTTAGAGAATTGACACTTCTGCTCTTCGGAAAAATGATTAGAAAGTTCTGGGAGCTTCTTAAAGAGCATCTAACTTCAGTGTTAAGAGTTCTGTCATCCAGACCGCAACCTCAAGAATCTGGTGTAAATAAAAACAAAGTACCAGAGAAACTCAGCAGGTCTGGCAGCAGCTCTAGAGAGAGGAACAGAGCTAACAGTTCAAATCTGATTGTCTTTTTATTCATGTGCGAGCATTGGTGTCGCTGGTTAGTCAGCATTTAACGCCCATCCCTAGCCCTTAGGGAAGGATTTCCAGGATTTTGACCCAGTGACGGTGAAGGAATGGCAATGTATTTCTAAGTCAGGGTGGTGAGTGACTTGAAGTGGAACTTGCAGGTCGCGGTTTTCCTATGTATCTGCTGCCCTTGCCTTTCTAGATGGAAGTGGTCATGGGTTTGGAAGGTGCTGCCTAAGGATCTTTGGTGAATTTTTGCATTGCATCTTGTAGATAGTACACACTGCTGCTGTTGACTGTAGTTGCGGAGGGAAGTGGATGTTTCTCGATGTAGTGCCAATCAAACGGATGGGCTGCTTTGACCTTGATGGTGTCAAGCTTCTTAAGTGTTGTTGGAGCTGCACCCTGACGGGAGAAGAACACGCCCCCATCTGCATCAACGGAACTGAGATTGAGAAGGTGAAGAGAATCAAGTTCCTCAGTGACGATAACTGACAACCTGTCGTGGACTTCCCACGTAGATGCGACAGTCAAAAAGGTACAGCAACGCCTCTTCTTCCTCAGGCAGCTCAGGAAATTTGGGATGTCCATAAGGTTCCTCACCAACTTCTACAGATGCACCATTGAAAGCATACTGTCTGGGTGCATAACGGCTCTGCCCAGGATCATAAGAAACTACAGAGGATTGTGTGCACAGCCCAGACCATCACAGAAGCCAAACCTCCATCCATGGACTGTATGTACACGGCTCACTGCTGTGGAAAGGTGGCCAACATCATCAAAGACCCATCGCACCCTGGTAATGATTACCTATAACCTCTTCAGTCAGGCAGATACAGAAGCACACGCACAAGCAGGTTCAGGAACAGCTTCTTTCCGGCTGTGATCAGACTGTTGAATGGACTTTAGCTTCAAATAATGTGACCTGCAAAATAACCTGCATGCCTCTAGGTCTTTTTGATCTGTATATCCTTTGCTTACTGTAATCAGCCTGTACTGCTTGTAAACAAAGCTTTACACTGTATTTCAGTACACATGACGATAAAGTCAAAATCAATCAAAAATCAAAAGAAAGTGGGAGTATTCCATCACACTCATGACCTCTGACCGGTAGATGATGAACAGGCTTTGGGGATTTAGGAGTTGAGTTACTCGCTTCAGTATTCCTAACTTCTGACTTGCTCTTGTAGCCACTGTATTTGTATGGAGAGTCCAGTTAAGTCTCTGATCAACGGTAACCCTGAGGATGTTCATAGTAGGGGATTCACATAGTGATGGTAACACCGTTGAGCATCAAGAGTCGGTGGTTAGTTTGTCTCTTATTGATGATGGTCGTAGCCTAGCATTTGTGCGACATGAATGTTACTTGGCCGTTGTCAGCTCAAGACTGGATATTGAATCAGATCTTGTTGCATATGACTTCTTCAGACCATTGAAGGAGGATGGGTGGCTCTATTAATTAATGATGGGACGAGTGTGGCTTGAATAGAGCTTTGGGCTTTTAGTGAATTGAGGGATTTTTAGGGGGAAATTTTCCCAGATGTCGGCTAATTGTTAATTTTTTGGCGACTTTCATGAAGAGTTTCTTTCATTGAGATCTAGTGAGCTATCTAACACAATTTTCTTCCGTTCACTTCATCATGTATGCATCACACCTCAATGGCACTACTCTTGTGCTGTTTTGCTCTGGACATTTTTGCCATTGCTGGGATTTCCACCGCCAGTGGCAAATTTAAATGCTAGAGGTGGATCAGGACAATTGCTGCAAGCCGGGAACTGCAATCCACAGTTGCAGTGCAGGATGAATTACCCTGAAGATGGCCAACAGAAGAAAGCGGGCACCCCAATTTGAGGTCAGGGAGCTGGAAGTCTTCGTAGAGGGGGTGATACATAGGACCATCATCCTATCTTAGCACCACCAGAGGAGACGATGGCACCAGACCCTGCCAGCCTGGTCTGAAGTTGTCACCAGGGCCAGTGTAATGTGCAGAATCTGGAGGTGTGCCCAGCAACGCAGGAAGAATGATGATAGTTTTGGCAAGGGTAATTACCACCATCTCTCTGCTACTTCACACTCCCTCTTACTCTGCTTCTCATCCACATGCTGGCAAGGCAAGTTATCTACTCATCCACCCAATTCCCTGAGACTACTTGCCCTGTATCCCCTCTGTACTTCCCTCTCAGTCAGGGCACCTTAGCACCTTTTTTGCCTCACCAGCACTAACCGCTGTGCTATCATGTTCATTAATACCTCCCTTTGTCACATTCCAGGAGTAAACAGCTCTCAGTACAACAGAGAGAGCCAGTTCCCACACTGAGGGGGCCCAACTCTCTCCTCCTCCCCTCCCAGGAAAGGGAGAATTCTTGCCCTAGCGAGAAAGGACCATGACCATTGATACAATGATGCCAAGACCGCTATGTCCTGAACCAACTAATATTTATTTCTACTGCTGTACTGCTCTCCATTACCAACACTGAATATGCTCTCAGCATGCTCAAACATCTGTCCCTCTTTTGCAACTCATTCTTTCACTAGTTTGCTGCAGGAGCCAGTGGCATACACATGTTTGCTGCTGGAGACACCAGTTCCTAGTGGTGTCATCTACTCCTCCATCTCTGAGGAAGAAGCCACAGATCCCTTGGAAGAGGCACTGAGAAGATAGTCTCTTTTCACCAACTCATATTGACCTCACGGTACATACTAGCCATACTGGAGCCCTAAGCATGTTCTAGTTAGCATTTTACTGCCACAACTCTGCAGCTGACCATGGAAGAAATTCCCCAGGTCACTGGCATTCCGAGGACTATCTGAGATCAGGCTCCTGCTCTGTTCCAAGTAGGAGAGGACCCCAACATGTCAGTCCGTAAGAACTTCATTAAAATGCAGAAGCAGAAATAGGAGCAGCAGACAGGCTTGTCGGAGGCACTCGGAAAACTGACACAAAAGTTGGAGAACTTCACCAATGCTATCAGCACCATACTGCCTGTGGCATTTGAGTGCCTTGCTGTCTTTGTGGACAGGTTAGCAGCTGCCAAGGGGAGGCAGGTCCACACACTTGCTGTCAGCTGTATTTACAGACAGACCCACACTTCCTTGCTCTAGCCATCGGTGGTCAGCACCAATATTAAGGTGACAGGGGTACCTTGCCCTAACTCCAGGTGCCCCTTTCCCACAATGAGACAGCGTGGTGCCAGTAGGTACCCAGAAGTAGATGGAACCACAGACAGACTCCCAGAAGTCTCTTCAGAGGACACTCCTGAGATGCCTGGCCCCTCTACCTTAGCACTGTCTGCAATCCCGACCCTGTGAGACTTCAAGCCAAGGAGGGTGCATCTTCGTCTGGGCAATACACTGTCAGTACTGCCTGGGTCCTTTAGCTACAAATGCCCCCAAAGTCTCCTGCTCAAAACTCCAAGGCCATTAGTCTCCACTGTCGAGCAGGCTTTCTCCACCCCAACTGCTCACCCCTGGGACTGCACCTAGATGTGGTGGCAAGAAAAGTATCAATAAAATCTTCTGAGCTACAAAAGTGATATTTAATTGTAAATAATTTGTGACATTTGTAAATGTATGCTCACTTTTCATCATCAGTTGTGTGAGTGAATATCATTTCAGCTATAACTGTGAGAATGAAGGTATGGAAACAAGCCATCCTTAGTGCTACGTAATGTTATAATCCTGTCTGAGCAATAGCTGGCCTTTCCATAGTGCCCAAGCTGGCATGAAACTTTTATCATGATTGAATGGCGGAAAGTCAGAAATTTTGAAGTCTTCCATCAATTTTTAACCTTAACTTTTGTAAAACAACAAGAAAAGTATTTAAGAAAAACAATTGGTAAATTGCACTTGCCATTGTGATTATTCAGGGCAGCTGTCTTCAGCAGCATCAAAGCACTTAGTCAGTGAAGGATGACTTCACACAATTGATTGCATTGAACGAGGCTCACAAAGCCGCCCTGTCTGGGTTGCTTTGGCCGATGCTGCAGTGGTGTAAGATGAAGGTTTTGTGCCTTTTGATGAATGTTCTCATTGTCCAGTTCAGTACAAGGCCGCAGCTCTCACGGATCTTCATTGACCATCACATGGTGTTGGTGAGTCCTCCAGTTGTGTGGAGCATTGAATCTAAGTGGCATCCTATGTCTGACTGAACAGCAATGAAGGTCCAGCCATGGAAACGTGCGTGGGAACCTGATGCGCGGGAAACATCTTATTGTTCTCATTGGCCCCATTGGAAGAAGGGCCATTGCAGATACATAGGCGTGTCTGCGTGTGTTTCCTCCGGGTGCTCCGGTTTCCTCCCATAGTCCAAAGATGTGCAGGCAAGGTGGATTGGCCATGCTAAATTGTCCGTAGTGTTCAGGGATGTGTAGATTAGGTGGATTATAGGGGGATGAGTCTTGATGGGATGCTCCAATGGTCGGTGTGGACTTCTTGGGCCAAATGGCCTGTTTCCACACCGTAGGGATTCTGTGAAATATATAGCACATCATGACATGGTGTTCTGGCTGCTAACTCTTAAGACAGTATGACTCCACTGGCCCCCTCTCCTCTGAATAGTATTCCATGGAGCAAGAATGACTGGCACTCTCCTGTATTTTTGTTGCATCTTGAGGTCACCTATGGCTGGATGTTCCACAGTAGGAGGCAGCTCCCCATCCGCTGGAGGTTATTTCAGGTCCAGGGCTTCCAAAAGCCGATGTTCCTTATCCATTCACATACCAGCGTTTGTGTAGAGAGCACAAGACGACCAAAGTTTCTGTGCCTGGTTAGATTGAAAGCTGTTCCACTGAGCTGGTATGAGTAATATCAAAAACAGAGCAGCTCCTTAGTGCAGACATGGAGGCCTTCAATAAGGAGATCAATGGAGCACCTCCAAGTGAACCATGCACATTGTCGGCCTGAATTAAGTGTCTGCTGATCAAGTTTTTTGATATACAAATGATAGGAGATTATTGCTGTCAAATGTACGATGAGAACCTGTAAGTTCTGAATGAGGCAGCAAAGTGCAGCACGGCAAGAGTAAGGCAGAGATGCTGTAAGCATCCAAGTAGCCACAAAGGGAATAAGAAAGCGAGCGACGAGCCCGAGGTGCATCTGGCTTGAATCCATGACATGGAAGCCTTTCCCTGCGGGCAAAGTGACGTAGTAACAGCATTATAGTGTGAGGTGTTGGTGCATTCCAAAGTGGATAACTGCGCTTAAATGAGCCATGATGACGTAGTGAGGCCAGAGAATGTCGGTCTGTCTGCAACCAGTCTCAGGGAATGGGCTGTGCAGATGATCTCTACCAGTGAAGCGTATCCTGAGATGCTGGGGACTGGTGGCCAGGACTGAGTGAGTGATCTGGAGCTACAAGGTATGCACCCTGACTTTCATGATGGTAATTATTGTTACCTAGTTTCTCTCTGCCATGTGTGAGAATATTAAACTGCATGTTAACGAGATGAGATTAGGTACTAATGAGATATAAATGCATGTCAGTTGGCCTCTCACCACTCACTATTGAGATTGTTGTCTCACTGTTCAAACCTCTTTGAGAAAAATTAGTTTGATTTCCCACAATGTTGAGAATCTCATTTTTTTTCAGATCTCTCAATATATTCCCAATGGACTTACTATTGCCCACGTTGTTCAGAAGCTCAAAAAAATTCTGCCCTTAATCTCTTCCTAAAAATCTAAATTTGTTTGTATTTAATAATTAAGGTTTAATTGAAAATTCATAAGCCGAGGACTGAGCAAGGCTGTCCAATGTATTCACAGTGGAAGAGCTGCCATTAATTAACGAAGGAAGCTAGTTTGAAACTTTTTTTTTCTGCAACTGGGTGACAGCTAACTTTATAAGAACATGTAAGTATGGCATCTCAGTGAGACGTAGCACTGAGCTTGACAGGCGCGGTGTGCTGGGAGTTTAGTTAATTGTGAGAGTTGGGCAGGATGGGAAAGGAGTCGTTCCATTTACACTTCCTTCTACTCTGTGTTAATCGGTGCTTACTCATACCCTTACGTGTAGTAGAGGAGAAAGAACTAATGGTTGAGTTACAATTAGGAATTTTACCTTGCACTCCCTAATCCTCCATTTACAGTAAATAGTAAAGTGTGGTGAATTTGGTGTTACAGAAGGCTTTTGATAGGGTTCCATAAAAAAGGCTAGTGGAGCAAAATTAAAGCGAATAGAATAGGAGTAATATATTGGCACAAATTGAGAAGTGATGACACTCAGGAAACCAGAGAATGAGAATAAATGGGGTTTTTCCGGGTGACAGGCAGTGACTAGAGTGGGGTACAAGAAGGGTCAGTGTTTGAGCCCCAGCTATTTACAATACATATAAATAATTTGAATGAGGAAACCGAAACAAACATGTCCAGGCTTGTTGATGGCACGAAATTGATCAGAATTGTGAGTTGAGGAGAATGCAAGGATAATTCAACTTGTTTTAGACAAGTTGAGTGAGTGGGCAAAAACATGGCAGAGTTCATTCCTTGAGACCAATATGACTGTTCTGAGCGTTGGGATTGAGTTCTTTGTGAGATGTTTTGTTAGTGCTGTTGGGGAGGATTTGAATAAAATTAGCAAGGGTGTGGGAACGAGGAGGTAATGATGCACTATATTGTAAACCTCTCCAGTAAGGCCATAACCATAGTCAATCCCAGTAAATGCTCATACATGTCACAATCAATTGAAGGGCCCTCTTGTGGCACAGTGGCAGTGACAGTATAATAACATCTGTGAAGAGGTTGATTAGAAAAATAGTTTTTTCTAAAAAAGTGATTGTGCAGTGGAATTGTTTGTGCCCTTGAAGTATGCCTTGATACTGAAAAGATTGGGAGCTGATTGTGAAGAGATTAGTCGGTTATAGATGCAAATCACCATGTCGAGTTGTATTATTGGAGTTAACCAGGGACCTGGGTCAAGGAAGGCAAGGACTGGGTAGTCAATATCTACTAACCCCTTGCGTTCCTCATGGCACCTCACTTATGGACACTTTGGAAGTGCAGACCTGCATTGCAGGCACAATGGCAACTGGCATTGAAGGACTGCTGTAAGGACACTCTGAGCGCAGGAGCACGGCCCCAGCTCGTGGATTAAACCAAACAGCATCTCAGGGCTGCTTGCTTGCTCTCTTAGCGCTCACTCACCTCGTGCCTACTTGCCTGCGCTCAGCACACTTCCCTCACTTGCCTTGCCTGTTAGCGATTTGGGGCGAAAGGTTATCAGTACTGCCAAAAAAGTGATAAGGTTCAGGTGAGTGTCCATGCTAGCTTTATGTAAGAGTGAAACATCTCATTCCCTCATGTTTTCCCTGTAAACCTGCATTCTATTTTTGTTTTGTTCTGTTGCTTAAAGATTTTTCTTTAGAAAGCCCTAATTGACTCTGCTTCTATCACACTCATAAACAGAGCATTTGAAACAGTCAACATTTCCTTAGGCTGTTCTGGCTCTTTTGCTAATCACCTTAACTCCGTGTCCTTTGGTTCTCGATCCTTCCGCTGATGGGAACAGTTTCTCCTGATCTTACGGTGTCCGGGCACCTTGTGATTTTGAATTCCAAACCACCTCATAAGCTCCTCTAAAGAGTACAGTTCCAGCTTCACAAAACTCCTGTGGACCTAAAGTCTCCGAGCCTTGGAACTATTTTTTGTAATTTTTTTTCTGAACCTCTTCAATACTTTCGCATTCTTCCTAAAATATGCTGCCCAGAATTATACAGAAAACTCCAAAATGGTATTGTGGTTGTAATCAAGGTGAAACTAGTGTTTTCTAGAGGTTGGCTGTAATGTATTTGCTTTTATTGTCTATGCCTGTAATTGGTAAAGCCTGGGATCCTGTATACCTTATTGGTCACTTGCTTAGCATGCCCTGTGTGTGTGTGTGTGGGTGTGTGTGGGTGTGTAGCTGCAGGGTCCTCTGCTCCTGCACCTACTTTATCCTTTACTTTATATTGCCTTTCCCTGTACTTCCTACCAAAATGGATCACTCTGTACGTCTCTGTATTAAATTTCATATGCTACACATTGGTCTATTCTGTGAGCCTGTGTCCTGTTGAAGTCTAACACTAACCTCTTTGCTCTTCACAATGCTTTCAAATTTCTGTCATCTGCAAATTTTGAAATTACTTACAGACCGTTAAAATAGTTCAAGAAGAGTAGTCGTCATTGTACCAATCTCTGGGGAATCCCATTGCATCAGTTCCTCCAATGTGAAAAGCAATCAAATCACCACCACTGCGCTCCCTGCCTCCTATGTACTGAACTGATACACCCATTTTATTTTTGGGTTTTGAATTGTCAGCAAAAATGTGGTGTTTTGAGGAATGTGGATGTATTAATGCTCCCCTTAGCACCTCAAAAAGTATCATTTAGAAATGGATTAATCGCATTCCCTTAAAATGTGCTTTTTCATGCATTTAAATATTCATGATGAGTAAATATAATTACAATAATATTTAATAACTGGATCCTCCCACGTCCACTGTTGGGTGTAACATGAGCCAACAATCCTCATTTTGAAGATGTTTTCTTTCATGCCATTTTGGGTAGGAAAATATTGAAGTGCCCTAGTTATCAGCTTGAAATGGGGTGAAGAGGGCTCTTGTGCAGTGATAGTGCTCCTATCTCTGCCAGATGGTTCAAGTCCCACTTGCACCAGAGGTGTGTCACAACATGGCTGGAGAGAGTGTTTTGGATATCTTCTATTCAATCATTAAATCTCCTGAATATGTTACTGAGGAGTTTAACCCCCGTTTCAGCCCTCACTCTGGAGAAATTCGTCGGCTCTGAGTAGAGAATGTGGTGGATTAGTTTAATTAGTGCATTCCAACATCAATAAAAAGGTGAGTTTCTTTGTAAACATGGGGTGAGCCTGGTTGAAGAGGTATGTACTGGTTGAAGAGGGCTCCCCACAGCACTACAGAGCACTGTTGGCAGACAGCCTTTTGATTCTTATATTTGGGTTTTAACTTCTGCGTGCTAGAGGGTAAATGGTTCTCTAGTGTAGTCAGCTAATTTGCTGCTTTTGTTAATAAGGTGAGGCCTCATCTAGTGAGTGAATATTTACATGCTTTATTAAATGTAATTATTTCCAAGACATGGTGAGAAAGGATATCCTGCTGGAACCTTACAGATTCAGGCACCTAGGCTGTATTGTCAGACATCACTATAATTTAGCTCCATTTTCACATGCTCAGTAGTTATTCCTAGATTAAAGATACAATTATTTTTTTACTTCGTAGTGTTATGTTGTCCCTCTTACCACATCACTCAGATCTTTGGAGTGAATTATTCGAAGTTGCAAAAATTGATAAAATGAAGGCTTTCAAAACCCATCAAAGTAAATTATGGTTTAGGTGGAAATAAATTCAAACATTGATACAAGAGCCCACAGTGAGGAATCTTGGGGCTATAAGGTAGAATTGAATGTCACGTATGTTTGAAGGAAATTGTGGAATAATTGCATCATATTCCCAGAAAATAGTGAAAGTGGTTCAACAAATAACTCATAGTGAATTACAATTCTGGATTAAAGAAGTGTTGTAGCTAGGAACTGGGAGCCTGTTGTATTTTTTTCTGCATCTATTTGAAGCTTTCATATCTGCATTACAAAATACCAGGCTATAGCTACCACTAGATGGGGACAGTAATATTTGTTGTTTCTAATTTAGGCATCAAAAGCAACTTTTCAAAACTAATTGTAGATTAACGACATTCCAGTATTAAGAGGTTGCAGCCATTCTGTGCTTTCAATGCCATGAAAGTTTTATTGCAGTCACAGTATGCTTTTTGCAAGAAACATATTTTCCAGTTTTCTTTCATTTTTTACTCTTCTAGGGTATGCTGTCATTGGACAGGTGAGTGTCAGTAGGCTATTCAGCCACAATGGCATCACAACTGTGATTGATATAGTCCCCACCGATTTTTCACTTGAGTTCAGTACAACATGTTTGGATAGAAGTCCTGAATGAGAATCGAGGCTAGTTTTGTAAAGTTCCTTTGTGTCCTGGCTTGGGTCTTATTTTGTTCTGCACCTTTTATGTATAGGTGAGGTCAACTAGCACAACACAGGGATTAAGGCTGAGAAATTGCAATATGCATTTTCGCTGTGGGCTTCAGAAGCACGCACTGTTAGAGAGACAGTCACACGTTGTAATTTTCCTTCAGGTGACGATTTAATCGCCAGAAATCAGGCTACTGGGTGAATTAAGGGTGAATCATGCAGGATCCTGTAGCTGGGGGTACAGTTGGAGGTCTGTCACTTTGGAGGCAGTAGAAGGCTGCAATGGAAGGTAAGTAAAACTGACAGTGTTTCAAAAGTGAAAGTGTCAGCTCCACAATGTTTTTTACATTAAAACAGGGCACCACTGTCAGCTGCTGAGTAGCTGGGTAGACCCTCTTCAAGCAGGGTCAGTAGCACTACCGAGAATGCTGGCCACCCATTCTGCTGTTGGGTTATCACTTTCATTCAGGCAGTTGAGCTGGCCTCCAGAGTGGGGACCTAGGTGTTAACTGGAAGCTTCCTTAAGTAGCCATTAATAAACTGGATTGGCTGCCTGCTGCTTGTGGATAGATAGCCATGCTACCCACTCCCACCCCCCCACCCCGACTGTGTAAAATGACTTAACGTAGAGTTGAAGCTATTTTAACACTTGCCTACTTCTAATCCCAGCCCTGCAACAGCCTAAAAATTGAATGCTTAAAGACCATATTTCCCTGCTATGATGCAGGTCTGATCAGTGTTAGGTAGGCTTTAACAATGAGATGGAGGAAGGCAAAATACAATGTCAGCTGTTAATCCTGGCACAGGCAATTTTGATCATTGCAGGATATGGACTGGTTGCAAGTCTGCATCTAGCTGTCACAACATTGCCAACTTCATTGCAAAAGTGGGCATTTCAGACCCCCAACCAGTTGCAAGGAGGAAGACTGGTCTGAAAAGCTAACACGGTTCGTGCAAGCTCTAGGAGGTTGTGAAGCTTAGGCAACCATGCTTTAGAGTAAAAAACCATCTGCCAGGCATGAAGTTGCTGCCAACTTCATGTGCCAATGAAATGCTGCATGATTTTTAATACAATGAATGATGGGTCTTTTTGTTTCAGAAAAGGTATGTCTATTAAATTAAACAGCATTGTGAAATTGAAAAAATGTATATGTATGCATTAAAATACGTTATCTACTGGATAAAGTGCTATCTGTATGCACAGAAGTGAAATTCAGATTTGACTGTATCAGTTGTGCTCCATACATTCATGTCTTCAGAGTCTCAGAATTATTATGGCGCAGTGGGAGGCTATTCAGCCCATCCTGCCTGGACCAGTTTTATGACCTAGTGTCAATTTCCTGCCTTTTCTCCATTATCACTGCACATATTCTTTCAAATAATAATCCAATGCCCTCTTGAATGCCTCAATTTATCTTGCCTCCACCACATTTCCAGGCAGTACATTCCATGTGCTAAGTACTGGCTATGTGAAAGTTTTTTTTCTAACATTACTCTTGCTTTGATTGCACTTCACTTTAAATCGACACCCTCCTGTTCTTCTTTTTTTTTTAACGAGCAGAACAACTTCATCCAATCAACTCTATTCAGCCCACTCATGATTCTGAAAACATCTATGAAAAGTCACTTCAGCCACCTTCTCTCCAGGGACAACCGTCCCAAATTATTCACTCTGTCCTCATAATTGAAGTTTCTTATTGGGGTACCATTTTTGCACATCATTTCTGCACTCCTATAATGTGGCACCCATGATTGTACACAGTACTCTAGCTGATGCCTGATAACTGGATTGTACAAGTTAAACATCTCCACCTTGCTCCCAAATTGTATGTCCGTGGTAATAAAGCTGAGAACACTGTACGCTTTATTAACTGCTCTCTCCACCTGTCTTCTCACCTTCATTGATCTCTGCACATATACCCCACGGGTCCCGTCAATCCTGCAGCCAAATGTACCCCATATTTTGTACATATTTTGTATTTCCATGTTCTTCTGACCAAAGTGCATCACCTTACACTTCTCTGTATTGAACCTTTATCTGCCGCGTAACTGCCCACTTGACCAACCTGTAAATCTCCTTTTGGGGTTCCACACTCTCCACATAATTTAGAATTCTTCCAATATTTGTGTAACCTGCAAACCAGAAATTTTCTCCTGCATGCCATGATCCAGATAAATAATATGTATTAGGAAAAGCAGGTATCCCAATAACGACTGCTGGGGATGCCCACTGCAAACAATCCTCTAGCTCAAAAAATAACCATTGACCATTATTCTCTGTTTCATGTCACTCAGCCAATTCTCTATCTATACTGTTACCGTCTCTCTTATATCACAACCTGTAACATTCCTCAGAAGTCTATTGGGCCGGCGCAGTGGCGCAGTGGTTAGCACTGCTGCCTCACAGCGTCAGGGACCTGGGTTTGATTCCATCCTCGGGCTACTGTGTGTGTGGAGTTCGCACATTCTCCCTGTGTCTGCATGGGTTTCCTCCGGGTGCTCCCGTTTCCTCCCATAGTCCAAAGATGTCAGGCTAGGTGAGTTGTCCATAGTGTTCAGGGATGTGTAGATTAGGTGGGTTTATAGGGGAATGGGTCTGGGTGGGATGCTGTGTGGGTCAGTGTGGACTTGTTGGGCTCAAGGGCCTGTTTCCACACTGTAGGGATTCTACGATCTATTGTGTCGCATTGTATGAAATGGCTTCTAGAAATCTACGTATACCACATCAACACCATTACCTCCATCAACCCTTTTTGTTACCTCTTCCAAAAAAACTTCTTCAAGTTGGTTCAACATGACCTTCCCTTTGAAGTTGTGTTGACTCTTCCTCACCAACCTATCTTTTTCCATGGGATTAATTCTATCCTAAATAATCATACCTATAAGTTTACACACTGAATTTAAACTAATTGGTGTGCAATTACTGGGATTGTCTTTATGACCCTCCTTTGAATTTTAGCTCAGCTATCTATTTTGCTGTTTGAAAGCTTTGCCAAATGGCTGAGCTTCTAGCTGACTTCAAAGATTGCATCTGTATGTCATGGATTTGAGGCGAGTGGAAATAGAGGCAGCTGGCGAACATGGGAGTGTGTGGAGATGGTAGGGAATGAGTGGAATATGCAAGTGAGGAAGCTAGGAAGTATGTGGAGGCAGGAGGGTATGGAGGATAGGAGATGAGGGTTAGGAGGCCTCACATTGATTTGAAAACCTGTTTTAATGTTTGTGCAGTAGAGGTGGGCCCTTACATCTGGCCACCTCAGCCTCTGCTTGACTCCGTTTCTACCCCAGGAATGCTGTGGAAAGATGATGAGGATTACACCAAGAACCTGCAGAGGGATGTAGACAGGTAATAGAGTGAACAGATGGAGTATAACGTGGAAAAATGTGAGGGTATACACTTTGAGGGAAGAACATAGGGGCTGAGTATTATTTGAACAGAGAATGACAGCAGAAACCTAGAGAGCAGAGGAATTTGGGTGTCTTTCTCCATGAATCACAAAGTGTTAGCATCCAAAAGAGTGGGTAATAAGGAAGGCAAACAAACTGTTGGCCTTTATTTCAAAGGGAGTGGAGTATAAAAGTAGGTGGGTTTTTTTCTAAAATTATACGAAGCAATAGTCAGACCTCAGGTGGATCACGGTGAACAGGTTTGGCCCCTTTATTAAAGGAAAGGTACCCTGGCATTGGAGACAGTCAGGAGAAGGTTCCACTAATCTGGTTCCAGGTATGGAGGGACTGTCATATGAGGTGAGGTTTAGTCAGGTGGGCCAGTACTCTTTGGAATTCAGAAGAATGAGGGGTGACCCTATTGAAACATACAAGGTTCTTAGGGTAAATGTGGAGAAGTAGTTTCCCTTTATAGGAGAGTCTAGGGACCAGAGGGCATAATCTCAGAATAAGGAGGTCATCCATTTAAGACTGAGACGAGGAGGAATTTCTTCTCTCAGATGGTAGCGAATTTGAGGAATTCTTTACTGCAGACTGGGTTGAGCCTGGATAGCTATGGGTATTCAAGTCCTGTAATTGACAGATTTTTTTAATCAGTAAGGGGACCCAGGGTTATGGGAAAAAAGGCAGGAAAATGGAGTTGAGAGTTATCAGATCAACCATGCTCACATTAGCAGAGCAGAAAGGGATGAATAACCACTTCTGCTTTTGTGTCTTATGGTCTAATAATCTTTTGTGCCCCCGGCAATAGCCTGCCCCCACCAACCTGCCATAGAGATAATGTGATCAGGTACCAGCATCACGACATCTAGAAATCCCTAATTCCTGATTCTGACCCTCCAAGATGAAAAATCTGGCCTGTAATGGTTTCATTTCACCACCAAGATAGATTTCCAGATAAGTAGAACAGATTTGCAGGCCACAGGAATAATAGATCAGAATTTGTATAAGTATCCAGAGTCTGTGGTATTCAGTTTGGTCATTAACTGTCTGAGATAAATCAAAGCAGTTGACTTCTTTTCATTTTTCTATGGATGTTTTCCGGGCTGCTGAGTGTTTCCAGAAATTATTGTTTTAATTCAGGTTTTTGAGCATTTGCTCTTCTTCGCTTTTCTTAAACTGAGTCCTTTGCTCAATGATTATGTGCAACCAATGGTCAAATTCTAATGATTGTACCAGAAACAAACAGTCATCTGACTAACTAACGTGTAGGTGCTTTATATTTGACATAAGTTGATGAAGTATTTATGATGGAAAAGCAATTGCAATCTTGCTGATTATAAGAAGAAAAACATGATTGTTTGGTTTGTAATTGTTGATCTTGGTGTGTAGGATTCAAGTTTATTTCAAATATCAGTTTGTCTTATAGCACAAAATGTTTTAAATAATTCAATTGTAAGGTGCCAGATTTGCTGCATTCTTTCCTACAAGATCATACATCCCTCCAGAAAATGTCTAGTGGCCTGTCAAATACACTGAAATAATCGCTTAACTGCTTGGGCTGTGAATATCATATTCTGTGGGCAGTTTCCGAGACATTGCGCTCACTAGGTAAATTGATATGCAAAACTGAGGTTATTCCTCAGGGAAGCAATTCTAGGCTGGTAGGATGGCTTGTCATGGATTCAATTCCCACAATTTCTGAGGTGGCTATGAAGGATATAGCTAGAGGTGGCAGCTGTGTTGTGTACAGTCAGGAGTTAGTGGGACCTTGACATTGACACCAGGTCCTATGAATTTGCATCAGATCAAATATAGAGAAGGAAACTGATTGCTACTTGTCACTCCAATGTCATCCATCGAGTTGTGTGATAATCTCAATCTATGCTCAATGGAAAAAGAGCCAGATTTCAGGCTGCATCCTCAGGTCTGCCTTTTGTTTTAGATTTTGTCTAAGGTGGCAATCCCAGCTGTGATGCAAAAGACACCGTATAGTTTTGACATTCAAATAGTTTAAAAGGATTCATTCTTTCTTTTTGCAAATGAAATATGACAAATTCAGAGGAAGATGGAAAAAAAAACAAAAAGAGAGATTGAGAAGAAATTGACAGCTAATGTAAAAAGGTAATCAAAAAGTCTTCTACAGTTAGAAAAATAGTAAAGGTGACAAAAGGAGGAATAGGCTGATTGGAGCCGTAAGAGGATATTCCAGGGGTCTGGCTGAGATGCTAATAAATATTTCCCATTTGACTTTATCAAGGAAGAAGATACTGACAAAGACATTGTGAACAACCAGATCATTAAGGCATTAAAAAGTGATAAAAAGGTAAGGCTGAAAATTGCTGGAGAAACTCCGATCTGGCAACATCTGTGGAGTGAAAGCAGAATTGTGACGTTTCATGTTCAGTGACCCTTTTTCAGAACAGAAAGTTGTTAAGTTACTGGGACTGGGCCAAATGCAATTGAGGGAAGTAAGAATGGAAATCTGTAAGAAACTGGCTATAATCATGGAATCCTCAGTTAATACGGGGGTGATGTTAGTTGACAGGAGAATTGCAGATGTTACGATTTTCTTGCGGAAAATGTGATGAAGAATGAGGCCGGTCAGTTTAACTTTGGTGGTGGGAAATCTTTAAGACACAATAACCGGGGACACAATTAATATTCAGAAAATGTGCAGTACTTAAAGAAAGCCAGCATAGATTTGTTTTTAGAGCCAAATTGCGTTTAACTAACTTGGCTTTCCTTTTTAATGAGGCAGTAAGAACAATTGATGAGGGAAATGCAATTGATGTGGTGTTCATGGATTTCCAAAAGGCATTTGTTAAAGCAATACAAAACATACTTTGGATTAAGTTAAGGCCTGTAGAATAGGAGGGACACTGGTGTCACAGATACAAAATGGGCTGAATGATAGGAATCAACGCATGAATGAACGGTTGCTTCATGGGGCAAGATATATAGTTGGATTCTCCATGAGTCTGTATTGAGGCTGCTGCATTTCCTGATCTGTTTAATGACGTTAACCAAGGCGGTTTGGAGGTGAAATAAAGGGGAGTTGAGCGAGCTAAATGCAGAGAGTTAGTGTACATGCAACCAGTCGAATGTACCCCTCTGTCCTTTGTCCATGAGATGATTTCATGGTATAATTTCCCTACTCAGGTGGAAGTCAGTTTTGGATTGGAGAGATGTGTTTCACAGGGGATGCACTGCCCAAATATTGCCTATTAGAATATTTTCGTCAAGCTCAGGTGCATCCATCTAAAGATTCCAGGTATAAAAAATGAAGATAAAGGGAATTAGAAATTTTTTTTCATTCATGGGATACAGGTGTTGCTGGCTGGGCCAGCATTTACTGCCCAACCCTAGTTGTCTATCAGAAGGTGGCAGTGAGTTGCCAGTCTCAACCACTGCAGACCGTTTGCTGCAGTTAGACCAACAATGCCATTTGGAAGTCAGCAGTTGTGAGCCCGGTATCGAAAGAATGATGGGCTGGCCGTGGAGGAGGCTTACAAGAAATTGATCCTGGGAATGAAGGGCAGTTGAGGACTGTGGGTCTGTATTCAATGGAGTTTAGAAGGATGATGGGGGTAATCTGACTGAAACTTACTGAGAGGACTGGATAGAGTGGCGTAAAGAAAATGTTTCCATTAGTAGGAAAGACCAGGACCCGAGGGCATAGCCTTTGCCAAGGGATGACCCTTCAGAACTTGGATGAGGAGGAGTTTCTTCAGATAGAGGGTGGTTAATTTGTGGATCTCATTGCCACAGAAGGCTGTGGAGACCAAGTCATTGAGTGTATTTAAGAAAAATTTAGATTGGTTCTTGATTGATGAGGGGATCAAGGGTTATTGGGGAAGGCGGGAGAATGGAGTTGAGAAACAGATCAGCCACAACAAATGGTGAAGCAGACTTGATGGGCTGAATAGCCTATTTCTGCACCTGTAACATGGCCTTGTGAAGAAAAAGCAATATATTTTGAAGTCAGATTGGTAATTGGCCTGGAGGGGATCTTGCCAGTGACATTTTCCATGTATCTGCTGCCCTTAACCTTCTCTGCAGTGGTCATGGTTTTGGAAGGTGCTGTGGAAACAGCCTCAGTGAATTTCTGCTGTGTATCTTGTAGATAGTACATGCTGCTGCTGCTGCTGACCATTGGTGGTGGAGAGAGTGAATGTGATGTCAGTCAAATGGGCTAGACACCTTTGCCCTTGACAGTGTTAAGCTTCTTGAGTGTTGTTGGAGTTACATTCATCCAGGCGAGCGGGGCGTATTCTGTCACACTCCTGACTTGTGCCTTGTAGATGGTGGACAGGCTTTCAGGAGATAGGAGTTGAGTTACTCACTGTAGTATTCCTAGTCTCTGACCCACTCTTGTAGCCACTGTCGTTATATAGCTAGCCCCGTTCAGTTTCTGGTCAATGGTAACTTCCAGGATGCCAATAGTGTGGAATTCACTGATGGTGATGCCGTTGAATTTCAAATAATAATTGCTATATTCTCTCTTGTTGGAGATGGTCATTCTCTGGCACATTTGTGGTATAAACGTTACTTGCCACGTGTCATCCCGTGTAGATATAATCCATGATAACAAGGTGTAGAGCTGGACGAACACAGCAGGCCAAGCAGCATCAGGGGAGCAGGAAGGCTGGCGTTTCGGGCCTAGACCCTTCTTCAGAAATGGGGGAGGGGAACGGGGTTCTGAAATAAACAGAGAGAGAGAGGTGGAGGCGGATAGAAGGTGGAGAGGAGACAGATAGGTCAAAGAGGCGGGGATGGAGCCAGTAAAGGTGAGTGTAGGTGGGGAGGTAGGGAGGAAATAGGTCAGTCCAGGGAGGACGGACAGGTCAAGGGGG
>JAHRHZ010000012.1:57616388-57724015 GCA_024137785.1 Ginglymostoma cirratum
TCCTACCTACTAACCTCATCCCGCCCCCCTTGACCTGTCCGTCCTCCCTGGACTGACCTATTTCCTCCCTACCTCCCCACCTACACTCAGCTTTACTGGCTCCATCCCCGCCTCTTTGACCTATCTGTCTCCTCTCCACCCATCTTCTCCTCTATCCGCCTCCCCCTCTCTCCCTATTTATTTCAGAACCCCATTCCCCTCCCCCATTTCTGAAGAAGGGTCTAAGGCCCGAAACGTCAGCCTTCCTGCTCCTCTGATGCTGCTCGGCCTGCTGTGTTCGTCCAGCTCCACACCTTGTTATCTCAGATTCTCCAGCATCTGCAGTTCCTACTATCTCTAGATATAATCCACGTCTTGCTGCATTTGGACATGGACTGCTTCAGTATGCGAGGAGTCAGGAATGTACAGTCATCACTGAACATGCCCACTTCTGACCTTATGATGGGGGAATGTCTTTGATGAAGCAGTTGAAGATGGTTGGGCTGAAGATACCACATTTCCGTGTTTTAGGATTTTTGAAGATATGTTAGCATTCCCAACATTGACTCCTTACAGAAATACAGTGCAGAGGACTATTGGAAAAAAAATCCTATTTGTTCAGTGTACATTTTTAATTGTCTACTATATTTTTTCTTAAGGTACCTATTCATTTGATCAATTAACTGTTCAGATTAAGATGTGATAATGATGTAAAATGATCCATTAACTTTTAAGCCTATTTGAATTGTGATTCATACATGGAGAGTTCAAATGAATGAACACCACTGGTGTTCTGACAGAATTCCCATTGTAGGAACAAGTAAAGAAACCTAATAACCTAGCATTGCTGTTGTCTGCAAATAACATGCAAAAGCTATACAGTTTCTTTAAAGTGAATGATTGTATCTTGAGTTCTACTTTTCCTGGACTGCATGTATAATTATGTTGCAATTTCAAAAACCTAGCAATTCAAGAAATAATTGGATCAGTATTTTATAAGTGATCAATGAAGGGCGTACATTCATTGCAGTGGTTTGCCATTTAATAAACTCTTAGAAATTACAGAAGCATTACAGAGATTAAAATGAACAGTTATAACAGAGTCTAAATTTCCTCTCAAGTACTTGACGGATGAAATTGCTCAGAATAAAAATATTCAGAATGCACAAGTGCAATTAGTTTCAACCACGTTCACGAGTATCCCTGTAATGGTCCATAATTACAACTTGAATAAATCCTTTTTGAGATAACACGGTGTAGAGCTCGATGAACACAGCAGGCCAAGCAGCATCCGAGGAGCAGGAAAGCTGATGTTTCGGGTCGAGACCCTTCTTCGATGTCTCTTACTATTGTAAATTCTAATTTTAAACATTTTATCACTTTCATTAGTGAATAAATGAGATTGTCATATTAACACAAGCAAATGTATAAAAGATAATTTATTAACTGTAACTTGTAACTTAAAATTTGTAATTTATGAGTAGTACATAAATCATAGCTGTACAATAATAGACAAAAATATTATCAACAATGCCAAACTTCCTTTTAGCTGATTAGTTAAGAATGTCCTGTCTTGGTAGGAAAAGTTTTGTCAATCACTATAAGCAAGCCTGGGCTGATATGTGGCAAGTAACGTACATGTCACTCAAATGCCAAGCAACGACCATCTCTAACATAGTCTATATTGTTCTTTCTTTTTAAGGCTAAGCGTAGGCCCTAGCAATAGATGAAATTAAAAATCTAATGGAATTATTTATAGGTATTCATGAATTTTGCAAGCATAAGTTGTGATATGATTTATCATGAAGCATATTAATATATGTCATGGAACAGTGATTCATTCTTCCTTTATTTCAGCCATCAATGGATTAATTGCTGTTGCTAGGTGTATTACAAAGTTTTTGACACAACCTGCTGACATGATGTAAATCCTTTTAGCAATTTTATAACTTCTTTTTTCTCGAGGAATTTAAATGCAGCAATAAAATAATTGCTGCCCCTAATCTCCCGCCGAGGAATTTAAAGTGCAACCTATGTGAGTGAAACTCATTTATGAATGTAATCTGAATCCTGACATGAGATTATTACATCAAACTTGCTTCCGTCTATTTATTTATGACAATTGCCCATTCAAATTCAGCTGCTTTTCATGCTAACAGATATTTCAGTGACTTTGCCTTAGTTAAATTGAGATAATCTATCTCCAACAAAAGTCCCATTGTCGCCGTTGATTTTTGTATGACACAAATGTGACTTGCCACTGATTAGCTAGTTTTAAGGTTGTTGTCCAGAGTTTGTTGGAGAAAGACTTTCATTGCTTCAGTATCTAAGAAGTCATAAATGGTCCTGAAAATTGTGCAGTCATCAGTGAACATCTCCATTTTTGATCTTATGATGGAGATGAAGCAGCTGAAGATGGTTGGGCCTTGGACAGTACTCTATAGAATGCCTGAATTGATGGTGCTGGGGTAACATGATTACTTTCCAATAGCCATAATCCTGTGATATGACTCAAACCAGTGATGACCTTTTCTGATTCTCCTAGGGTCCTAATTTGGAACTACTATCACGTAAAAACTTTGGAACCCCCTTCCTAACCTCAGGCACCCCAAGGCCTGCAGCGATGGCATGCTGACCATGAACTCCTCCAGGGCCACTGGGGATGAGCAATACATGCTGTCCTAGCTGGCCATATCCACATCCTGTGAACAAATCATAAAACGTTATGTCAGCTAATCAGAAGCTTGGTTAGGAGTGTCTGAAAAAAGAAAGGTGGAGAGGTTAGGAGAGGTGTATTTCAGAGTTAGGTGCATGGATGACTGAAAGTGTAGCCACCAATAGCAGAATGATTAAAATGGTGGACGCATTGACGGCCAGAATTAGAGGATAGATATCTCGAAAGGTTGTGGGACTGAAGAAGATTTTAAAGATAGGCTGGCAGAGGGCTTGAAGAGATTTGAAACAAAGATGAGAATTTGAAAATCAGGAAATTGCTTGATTGGGAGAAAGCGTAGGTTACCAAACATAGGCATGATGTGGAAGTTGTTGCAAGTTAGGACATGGGCAGCAGAGTTTTTGAAGAGGGCTCAGTGCAATACAAGGGTAAGATCTTAACCCTTCAGAATTGTTGTGGAAAATTCCACTTCATTCAGCAAGATATGTTCAAGACCTCCATGTTAAATTGGGCTGCTAGGAGTTTGTGATCTTTGCAAATTTCAGCGAGATCCATCCCTTTCTAAGTTATTCATTCTAAACCCCAAGATACAGCTAAATAGATTTGTTTGTACATTGCTCTCATCTTTGCATTGTTTTAATCTAGAGTGAGATCTAGGTACATGTGAATATCTAGGCCAAAGCATCAAAGAGAAGGAATGGAAGGTTATTTGGGATCAAGGAAATAATAACAGTAAATAGAGGAAACAAGTCAATATGCACATGAAATCTATCTCATTCCTTCCCACATTTAAGTGTCTGTGCTGTAGGGCTTTGGGGAGGTGTTTGGAATGAAGGAGGAGTATTTTTTATTCATTCATAGAATGTGGGCATCACTGGCTAGACCAGCAACCTGCACCCCAACCCTAACCCATCTCTAAATGTCCAGAATGCAATTAAGAGTCAACTACGTTGCTGTGGATTTGGAGTCATGTGTAGGCCAGACCAGGTAAGCATGGCAGATTCCCTTCCCTAAAGGGCATTAATGAACCAGGTGGGTTGTTCCTGACACATAGCAGCAGTTGCATGGTCATCATTCGACTTAATCCCAGATTTCAGCAGAATTGAAATTCCAGTCTGCCATGGTGGAATTTGAATCTGGATCTCCAGGACATTACCTGGGTCTCTAGATTAATAGTCTGGTGATAATACCAATAGGCCATTACCCTCCCCCATGAATACCTCAGTTGAATATTGAATAGCATATGGTCACATCACACACATATAGATCTGAGTTCTGTTCAAATCTAAACGTTTTGAAAAGGCATCTAAAATGTCCCACAAGCCATCACTAACATTTATGATTCATTCCCTTGTAAATAACCTGTCCCACGGGCTGCAAAAGCCTTCAGAGATGCACAGTGTAGTGCAAATATTGAAAATTGTATTTAATGAAAAAAAGAAATGGAAAGAAAATTTCAGGTAATTGTGAACAAAATTTAAAAGGCAGGGGAGATGAGTGGTATTGGTGATTTTAACATGAGGATCACCACACTCCGGGTGAATGGTAAGGCTGAGACAGTGAAACCTCAAACAGATTAGAATTTAAACCCACGCTGTTGGTGTGGCTCTGTTTTGCAATTCAGTTCGTAGAATCATAAAATCCTTATAGTGCAGGTGTAGGCCATTTGACCCTTAGCGTTTACACTGACCCTTTCAAGAACATCCCACCTAGGCCCAGCACCCCCCACCCTTTCCCTGTAATCCTGCATTTACCATGGCTAATGCACTTAGCCTGCACATCCCTGGACACTATGGGCATTTTAGCATGGCCAAGCCACCTAACCTGCACGTTTTTGGGCTATGGGAGGAAACCGGATCACCTGGAGGAAACCCAGGCAGACATGGGGAGAGTGAGGAATCGGGGCTGGATCCCTGGTGCTGTGCTTAACTACTGAGCCACTGTGCTGCCCAGTTGTCCGGTCATCTGAACTAACTGGGCTGATGGATATTGAATGGCAGGCAACAGAGGTAGGAGTTGACTGTCTGCAAGTAATAAATGAATTATTTGGGCAAGTTGTAATTGTTAGCACATGATGATACATGGACATTTGACTGGTTATTTCTTCGTTTCAACTGTGTTCTCTTTTGAACTCCACTGTTCATTGTAAGCCCTTATAACCTCTGTTAATCATCTGAAATATTGGGAAAAGACCCCAAAGAAAGGGGCTTCTGGCTGAGATTTTGCACGAATCATTTTGGAATATTGAAGGCATTTGCTTAATTATAAATTAAACATTAGGTTATTATGCACATCAGGTTTCTTGAGCTCTTTGGCGTTTCTGTACAAATTTTACTGATATTTCGATGTGTCCAGGAGGCATATTTAATATAAAAAAAATTTGTTTTAACTTTAAGACCAAGAATCAGTATTTTGTCTTTGTTAATCAAAATCTTGGGGCCAGTTCAGTATTTCACCAGTGAATGTGCTTTGCGGTTCTTGGAAATAATCCATTCTGAGTTTTATTGTGATCTACTCTACAGTAAAACCATTTCTCCATAAAAGGCTAGCTTAGTTGAATATAAGTAATGCTAGACGATATAGAATCTGACCTTCAGAATAGCAGGTCCCGCATTTCTACACACCTCCTGGCATTTCCACATGGCACCTCATGCTGGTAAAGGTGGTCGTGCAGGTCTTCAAGAGCAGATGCATTCCCAGTGGTCTCGGGAACCTTTGAATGAATGTAACAGGCAACTGAGCCCCCTTGTAAACAGGGCTCTGTATTAGAACCACAAAGATTACCCCTTTACCAAAGTGTAGTTGATAGACCATGCCTGCATGATCATGTCATTAAATGTCCACTGAATTCCAATCCCTTGATAGTGACTAGAGTTTATCTGGCAGGCCTGTGAATGAACCAAAAAACTTTATGTGTATGATGATCAGTGTATTCCTGTAGGCTATCCTGTCAAAATCATCATTGGGGCCCTAATAGCTGAATTATTCTGCAGACTGACTATTCTTAGCAGCTGGCAAGTGAACTGTCCTGTCCATTTTCCTGGCTAGAGCTGTGCTTGGTGGCTCAACTCGTGCAGATTCTGACTCGATGCTACTCACTAGGGTATGCACTGTGCCAGAGTGTAAGCGGATGGCTATGTTTTTGATCAGATGATTGTGCTTCTTTATCGATGTTGCTGTGTTGTTCTTGCCCTTTCCTCTGAGACTCTTGCAGCTGATCAGTATAATGATGAGTTGCTGGTGTTGGACTGGGGTGCACAAGGTCAGAAGTCACACAATACCAGTTTAAAGACCAACAGGTTTATTTGAAATCACAAGCTTTCAGAATGCTGCCCTTTCATCAGCTGAAGTGTGACCTGATGACGGAGCAGGACTGCAAAAGCTTGTGATTTCAAACCTGCTGGACTCTATAAGCTGGTGCTGTGTGACTTCTGAGCTAGCCAGCAGGCAGTAGTTGGGTATCTGAAAGCAGAAATGCAGAGGGAAAGGTTTGGGTGAGGGATGGCAAAAGAGATGAAAAGCAAGAAGTCCATGTCCACATCACAGAAGCTTGTACTTCCTGCTAGGTAGAGGTATAAGACAGAGGGTTTTCAAGGGCCAAAACTTGCTGTCATCCTCAATCTTCTTGGCAATGTTGGATGTAAGTGTCCCTTGCACAGACGGTCCCAAGATGTTGAGCATGCTACTAGCTTAACTCCTTGCCCTATGATTATTTGTTTTTGTTTTTGGTGTGTCAATATCTCTCATAAGATGGTGAGCTGCCTTGTCCTGTAAGAGAGAGAAGTAAGTGAGTAATTTGCAATGTGTTTGGGCGATGTGCTGAATAAACAAGAATTATCTGAGGCAACCTTCATTTGTGTGAGAATGATGCAGAGCAGCTGGATGTTAGGCCTAAGTCCTGACTGTAAGAAATTGGTGGTGGATGAGTAATGGGGATGCAGTGTAATGAGCTTTGAAGAGGATAGTTGTGTGGTGAGTACAAGATGTGAACTGAAGATGTGTTCATGAGCTTTGGCCACTTGTCTGAGGTAATTTAACTTATTGTAGTATTATTGCTAGATTCTTTGGACCAGACCCTGGAATTGACCTGTTTATCTGTGCCCAATCTGTTCTGAGGGCTTTCCTTGAAGGCGTTAGGCCCCCTTCCCCAGCCACCAACTGAAACCTGGTCTGTCTCATCGTCAACCTACTCGATTAAAGTTTCCAGCATTGCATCTGAGAAACCCAGAATCCTTTCTCTCGGCTATTACTCAACATATGTGCATCATCCCTTTAAACTGTAAAGACCATTGGCTTTTTTGATTATTTTCTGGATCTGCTCATGATATTTTAATTATCTCTGTACCTGACCGTCCTGGCTCCTTGAACCTCTGTTGTTTGTAGCTATTTAGAAAATATCCAGTTTTATCCTTCTTTTTAGGCTCAAACTAGATAACCTCATTTAAATCCATTTCCCACAGTTTTACCGCATTCATCTAATCCTTCAATATCACTTTGTAACATCCCACTTCCATTTATACGCATTTTAGTATTGCCTGTCCTTGAGTCAAAGGCAAATTTGAATGTGTGGCTTTCTATCCCCTCACCTTCGTCAGTAAGAATTACAATGAGTTGTTGAGCTACCAACCCTGATACCTGCAGGGCACCAATAGTCATGTTCTGTCAATTAGATGATAGTTGGGGCATCTGCAATGTCTTCTCTTCCACAGAGAGCAGTAGTGGTTAGATCATTAAATACTTTCAAGCCTGAGTTATACAGATTTTTAATTTACAAGGGAATCAAAAATTATGGGGAGACGATGGGAAAAGTAGAGTTAAGAGCACCCACAATCAAATAAGCCTTGATTTTATTGAATGATGAAGCAGGCTTAATAGATTAAATGACCTGCTACTGTTTTCATTATCTTTGACAATATCACTGTTTCATTGTTAAATATTAGCTGTTAGTCCTGTGGTATATCAGTATAAAGTCAATAAGGAATAAAAGAAATGACTAAACTCATTGATCAGAATTTAATATTCTCACCCATTGGTTGGGGAACTTGTGTGACACTCACATCACCTCCTTTAGGGAAGATCCACTGGAATTAAGTCCCCAACAGACAGGTAACCGATTGGTTCTATGATTTTCCATCATTAGGACAACAGCCAATGAGAGTTGCTATCCGATCAGAAGCCAGCAGCACCCTTTCCTTTTCCTCTCTTGGATATGATGGCTGCTCCTGGTCATTCACTTACCAAAGGCCTAGAAAGGAAATGGGACCCAGGCAACGGGTGAGGGCAAGATGGAGTGGGCATGGGAAAGTGGGCCAGCAGAAACAACAAGGGTTTTCTCAGTAGACAGGCCTCTTCCTTCCTGATGCTAGATTACTTGATTAAAGAGAACAGGAACCCTGCACCTGTCCATCCCCAACTCTGGGTCCCTCCTCTAAGCCTATTATTGTCATAATTTCCTTTCCAATCCACGCTACCTCTCAGATTTATCCCCTAAGTTCCTTCCCAAACCTCTTCATCTTGCTACCTCCTGTGACATTGAATGTTTTGTAATTTCCTCTATCACTTCCGTTACTACTTCTAGAATTCACGGTCTAGAGTTCCTCTTCAAACCTCTCCACTTCCGTCTCTTCCTATCTGACCCTCTTGCAGACCCTTTGGCAATACTTTGTCACACCACCTGTTAACCACTCATTATTATGAGACTGTACTTCTGCAAGCCACCTTGAGATGCTGGTCTTTGTTAGCACATTTTAGGGAAGGTAATATTGCTTTATTAAAAAATTTCTTTTAATTGCAAGTGACATGTTTTGCAGTAAATTTTCTGTTTGCAGGTTTAAACTGAATATACTTATATTTGTAAACTTGTTTCAGAAATGTTTTGGACAGTTTTCGGCATCTGGGTTTTAATTATTTGTTGGCTATCTTTTAAACTTTTCACATTTTCTTCTTTTTTTTGGTTGTGCAATTCTCTACAGCCATTGTTTATGTCAGTCTGTTAAATCCAACAGAGACTCTTGCTCCAATGGTAATTCCAGTATTTCCACATGAGGGATGATTTAAATTTCTCCCACTGTGGTAAGTGACTTGAATGGCAAGTCACTTGGGGACTCTTGTTTCAAGTTGGGAGTTCAACAATTAGTTGCTTATATTATCTTTGGATCATATATTATCTGTTGACTTTTCGTTCCAAATTCTATAGCTTTTAGTTTGGAAACCTGTTAAAAGGTACTTGAGAATGACAATAAGACTGTCGAGGGATAATGCAAATGCTTTTGTTCAAAAAGAAGTTGCATTCCAATTCCAGTTATTCAATTCTGGTTCTTGTTGCTATTTATTTTTCTGATCGTTTTGTGGTCACAACTGTGAGTTGTATTGTTCTAACCTTAATTTCATTTTTTTTTAAAAAGTACAAATAGGCCAAAACAGCTTTTTGTTTTAAAAGGTTTTGGAACTGAATAAGCTTAGCCATTGATTGGACTTTCTTATGAATTTGTGCCAAGTTTCCTCAGGGGAGGAGCCCTGTGTTTAACCAAACACAGTTAAAACATTTTGGTTTTCGGTTTGAAAATGTAATTGCTACTGAAGGTGCATTGTGAATCTTGAATGTAATGTTGTCCCTAATGATCATTTTACCAGAAAAAAGAAATTGTGTTAACAATGCTGGGATGTCTATCAACCCATATGGTACTTAATTTTTGCTGCTTGCATTGCGAATCTAGAGAATGTTATGAACCTGGATGTTTCCAAGACTCATAACTGAAGTTTTTTTTTGGCAGGAGTGACACTACTATTTCCAGGATAATTGACAACAAAAGGACAACCCTGAACCTTTTTTGTTCAAATAATAATAGGAAAATACTATGGATGGTGGAAATTTGAAATAAAAACAGAAATTACTGGAGAAATTCGGCAGGTCTGGCAGCATCTGTGGAGAGAAATAGAGTTAGCATTTTGAGTGCAATGATCCTTCTCTTTCCACAGATGCTGCCAGTTCTGCGTAGTTTCTCCAACATTTTCTGTTTTTTATTCTCTTTTATTTTTTCACACTTCAGAGTGTATAAGTTTAAAATTGTCAATTTTCTAATAATTATTTGCACAGTTTGTGTAAGAATGATTTACAGATTCCACGCACATGATTGTTGGTGCCAGGATACAGCATTTGAGTTACAAAGTTCATCTTGTTTATTGGGAAGGTAATTGACAATGGTTTCATGATGAGCATGAAACCATTGTCGATTGTCAGTTGTTATAATCACCCATCTGGTTCACTCAATGTCCTTTTAAGAAGAAGGCAAATTGTGGTCATTACCTGATCTGGCTGACCTGTTACTCCAGACCCAGAGCAATGTAGTTGGCTCTTAACAGCCTTCTGAGATTGCCGAGCAAGGCATTCAGTCATAGTAAATTATGAAAATAAAAGTCTCAAAAGAGGAATGAAACCATTCAGAACACTTGAGATCAACAAAGGCACTGGAAACAACAATAGAAAACACAGCCCTATTGACACTGAAAAATCCTCCTTAACAACATTTGGGGACTAGTACCAAAATTGCGAGAACTGTCTCACAGATTAGTCGAGCAGGGGGGATATTCATGCTCATGGAATCATATGTTATACATGACGTCCTGGCCAATGACATCACCACTCCTGAGCAAGCCCTGTTCCATCAGCAGGACTGATGTTGCAGAGATGGTGGCACAGTGGTATACAGTTGAGACACTGGACCCTCGGAAGTCTAATGGCATCAGGTTAAAATCACCTACTGATTATCATGTACTGCCCCTTGTCAGCTGATGAATTGAAGCAATGATAATGGAAAAGGCATAGAGTGTACAGTGGGTCAGGAGCCTCAAAGTCCATCACTAAGGGTAGCTCAGCAGCACCACCACTGATTAGTCTGGTCATGACCTAAAGAGCATAGCTGCTGGAATGAGTCTGCAGCTGATGGTGAGGGGGAAAATATACCTGACCTCGCCTTCAGCAATCTGCCTGCTGCACATACATCTGTCCATGAAATTGGTGGGAGTGACTACCACTGCTAGTCCCATCTTCACATTAAAGATGCCATCTGTGGCTATTTGTCACAGTGTTAAATGTGATAGACTTCAAACAGAACTAGGCTCTCGAGACAGGGTATCCGTGAGGCACTGGACCATCAGTAGCAGCCAAATTGAGCTCCAACACAATCTGCAACTTAATAGCCGGACACATCCCTCATTGTACCGTTACCATCAAACACAAGATCAACTGTTGTTCAGTGCAAGAGCTTGTGCCAGGAGTAGAACCAGGCATACCTAAAAATGAGGTGTCAATCTGATGAAGCTACAAACAGGACTACTTGCATGTCAAAAAGCAAAAGAAGTAAGTGATAGGCAGGGCTAAGTGATTGTACATTCAACAGATCAGACCTGAACTGTGTCGTCCTGCCACCTCCTGTCAGCAATGGTGGTGGACAATTTAGCAATTCACTGAAGGAAACTCCATATATAATCCCATCCTCAGTGATGAGGAAGCCCAGCTTGTCAGTGCGAAGGACAAAACTGAAGCATTTGCAACAATCTTCAGCCAGAAGTGCTGAATGAATGATCTGTCTCTGACTTCTCTAGAAGTCCCCAGCATCACAGATGCCAGCCTTTGGCCAATTCAGTTTATGCCACATGATATCCAGAAATGGTTGGAGGTATTAAATGTTGCAAAGGCTTTGGACTCTGACAACGTTCTGACAATAGCACTGAAACATGAGCTACAGAACTTTAGCATCCCTAGCCAAGCTGTTCCAGCAAAACTATAACATCAGCATCTATCTCACAATGTGGAAAATTACCTGGGAATGCCCTGTACATGAAAAAGCACAAGTCCAATATGTTATCTGTAAAGTGATGGAAAGTGTCATCAGCTGCTCAGCAATAACCTGTTCAGTGATGCCCAGTTGGGGTTCTGCCAGGGCCACTCGGCTCCTGACCTCATTACAGCCTTGGTTCAAACATGGACAAAAGAACCAAAATTCAGAGGTGAGAGTGCCAACTCTTGACATAAGGCCACATTTGACTGTGTGGCATCAAGGAGCCTGAGCAAAACTGGATTCAGTGGGAATCAGGGGAAACTCATCCAGATACTGAAGCAGTTCATGTCTAAATTCAGCAAGAGCTGGACAATATCCAAGTTTAGGCTGACAAGTGGCAAGTCCATTTGGACCACACAGGTGTGAGGCAATAACCATCTCTCCCTTACATTCAATAGCATCACTTCCCATGAATCCCTCACTATCAACATGCTGGAGGTTAGTATTGATTATAAACTGAACTGGACTATATTGGGGTTACAAGGGAAGGTCAGAAGTTAGAAACTTGCAGTGAGTGACTCACGTCCTTACTCCCCAAAGCATGTCCAATATCTACAAGGCATAAGTCAGGAGTATGTTGGAATACTCTCCACTTACCTGGGTGGCTGCAGCTACCACAACACTCAAGAAGCCTAACGCCATTCAGGGCAAAGCAGCCCACTGGATTGGCATAACATCCACAAACATTCATTCCTTCCACTCCCCTAGTCTCAGTAGCAGCAGTGTGTAGCATTTATCAGGAATTCACTATGGGTCCTTAGCCAACACCTTCCAAACCCACAATCAATACCATCTTGAAGGACAAGGGCAGCTGACACTTGGAACCTGTACCACATGCAAACTCCCTTCCAAACCACTCACCATCCTGACTTGGAACTGTGTCATTGTTGATTCAGTGACACTGGGTCAAAATCCTGGAGCTCTGTCCCTAATAGCTTTGTGGGTGTCCTGAGGCAGCCTATCGTAATCATAAAAATGGCGAGACAATGGCCTCGTTGTATTATTGCTGGACTGTTAATCCAGAGACCCAGATAACTTTCTGGGGACCCAGGTTCAAATCCCACCACATCAGATGGTGGAATTTGAATTCAGTAAAATGTCTGGAATTGAGAATCTAATGGTGACTGTGAATCCATTGTCGACTGTTGGAAAAACCCATCTGGTTCACTCATGGGAAGGAAATTGGCTGGTCTGGCCACCATGTGACTTCAGACCCACAGCAATATGGTTGACTCTGAACTGCCCTTTGGGCAATTAGGGATGGGCAATAAATGCTGCTTTGTCAGCGATACCCTTACCCAATGAATGAATTAAAAAGAAAGTCTTGGCAAGGGCAACTATGAATGGGCATTTTACCCCTTTTCAAAACAAAATCATGTAGTTTGCATTGACTTATCATAAAGAAAGCTGAAGTGCTTCATTCAAAAATTATTATTGGCCATATCAGCCTATTCAATAGTTCATAAGAATTAATGATTGAACCATTCTGAGATATACGCTTTTATTTAAAAATGTTATTAACAGGGTTAGGCAACCTGTTAACACATATGGTGCTGAGAGTCTGCTGGTTGGTTAGTGGATCTGAAGAACATTCTGTACTTTGAAGTGTCCAAGACTCATTACTGAACTTCTAGTAGCAGGACTGACAATTTTTTTAATTGGGAAAATTAGAAACAGAACAACCCCATATTTTTTTAAAATAATGGACAAAGGGTTCAGGACAGGATTTACTCACATTTGGATGAATTTGGACCCATTACTGATAGGCAGCATGGCAGGGAAGTTCATGTTTCACAAACTTGATTGAGTTTTTTTGAGGAAGTACCAATAATAATTGATGAGGGCAGGGTGGTAGATGTTATCTATGTGGACTTTAGCAAGGTCTTTGACAAGTCCCTCGTGGCAAGCTGATACAAAAGATTCAGATCGCATGGGAACCATAGTGAGCTGGTAAGATGGAAACAGAACGGGCTTATTCATTGAAGACAGAGAGTAGCGGTGGAAGTGTGTTTTTCTGACTGGAGAACAATGACCAGTGGTGTTCCACAGGGAACAGTGCTGGGACCCTTGTGGTTTGTAATATATATAAATGATTTGGAAGAGAATGTAGGTGGCCTGATTAGTAAGTTTGCAGACAGTACAACAACTGGGGTAGCTACAGATAGTGAGGAGGATTGCCAGAGGATAAGGCAGAATATAGATAGGCTGGAGACTTGGGTGCAGAAATGGCAGATGGAGTTTAATCTGGACAAATTTAGGGTGATGCATTTTGGAAGATTTAATGCAGGAGGGAAGAATACAGTAAATGGCCAAACGTTCAGTAGCATCAACATAACAGAGGGATCTAGCTGTACACGGTTCCCTGGAAGTGGCAACACAAGTGGATAAGGTGGTCAAGAAGGTGTACAATATTCTTGCTGAAAGAATTCATGGTCTAGAATTCCTCTCCAACCCTCTACCTCCTCTTCCTTATTAACCATTGGCGAGTCGTGTTGCAGATGTATAGGGCTATACTTAGGCCATGTTTGGAATATTGTGTACAGTTTTGGTTACCGAGTTTCCAAAAAGGCATGGAGGTTTTGGAAAGGGTACAGAAACCATTTACCATGATGTTGTCTGCTTTGGAGGATATGAGCTATGAGGAGAGGTGAAACAAACTTGTTATGTTTTCACTTGATTATCGAACGATAAGGGGCAACCTGATAGAAGTTTACAAAACAACTATGAGACGCATAGAAAGAATGGATAGTTAGAGTCTTTTTCCCAGGTGGAAATGTCAATTACTCAGGGAAAAGCTTTAAGGTAAAAGGGTGTAGGTTAAAGGAGATGTGAAAGGAAAAATGTTTACATAGAGGGTGGTAGGTGCCTGGAATGCACTGCCAGAGGAAACGGTGGAGACGGATAAAGTAACAACGTTTAAGAGGCATCTTGACAGATATATGAATATGCAGGGAATAGGTGGATGTGGACTCCACAGAGGCAAAAGGTTTTTAGTTTAGAAAGGCATCATGCATCGGTGTAGTCTTGGTGGGCCGAAGGGCTTGTTCCTGTGCTGTTCTTTATTCTTTGATATAAATGTTGAATAATTACTTGCACTGTTTGTGTAACTTTGATTTATAGGTTCTGTGCAAATGATTGCTGGTATCAGGATGCAGTGTTTTTGATACAAAGTTTATCTTCTTTATTGGGATGGTAAACCCTGTTACAACAAGATCAATAAGACCAAAAGACATAGGAGCAGAATTAGGTTATTTGGCCTGTTGAGTCTGCTCCACCATTTGATCATGACTGATATGTTTCTCAACTGCATTCTCCTGCTTTCTCCCTGTAACCCTTGACCCCCTTTCCAATCAAGAACCTATCTGTCTTTGCCATAAGTACACTCAATGACTTGGCCTCCACAGCTTACTGTGGTAATGAGTTCCACAGATTAACCACTCTCTGGCTGAAGAAATTCCTTTTCACCTCAGTTCTACAGGATGGTGCCTGCACTCTGAGGCTGTGTCCTCAGGTCCTAGTCTCTCCTATTAGTGGTAATCTCTTTTTCATGTCCTCTCTGTCCATGTTTTTCAGTCTTCTGTAAGTTTTAATCAGATCCCCTCCTCATCCTTCTCAACTCCATCGAGTACAGGCCCACAGTCCTCAGATAAATGCATTTATTACAGTGCACATCGTTCAACAAATGTAGATTTTTAGAGTGAACAGAATATTCAAAGCATGAGCGATCATTGATGTTAACAAGTAAATGATCAAAATGGATTTTTTTGGAAATTTAAATAGACATTTTCAGCTACAAGAAACTGTAACTGAAGAGTAGCTGGAAATGTTTAATAAGTTCATGTCTTCTCGTTTATTAAATTTCAATTTTCTGTTGACGAAGCAGCTGATCATTTTGGAGTTATGTCTCGTTTAAGTGCTAGATTACAATTATGGTACAATTTTCTGATAAACACCGAAATTTAACTAACTTTCCAAGTAAAATTCACCAAGTGTGGTTTTACTGTTTGAACTATTGACTATGTAAAAGGTTTAGTTCACCAACAATGTATAGTATAGATGGATTTTGCATCGATAATAACAATGAGATAAACACTCACTGTTACTGTGGAGTAAAGCAGATTGAAACTTTCACAGAATGTATGTGTGCAGCGAAGTCTGCAAGTCCTGAACTTGCTGTCCATGTTACCCTGCTTTTCCAGACTGTTCCATTACAGAATCTCTTTTATAAACTTGGTATTGAAATTGATGTACCAGTGTGAAGCTCTGGTGCTTGCTTATTAGTTACTTTTTCTACCACATTTATTGGGTAAGGGCTGGTGCATTCAGGACGGGGTGAATTTCACAAGGTGTAGAAAGTCATTACCTTTTATTTAGAAAGCCTCTCCATCATTAAAATAATATTTTTTCAAAGGTGGGGTTTTCATTTTTTTCAAAATGTGATTAGTGTTGTGCATTTAAAGTAAAAGTGATATTTCCTGTCTGTTTCTTTTCTTTTTCTCCCTTAATCTCAAGTTTCATTCCAAATCTTTTAGTTAGCTCTTGTATAAAATTTCAATTCAATGTACCATTCTCAGCTTATACATCTTGGCTCAGGCTTTGCAGTCTAATTTAATCTGAATGTCACTTGGATTTGGGTATGAGTTGGGGGATAAAACTGGCAGAATCGACAGTGTAATGAGAATTTGGCTGAAGCTTGTTTTCTTTAGATTTCATTTGACTGTATTAGGGTGAGTGCACACATCCTCTTTAGGAGCAGCAGGTTACAAATTTCCAGAAGTTAACCGCGCAATTGCAGTGCTATTTCAGCTTCCTTTTCAGCTGAACATTGGTGCCAAAGGTTTTCCAGGTTTCCTGAAGCTTACCCATGAAAGCAAGGCAAGTACACAGCACCAAGTGAGCACCTGAGGAAATTGCAGACATAGATGCCAATGAAAATACCCAGTACTCACAACTATTCGCCTACTTAGTGATGGGAAAGTGTTTGTGTTGAGTACTTTTGCTGAGATATTACACTTTTTCTATATTTTTGGAGGTTTATCATGAACACCACGATGACTGGCAAAAACATCTGTAGCTTGCTGCCTACATACCATGCAGCTGCAGGTCAGAGATGAGAGCAGCAGAGAGAGGTTTAGTAAGTGAGAGGCACTACCCAGGAGACTCCTGTAAATACTTCAGGATGTCCTGTCAGTTGGCGGAAAGTATCTGCTTTGTTATCAGTGGCTGGCAGATTTCACTGCAGCTTTCAACATGGCTAGGATCTTCTCAGGCTTGCTGCCCACAAATGCATGAGAGAGTTGATCAACAGTCTGTGTTTGCCTCACTGACGATTATGCCAACTTTGTCAGCAACGCCAGTAATTGTGGAGAGGTAACAGAGTTAACAGGCAGAATCCTACAGGGGTTTTGGTGGTGTGTGCCAGGGGCACATTTCTGTGTGGCAGAATTGGGCAAGAAGTCCGGTGAGACCAATTTTAACTTCGGGAGAATCTCTTTTATGCTTTTCACACGCAACATGGTGAGATTCTTGCTATCAGTGGCAAGTGGCACAGTGATTTATTAGTTTTTCAACACCTTGTTAACAACCCAAACCATATCATTAATATTCAGCCCTCCACCTTATCAAGCTCGACATCAGGAAAACTCGACGAGCTGACCACTTGCTCCAAATGATCCTCCTGTTGGGCCGTGGGTTCCAACATGTCCAATCATGCTACTGTTCCATGGGCACTGGCCATATGCAAACAATGCAAGAGACCTTGGCATCCAACATGTGCCAGCACCTAATAGCCCTCATCCCCAATCCACTTACAGGATGGTTCTGCACTTCAGTGCTAGACCTCGGGCTGTACCAGCAACTGTCATTGTAAACTGCAGCAAGGACATTGTGCAGCCAGGGACGAGCACCCAGCTCATGGACTGAACCTTGCTGTAACTCTAGGCTCTTTGCTGGCTCTCATAACACTCACTCACCCTGAACCTACTTGGATGCTCACCTTATCCTTGCCTTCACTTGTCTTTTTGTGCTTTGGCCCCTCACTCAGAGAGACGCTCACATTGGTGCTGTTTTGCTGTGCCATTTAGCTCAAGCGCAAAGACCAGAAGCTTCTCAGTTGTCAACGTTCCCCAGTCAAGAGGGACCATTGTTTAAGGGACCTTGACACAGTAAATTGAGGACAGCCTTTAATACCTGTCCAAGTACCTTGCATGGCACAGTCAGAGCCAGGACCCTCTCCTCATAATGGGTGAGGGGCTGCCTTGAGACTCTCTGTCCTAATGTGGGCTGCCTTCCTCATGGAATGCGAGAAAGGCAGGTATCAGAGGAGATAAAAGTAGATGGCCCAGCCATTTCTATTAGTGTAAAAGGTAAAGTCGCCAAAGTCTTACCAGACCAGAGGGCTGCTCTAGAGAGCAAGAGAGAGAGACACACACACACACGACTGGTGGTGGTTTAACCTGAGGGTCAGCACATCTCGGGCAAGGAGCGAGTTGGGCAAGGAGAGTCCTTGGTAACTTCATCTGCAGCAGGAATTGAACCGACACTGTTGGCGTCATTCTGCATCAACTGTTGGTGTAGGTGGTGAGGTTTACTGAGTAACTCTATTTTGACTTCTTCTGTGTAATCTGCACAGAAGTCTGTGTACTCTACAATTTGGGAAACACTGGTTGTGAAGATAAAAGAATCCATGAGTTCTTTACGTTTGAGGCTTAAGGAAAAGCTAAATGCAGCAAGGGAGAGGGGGTCCAGGTGTCAGTTATTCATTGGAGTTTAAGGCCTGTGTTGACTGTGAACTGAACTTCAGACCCCATTTCATCTCAAACGAAAATCTGCCTACTTCTGCATCTGCAACAACATCAGCCTCGACTGTAAGTCTCTTCCCCTAGCTTAGAGCTTCAAATCCTTTTATATGCATTTGCTTTCTTCTATGTTCCAATGCTTGCCTGATTGCCCTCTCTTCACTGTAAACACCAACACATCCAAACCTCTCCTCCCTGTATTGCAACCTACAAAGCTGCTCTAAATCCTATTTTTTCATGACTTCCCTTTCCATTATCAACACTGTTACCCAACTAGTGAGGTGGAATTCTCTCCTTGCTGTTGTGGTATGGACAATGACGTGAAAGATCGGAAAACATCACATGAATGAAAAAAATCAGAATTTTGAAATTTTTGTCTGATTTTTCCCTTAATCTTTAAATGTTGACTTCAGAACCTTGCTTTTACATTTGCATTTCATTCTTAGCTCAACTTGCTTTAATTATATGCCACTTCCAATTCCACTGTCCTTCCCCTGAGAAACAGATGGCATGAATTCCTGACATATTTCTGGAGCTACAGGCCGCTAATTGCTCTTCCTGGCTATCATCCATCACTTTAACTCAAAATGGGAAAATTCCATCCGTTAGGTTTAAAATTCCTGTCCATATTTTTCATTCTATCAAAAGCACGACCTAGCTTTTCAGCACCTTCCCTAATTTCTCCTTTCACGTCTAGCATCTGCTTTCCATCCACCTTGTGTGAAGGACCTTGGAGGTGTATTTTATGCAGAGTGTGCCATTTAAGTCAGTGTCCTTTCCTCAACTATGATCTTTTTAACATCTAACTCTGGTGATTTTACCTTTTTATTCATTCGCAGGACATAGGGATCACGGATGACTGGCAAAGCCAGCATTTATTGGCCTTCCCCGTGTGCCCTAGAGAAATCTTAAACGTTTATTGTACAATTCTAAATCCGATTGTCAATCCATTTTTAATATTTAAAGTATATTTGACAAGTGCTGGGATCTGATGGACTTGAACTCCATTGCTACAGACTTTGGGAGTATTTGCAGTACCCCATTCTTGGCAGAAGATGTTTGAATTATTAACTTTCATTTACTAAAATCTGCTGGAACTTGGCCAATTACAGTGGACTGTTTCTGTAATTTCAGTCAAACTAAGATTTTAAGAATTTGCATTATGATTTTTTTTTTAGTCTGCTTTTTTGGTGCATGTACTGACTTGCTTGTATGTTTTGAAAATATGAATTACAGCTGGGATCCTTGTCTGTACAAATCCTTTGAGACTCATACATCTGTGTATGCAGCACTTGTCTCGTTAAAATACAATACAATTATGGTTACTTTGTAATTTGATGTAACACACCTTAAGCTGGTCATATGTTTCCTTTCTTCTCTTCGTATTTTCTTGTTATAATTTTAAGATGATCACAATAGAGCTGTGATTACTGTTTCAGAATCTGCTGTGGTTCGGAACGAATGTGTATTCAGGGCTTTATTTAAAATGTAATATTAGTGAGCTGTTGTTAGTATTAGACAAGATTATTCCGTTTTAGAGGAATGCGTGACCACGTTACTCTACTTCCTACTCCTTTTGACTTCAGTAGTAGAATGGGGGAGTGGTTTCAGTTTATATTGTTGGTGGGAATTCTGGCTTTGTCATTGGACATTTTGGGAAGTAACAGATGCATGTCCACAGTTATCTGATACCCGAGTCAACAATTGCTGTTGTTTGCATCTTTCACTTTAACTCAGACCAGGATTTTGAAGTAAATATAATGGTCAAGTTGTTAGTGCTCATCAGTATTTTCACGTAAATCAGACAGCAACGTGCGACTGCAAATGTGCAGATAAATGTGGAAATCAGGAAGTTGCTGCTTATTGATTATGAAGCTGCATTGGAAGGACAGGAAGTTGCTGCAATTTCTCAGAGCTAAGCGCTGAACTTACTGAAAGTTAGATCTTGACCATTTCAGTGGAAGTCAATTTTAGATGGTGTTAACTGGAATTTATTACTCTCAATCCACCCTTCTGCCACTGAAAATTAAATTTCAAAACTATGAAATCTCATTTTTTTAGCTTTGAATTATTGTTAGATAATTGAAATAATAAAAAATGTAAATAGTCTTTCTTTAACCTTTATTGATTTCATTTTCTTTCTGTTTGTTTGTTTCAATTTCACTGTTTGATTTGGCACAACTCACACGTTGTGATTCATAGTAATGATTCTTTAGTTTGTTTGGTTGGGGACGTGTAGAGTTGCTTGGCTTGTTCATACAAGTTTCAGGTCCTTTGCAGAGTGCACTGTACTGAAACTGTTTCCAAAGACAGCAAGTGTATGCGTTTTAGTGGCAGTGTAAAAAGCAGTTGGTGTTGCTGGTTCACTGGTGACCACATAAACTCAGTTTGTTATCTACAATTGCTGAGATTTTTGTGAGCATTTTGAAAATATATCTGGTGAAATGATCACCAACAGTATCACACAATTAGTGTGGGCAGATCATCTGTGATAAAGTCATTGGTGTTTGAATTTTTCTTCCGTGTCATTTGGAAATAACGCAATGCAATATTGGAACTTCATGAAGTTTCTTTTTAGAAAATATAACCCTTTTTAATATCTGTATTTCTAATAATCCATTGGAATATCACAGCGAACATGATACGAAATGACATTTTAAAGTGCACAAAATTCTGCTGTGGGGTGCTAACTGTGATGCATTGTCTGATTGGATATATGTGGCAAAACACCACTGATTCACATCACATCTTAAAAGTGTGACGCACGCTGTAAGATTTTTGCTCGTACAGGTATTTCTGCTATAACACGATAGTTGTGTTCTTGTGTGACCTCGTGGTATAGAAAATCGGACTACAAAGAAATTGCTATAGAAAATCACTGTACCTGTATGGCAGAAAGTTTGCATTATCCAACCAGTGTCCACTGTTCATCAATCGTATGACAGCCAATTTGCATTAACGAAACATGCAGCTCTATAAAACCCTGGTTAGACCACACTTGGAATATTGTGTTCAGTTCTGGTCACCTCATTATAGGAAAGGTGTGGAAGCTTTAGAAAGGATGCAGAGGAGATTTACCAGGATGCTTCCTAGACTGGAGGGCAGGTCTTATGAGGAAAGGTTGAGGGAGCTAGGGCTTTTCTCACACCCTCCACCTTTCCTCATTGGAGCGAAGAAGGATGAGAGGCGACTTGATAGATGTGTACAAGATAATGAGAGGCATAGATAGAGTGGATAGCCAGAGAGTTTTGCCCAGGGCAGAAATGACTATTGTGAGGAGGCATAATTTTAAGGCGATTGGAGGACGGTATAGGGGAGATGCCAGAGGTCGATTCTTTACACAGAGAGTGGTGGACGTAATTTCTCCTCATCTTTATTTTAAATCTGCCACCATTTATCCTAAAACTATGACACTTTCCCCCCGATGTAGCATTTTTTGGAGTGCTATTAAAACCCTCTACCATGTAGACTAATGCAAAGTATTTGTTTAACTCCTCTGGGCATTAGGAATGGATAATGAATGCTGGTCATTAGTCATTGGCTGCCATCCTGGAAAAGACTCCTTTAACCCCACTCTCTGCCTTCTATCAGTCAGCCAATTGTCTATCCAAGCCAGTACCTTACCCCTAACACCATGAGCTCTTGTCTTATTTCACAGCCTCCTATGTGGCATCATGTCATAGACTTTCTGGAAATCCAAATAGATCACGTCCACTGGCTCACCTTTGTCTAACTTGCTTGTTCCATAAACAAAAAATTCAAACAGATTTTGTCAAGGCATGATCTCCCCTTGACAAAGCTCTCCTGACTCAACCTTATTTTACCATGCATCTCCAAGTACCCCACAATCTTATCCTTAGTAATGGGCTCTAAAATCTTTACAATGACTGAAGTCAGGCTAACCATCTTATAATTTTTGCCTCCCTCCCTCCTTAGATGGGGCTGTTACACTAGCCATTATCCAGTCATCTGGGATCCTCCCTGACTCCAGTGATTCCTGAAAGATCGCCACCAATACCTGTATTGCAGAAAGCTATAGCGCAGACTGATTTGGGAATCCTTGTACCTAAGTCACCCAAAAATCCAAGTTCAGTGGTAATAGGGAAGTGTAAAGGAATATTACTGTTTATTTCAAAGAACATAAAAGTAGGCTAGTCTTGCTGCAACAGTAGGGTATTGGTTTGACTACGTGAGTATTGTGTGCAGCTTTGGTCTCTTTGTTTTAAGAAGTGTTTTACTTGCATTGGAAACAGGTCAGAGGAACTTGACTAGATTGATTTGTGGGATGAAGGGTTTTTTTATGAGGAAAGGTTGAGCTCATGCAGTTCGACTCATTGAAGCTTAGCAAAATGAGAGGCAGTCTACTTGAAACATCTGTGATTGTAATGATCTGATGAAAGGTTATTGACAAGAATCTTGGCTCCTTTTCTGTCCGCGGGTGCTGCCTGAACTGCTGAATCTTTCCAGTTTTTGTTTTGTTCTTGTTTCAGATTTCCAGCATCCACAGTATTTTGCTTTCATACAATTCTGGGGAGTGTTGATAGGGTAGATGCTGAGAGGATGCTTCCCCTCAGAGGAGTACCCAGAGCCAGGGGCGTAATTTGTTAAAAAAAAATCTAATTGGATTGAGAGGAGAAATGCTTTTCTTCAGGAGAAAACTTTAGAATTCTTTTCCATGGAGTGTGAGCTAGGTCATTGAATATATTAAAGGCTAATTAGACCGATTTTTCATCAAGGTTATAGATAGAGGGCAAGAAAGTGAAGTTGGGACTGCAATCAGATCAGCACGATTTCAGTAAATGGTGGAGCAGGCCGGAGGGGTCAACTTCTGTTCCTATTTCTTAAGTCCATACTTCCTAAAGAAGCAGTTGTTCAGAGTAATTATTTGTAGTTATTAATTTTATTCTTTGCTCTGTTACAATAATATTTGTACAGATACGGTCAACTATTTAATTTTAAACAGACTGTCTGATATATATCTGGAAATGTTTCCAACGTGTGACAGTTATCCATACTAGCTGCAGCATTCTTAGAAAACCTTTAATCGTGTCTTCTATTTGCTAAGCTTTATGAAAAACAGATGGCAGAATTCCCCTGGAGGATTTTAAGAAGTGAAACACAATATTGTACAATTGCCATTTGTGAATAGAGACCCGTTTCGCAGTGTAATTTGAATAGTTTATTAGGGTTGAGCGTTCTCAGTCAGTCAAAACAGTTGTAAACCCTGATACGAATATGATAGGTAGGTTCTAGCAGAATCAATTTGAAACGTTAACTCCAATTACCTGCTTCGAGATCTTGGTTTGAGGAATTTCCATGGTTAACTTTAGGAGATTGGAGAATTTTTTCAGCTGTTAAGAGTAATTAAATTGAATAGGTTTCATCATGAGGTAAGTAATACAGTTTATGAAAGGAATGGTTGATGAGCTTATCCTTTTTCTTCCATTCCTTGGCTTAAAATTTGTGAATGTTGAAACTCTCTGCTTGAATGACAAGGCACAAGGTAACCATGCATTTAATTTGGGTCTTATTTCCATTACGCTGGTAAGCTGTGGACATTAATTGCCAGCTAAACGGCATTGAAGATTGTGCCATTGCATATCAATGGCTTTGTGAGGAGAAGTGACACGATGACCAGAAAATGATCCAACAGGTCGGAGAAAAAAGAAGCAGTGTCCAGTTTGAAATTATCAGTGGTGAATGAGAGGGCATGAGGACTAGTGGTGATTGGGGGCATAATGGGCAAATCAGTGTTGAAGTGGGTATCTCACACAGGTGTTGGACCTTTGTTCACACATTCATTTTGATTCGTTTAGCTTTCACAACTGGACACTTTTTTTAATACAAAAATAAGACCATTTCTGCTGATGCAAGGTGCCCATTGTTTTTGCTAACAATAAAATTCACCAGATGAAAAGATCTTGTGAGTATCTCAGATTCTGCATACATTCAGGTATTTATTTCCTGGTTCCTTTTGATCTCACGTTCCCATTTTGACTTGTTTCACAGAGCTTTAAACTGGTAATAGCTGAAATTTCATAAAGGCAGTATTTCAGGATAGGTGGTAGATATGTCTGCTTACTGATCTTGCCTGAGGATGTTGTATTGGGTGGAAAATGAACTTTCTGTTAGAAACAAGTGTATGTGCCACAAGCAATGAATTTTGTCTGCCCTGTATAGCAACAAGGATTCGTGTGGCACTAAGCAGTTAACCTTTGTGTGACAAAGGCTCAAGGGTATTGGCACAGTTTTATTTCTGTCTGCCCTGCAACCTCAGTAAGTTGTCCAGTCCAATAGCAGAATTTCTTCAGAGGTCCGGACCTGAACCTGTCCTGGAACTCCAAGTGGAACCCTCTTCCTCCATGAACAAGGCAAATACGCTTTCCTTCTTTCTACTTGCTGGCTATTGGGCAGTCACATCCTGAGGCCAAGAACTTTCCAGGATGAGGGTTTTCTACCTGGCACAGTTTGACAAAGAATGCTTGAAAAGCAGGAGGAACAGGCTGATATCTGGTATATGATCCCTATCTATTCCTAGCTATTTAACCACACCTCTAGCTTTTTGTTGGGGGTCTTTGGAGAATTGCTTTGCTGTGGTGCGGCTATATGTACGAGGGTGTTTTTGCTTTTGCGCAAAATTCAGATCTTTAGTTGGACGCCAGAAATGACCTCAGAAGCCCTGAAAGCCATTCGCTGTGCACATGCGATTGCCTGCTAGAAGTTGTTCCTATTACCATTATTAGTGTCAAGATTTATGCATGCACAGTGCAGTGTGCAGGGTATGCAGAGTGAGTGCACCTTAAATTGAGGTGCCAACCTGATGAAGCCAATACAAAAAATAAAACGCACTTCAGCAGCAAAAGCAGCACGACAAAGGCAGAGCTAAGTGTTCCCACAGCAATAGACAAAATCAAAGTTCAACAGCCCTCCCACTTCCACCTGGGAATGGTGATGAACATTAAACGACTAATTGGAGAATATTCCATGAATGTTCCCAATCTTCAATGATAGCAGAACCTAGTCCAGTGAACACAGACAAAATGTTTGCAACAGTTTCATCCAGAACTGACAGATGCTAATCCCTCTCGGCGTCCTCCCAAGATGCCCAGCATTATAGATACCAGTCTTCAGTCAAGTTGATTCACACCATGTGGTATCAAGAAATGACTGAAGGCACTGGATACACCAAAAGCTGTAGACACTGACAACAACCCAGGTGTAACGCTGAAGAGTTGTGCTCTGATATTAACCGTACGTCTAGTCAAGCTATTCCAAATAACTGCAACACTGGCATTTACCTGAGGAATAGACTGGCAACTTATTATCTAAATGGAAAGAAATACTTCAGAATGCATTGGTACAGAGGGATCTGGGTGTCCTTCTGTGTGTATTGCAGAAATGCATGTACAGCAGGTAATAAAGAAGGCAAATAGAATTTTGGCATTTGTAGTTTAAGGAATGGTGTATGAAAGTACAGAAGTTGCTGAAAAAGTTCAGCAGGTCTGGCAGCATCTGAAGAAGGGTCACTGGTCATGAAACATTAACTCTGATTTTACTTTTTTCAGAGATGCTGCCAGACCTGCTGAGCTTTTCCAGTAACTTCAGTTTTTGTCCCTGACTTACAGCATCCTCAGTTCTTTCGGTTTTTGAAGTGTTGCCGTAGCTGTACAGGGCACAGTAAGACTGCATCTGGAGTATTGCATGTAATTTTGGTCCCCTTACTTGAGGAGGGAAGTAGTTATATTGGAAGCAATTCAGAGAAGGTTCACCAGATTATTTCCAGAAATGAGGAGTTTTCCTTACAAAAAGGGAGTGAGCAGCTTAGGCCTATACTGTCCAGAAGGTTAGAAGAAGGTTGGAGAGAAGATCCAATTGGAGAACATAAGATGCTAAAGGGAATTAATGGAGTAGGTGTAGAAAGGATGTTTCCTCATGTGGGACAATCTTTAGAATGAGAGTTTAAACTTTTAAGATAAGTGGCAGCAAATTTAAAACAGATGAGGAGAAATTACTTCTGTCAAAGGATCTTCCCCAGAGTGCAGTGGATGCTGGGACATGGAGTAAATTTAAGGAGGACATAGACAAATTTTGTGGCCAATATAGAATAGACAAAATGATCAATGACTGCCTCCTCAGTCAACAGCAGAGTGATGAAAGATGACATTGTCAGTGCTGTCGAGTGGCAGTTTCTCACCAATAGTGTGATCAACAATGCCTTGTTCAGATGACATCAGGAACACTTCTGGCTCCAGAGTTCGTTGCAAACGTGGACAAAGGAGCTAGATTTCTGAAGGTAAAGTGAGAGTGACTGCTATGATGTAATGTCAGTATTTGATTTGAGTGTGGTATCAAGGAACCTTCGTAAAATTGAAGGCAGTTAGAATCGGAGAAAATTTCTGCACTGGGCGGCGTCATAAATAGCACAAACAAGATTTTGTTGTTGTTGAAATTCAGTCATTTGAGCTCAATACTTTGGCACTGAGGTTCCTTAGGGTAGTGACCTTGGCCTAAATTCATCAATGACCATCCCATCACCCTAAGTTCAGAAGCAGGAGAGTTGCAGCTGAAAGCAGGGTGTTTAATTCCGTTCACAATTCTTCAAATAGCAATTCATTCTGTGTTGCATTCTGCAAAACTTGGATAAGATTCAGCTTTGGGCTGGTAAGTGACAAGGAGCATTCGTGCCACACAAATCCCAGGTAATGACCATTTCCTGCGTGAGGAAAATCTAACCAACTTACTTGACATTCGACAGTATTACTGCCACTTAATTCTCAACCGTCGACATTCATCATTGACCAGAAACTATACTGGATCAGCTTCGTCAGTATTTGCTAGGTATTCAGTGACAAGTGAGTCATCACCTGTCTCCCAAAACCTGCCCACCATCTGCAAGGTCAAAGTCAGGCATGTGATGGAATCCTCCCCTTTTGCTTGTATGAGTCTAGCTGCACCACCTCCTTGCAGCCACAATACTAAAACAAGCCAATCTGTATCATCGAGACCCTATTTATTACATTTAAATATTTATCCACTTTGCTGCCAAGAACACCATGTTTGCTGCATATATGATATAAAAATCACCCAATACTTGCAACTTGCTAAAGTTTCTTTATCAAAAACAACTTTCAAACCCATGCCACCTAAAAAGACAAGGGCAGCGTGAAAACACTACCACCTTCAAATTCCCCTCCCAAAACACTATTAGACCATAAAATGTAAGGGCGGAAGTCAGCCATTCAGTCCATCATCTCCACTTTGCTGTTCGATGAATTTATAGCTGACCCGATAATCCATAACTTTGCTTTCCTACTGTTCCCAAGAACTCTTGATTCCCTTGCTGATTTAAAAACATATCTCCCTCAGCCTTGAGTATACTTAATGACCCAGCCATGCCATGCCTTCGCTTTAAGGATTCCACAGATTTGCTATCCTCCGAGAGAACAAATGCCTTAAATGGGTGACCCCCTCACTCTGAGATTATGCCCTCTGTCTTAGCTTTCCCCACAGGAGGAACCAGACTCTTCATATCCATCTTATCAAGCCCCCTGAAAGTCCTAGATGTATCAATCTGGTCACCTCTTGTTCTTCTAAACTCCAATGTGTACAAACCCAATCTACGCAAACTCTCTGCATAAGAATATGTGCTCACACCCAGAATCAACTTTGTGAACCTTCTCTGGACTGCATCCATTGCCATTATATCTTTTCTTTGATAAGGGGTCCAAAACTGCTCACAGTCTTCCAGCTGTGGGCAGACTCGTGGAAGTGTTCTGCCCATAGAAATGATGCTGATCTTCCAGTAGTTTTCCACTTCGACACACCACTGTATTCTCCGGCCAACAGCCCTGTCTCCGGTCTGCTGCAGTGCTCCAGGGAAGCTCAGCATAACTTGAAGAACAGCACCTCATCTTTCTCTCGGGGACCCTGTACCCTTCAGGACTCTTATCGAGTTCAGTAATTTTGGAACCTGAACACCACCTTGTATGTCATTTACACACCCCCACACACCAGGCCCTGTCCTGACATGAGCTGCTTTCAGACAACCAACCCATTTTCAGTTACTTATAGCCCCCATGAACAGCTTTTCATCCTCCCTGCTTTGCTATCATCTATCTTCTTGCCATACTGTCTCTCTCTCTCTCTCTCTCTCTGTGGGTTCCTCGTTCACCCAACAAATACTAGCCTGAAAACACCTGATCTAAACTGAACAGACACAGGCCTGGTTAGTATTTGGATGGGAGACCACTTGAGAAGAGCAGGTACTGTACACTTTATAATTGGCCCCTTTTGTGGTGCAGTGATAGTGTGCCTATCCCTGGAACAAGAGGCCCAGTGTCAAGTCCCACCTGCTCCAGAAGTATGTAATAACATCTCTGAACAAGTTGATTGAAAAAATAGTTAATTTTTTTTCCCACTCTCATTCTCTGTCATCTTTATATGTACCATTTCTTAGCTGCTATCTGCTCTGAAGACGGGTCACCGGATCCTGAATGCTAACTTTGCATTCTCTCCACAGATGCTGCTAGACTGCGGATTTTCTCCAGCAATTTCTAATTTTTGTTTCTGGTCCGACTAGTACCTTGTATGGATTTAGCAAGACCTCCTTAGTTTTTTACTCCGTATCCGAACTTACCATTTCCTTCACTGTTGCTGAATCAAAGTTCTGGAACTCAACAGTTTCAGGGCATAGACAGTAACGTTTGAATACAGCAGCCAACTGCCTCTTACTTACTAGAGGTGACGTTATTTGTCAGTGTTGCCCTCACCCCCAAGAATGCATAAGAAAACAAAACGATGGGCGGTTCTCATTTGATGTCGGCTGCCATTGTGAAACTTAGTGCTCCAGCTACCACCCTTTCATAAACATTGTAGAAGACACTGCTAGAGTCTCCTGGAGTATTGTGTACAATTGTAGGTGCCACATTATAGGAAGGATGTGAATGCATGCAGTGGAGAAAGTGATTTACAAGAATGGTTCCAGAAATGAGAAATTTCAGTTGTGCGGATAGATTAGCGAAATGGTTTACCAGGAAGAAGTATAAAAGCACACCACCTACTTTCTGGGATTCAAATGCTGAATATGTAGTGAATTCATTGTGCTGTATTCCCTTAAAGTCAAATTGCACAGAACTTATGAGTTATACAGTATTGTTGTCTAAACTTTGAGAAACCTAGGTCTGATTTAATGTAGTTATTTCTTCTCCTTTCATCATAACTAATTAACCATGAATTTCACTCACTTCTTTTGAACTCAGTGAGAGTTGCTGAGGCTGGCTCGAACAAAACCCACTATTTGAGTCTAGGAGAACAAACATTTGTATTCTTAGAAATGGACAGGTTGGCCTTTTCACTCATAAGAAAATATGGTACTATAGCTGTGATGTAAACAAAAATTTATCACGCAACAGTTTTAGCTACTGCCACTAAATGACTAATTCTGATGAGTTTAAGTTTAAAAAATGCTATTGTTTTGGTTCCAAAACAGAGTACTATTTAAAAAGAACTGATGTGATTGATGTACAGCGTGCAGGTGGAATGTAGGGCAACAAAAATTGTATTTGTGAGATTTTTACTTTTTCTCTTTTCATATTACTGAATCTTCAAATGATGAACTGAATGCCACGTGCATCACAGTGGGTGAGACCTTCAAAGTCTGGCCGATTGCTAATGATACGGTTAGTTCAAGTGCAAGAGTATTGTGGTGATAAGTTTTCATTCTGCTCCTGCAGCCCCAACCATTCAGTACCCTGCTACAGTTAGTAATACGTGTAACTCCACAGCTGAGATCTCCAGCTAAAACTCTTAATTGAAGTCCCTTGGTACTTGATATAATGAATAATATTCTGTAACATCAGGCTCCTTCAATACTATGTTTGTTCAAACCTTTATTTTCAAATGCATATGTTCTTTGTATTAATAAATTATTTCTTAGAAGTGTATGTGATTACATCAAAACTGTAAAGTGTGTTGTTTTACACAATTATCAGTGTTTTTACTTGTAAAAAGTTCATCATTACTGGTTTACTGTAGTAATGAGATTATTTTATATTCAGAATGTTTTTCTCCACAAGAAAGCAAAATTTGCCTACATTTTGTGTGCCGTGATAAGTAATACTTCATGGTTTGTAGATAAATTCACGTTTGTCTGGTTCATGTCATTCCATATTCTGATCAGTTTTCTTCTGATACGTTGCAAACAGGAGTTTTTCATCCAATATGAACTAACTTTGCAAGATCTTCAGCTCTTACAGAATACAGTATGTAAATTATCAAAGTAAAAACCAAGGATTTTTGTCTTTTGTTACCTTCAAGGAAGATTAAACAATTCTTGCATTACAGCAGGCCCTGGTGAGGGTGGGTTTGAGATGGGGGAGGGGCAGGATTGTGACAGAAGGACCATATGCACAAAGACATAATGATATAATTGAGTAATCCTCTAATATTCGTATGTGACGCCCCTGTTATCGTTTCTCTTGCTGTCACTCCGTCTTTGCGTAGATATTAACTTGCCAGTGAAAACCTTAGCTTGGGCTTTACAGGTGAGTACAGTTTTCCAGTTTGAGCATCCTTATGTTTGTTTGCAAGCAATATGTTTACTGATGTCTTAATGAAAAATGACTGAGCTTCTCCAGGCTTTGGTGGTTTCCTCCACTAGTTGGACTTTTACCATCTTTTAACTGTTTAACAATCCTAGTTGGACTTATTATCACTGTATAACTGTTAATGAACATCTGTGTTATTAAATTGCAGTGATTTGTAGTTTTCAGAAATAAAAGTCTGTTGTCTAACTACACTATTTACATAGAAGTGCGATCAAATAGTGCTTTTTTTAAAGTAAAGGACAGGGACGTGACCAGTCGGTTTTGCTGCATTAAAAAAAAACTGTAGGTGTTTCAATTAAACTGACAATTTCCACCAGTTTTGTGAAGAGATTTTTTTTTTGTCTTCTCTTTAATCTGTTTATTTCGGCACAATAAGAAAAAGCTCCATATTATTTGCATTCTACTTTGAATTTGACTGCAAGAAGATCTTTTTCTACGTATTAGCATAAATACTGCTTTTGTAATGTCTCTGCAACATACCCTGTCTGTAATGTATGGCCACTGAAATGTGCATTTATTTCTATCCAGTATTTCATATTGAACATGTGCATTGCTGCCATCTGGTGGCAAAACATAAAGTTTTTTGTGAGATAACAAGGTGTAGAGCTGGGTGACAAGCAGTATCAGAGGAGCAGGAAAGCTGACGTTTCAGGTCTGGACCCTTCTTCAAATTTTTCTGAAGAAGGGTCCAGACCCAAAACGTCAGCTTTCCTGCTCCTCTGATACTGCTTGGCCTGCTGTGTTCATCCAGCTGTACACCTTGTTATCTCAGATTCTCCAGGATCGGCAGTTCCCACTATCTCAGCTCATAAAAAAAACTTGATTCAGTTTGCAGGTAGCTGCTTTGGTTTTTGATCTTTTTAAAAATATTATCGAATATATCTATTTTGATGTGTAATTTTCAAATTTTTGTTCAGTTTTGTCTTTCAGTTTTGATCTACCAAACAATCGCAAACAGATCGACATTTATATGTGATCTTCATTCACCCTGCAGCATTGTTGTCAGTGCATCTATTCAATTCAGACAGTAAGATATTTTTCATTTACTGACTCTGTGTGTGTGTGCGCGCGTGTGCTCGTGCTTGTGCTCAAAACTGATTCAGAAGTCTTTTTTAACAGTTGTGCTTTTTAGGATGTAGACTAGGTTAAGGGAGTTCAGAACCTTGTGCACTGGGACCTATGCACAATTTCTAGAACTTTTGTGCTCTCAAAAATCACCATATCAAATTAATTTGAGAGCTCTATCATCGTAGCAAATAACTTTGCTGTGTTTTTCTATGTTCTCTAGTAGGTGTCAGTGTGGACTAGTTGGATCAAAGGGTCTGTTTCCATACTGTGCACTATGACATGAAAATCAGCTTTGAATCTTTTTTTTTTGAAAATGTCTCTCCTGATGAAGTCACTTGTGTTGGGGTATGATTCCATTGATGCAGGTTTCTCGGCAACATTGGGGATAGGGAGCCTGGACACTGAATGTCAGCTGGGTACTTAATCATGTGGAAGGGATCATAGGTGAATCTGATCCTGTGCTCACCACATGTGTATTTCCAGCAGGCATTGTTGGATACAAAGCTTAAATCATCTCTTATTTTCTTCTCCTTAAACTGGGGACTATGCGGCTAATTTAACAATATCACTTTTTGGTTGACCATAGGTCAAACCTAGGACATTCCTACTCTGTAGGATTTCATTAATATGTTTGATGTACTCATCTACTGAACCATTGGTAGCTTAGAATTACTGATAAAAATTCTGAGTAATTGACAAAAACATGCATTAATCTATTTAATCGTAAGAAGTATTGGAGTTCTCTAAGAAGTGGCTAAACATGTGACAATGGTAATACACCTTGGCTAAGTGAGGAGAGTATCAGTGAAAGACTAATTGCCTTTTATTTCTCTCAATTAATTTAACCCAGATTTCGATACTGTGTTCAGTTACTGCGCCAATTAATGTATTCTCCCTACAGCAGAGTCACTTAATCAATATTTTACTTGTTTTCATGGTGGAGGAAACTAGTGCCATCCCAATAATAACAGGGAATATAGAAGTTATAGAAAGAGAGGAACTTGGAACAATCCTCATCACTAGGGAAAACCTACTGAGGAAACTACTCCGATTGAAGGCAGATAAAATCCCAGGCCTGATGGCCTACATACTAGGGTCCTGAAGGAAATGACAGTGGAGACAGTGTATCCACTTCCTATAATATTGCAAAGTTCCCTGGATGTGTGAAAAGTTCCAGTAGATTAGAAAAATGCTAATATAACACCCTGATTCAAAAATGGATTCAGGCAGAAAGTAGGAAACTGTAAACTTGTTAGTTTAACATCTGTCATTGGGAAATTGTTAAAATCCATTCCTTAGCAAGTAATAGAACATTTTGAAAGTCAATATGCAGTTTATCAGCATGGTTTTATGAAGAGAAAATTATATTTGACTAATTCACTAGAGTCCTTTGAAGATGTAACAAACAGTGGATATTGGGGATCCTTTAAGTGTAGTATATCTGGACTTCCAGAAGGCATTTGATAAAGTGATGTACCAAAGATTACTACACAGAGTAAGATCACATGGAGTTAGGGATAAATATTAGCTTGGATGGAGTATTGGCTAACCAGTAGAGGCCTTTTCTAGTTGGCAAGACAGACCTAGTGGGGTCTCACAGGGTTTGGCTCTCGGGCCCCAACTATTTACAATCTATATTAATGACTTGGTTACAAGGACAGAAGGTACTATAGCTAAATTTGCCAATGACACTATAATAGGTGGGAAAGTAAGCAGTAAAGAAATAAGAAATTTACAAATGGATATGGATATGTTAGGTGAATGGGCCAAAATTTAGCAGATGGGGTTTAATATAGATAAGTGTAAGGTAATCCATTTTCGCAAGAAGAATAGAAAGACAACTTGTTATCCAAATGGAGAGAAACTTCAGTGTGCTTCAGTGCAGAGATCCTCATGAATGATTCATAGAAAGCTAGTACACTAGAACAGTATATAATAAGGAAAGCAAACGGAATTTCTCCATATTATGGCCAGTCATATGCTTTCTCCACATAGACTAAAAATGAAAAGACACATCAATCAGATTTCTTTAAGAAATACAATATTATTAATGTACTATGGAGCAAAGCTTATTCAATGATGCTTCAAAACTGGTTAACTCACTTCATTTGTCATATGAAAATATAAATGTTTACCCCCTCCAAATAACCAAACCTGCCTCGCTTGCTCACTCACTCACACACTGAAGGGAGGAAAAGATTTCTCCCTGCAGAGATTCACCTTTGGTGGGAAAAACACTTTTCTCCAATAAGTTTTCATTCTTGAAGCAAAAGTGATAAGGATTGAGTTGTTCAGTTGGTTGTCATCCTAATGTTCCAGCATGTGTAGACATGTGGCAGTTCCATCTCCAGAATCTTGGCAGAATACAACTTGTTCAGGAAACTCAGGATCAACAAGTCTTCCAGAGGACAATCTGAGGCTCATACTGATGAGAAACAGGAGACGTGAACTGAGCAGCTCCTTTCCTACAGCAAGCTTTATAACTGAAGATCCAAGCTTGTGAAACACTATTCAATCAGAAAAGCCATAAAACCAGGTCGTTTAAAAAAGTGTTTTCCCAGAAGTGAGCTCAAGTTGCAAAGACCCACAATTATCTATGTGATTTTGGCTTCTTTTTTAAAAAATCCAGTTAAGCACATGTCTCCAAGCTCAAGTCCTAAAATATTACTACATGGCAAAACCATAATAACAACTTTTTTCCTTGCAATGTGGGTACCACTGGCATCTATTGCTTATCTTTAACAGGGAGACCATTCTACTTTAAATGATGGCAGAAAATCTTTAATACCCATCTCAACAAACACAGGAGCAGACAAAGCTCGGGTTTAAAATCTCAAATGAATTATGACGCATCTGCAACTCCAACTGAAGTGTCAACCTAGATTGTGCCCAAAGAGCCAGTTTCAACCTCACTGTGACCATTCCCAGGAGTCTCAGCAGGATGGAATTTCAATCTACCACTTTGCTGCGTTCTATTGGAGACAATGAATTTGGAGACAATGATCCATCTTTCGAGAGATGATGCCAATTCAGATGGTCAACAGCTGTTTAGTCTTGGCAGCACTGCAGTCCACTGGAATATTAGCTAACAGAAAACAGTTAAATAAATGGGTCATTTTTCACAATGTTCAACTATAATTATTAATGTGTCAGAGGCATTTAATGGCATGACTAGAAAAGACGAAAGTGGAGGAAGAGGAGGATGGTGAAAACACAGAAAACAAATTGGCCCATCTGCCTACAGAAGGACCAGGCCCAACAAGGGACTTGAAAATTTCATCCAGATGCTGCCATTGTCAGGGATTGTTTGTGCTGAGCCCTTCTAACCCAGGAGAAGTTTATGGTGTGGAACTCACTTTCACCTTCCGGTATGAACCCTTGCATTGAACATGTACATTGGAATAGATTCACTGTTACCATTAATAAATGATATCCATCTGTTCATAGTTTTCCCTGTTTCACCAATCAACCCTCTGCCCCGACACCATTGGATTGGGGCTGCTAATGTGGTCCAATCAGGGAATGCATATTCTGAGGTCCCACCTGGCTGACCTTGTTACAATTACTACATCCCTCTCCCTCTGAGTCCGAGGATATAGGCCAGTTCGTATTTTCTTTTGTAGCACCTCCTGAGGTGTTTTAGCACCAGGCCAGGTTCTTCCAAATCTGCCAAAGGATGGTGGCTCAATGTATCTGCATTTGCTATTTGGCCTCCCAGACAGTGTGCCAATTTGTAAATATACACACTTAGTATTAGAGCCCACTGTTGAATTCGGCCTGAAGCTATTAGTGGCACTGCCTTGTCCTCTTTAAGTAGACCTAGCAGGGGTTTGTGGTCCGTTATTATTACAAATTTACATCCATAAAAGATATTGGCATAGCTTCCTGACTCCAAATATGACTGCCAAACTTTTCTGCTCTATCTCCATGTATTTACTCTCTGCGTTAGCCAAAGTCAGGGATGCATATGCTATTGGGTGTTCCTCACCATTGGGCCACCTATGAGTTAATACTACCCTGATGCCTTACAGAGAGGCATTGCATGTCAATACGACACAATCTTGCTTGGGATCATAAAGTGCCAACACCTTAGTGGATGATAACTGTTTCTTTGCTTCCCTGAAAGCTATGGTTTGGCTACACCACCATTTCCAAGGCTGACCCTTGTTTAAGAGTTGAAGTAAAGGTGCCATGTTCGAGGCCAGGTTATGTATGAACTTTCAATAATAATTCACCTACTCAAGGCAAGACTTAAGCTCTGGTACAGAGATAAAAGGTACTGCAGATGCTGGAGAATCCGAGATAACAAGCGTGGGGCTGGATGAACACAGCAGGTCAAGCAGCATCATAGGAGCAGGAAAACTTGACGTTTCGGGCCTAGACCCTTCATCGGAAATGGGGGAGGGGAAGAGGGTTCTGAAATAAATAGGGAGGGGGAGGCGGATAGAGGATGGATGGAGGAGAAGATAGGTGGAGAGGAGGTAGACAAGTCGAAGAGGCGGGGATGGAGCCAGTAAAGGTGTGTGTAGGTAGGGGGATAGGGAGGAGATAGGTCAGTCCAGGGAGGATGGACAGGTCAAGGGGGCGGGATGATGTTAGTAGATAGGAGATGGGGGTGTAGCTTGAGGTGGGAGGAGGGGATAGGTGAGAGGAAAAACAGGTTAGGGAGGTGGTGATGAGCTGGGCTGGTTTTGGGATGCGGTTGGGGGAGGGGAGATTTTGAAGCTTGTGAAATCCACATTGATGCCATTGGGCTGCAGGGTTCCCAGGCTGAATATGATTTGCTGTTCCTGCAGCCTTCGGGTGGCATCACTGTGGCATTGCAGGAGGCCCAGGATGGAAATGTCATCTGAGGAATGGGAGGGGGAGTTGAAATGGTTCGCGACTGGGAGGTGCAGTTGTTTGTTGCGAACTGAGCGCAGGTGTTCTACAAAGCGGTCCCCAAGCCTCCACTTGGTTTCCCCGATGTGGAGGAAGCCACAACGGGTACAGCGGATGCAGTATACCACATTGGAAGATGTGCAGGTGAACATCTGCCTGATGTGGAAAGTCTTCTTGGGGCCTGGGATTGGGGTGAGGGAGGAGGTGTGGGGGCAGGTGTAGCACTTCCTGCGGTTACAAGGAAAAGTGCCGGGTGTGGTGGGGCTGGAGGGGAGTGTGGCGCGGACAAGGGAGTCGCGGAGGGAGTGGTCCCTCCGGAAGGCAGATAAGGGTGGGGAGGGAAAAATGTCTTTGGTGGTGGGGTCTGATTGCAGATGGCGGAAGTGTCGGAGGATGATGCGTTGGATCCGGAGGTTGGTGGGGTGGGATGTGAGGACGAGGGGGATTCATTTTTGATAATTATTGCGGGGACGGGGCGTGAGGGATGTGTTCTGGGAAATGCGGGAGACATGGTCGAGGGCGTTCTCGACCACTGTGGGGGGGGAAGTTGCGGTCCTTCCCCCCCACAGTGTGCATCTGCCAATGTGGTATACTGCATCCGCTGTACCCGTTGTGGCTTCCTCTACATCGGGGAAACCAAGCAGAGGCTTGGGGACCGCTTTGCAGAACACCTGCGCTCAGTTCGCAACAAACAACTGCACCTCCCAGTCGCGAACCATTTCAACTCCCCCTCCCATTCCTCAGATGACATGTCCATCCTGGGCCTCCTGCAATGCCACAATGATCACCCGAAGGCTGCAGGAACAGCAAATGATATTCAGCCTGGGAACCCTGCAGCCCAATGGTATCAATGTGGATTTCACAAGCTTCAACATCTCCCCTCCCCCAACCGCATCCCAAAACCAGCCCAGCTCATCTCCACCTCCCGAACCTGTTTTTCCTCTCACCTCAAGCCACACCCCCATTTCCTATCTACTAACATCATCCCGCCCCCTTGACCTGTCCGTCCTCCCTGGATTGACCTATCTCCTCCCGACCCCCCCCCCCCCACCTACACTCACCTTTACTGGCTCCATCCCCGCCTCTTCGACTTGTCTGCCTCCGCTCCACCTATCCTCTCCTCTATCCATCCTCTATCCGCCTCCCCCTCTCTCCCTATTTATTTCAGAACCCTCTTCCCCTCCCCCATTTCTGATGAAAGGTCTAGGCCCAAAACGTCAAGTTTTCCTGCTCCTATGATGCTGCTTGACCTGCTGTGTTCATCCAGCCCCATGCTTGTTATCTCTGGTACAGATGTGGGAGCCAGGGCACCTTTTGATTGCCCTCAACTTATCTTTCACTGGTTCTAACCCAGTCTTGTTGACTCTGCAGCTCAAGTAGATCACTTAGGGTGTCTGTAACAGACATTTTTCCCTTCTAAGGCATAAACCTGTCTGGGAAAAATGTTTAAGAACTATGTCCAAGTTGTCTAAATGCTCCATATTGGTCTTTCCTGTTATTAACTCGTCACTTAGATAAATAGCTACCTGAGATAAGACCTTGTAAAATGTTCTCCATTGTCTGCTGAAAAATTACACAGGCTGATGATACCCCAAATGGCAGTCTCATATATTGGTACAAATCCTTGGGGTTATTAATTAAAGCATAATTCTGGGATACCTCCTCTAACAGCAATTGCAAGTACACATGGTTCATGTCCAGCTTCATGAATGACAGCCCACCTGCCAGTTTTGTGTATGAATCCTCTATGAGAGATTAGGTATTATTAAGCTGTGTAAAATATGTCATCATTTGTTTAAATTCCTCACAAAGGTGAACCAACCCATCAGGCTTGACAATCGGTACAACCGGTGCTGCCCATTCTGCAAACTTTACCAGTTTAATGATTCCTCTGCTTCCCAGCCTCCTGATTTCTGCCTCTGCTTTTTCCTGTAAGGCAAATGGCACTGGATGGGCGTTGCAGAATCGTGGAATTGCTTCCTGGTCAACATGCAGGGTGGCCTTGGCTCCTTTGATAGTCCCAAGACCTTCCTGAAAAACCTTTCTGGTATTTATTATGACTTGACTCAGGCAGCCATTTGGTAATTGAAAAATATTGAGCCTATCTAGATGAACTTTTCTTGACCCACTTCGCCCATCAAGCTTGGGCCCGAGCCTTTTACTAGAATCAGTGGTAACTGAACCACCTGCTTCTCATATGAGACTGGAATCAATGTTGTACCCTTAATCTGTAAATGCCCCCAGTCCCTTCATCCAGATCATTAATATATAAAGTGAACAGCTGCGGCCCCAATACTGAACCCTGCGGGACACCACTTGTCACCGGTTGCCATTCCAAAAAAGAGCCTTTTATCCCAACTCTCTGCCTTCTGTCAGACAGCCAATCCTCAATCCATGCCACCATAGCTCAAATCTTCCTACCCAGCAACATCCTGGTAAATCTCTTCTGAACTCCCTCCAGCTTAATGATATCCTCCCAAGTTTAGTCACCTTCACAAGAATGTCTACATTGGAATCCCCTGCAACTCATATTCCACTTGCCTCACTTTCCAATGGCAAAGCCAGTTTTAGTACCTGTTTGAAGTCCAATTGGGCTTTAGCTAGTAGGCACTTTTGCACGGTTACATCATTCATCCCAAATATGAAACAGTCTCTCAGCCCTCCCATGAAGCGTTACACTAAACTCACATGCTTCTGCCAGTCGTCAAAAATCTTGATAAGGATTCCCTGGTTCTCAAATTACCGAGTAAAACTGATAGCGTCTCAGAATTTAGCGGAGTCTTGGGGTCGTGATATTCTTTAACTAAATCCTTCAACCCTTGAAAGGTTTTAGTATCTGGTGCCTCAGGGAAAGTTAGGCTTCTAATAACCAAAAAAGTTGCAAGTCCACACACTGTCAGGAGAACTACTTGTTGCTTTTCATCTGCGTCAATGTTATTTGCCCAGAAAACAAAATGCTTTCTTTTCACATACTGGGCCCAGTCTTCAATGGCGAGATTGAATGAGTCACGCTCCTGAAATAATGGCATGATGCCAGGATTGCTTATCCCAACTCAAAGAAGACTGTTGAAGGGAATTTCCTCAGGGGCATGCTTTTCTCTTATCGCCACTGAAATAACTCTGGTATTCCATCATCAAATAACCCTTTCTTTACACATGGAGAACTCTTGACACTGATCCAGCTCCGTCTGAGCCAGCTGTCAGAGTGAACAGGATGTCTACCATTCCTGTTTATCTGTCAGCCAGGTCTCCCTATTTGTACCAGATTAACAACCCCTATCAGGGAACTGATATTCTGTGAGGTCCACCTGCTGACCTTGTTACAACTACTTCAGTGGCTGCACTCCATATTAGAATCTGTGGAAGAAACAGGAAGATATCATGGGAGCCAACCTTAGACTGCAGAAGTATCCGTGGTGCTGAAGCTTCCTTATGCAGTTGTCTTTCATTGTCAGAAGGGGATGAGTGCCTGGTATCCCCTTCCTTGACAGATTGCAAAAACATTTTGTCCTCTTCACCGGGAATGTTAATCTCTCCTTTTCTGACTAGCACTGCAAGGCCATACTTATGATCTCCATGGCAGTCGTAATCTGGATATGGAGCACTCCTCCTCTAGTCCAGTCTCTCTCTCCCTCGCATTGTTAGCCATTATTCCTGCGAGAGGTATGTTGGCTAGTTGTTTATACAACTAGGGCATGAGCCATTCTGAGGTGTCAATAAGTGCCCTGGGCACACATTCCTCACATTGTCAGGAACAGTGGGCGTCATTAGATTGCCGAGCTGGAGGTTCAATACCCAGAGGCCTGTTCTGAAGGACTGGCATTATACTAACCTTCCCAGAGTGAAGACGATTACTGAACCCTTTCCTGTGCTGGACTCAGTTCCAATGGAGCACATTTTTGCTGTTGATGGTCTCAGCCAATGCAGTCGTAGCAGCTTACAAATGTAAAGCACAGAATAACACAGTACAAGATCAAGCACATTTGCCTGCACGTGGTCCATATCACTCTATTCCATGCCTGTTCATGTATTTATCTAAATGCCTCTTAAACGTTGCTATGGTATCTGCTTCCCCACCTCCCCAGCAATGTGTCCCAGAGCCATATCAAGTTCTGCAGCACTAAAAGAGGCCCTTTGACCCATTGAGTCTGTGCTGGTCAAAAAACAACCACCTAACTATTCTAATCGCATTTTCCAGCACTTTGCCCATAGCCTTGAATAATTTGGCATTGCATGTGCTCGTCAAAGTACTACTTAAATGTTCTGAGGGTTTCTGCCTCCATCACTCTTACAGGTAGTGAGTTCCAGATTCCCACTGCCCTCTGGGTATTTGGAAGAGTGGGCTATTCTTTTTATCCTCTAGAAGGTGGACATCTCTCCTCTCCCTCAGCAGTCTTAGAAGGACCTCAATGTTGGTTTGAGAGAATCAGCATAGATGATGATCATAGAATCCCTACAATGTGGAAACAGGCCCTTCGGCCCAACAAGTCCACACCGACCCTCGGAGCATTCCACCCAGACCCACCCCCCCCACAACTCACCCAATCCACAAATTCCTGAACACTATGGGCAATTTTTTTAGCATAGCCACCTATCCTGCACATCTTTGGACTGTGGGAGGAAACCGGAGCACCCAGAGGAAACCCATGCAGACGTGGGGGGCGCGGAATGTGCAAACTCCACACAGACAATCGCCCGAGGGTGGATTTGAACCCGGGTCGCTGTGAGGCAGCAATGCTAACCACTGAGCCGCCATGCCGTGTTGAGGGGATGAGGCCTCTGCCTATCTTCCTCAATCCCCAGTGCTTCATTTTCTCTTGCAAACAGCAGCCACAGTAACATTGCTGTAATGTATTCAGATGAGGGCCCTACTGCCACGATTCTGCTTCTGTTTCCATACCGGCAGCCTCTGATGGGCCAGCTAGCCTCCAGCCAATTTGCAGCCCTCCTCTGAAATAACAGTAGACTGCAAATGTCCACCATCTCCTCTCCACCTGCTCTCTGAAATGATGGTACCATCTGTTTCCTGACCCCAGAAGGAAAGTACTTCCCAGTGGATGGTGAACCCTTGGAAATGGAATTTTTTGTTTACCTCAGAGAGCTGTGGAGGTTGACTTTATTGCATATATTCAAAACTAGAAACAACCTCAACTTACAAGGCCGTCAAAAATTATGAAGTTCTGCCGTGATGTTATTGATTCACAGAGTATGTTCAAGCCCTGCTCCTATTCCTTATGTCCTCGAATGTTAGGTTTGAAATTCACAAAAGCAATAATAATTTCATTAGTTACCTACATGTTGAATTAATTGGTGAGAGAAAAGTTTAAGAACAAAAACAGCTCCGGGAATAATTACATGCTTCCCTTTTAATAGCACACCAGCTGGATGCACACGCTTTCCAGGACTCATCAAACTTTCCATTCTGTAGTTGCTACAATTCCAAAAGCTCTTTTCCGATTTTACTTTAATCAGCATCCTCTTGTAGAGATTTAAACTTCCTTTTACACGCAAATAAAACACAGCTTTGCCCTATACATGTTGTCTTTGTGTTGGTGTAGATATCATTATTAAAATATTGTTTTTTACCTCACAAATCAGGGAAGGCAGGGGATTGCTGTGCACTGGTGATGTGCCTTTGGAATAGAAGTGTGTACTAATTAGTGACAGATTAGAAATTTGGAAGGAATTGATAGAATAGATAGAGAGGACATTTTTCCACTGAATGAGAATTCCACCACCAAGGAAATATAAACTTCAAACAGAGATGACTCTCCAAGACTGAAATTAATAAACACATCTCCGTGCAAAGGGTGGGAGATGTGTAGGACTCTTAACTCTTGAAGAAAAGCATGAATTTGTGTTCAGTAAGTAATTATAAATCCCTGATTGTTATGAGATTTTTGTTGGCCATTAGGATTAGGAGATGTGAAGCTCGGGCAGGCGGTTGGAATTATGACTGAAATCATCCATGATCTCAAGGAATTAATAAACCACTTTCAGGTGGGACAACAAATGATGGACCTGTAACTTAGAGGGCGTCATGCAGGTGGCGGTGTGCATGTCACTGGTCTGTCAGTCTGCCTATACCATGGTTTTACAGGTGGCACAAGTGGTGTTGGTGATCCACCAGCCCATGGCCTTTAAGCAGGCAATGAATGCCAAATGAAGGGCCTCGTCCCGCCTTTGCTTGTGAATTAAAAGGTGACAAGAGAGAGACCTCTACCCAACATGTAGTCCAACCTTGTTTACCTTGTGCGCTGCCAGGCAGTGAAAAAGATGGTGCACATGTTGGGGTGGGTGGGAGTTAAGGGCTAGTCTCTCTCCCATGCCAATAGGACCAACCTTCCACAGTTACTCCTCCCCACCTTATGTCTTTCCAATGTGTATTCCATCCATGTGACTGGTCTTGCTGACATGGTTGCAGTCAACTTCCTGGTTGACCTTGGTTTGGGATTGTTGATATTCTTCAACCTCTCTGGCCTCCTGCAGTACCAGCAGTGGCCACCAAACCTAACGTGGGGCAGAACTGACAGCTTGCAACTGACTAATAGTCCAATGAGGTGGGACTTCCTCATGGATGGAGTCCCCATTTCTACTGATTAACAGGCTATCGTCCAAAAAATTGAACTGGACAAGCTGGTCGAATAGAGGCGGACTCACACTGGACAATTACACGGGGTGTGGGGAGCCTACCCTCAGCCATCCAGCCCATTAAATGATAGAATTTACTCAAGGGCCGAGTAGCCTATTGCTGTTTTTGTGTTGCTGAGTTAAAATCCCACTATGCCAATTTGACAGTTCAAATTAAGTATCTTGGAAATATAATCTAGGAAGTAGAAAACTAGTATCAGTAAGAGTGACCATAAAGCTATCAGATTGTTCTAAAAACTGAATAGTTCATTATTAGACTGTACTCTGAATGCTTTGGATATGGCTCTATATCTGAAAATTACTCTGAGTGGATCTCTCAAATTATCTGGCAAGGAGATTAGTTGTATCAAGCTATTACTGGTGGTTAAGAAATCGGGCATCAATCACTTTCTTACAATACAGTGCAACACAATTTTATACAATACAGCACAGGAACAGGCCCTTCGGCTCACCAAGCTGTGCCAATTCTTATCCTTATTTAGACCGGCTACTTATTGCCCACGTGCAGTTTCTGTTCCTCTGTTCGCCTCTCATTTATGTGTCTATCAAGATGCATGTTAAACGTTGCTAACGTGCCTGCTTCCACCGCCTCCATTGGCAGTGAATTCCAGACACCTATCACCCTTTGTGTAAAAACTTTTGCCCGCACTTCTCCCCTAAACTTTCCTCGCTTCACCTTGAACTTGCACCCTCTTATAATTGAACTTTCCACTCTGGGAGAAAGCCTCTGCCTATCGACCTTATTTATGCTTCTCATCATTTTGTAGACCTGTTACGGGTCGGCCCTCAGCCTCCATCTTTCCAGCAAAAACAAACCGAGTTTATCCAACCTCTCCTCATAGTAAAACCCTCCAGATTAGGCAACATCGTGGTTAACCTTCTCTGCCCCTTCTCCAAAGCATCCACGTCCTTCGGTAGTGTTGCGACCAGAACTGCACACAATATTCCAAATGTGGCCTGACTAAAGTTTTGTACAGCTGTAACATAACTTGCCAACTTTCATATTTGATGCCCTGGCCGATGAAGGCAAGTGTTGCAAGTGGTGTTTGCCTTCTTGACCACCTTATTCACCAGTGTTACCACTTTCAGGGTTCTGCGGACATGTACGCCCAGATCCCTCTGTATGTCGATGTTCCTAAGGGTTCTGCCATTTATTGTATAATTTGCAACTGAATTTCATCTTCCATTATGCATCACCTTGCATTTATCCACATTAAACTCCACCTGCCATTTCTCTGCCCAAATTTGCAATCTATCTGTATCCCACTGTATTCTTTTACAATCCTCCTCACTGTCTGCAACTCCGCCGGTTTTGATGTCATCCGCAATCTTAATCAGACCAGCAACATCTCCCTCCAGATCATTTATATATATTCTAAATAACAAAAGCCCCTAACACCACTAGTTAACTGATCTCCATTCTAAAGAGCACCCTTCCACCGCTACTGTGTGTTATCTATGACCAGGCCAGTTTTCTATCCATCTAGCCAGCTCACTCTTGATCCCATGAGACTGTACGTTATGTACCCCACTGTGATGAGGTACCTTATCAAATGCCTTGCTAAAGTCCATGTCGACGATATCCATTGCCTTTTCCTTATCAATCATTCTTGTCACCTCCTCAAAAAAACTCAATCAAGTTTGAGACATGAACTTCCACTTACAAACCCATGTTGCCTATCATTAATCAGTCCATATGCTTCCAAATGTGAATAAATCCTGTCTCTCATGATCTTCTCCAAAGCTTCCCCACCACTGACATTAGGCTCACTGGCCTGAAATTACCTCGATTATCTCTGTTTCCCTTCTTAAACAAAGAAACAACATTGGCCATTCTTCAGTCCTCTGCAACCTTGCCTGAGGCTAAAGAGGATGCAAAGATATCTGTTGAGGCCCCAGGAATTTCCTACCTTGCCTCCCATAAAATCCTGGGATAGATCCCATCCGGCCCTGGGAACTTGCCTACCTTAATGTATTTCAAGACATGCAGTGATCAGTGCTGAGACCTTTGATATTCCTCCTTCACTGTGGGCAAAAAGAAAAGGCACTGTTCTGTTGACAACATGTGCTGTGTGCAGTAATTTGAAAGGCTGCCTATACTTTTACCGAGTTTGTTATTCTGTTATAGCCATCTACAAGGACTGTTTTGGGATAGTCAACATGGCTTTGAGCATGGAAAATCATGTCTCACTAACTTGATTGAGTTTTTTGAAGAAGTAATGGGGAGGATTGATGGGGGCAGAGCAGTGGACACGATCTGTGTGGACTTCAGTAAGGTGTTCGACAAGGTTCCTATGGTAGACTGCTTAGCAAGGTTGGATCACACAGGATACAGCAAGAACTAGCTATTTGAATACAGACCTGACTCAAAGCTGGAAGACAGAGGGTGGTCGTGGAGGGTTGCTTTTCAGACTGGAGGCCTGTGACCAGTGGTGTACCACACGGATTGGTGCTGAGTCCACTGCTTTTCGTATTTATAAAAATGATTTGGATGTGAACACGGGAGGTATGGTTAGTGAATTTGCAGATGACACTAAAATTGGAGGTGTATTAGACAGCGAAGAATATTACGTCTGATACAACGGGATCTTGATCATATGAGCCAATGGACTGAGGAGTGGCAGATGGCGTTTAATTTAGATAAATGTGAGGTACTACATTTTGGAAAGGCAAATCAGGACAGACTTATACACTTAAGGGTAAGGTCTCATAGTTGCTTGAAAGTAGAGTCGCAGGTAGATAGGATAGTGAAGAAGCCGTTTGGTGTGCTTGCCTTTATTGTCGGTGCATTGAGGATGCAGTTGGGAGGTCAAGTTGCAACTGTAGAAGGCATTGCTGAGGCCACTATTGAAATACTGCGTGCAATTCTGGTGTCCCTACTATGAAATTTGAAAAGGTTCAGAGAGGATTTATAAGGATTTGCTAGGGTTGGAGAGTTTGAACTATAGGGAGAGACTGAATAAGCTGAGGCTGTTTTCCCTGGAGTGTCGGAGGCTGAGTGGTGACTTTATTGACGGTTTATAAAATCATGAGGGGCATGGATAGGATAAATAGACAAGGTCTTTTCCCTGGGGTGGGGGAGTCCAAAACTCGAGGGCATGGGTTTAAGGTGAGAAGGGAAAGATTTAAAAGGCACCTAAGGGGCAACTTTTTCACGCACAGGGTGGTGCATGAATGGAATGAGCTGCCAGAAGAAGTGATGGAGGCTGGTACAATTACAACATTCAAAAGTCATCTGGATGGGTATATTAATAGGGAGGATTTAGAGGGATATGGGCCAAATGGGGCTAGAGTTGGTTAGGATATTTTGGTCGGCATGGATGAGTTGGACCAAAGGGTTCGTTCCTGTGCTGTATATCCCCAAGACTCTTCTACTTTAATATATTTATATGGAAGAACTACTTGTCGAGTAGGTAATCTGAATCCACTTTCTAATTCACAGAATTACATTATTTTAAAGAAGTCATAATATTTACAGTATTCGCAGGCCTGTCGAATTAGAAAAGATGTATCAATGAGCTGTCATAATGATTTTTCTGTTTTTTTCAACTTACCAAAATCAGTAACTGAATCCAGAAACCAGACCACTGAAACAAATGCTTGAAGTTACGTTTTTATATCAATGTAGTTTTTACAGGTTTCAAAGCTTTGTAATAGTTAGCTTTGAATTACTCTCATGCTGTGAAGTGTAATACATGGTTGAAAATATAGATTGGCAAAATCCAATTGTTGTTCAGTTTGTGTTTTACAGGCAAGTTTTAGAAAACATACAACAAAACCTCTCCGAGATCACAGTTGTGTGTGTCACATTAGATTTACTGCTCTAGTGGGAGAAGGATTGTGCAGATGTTCACGGGGAAGGATGTTGGCTGTTTTAAACAATGAATAGAAATTCATTGTGGTTTGCTGTGGACTTAGCACATGACAGGTTAACTAGTCAAGTTCAGTTGTGTAGAAAACTTCGCCGTGAGTAAATATATTGGTAGTGCCGAACTATGGTTGGATGCCAAAATTCCAACTTTAGCCAGAGATTTATGATGTTCATAAATCTGTGGTGAAATACGTCAGTGAAGACTAACCTTTTGCCAAATAACTTTTAAGCGGCAGTTTATGTTTCATAAACTGTACCATATGGAAATGATTCATCAAAATGACAATTTTTTATTTAAAATAATTAATTTGTAATCTGTTTTTAAAAAGTGATATTCTGTCAGTATTTGTCTTTTACATAATAACTGACAAATGGGTAGTGTGGAGAAAACAATATTCTCGAAGTATAGTTTACTCTAAATCAAGTGATTGAGGCAAGTTTCCTGTAAATTAATCAACAGTCCTCACATACCACTCCACCAACCTCCGAATCCAACGCATCATCCTCCGACACTTCCGCCATCTGCAATCCGACCCCACCATCAAAGACATTTTTCCCTCCCCACCCTTGTCTGCTTTCCGGAGGGACCACTCCCTCCGTGACTCCCTTGTCCGCTCCACACGCCCCTCCAGCCCCACCACACCCAGCACTTTTCCCTGCAACCGCAGGAGGTGCTACACCTCCCTCACCCCAATCCCAGGCCCCAAGAAGACTTTCCACATCAAGCAGATGTTCACCTGCACATCTGCCAATGTGGTATACTGCATCCACTGTACCCGTTGTGGCCTCCTCTACATCGGGGAAACCAAGCGGAGGCTTGGGGACCGCTTTGCAGAGCACCTGCGCTCAGTTCGCAACAAACAACTGCATCTCCCAGTCGCGAACCATTTCAACTCCCCCTCCCATTCCTCAGACGACATGTCCATCCTGGGCCTCCTGCAATGCCACAGTGATGCCACCCGAAGGCTGCAGGAACAGCAAATCATATTCAGCCTGGGAACCCTGCAGCCCAATGGCATCAATGTGGATTTCTCAAGCTTCAAAATCTCCCCTCCCCCAACCGCATCCCAAAACCAGCCCAGCTCGTCCCTGCCTCCCGAACCTGTTCTTCCTCTCATCTATCCCCTCCTCCCACCTCAAGCCACACCCCCATCTCCTATCTACTAACATCATCCCGCCCCCTTGACCTGTCCGTCCTCCCTGGACTGACCTATCTCCCCCCTACCTCCCCACCTACACTCACCTTTACTGGCTCCATCCCCGCCTCTTTGACCTGTCTGTCTCCTCTCCACCTATCCTCTCCTGTATCCATCTTCTATCTGCCTCCCCCTCTCTCCCTATTTATTTCAGAACTCTCTTCCCCTCCCCCATTTCTGATGAAGGGTCTAGGCCCGAAACGTCAAGCTTTCCTGCTCCTATGATGCTGCTTGGCCTGCTGTGTTCATCCAGCTCCACACCTTGTTATCTAGAGTTCTGTTAATATCTGTTTAGTTGAAAATGAAATGATTGTGCCGTAATTTAACTAACAATGTCAGCAATGAAATGCTCATCAGATAATTTGCCATTGTAAAATGATAATTCTTAAGCAATTTTCTAACCCATTAAATTAAACTAACACGTGTCAGGTTTGTTATTCATTTTGCTCATTCTGTTTGGCAACATTCCTAAAAAAGTTTTACGGTTTTGAAATGTTTAAGATAACAAGCTTGTGTAATATAGTTGATTATCTTGTTGTGCGTGGAGATCAGATTGTCATCTTACATGGGTTTCTGTCAGCAGCCTGAAAGTAGGTCAGAGCATCAGAAATGTCTTACATAATTCCTTTTGATATAGATGTCATTTTCCAGCCATGATAATTATATAAGCAAAGGATGCATTCACATTCTGTTCTGCCTGAGACCACCATAAAGGTTCCTTCACCTCGCCTGGGGCATGCTGACCCTCAGGTTAAACCACCACCAGTCATCTTTCTCTCTCAGCTTGAGAGCACAGCTTGATCATACAGCGGGACTATGGTTACTTCAACGCTGGGCTGTTGTGGCATAGTGGTAGTGTCCCTACTTCCGGGGTCAAGAAGGGCCAGGTTCAAGTTTCTGCTTGCCCCAAGCATTTGTCACAGCATATCTGAACAGGTTGGTTAAAGATATCTACCTCCAGATAAAATCATATATTTTTAGTTCCGTATTTGTCCGGGTTCCTGTTTCAAAAGGGAAGCTAGGACATCAGACCTAAAGAAATGAACACAGTACTGGTGTTTTATTTATACTGGTGCTTTATTTCAGAACCCTCTTCCCCTCCCCCATTTCTGATGAAGGGTTTAGGCCCGAAACGTCGAGTTTTCCTGCTCCTATGATGCTGCTTGACCCGCTGTGTTCATCCAGCCCCATGCTTGTTATCTCGGATGCTCCAGCATCTGCAGTACCTTTTATCTCTCTCACAGTACTGGTGCTTTCCTGCTTTAAGCTGGACATAAAAGATCCTATGATACTAGTGAAGAAATGAATGAGAGTTTTCCCACTATCTAAGCCATTATTTATTCTGCAACATACTTCACTAAGGCAAATTATTTCTTAATTTGCCTCATGGCTGGTTACAATGTCCAATTCGCTATCTTTCTCCATGCTCTAACAATGATTATACTTCAGTGCTCATATAGCGTCCATTGCAACGTCCAAGATTCTGAAAAGCCCCCTAAAAATGAACATAATTCATGTTGCTTATAGTGTTTTATGAAAATAGGCATGGCAGTATGATCAGGAGCCACACAATCTGGTTGGCTGTGGCTATAAAAAGCCACAATCATATGGTTGCATATTGTTACTGTTACTCAGCAATGATTGTGGGAACTGGTTTCACATGTTCTGAGTCTGCAGAGGGCCAAATGCATGTCAGTATCATCTGCAGACAGGACACTTGTAAGTATTGTGTCACATAAGGCTGACATAACTAGATAGACAGGTCTTGATGAGGTGCAACTTTAGTCTGTTCTCCACTTGCATCCACACAAGCTGTTGTGTTGACTGAAGGAAATAGTGGGCTGGCAGACAGTCACTTTCTTCACAGGATGAGATCCACTGCAGCAACTAGCCCATAGCAGCAATCCTAAGCCCACACTATCATTGTGTGACGACATTTTGCAGACGGTAATGCAAATTAACTGCTTAAAATTCTGAAACCCATTTGCTAACATAGTGCCTCCTAAAGTGCCATTTTAACTGGAGGAGGTTTACAGGGTCAGCAGGTCACCTTTTCTAATTTAAATATGTTAATAAGATTGCATGCCTCTCATTTTCATTGTCTTATAGATCTTAACAATTACAGACTTGGTTTCTGAGGCATTGGGAAAGCTGTTAGCTGAAGGGAGCTAAGTGCCACTGTAATTATTATTCATTATTCACTTGTGGGACGTGGGTTACTACGGTAATGGCTGTAGTAATGTTAATTGCCCATCTCCAATCGCCCTTGAGAAGGTGGTGGTGATTTGGCCTCTTGAACTGCTTGAAGTCCATATGCCGTAGCTGGAGCCAATATGCTGTTAGAGAGGAAATTCCAAGACTTTGATCTAGAGATATTGTAGGGAAGGCAATGTATTTCCAAGTCAGGATGGTGAGGAATAGATGCAGTAAAACTTGCAGGTTTCATGAACATATGATCGTGGCTTTTTATCAGGCGTGGCCAACCAGATTGTGTGGCTCCTGATCATGCTGGCATGCCTACTTTCATAAAACACCGTTAACAACATGAGTCACATTCATTTTTAGGAGGTGTTCCCATGTGTCTGAGTTCTGGAAGGAACTTCCTCAGTTCTAAGGAAGGGTCACCAGACCCGAAACGTTAACTCTGTTTTCTCCTCCACAGATGCTGCCAGACCTGCTGAGCTTTTCCAGCAAATTTGTTTTTGTTCCCATGTATCTGCTGCCCTTGTCCTTCTCAATGGAAGTGGTTGTGTGTTTAGAAGGTGCTTTCTAAGGACCTTTGGTGAATTTCTGCAATGCATTTTGTCGACAGTACACACTGTTGTTATTGAACATTGGTGGTGGAGGGAGTGGATGTAATGCCAATCAATAGGCTGCTTTGACATGGATGGTATCAGCCTTCTTGAATGTTGTTGGAGCTGCACTCTCCAGGCAAACGATGAGTATTCCATCACACTCCTGACTTGTGCCTTGTAGATGGTGGGCAGACTTTAGGGAGATGGGAAGTGAGTAATTGTCCACAGTATTCCTAGCCTCTGACCTGTTCTTGCAGCCACAGACTTTATGTAGTGAGTCCAGTTCAGTTTCTGGTCAATGTTAACTCCCAGGATGTTGATAGGGGGTGGATTCATTAATTGTAACACCACTGAATTTCAAGAGGAGATGGTTAGATTATTTCTTATTGAATATAGTCATTACCTTGTACAAGTGTTATTAGGCACTCGGACAGCCAAGACATCATCAAAGAATTTCATAAAGGTGAATAGTTCTGGCTTTTTGTTTTGTCTTCTTCATGTACTGTTGGATAAAATTCTTAAGGTTTCTGCTGTTGGCCTTCACTGATAATCATCGGGACTATGAGATTGAGAGTCTGAAATGGAAGTACTGTTAAGAAATTGGGGAATCCATATTGGGTTGGGGAAGTCCATTTCACCTCAAGCAAAGTCTTACAACGCAGTCTGTCCTGCTCCTTCCTGTTGTACGAGGTAGACCTAACCTGAGGAAGGGTCACCGGAACCAAAACACTAGTTCTGATTTCTCATCGCAGATGCTGCCAGACCTGCTGAGCTTTTATAGCAATTTCTGTTTTTGTTAGATCTAGTCTCCTTCCCGTCCTCCTCATCTGGATCCCAGTAAATACTAGCTGGGCTGGTCGAGCGGCAGGGTTGTGGAGAACACAATGTACACCATCACAAACATGAACACCTTCCCTGAGTTATCTAAATAACAAAATCTTTGCCTGGGGGGACTGATGGCTTGCTCCATGTTGATGTTGGCCCTGTGGTTTTCCATGAAGGCCCTCTAACAGTGCATCGTGGATTGACAGAAGGGGGCCATGAGCCATGAATGGTGAAGTGGCCATTAATATTGAGCTGCCATCATGTGACATGTCTTGCAAACCCAAAGATATAAAGGACTGTTACAAGAAAAAAAACTTTGTAGTTGCTACCAGGATAACAATGTTTTGCCAAGGTGAACTTCTCAGTCTTATCTCACACTAACTGTATATTGGGAGAGTGATAGTCTTTGTGTTTGTGGTATTACACCCTGTTGACATGGAACTACAGAAGCATGTGCATGTGGTTGATGGCACCCGACATCATTGGGAGGTTCACTTTCCCTATGAACCTAACAGTCTTTCATTGTGTTATCACCGAGAGGAGGATGAATCCCCTCTCCTCCTATACAGTTCCTCTCTCATCTGCTAAATGCCTCTGTGCTCAGTGACCTGAGACACATTGATGCAGCCTACCACTGCCTGGCAGAAGCCAGCAGTATAAAAGTTATTTGATAGCTTTTATAGGAAGGTACTCTTCACCCTGGTTTGAAGTTCTAGATTATCATGAAAGAGGGAGCATATCTCTATCATTAAACCCTGAATCCAGTATCTAAGTGCTTTAAAAAGTGTTTCTCTTTAAAAAAAAATACAAAGTCAAAGCAGCTTGTCTTCTATTCATTAGGAATGACATGCATGAAACCAAACTTAGAAACAGAATATTAATTTATACATCATGAGAAGAGGACGATGGTTTGTTTCTGGACCCTAGTCAACATTGAGATATTACAAATACTGTTAAAAGTTAGTCCTCATGAGAAGACCAGGCAGCTGGATTCTGATTATTCAGCACATTTTCTTGGGGAATGCAGCAGGAAATGGCAGTCTCCATTCTTCTTTTGCCGAAAAGAACAGTGTCCCATGTGAATATTGTAGTTTCCAGCACGCACACTGATGATTGTAACCAGTGTAAATCTTTACACCATCAGGATTGTTTGGTAGTAGCAAATAGCAAAATCACATTAATTTTGGCTAGAGTATTTTGAAGTTGAAGTTGTCTGACCACAGTTGACACACTGCCTGCTCTGGATATTCAAAGGGACGTGTTCTTTTCAACCTGACTGCTGGTCAGGAAACCAAGAAAAAAATTCACATGTTGATTTTGGCAGGCCACGTGCTGCTGATCTTGCAATGCTGATCCTCCTTCTGACTGCAAATATTAAAGGCAGTGCTGGCTGCAGTGTCACTGGTCAGCTGCAGTTTCTATTTCCTTCAATTTGTTTGGCACTTTGTAGGTCTCCACTAAACCCTCCCTCTCTGCAGTTCCAGTTGTTGTGGTTTGGTTTAAGATGTACAGAAAAATTCACATTGATGACTTTTGTTGGAAGATGAATAGGAAAGGTTTAGAGGGATTTAGGCCAAACGCAGGCAAGTGGGACTAGTTTAGTTTGTGAAATTTTGTCAGTTTGGATGAGTTGGACTACTGCACGACTCTATGACTCTATCATAGGTAGAAGAATGCAGTGATGAATTGTCCAGATGGATAGGAAGATGGGGAATAGTGGAGCCATTATGGTGAGGAGATGATCTCTGAGGAGAAGTGGAGTCAGATTAAGTGCTCTTAGCATTCTTTCTTTCATCCCTGTTCCCTCCTCTTCCTTCTTCTGAGTCCAGTGCATTTTGTTCTCTGACTAAGCTGGCTTCAGCAAATAAAAATGATGCACGCATGAATAAAATGAAAATAATGTAATGTGAAATATTTACAAGTGTAAGTTAATGATGAAAAATACTTTGCTGCATTTGTAGTCTGAAGTTAATGGCACTGGAGCTGGGCAGGAAAGATGTGGCTGTAATGAAAGCTTCCCAGTTTATCAGGGATGCTGTTTTGTCAGTCGCCCAAACTTGCCGCATTGTCAGCTGACAGCAGATTTCACCACTTTAAAGCTTCTGCAGCATATATTTCCTGTGGTTGCCATCAGTGCTTTAAATTTTAGTTGTAGTTATGTGGGAAATGGGGAAAAGTAAAGGAGTGGAAGTGGTAGACGCGTCCCAATAAGCCTTTGGGAACAATGTGATGTTCACAAAATCCTCCCCTAATCCCCACCCAAGGTTTACAGAACTTGTGCAAAGTGAGCCTGAATATGTGATTGACTAATATCATGATGCAGCAATTCCTGGATCCTCCTATCATGCCCAGTACGATCATACAGGTGCCCTTCCTAGCATGGGACATTAGATGGCCTGTGCCAGAAGCAACCAGAAGCACCATGCACACTATTTTCTATTTCACTGTTAGCATAGTGCTGACAATAATATCCTCACAGACCTCCATTTGCAACCAGAGCTTTGTGGCATGTAACCAATTCCTGCTTCAGTTCAATCTTGTTAATTACAAATTTAAATAACTTTCAAGAGTTTCCCAGCTTTCCTATATAATTTCTTTTCCAACACCTTCTAAATCTCACTTCATCAAAGGGTTTTTGGAAATCTAGATATATAACTTTGACAAGACAGCATGTGAATTCCTTAAAAAATTCATAATTAACTGAGCAGGACTCCCATTTCCTAAAGTTAGACTGGGGATCTCAAATTATCGCTAAATAATCATAAGTTATATACCATATCATGCAAATATCCAATTGTTGCCTTACAGTGATGTCACATTCATGGGCCTGTAATTCCAATTTGTTCCCCTTATTAAACAGCGGGCTGTTATGAGCAATGTTTCAAACATTGGAGCCAACCCTGATGTCAGTTACTTTTTCAAATGTGTGCCAGTGACTTCCTTATGACCTTCTATACTCCTAAATGGATGATGAATCGGCATTGTGAACTTTAGGTAGCTGCTTGTGAAGACAATTTCTCTACTTATTTTGTTTGAAATAATCCTAACTGCACACCTATCTGGAACAACCTAGCACAGCTTCAAAGTTGAAAATATTTCAATATACATATTCAGATAAGCTTTCATGCCTAGAGGTCACATCCAACTTGCCTCAACCAGTTGTTCAGTCAGGCCAAATGTAATCTTTTAAACTGTTTTCTGACTCCTAATACAATGAGGAGGAAACTTTGCCGTCATACTTTTCCAATACCTTATCTGTTTTCCCAATGCTTGCTAAGATAATCCTTAACTGTTCTTTATAATTGTCCGGCTCTCTTGACTGCCAATTTCATTTTTTTTAATGTATGTGGGGGGAAGGAGGTGTGGTGCTCTGAAGTGATTTCTTAACCTGCTCCTTACATAATTAATAGATTTCATTTTACCATGAATTCTCATTTTAAGCCATATTTTCCAGTTCAGTAACACAGATTTAAATGTCCTACATTTTTACTTTTTAAGCAAATTGTCAGCTTGTAACAGATGTCAAAGGCTAATTTTGAGCCAAAAGTCTGACTGAATTCAGCCATTTGACTATGCTAACTTATATATGTCAATATTGAGTATAAAATAAGGCGTATTCCTAAGATTTTACCCCTTGTTACCATTTATAATCCTCTGTAACCTTTCAATCATTCTTCAGATTTACTTAGAATGACCTCACCAGGTATTATTTATTTTGTGTCTAATCCCTGTATTGAAACATTTACTAATGCAACTCAGCATTTTATTTTCAATGCTTTTCACGTTAGGTATAGCAATAAATCAGAAGGTCCATATCTCATCTGTTCTTCCTCAATATAACTTATGAAGCTCTCCCTTTGTAGAATTAGGTAATGTTTCATTAGCGGCAGTTACATTGTTGGCACAAGTCTGAAACAACCCATATGTAGCATCCAACCTTGATACCAAGTATCTTAAATATCTTTCAAAAGTCATTCTAGCATTTTGTCCATTCTATCCTCTCTCAACCAGTTTAAGCATAGCTTGAAATTTGACTTACCCCTACAAAAGCTATCCACCTGCCCTTAAATACCATGGGACCAATGCTGAATCACAAGTAGCACTTTGAAGGTCTATCTGATGTTGTCTTTCGAATCAATGTTGATCCTTTCCCATGCAATTTAACTGAGCCGAGTGGTGGCTGGGGGTATATGCCCTGAGTGTGCCTCAAATTGTCGAAAGAGCGTAACCATGACACCAAAGAACTGATGCAAGGCTATAGTTTCAAAATCACTCAACAAACGTTTGATGCCTGATTGTAGAAAGTTACTGGAGGTTTTTGCTGCCCACAGACAGGCAGAAAATAACATCTCCTTACATGGATATACAGTAGTAGTTGATGTGACACTTGCCGTGTCATCTGGGGAAGACTGACCGAAATGTAGGCAGAAGGCATATCCACTCTGTGGATGGAGTGGAAAGAGACCTCAACTTAAAAGGCTCCACCAACAAAGGGTATTCTGGGACTGGAATATACTGCAACAAGCCTGAAGCAGTATCTGAGAAGATCAGAATGTAAGAACAGGAGTGGGCCATTTGGTCCTTCAGGTCTGTTCCACCATTCAGTGAGATCATGACTGATATGTGGTATAACTCCTTTTACCTGCCATATCTCTTTATTACTTTTGCTTAATAAAAATTTTCCTATCTCAGATTTAAAATTAACAACCAATCCAGCATCCACAGCCATTTGTTGAATAGAGTTCCTTAACATCTACCACCCTTTGCGTATAGAAATGCTTCGTAGCATCTCTCCTGAATGTTCTGGTCCTAAGTCTCAGGCTATGTCCCCTAGTTTGAAAATCCCCAACTGGTGGAAGTAGTTTGTCTTTATCAGCCCTATCTTTTCCTGTTAATATGTCAAAGACTTCAATCGTATCACCCCTTAACATTTGAAATTCTAGACAAAACAGGCCTAATGTATATAATCTGTCCTCATAACCTAACCTTTGAAGTTCAGATACCATTTCTGTAAACCTATGCTGTTCTTCCTCCACCGCCCCACCACCTCGCCCCCCACCCCAAGCCCAATATATTCTTTGTTCTGGAGTATGCTTTACAAAGGGGTTAATGATTGATATTTGCTCCCTCTTTCATGATAACCTGGAACTCGAAACAGGGTGAGGAACACTTTCTTATTGCCTGTGAAAATCAACACAATATGTAACTTCAGTACCACAGGCCTCTTCCAGGCAGTAACGGACAGCATCAGTGTGACTCAGATCATTGTGTATATAGGCATCAAGGAGGTGATAATCCACTATGTAACAGTGTAAGTGACAAATGTTTCATGGAAGATTTTCTGAACATACAGACTGACAATCAGGAACGCTTGTCTCACGGATACTTGGAGTTCATCACAGAAAGCATTTTAATAACCATGGCATCCAGTAATGCTGCCCTAACCAGACTCTTCTGTGTGTGAGTTCATCTTGTGAGGTTGTCTTCCTGCCTTCTAGGAGCCAGTGAGGAATTTGCTGGAAACCTGTGCCATTCTAATGGTACATCCAGAGCACTAGACATACGTACAAGACATTCCTCCGTATCTGTAAGGGCTCTGTTCCTGAGAACACCTGCGAACGATGAAATGTGCGAGTGCAGAGCTTGTTAAAAATAGGTTAAATATCAGTGATACATGATTTTTGCCCCTGGGTGATGATTTTTGTTGATATTTGTATCTTGTCACAGGCAAATTTGCAGTTTGTGATTTCGTGGATACAAAGGATTTACTGTAACCAATTTCAGGAAATTATGCATGTGTGCTTCAGAGTGGGAATTTCTGGGAGCCTATTCTCTGAACTTACAGAAACAGTGTGAATTCATTTTTTTAATTTATGCTTTTCTCTATAAAATCCACAAAAATGGGCAATTTGTGCTCATATTTGCTTTGATCACAACTGACAGTTGGGATCACGTAGAACGGTGGTAGTGAGCTGGAGTGAGTTATTGCACAATCATTACTTTCTCTTCAGCAGAAATGTGTTTTAATTTTCACCATCTCTCTGGAATGGTTCCTGCTGTATGGAATTTAATGTTTGTATACTGATTGATGTCTCTGGACCCATGAACAATATCAACCACCACTTTTATTGTGAATTTCTCATTCAAACAGACGTTTCTTTCAGAATTTATATTTAAAAGTTTCTGTTCTTTCTGCTCCTGCACCGTAAGTTGCTTTGTTGAGGGAGTAAATGTAAAATTGCTCTGTTTGAAGAGATAGACAGCTTTTAAAGACTATGAAATTCGCTTTGCTTTGAATACAAACATGGGGATATCTCTGAAAAGAAAAAATGAAGTAGTCATTGCTGCTTCTTAGAGATCAAGCATTGGATATTTGATGTATTCTCCCTACAATGTACGGCATATGCCTTCAACTGAATTAACTTCTGAAAACAGTTAGAACTTACATGCCTTCATTTCTCTCAGCTGTCTGCAGCCATGTTTACTGCTTATATTACACCAAGGAATAACATCAGAAAACAAAACAATGTTCATATGATCAAAATTGGAATTGACAGCTTCTAAAAAATCCCCAATATCCTTGCCCTTATGTATTGTAATGACTCTGCCAGGAAAGTTTGGTTCAAGTTCGTCATTAGAGGATTGAGGTATGAAATGGTCTGACTTAAGAGAGTTTAAGGCTCAATTCTAACAAATTCCAGACCATGGTTATGAGAATGGTGTATAAATAAATGTAAAATATTTTTGAAACTTTATCTGTTATTTCACAGAGCAACTAAATGAACAGTTCTCTCAAATTAATAGGTCTGTATGGCACTATGTGCTATGAATAATGAATGAACTAGAATAATACCTTTATTAATAAACCAAATATTCTAACATATTCACTACTAGTAACACAAAGCATATTTTCAGTCAAAGTATGACATTGCACACCAGCATTATAAAGCTTGTTATTTAATTTGGTAGGAGCTCTTGAGTTATGCGGTATAATTTTAATAGAACCTGCTTGGCAGGAAACTGAACAGATCGGCTATCTTTTGTACACATCACTCTCAACGGAAAGTAAAGCCAGACAGGGTAGAACGGGGAGAACAGGGGTATCAAATCCGATCGTGCTGCTTGGTACATTAAAATCACCCCATAGTTAGAAAATAGGAAGAAATAAACCTGTTTCAGTGCTTAGACTGGGAGAATGGCGATCATTAGTGAACAAAACTGATTGGAATTCAGTGTTTGAGTTCCTGCAGACTCTGGGTAGGAATGCTGTTGTATTTCCAAGTGGTTTTGGCAGGGTGATATTAGGTGTGGTGTAAGTTAGCTATAGAAGAATGTGATCAATTTCCTTGCAAATTGTAGATGCTTGTTCTGCAATAATAAAACTACTAAAATAAGACACTCCTTGCTGTGTTCTCTGGCTGGCCTCTCTTTAGTCTAAAGTTGTTCTTATCACATGTTTGAAGAGATGAGTGCTAACAAGTTGACTTAACTCCTCCCTAGTGAGTTAGGGAGGGAGGATTGCTGACGAATTATGAAGTAGAAGTTGGCATAACTAACTGAGAAATCATTGTTTTTGAACACTTCCTTAAAGAAGGCGTTTGAAAAGGGGCAGGAAGTTCCTGATTTGAGTTTTCATGTGCTTTTTTGGCTCTTTTGAGTGTGCACAACTTATGAAGGTCTAAAGGCTAACTTCTCCAGCCTGAAATTGTGTGTGACAACGCTTCATTTAATTTCAGTTTTACAATGGAATCAGCAACTGATAAGTTGAATGAAGGTACACTGTTTCTTTTAGCTAGAGTTTGCAGATGATGCAAATGTACTAACATACAAAATGTGAAGTATTTTTGAGAGTCTGAATTTCTGCAGTTGGTACTTGAGTCTTTAGTTGTAGAAAGATCTCTGAGAAAGTATACTGTGGATGAAATAGTCTTCCATAGGACTAGTTGTTTCAGAATTTTTAATATAATTTACTGCCTGGTAAATTTATTGTTTCCTTAGTGGCAGAGCAGAGATGCACTGAACTTAACTTTGGTAGCAATTAGATGTGACGGCAATGTTTCAAACAAAGGTTCTTTCCTTCAGTGAATTTCTTTAATTTCAGAAATGTTTGTGTGGAACTAGAGCTTGAAAATAAAAATGAATAAAAACCTTTGAGGCAGGATGTCTCTTAGAATCTGACTATTTATTAAGTGGAAGTGGTGTAAACTTTTTAAAAAGCGAATTCATTTTACTTAGGCAACTGTGCGCGCCAGTAAGACAATCCTTTTGGATGGAAACATTAACATTTTTGGTAATACCCAGTTACAAATCACTATTTTCTAGGCTTTTAGGTGATTTTGTGGCTTTTAAATTACAAAGCAGTATGCACAAAATTGCTATAGGTCCACATGGCTCTTTACTTTGGGTTGGAAAATGGCAAAATTGTGTCTCAGAGCTTCGAAGTGAAATTCCATTATGAAGAGCAAATCAACGTCAATTTATTGCTGTTTGCTGGATAAGTCACATTAACAATCTTTTGAATGTCAGTGAATACAGTGTTACTGCTGCTGTACTTCAGTAACATATATTGAATATTAATGCTAAATTCTGATGGAAAGATACCAATCTGGTAGTTCAATTAATCGGCTTTCAATTTCCACATATAAAGAATTGATTGTCCTGTCAGCCCTTCTAAACTAAATAAGTAAAACATGAATTGAAGGCTGTTGGTGTGAGTGTGGAGATCATTTTACTCTCCAGCTCCCTGCTGTCAATGCTGAGAAACGTTGTTAAGATCAGTGTAGATTACACAGAACAACTGTGTAAAGTTAGACTTTGGAATTTATGCTGCACTTGACTATTAAAAGTTAGACAGTTATTTTGAAGTTGTTTTCTGTATGTGCTGAGATTTCTTTGGCTAATATTTTGCAAGTTCAAATTCTACAGTTCTAAACATTTAGCAGACACACTAAATTTGTCATGTGCAAGGCTGAAATATATTACCTGAGAAATAACACCATTTGTGAAGGGGTTATTGGATTGTGGCTTTTTGCACCAATGCCAACTGACCCGCAGTCAATTGGCTCGAGGTTTGATGTCCACCCTCACTTTTATCTGTACCCAGCAGCCCCAGAATCCACAGCACAGGTAGGACCAGGGTCTAGCAGCAGGGACAAGAGTGGAAATAGTGTGGATGTGTGTGCAAGAAAAGATGGAACTCAGTTGTGATGGAAAAGCCAAGTAAGGAAACATCACAGGGGTGGGAGTGGAGGCACCCCATCTGTAAAGGGGGCCAGCGATGGAGGCAAACCCCCATTTATCGTCCTGGGCAACATAATCAGCTGGGCTTTCCTCCCCACTGTCCCTAAAACCAACTCTCCTTGAACTCCCTCTGCTGCCAGAAAATTGTAGCCGGATGAGAAGTGGTCAGTAAATGAACAATAATTGGACCCGCCCCAGGTATTACTGAGAAAAGGGTTACAGTTTGTTGAAGCTTATATCTTGCACTCATCAGGGTAGTTTGCAAGAATCCCAGTCAAAGGGGAAAACCGTCTTTTTATACTGCACGCGTCGCTTTCCAGCATTACTCAATTTCTGCACGACCGAACAACTATTTACAGCTTGCCTGGGGTGAGAGCCAGCTGGCTGTCCTAGGCCTTACTCACTTTTCATAAAATTGTGGACAGGTCAGGGGTGGGTGGGAGAGCGGTAACATGATGGGAAATTCAACTGGGGAATTGCATCATATTCTGGCTGCAAACTCGCTAGCTAGGAAACATTATGTTTCACTGATATCTGGTCAGCGTGGATGTGTTGGACTGAGGGGTCTGGTTCTGTGCTGTACAGCTCTGTGTGACCTACTGTGATATCGCTCATGCCTAATATCTTCTTTAATGTTCAGCTAATTATAAATGACAAAGTTATTTTGTCAATGTATATCTTTAGTGCCGGTTAAGCTACTTGAATTTAGTTATTTAAACATCTACTGTATTCTAACTAATTACAGATTTTCTTCTCCATGGCTCTGTTCCTCTTTTAGAAACTGTTTGTCTCCATTAATCCTGATAATAATGAAAGAGCAACGACCTGAAATGTTAATTTTATACCCTCTTTTTACTGATGCTGTCTAAGCTGAGTGTTTCTATAATTTTCCATTTTTGATTTAGCAACTTCAGTGTCTCCTTTTCTTTCCAGCTGTCTATTGGGATATCTACCACCATTCAGCTTTTATGTTTCGATATAAAACTGGCAACAGATCAGAATGATGTGAAGTTTGAATTAGTTTAGTATCCGTTGATGGCAGTCAGTCGTTTGAGGGAGGAATGATTTTTCTCTCAGTAGTGTCTAAATTGTAGTCCAGCACAGACATCAAGGCCTGTACGTTTGCTGAATTATGACAGTATAAGAGCCCTTTAAAAATGGTGTGTAGAATTAATTCTGGGATTTCCACCCTGAATAATGTTTCTGCCTTTTGTTTTAGTAGGAGGGAATAAGCATGTGGGAGACCTTCCCATTCACAAAATTTCTGTCCTTGCTGTCTGTGTTGTTGGCTTGGACAGTTTAGCCCCTACTCCCTCTTGCTATTTTGTTGGAGACAAGCTCCTCCTGTCTCATGGACAGGTTTCGAAATATATCAAAAAATTTGTTGTTTCAGTTTCAGTGGGTGCAGGCTGTGTTGTGATTTAGATGTGTTTTAACTGCAGTGATTGAGATCTCTAGTGTAATAATCTGAAGTTAGCTAAGTACCCATAATCTTTCAGCTATCGTTTAGAGGAAATAAAAGCTGTTTCTTAACAGTTTTAATTGGCTGAGGATCTGATGTAGCTTAGAAAAAAAAGGCCACCTGATTTTTTTTTTAGTTTGAATGAACTTCATTGTTTGCACTTTCCAGGGTTTATTGTTTTAACTGAGCTCCTTATGAATGGATGAGCTTCAAGACATTCAGAACTTCATACTAATTGACAGCTTTAAGAGGTTATTGAAGGATCAGCTGTCTTTGTGGTTAGTAATATAGATTCTTGTTTGTTTCACAACAAATTGATTACTTGAGAAAATCACAAGTATTGGGTGGGTTTCATGCAGGAGAAACTTTTTCAGTGTCATGTGTGATTGAGTGAGTGTTCTTTAGGTTCTCAAAATGATTTTATTCCCACATGGTTCCTGACTTCTGCTATTGTGGGTACTGGGAGAGTGGATTACATGGATACATTATGGAATGGTTATATTGCAGGTGGCATGAGGAATATGAAAATGTGTGGAGTTGGTGGGTGTTATGGGAGCATAGAGATGTCATGGGAAACACGATGCAGGAGAAGAGGGCGTAGAGGTTATGAGGGTGGAGGTGGTGTGGGAATGGGGAATATGAGAAGGCATTAAGGGGCATGTAGGCTGGATGGTTGGTGAGAGATTGATATTCTGACATTCATAATTAAAATGTGGAGAATATCACAGTAAATAGGATGATTGTTTTTAACCTTCTGTCCTTGCCATGGAGCGACCTCCATTACTATCTTGACCTTCCTCTTGAGGTAGCAAGCTTTAGTCTGTCTGTTTGGAATGTAATTATGACAGGCGGGCTTTTTAAAGGAAATGGATCAGCTGGGTCATGAGGCTTCTTAACTCGACCGTCCTGCTTTCGTACAATCTGGCGCCAACTGTTGGAAGCATAATTTCTCATTACTTTCTCCCTCTGGACCACTTAGTCCTCCATTTGTCCCTTAACATAAATACATTAGCCTTTGCGTTGAAATGTATGGCTCTGAGATTCTTTAGAGCACCATCCAATGTTTATGCTGGAATTGTACCTGCTAATGCACTTGTGGAAGCAGGAGGAAGGCCTTGGATGCGCTGTGGGTGCCAATGGCATCATAACTCAAAAATAGGATGCGTGCTGCCCATTGGGTGAAGTTACCAAGACTCCATCCAACCAAAGATATTAATAAACTGTACCTTCGGCAGTTCTTTCACTGCAGCTTCAGTAACAATTCATAGGCTCCTTCTTACTCTAAACTCACTGAGTTGAAACTTAGAATAATTCCTTACAATCAGTGAGTAGGAGAAAGGAGATTTCAATCCCGGTATACGGCTCTGCAGTTAGACTTGGTACTTTAAAGGATGAGCTCAGATACCTCTAAGGCTTGGAGACAATAAGGACTGCAGATGCTGGAAGCTAGAGTCTACACATGTGAAGCTGGAAAAAACACAGCAGGTCAGACAGCATCCGAGCAACAGGTAAGTCAATGTTTTGGGCCAAAACCCTTCGTTACGATTGCATCGCCTTGACGAAAGGTTTCGGCCTGCTGCTGAGATGGTGTCTGACCTGCTGTGCTTTCCCACCCTCCCACCTGTAAGGCTTGGTTCTCAGTCACTTGATAAATACCTGGTCACAGCCATGAAGCTATCTGTAACCCATTGTGTTCAAAACAATACAGAATATCTGTGATCATGTAATACTAAATTAACAATAAATTGGCTAGAAATGCTGAACACGTACTTCTGTGCACAAAACACAAAAGCAACTTTAATAATAAACTTCAGAAATGGGATGTTAACACCAACCTCCTAACCTTAACCAACAGTGACAAACTGAGTATGATTTTGTGGTATTGCTCCAAGAAATGTAATGAAAACAGATTTGGGTGAGGAATTTTACTTTACTTGACACAAAACCTCTGAATTGCCCTTGAGCTACTAAGTGCGCTTCTGTCGATATTTTTAACTGACCCACAGAACAGCAAGTCATAAGATTTATGGCAAATCACATTTCTGCTTTCAGTGAAACTGGAAGGCAAAATATTTGCGACAAGTAACATCTGTTGCTTGGGCAGGGATGCTTTATGATGATTTCCTTTACTGCATAGGTTTTTCTTTAAAAATAAGCCAGTAGTTACAAAACTGTTCTGGAACCATGAAACAAGTGTTCTTTTTTGCCAGTAGCTATAATAGTCGTTTGCTAGGACAGAATTTGAGTATTGTAGAAAAAGGACACGTTTTGTCAAAGCTTTTCATCTTGTGCTTGTTGGCACGATGCACAAGAGTATCAATGTATAAGGAAAATAACCTTTTGAGTGAATGAGGGAGTGTCTTAATTGGGCATCAAGTGAACTTTAATTGCTAATGAAAACTACCATTTATTGGGTTCATTTATAAAGGACTAATTTTGGTATAGTTAAAGATTTTTAAAAACTTTTTTAAAAGTTCAGTTGACTCATTCACTTCCATGAAATCCTTTTCTTTCCTGATACTCCTCTGCCAAAAAAAATTGATGCATTAGTCAGTGTGGACAGGGTTCAGCCAAATGATATTGTGACTGGACCTAACATGTTATTTAGTGATTTTTTAAAAAAAATGCATTTACCTGAAAATTTTTGTTTTAAATGTGTCGTAAAGGCCGTGATTCAGAAGGTTTTTAAAGTGACCCTGCTTGCCCACTGCAAATTTATACCCAAAATTTTGTTTTTATGGTCTGAAGATGGTAGCTAGATGAACTAGTATGTGTAGAATGGACAGTTGTGGAGAACTTAATCGCATTTCATTTTAAAATGTATGAGCTTCAATAATAATTCACAAATGACTAGATCTAATTTCTGCATATGCTGGTAATTTGATGCTACCTAATGTTCTCATCTAGCTATAAGTTGAAGTGGGAAATGTTAACGTTCAATGATGATTATTTGTAAGGAAGTCCAAATTCTTGACCTTGGATCACCAAGCTCATTAGGGCTTAAATTTGACCATGTGGCGCATTATTTTTGTAGGGCCCACAAAATGGCAGGCAGGAATGGTTTTGGCTAAGGACAAATAAGAGCTACCCTACACATCTACTCAAAACAAGCTTTAGACCATTACACATGAAAAAAGGGGAATTAACACCTAGATAGCTGGGCTCAGGTTTTCCTTCCTCAGTATAGCGTTGAATACTGAGCAATTGGTTACAATGGGCACCACAACATTCAGTGACATGAATTATCCTGAAATCCACAACTTGAGATGCCCCTGAATGGGCTCCAGAGAAATTCACGGTGGTAATTCCAGCATTACTATTCTTGAAGCGACAGGTACCATTAGTTCAAAAACTTTCACCTCCGCTTGCTCAAATTTTAATTTAAGGATGATAATTACAAACGAAAGTCCAGATATTAAGTTTACAAATGCTAATATCCTCAGATGTTTCCTAATTGTGAATATAAATATGAGTTGCTCCTCAATATATACCACACACTATCTCTCCTCCTACTGCAGCTCTCCCTCACTTCTCTGTCTTTTCCTCTCTATCACGTGCTGTATCCAGCAGGACAGAGGAGATGGAGAATGAGGAGAGGGGAGGGGTAGGGATGGGGTGGATAAGAAGCTTGATGCAGCAGGGACATAAACTTGGGATAAAGAGGAGCCAGGTAGTATTAATATCTCTCGGCCAAGAAAATCTGTGACTCCCTTGGTGGTAAAAGAAATAAAGATTAATGTAAATAAGAAGAAATGTGGTTATGAAAACTGTCAGACCACTAGTATAATGGAGAACTAGGCTACGTATATAAGGTTCAGAGGAGAATTGGAAAATTAAAAAAGGAAGCAAAGAAAGAGTATGAGAAGAGACTGGCAGCTTACATAAAAAGAGAATCTAAAAGTCTTCAATCACTATATAACTAATAGAAGGTTGGTAAAATGAGGAGTGAGGCTGATTTGGAAATTTACGAATGAGCAGGATGAATGGCCAAGGTGTTGTATGTTTACTTTCTATTAGTCTTTATTGGGAAAGAATATGCTGTGCAGGTTATAATAAAAGAGGAGGTAGCTCAGGCATATATGGAGGGTTTAAAATTGATGAGGAGCCGGTATAGAATGTGTGTAATTAAAGTTGATAAGACGTGAGGACCTGATGAGAAGCATCCAAGGATGCTGACAGAATGAATATAGGAATTGTGGCAGCACACTATTCCAAATTTTGACTTAGTTTCAGAGGTGATGTCAGAGGACTGAAGTGTTGTAATGTTACACCTTTGTGCAACAAGCTGCTATAAAGATCAGCCCAGTAGCTACCTGCAAGTCAGTTTAACAAAAGTGTGAGAAAGCTTCTAGAACCAATAATTTGTGACAAAATGAATAGTTACGTGGTAAATATGGGTTACCATTCCATGCATTTTTCTGCCCATGCTCTTCTAGTCATAGAAGCTGGGAGTTTGAAAGGTACTGTCGAATGGCACGTTGCAACAGTGTATCTTGTAGATGGTACACATGGTTGCCACTGTGTGTTGGTGGAAGAGGTTTGAAAGTTGGATGTATTGGATGAAGTGCCTTTCATGTGGGCTGCTTTGTCTTGGAAGATGTCAAGCTTCTTGTTGGAGCTACATTTAGTCAGGAAGGAGGAGAGTATTTCATCATACTCCTGAATCAAGCCTGGTAGATAATGGTCAGAATTTGGGAGACAAGAGGTGAGTTATGTAACACCTAATCTGTAACCTCTGGCTTGTTCTTGTAGTCTCCATATCCATGTGCCTGGTCAGTTTTAGATTCTGCACAATGGTAACTTGCAGCATGTTGACAGTTTTCGGGTAGGGATGGGGTGACAGTGGTGGTTATGATTCTGGGATGGTAATGCATATCATGGTATGATAATTAGATTTGCTCTTGCTGGAGGTGGCATTACCAGACGTTTGTATGGCATGAATGTTACTTGCTTGTAGTACTTGCCAGCCCGTGCCCAGATATTATCCAGATGTTTTTGTGAACGCGGACTGCTCTGGTATCTGAGGACTGGTGAATGATCTTGAATATTGTGCAGTTGCCAGAAAACATCCCCACTTTTGATCTTATGATGAAGGGGAGGTTATTGGTGAGGCAGCTGAAGCTAGTTGGATGTCGGGCACTACCCTGAAGAACTAGGGCTTGTGTGGTGCAAAGGTAGTGTCCTCACCCCGGACGAGGAAGCATGGGTTCAAGTCCCACTAGTTCCAGAGGTATTTCAGAGCAATTCTGAACAGGTTGATTAAAAATATCTACCTTGAGGACCTCCTGCAGAGATGACCTGTGACTGTAGTGACTGGCCTCCAATAACTACAACCATCATCCTTAGTTTTATAACATCATGGTACATGATGCATCAAGCCATATCTATTTTCTCTCTAATGTGTTGATAGGTTTTAATTGCATAAGTGACAGGCAAATTGTTTTACACAACTTACCAATTCTAAAAAGCCAACAACTGAATTGATTTTAAAGCTAGTTTTGCACAGATATCATAGATTGTGGCACTATAGCCCCGAACCTACCTCTGGGCCAGAAGTGCCATTGTCAAGTCCCATGTGCCCTGGAGTTATGTCACAACATGTCTGAACAGGTTTTTGTTTTTTTTTTCTATATTTCTGCAACAATTTGTTTCCCCTGCTGTGAGCCCAATCTGGTAGCTTCATCCTTCAGAACTTGCCAACTCAGTCTGAGGTCTTAGTAACAAACATTTTGATGATGGATATTAAGCTAAACCACCTCTGCTGTCCTTGATGCATTCTCCTAGTGCATGTGGAACATGCACGGATGCTGACACAATAGCTAAGGGAGGCAGTTACCATAACATTTACTAGTTTGATGCCTGGAATGAGTCACTTGTCTTCTGAGGATAGGTTAGAATATAGAACTGTGCAGCACAGGAATGGGCCATTTAGCCCACAACGTTGTGCTGAATGTGACACCAAATTAAAATAATCTCTTCTGCCTGCCCTTGATCCATATCCTTCCATTTGTGGTATATTCATGTGCTTATCTAAAATTCCCTTAAATGCCCCTATCGTACATGGCTCCACCACCACCACCACCCCTGGCACTGTGTTCCAGACTCCTACCTCTCTGTTTAAAAATTTGCCTCTCACACCTCCTTTTCCCCTCTCACGTTAAATGCATACCCCCAGTATATTTCAACTTTTGAGGTGGGGGAGGGGTGGGTGGGTGGGTGGGGGAAGAGTTTGACAGACTGGACTCATTTCCACTAGGAATTTAGCAGATTGATGGATGACTTGAATGAAGTGTATAAGATGCAAGGTGGACGTGGAAAAGACATTTTCTGTTGTGGGTCAGTCCAGAGCTAAGGGGCATGGTTTTGAGATCAGTCCCTGCCTTTTTAGGACAGAGATGAAGAGATCCTATTTTTTCTCTCAGAAGGTTAAGTGACTTTGGAAGTTTCTGCCTCAGAAAGTCATGGAATATTTTTAAGGCAGAGGTAAACAGATTCTTGTTAGTCGAGGGAACCAAGCATTATTGGGGGTAGATGAAATGTGGAATTCAAATACAAATAGATCAGTCATGATCTTATTGAATGGTGGAACAGTCCTGAGGAGCCAAATGGTCTACTTCTGCTCCTATTCCCAATACTGATATGTATGGGGAGAGGGGGTTGGAGGTTGTGGTGGGGGGGGGGGGGGGGGGCGGGCTGCAGATGATTAGCAGTAGCAAGTTTCCATGCCCATGGTTGATTTGAGGCCATGAAAGTTCATGGGCGGATTGTTAAATCGTGTTCGAGTTGAGACTGTAGACGGGAGACTTTGAAAAGTAATCTTGTAAACAACAGGTATCCAATTATAGGTCTATTGAGGAGATACTAACTTTGGCAGGCAGTTTGTCCTATAAGAGGAATCCAGTCAATGTATCTTTTCAGCCTTGCAATGCCAGACTAGGGAACCAGATATCCAAACAACTTATTTTACCCATCTCATCACAACTGTTAGTTGACTGTATCTGCTGCCACAGGCCATCCATAGGCAGCTGTGGTCAATAGGAATTTGATCTATAATAATAAAGTCTCCAAAGGTATTTGCATCTTAAGGTGAGCTCTCTCTGACCTGTATCAGCAGATTCCTCACTCCAAACTCGAGACACCACCCACTGTCCTTAATTGCTAGGCTAGCATGCACTCTGCCCAGCAATTGACCTGTCAGTTAAAAATTGCATCTGGCCTTGGAGATACATGAAATGGGATCGGGACCTGCAAATGAAACTGACCCTAAATCAAAAATCCAACCTCATGAACTTGTGAGTCCTTGTTGATAGGACCAACCTACTCCATACCACTAGCATCCACTTTGATGAGTCTGGGGAAGGTTTGGGATTTGTTTGATGGGTACAATTCTGTTAGTATGGTCAGAACAACTTGTTGTCCGAGTAGGTTGTGGGACAGCTGTCTCAACCCTAACATCAGTTCTTGACGGCTGTGAGATCTGTTTTGCAGGGTATAACTTTATCACCACCAATCCAATGCCGAGGCCATAGCTCAGTGCTTCCATTTTTGTTCTTGTTCTTCAATATAACAATTAATACCACTGCTTATCCTATTGGAGCATTTCAGAGGCCAGTTAAAAGTCAGTCTTGTTGGTGGGCGATGAGAGTCACATGTTGAGCAGACTGAAGTGTCATCCTGTGAATGAATAGTTCTTAAAACAGTGCACTTTTTTTTTACTGACACCAGTTTGTTATTTACGTATTTGTTTTGACTGAAGTTAAATTTTCAAACTGCGCTGTGTTTTGACATTCAAACAATCACCTCATTATCATAACCATGGCACTACTTTACTTTGTGCACAGAGATGTGTCAGAAATTAACTAATGTTCTCAAGGTGCAGATTCCTTTTTTATTAAATAATCATATAGATGGCTGTGGAGTGTGCTGAAATGACAGTTCCATGCAAGAAGGCATAATTTTATAATAACCTTAATTTATAATTGAAAATCTCTGTAAAGACCGGGGGTCCTTTTGGAGAATACCACAGGGACTGTGCACAAAATGCGGTTATAGTTTTGTCTTATGGTTCCATTACAGAAATTAACATAGACAAAGAAAACTATAATTATAGTTTGAGAAATAAATATCATGCATTTTCATGATAAAAGTATGATTAGTTACACTTTGTTCATGAAAATGTGTGACAGATTTATGACATTATAAACTGTTTTTATAAATTTGATTTAAAGCTGCAGATGAACACAATTAGACTTAGCTTTGAGTTGAAATATAAAGCAAAATTGAAAACTGAAGTTATAAAAAAGCCCCAGAAATAGGGAAAAAAGCACACTAAAAGGCTTTCACTTAGACTTTAGATTCAGTTTTGTAATGCTGGAGTACAGACAAACTAATTAGCTAAATCTGGCAAGAAGAAGGGGCAGAAATTTGGATGCGGCAAAAGTCTACGTGAAATTTATACAAGTGAGTAAAGAGGCACCACGTTGGATTTATTGACTTTTGAGCCATTCACTTGTCTGCAGCGCTGTTTACTTTTGTAACAAACAGGAGAAGACTTCATAAAGGTATGTATTAAGAACTTGTGGTAATAACATCATTCGTGCGTTGGTGACTTACATGGGTTCCCAATTTCTTTTTCGATTTCTTGGTTAATCCTGTTGCCACCCAGCGTTTACACTTTCTGAGCTCTGTTTTGTTCTGGATTTTCAATCCACTTAAGTGTTTTGATACGAAGATTGCAGGTTTCTTGGCTTATGTCTTAAATTTCTTGAGTGCCTGGCAACATATTACTCTGCTCATTTGTGGCCATAATACTCCTCACCAATCATTGTGTTGAACTGTGAACTCTGTCCAGCTGCTCTCACTATATGTCAAGTTCTCCAGGATGTTTACTATAAGAAGCCATTTGTGTTCAAAGACAAAGGGCTGGATTTTCATGATTGAGGCAGGTAAACTTGCATCATAATTTTGAAGATTGCTCTCAGTTTAAAGCACGTCATTTGCGTAAAATTTTGGGAAGGTTGCTTCAGGCCCCTTGACCACCGAGCAGTCCTTGGCAACCGTGGATGAAAACAAATGCTGAGGCATTGGTTCTCTGGATAGCTGTAACACTTTTCCTGAGGTTTGTACTTTTACCCAAACAAGCTTCGCAAATTGTCCATGCCAACTCACCTTGTAAGCATATGGGCAGACCCGAGGAACCATGCAAAGACTGAAATTGGATAAACTTTTAAAAATTTAAAGCTGCCATTACTCTGCACACTAGTTTAAAATAAAACTCCATTCATGTAACCCATTTAAATATTTTAAAAATCAAGTTGTTAATCTGTTATCAAAGCAAACAAACTGATGTTCTTACTCCAATCAACAATAACTAATCTGTTACCGCTGTTGAAGCAGTCAGTCTGCAAACACAGATCTCCCTTACTGATATAACTGTAGCTTTTTAAAAGTTAACCAAGCTCAGGTAATGACATAATTGTCTTTTGGGAAATGTCAACAAATCCTGCACCAACTGCCCTTACTGACCTGTCAAGCAAAGAAATAAAAAGATTTTAACGTTCTCTGACAGCTGCAACTATTTTTTTTCCAATGGTTTAAAGAGGGGAGTTTAAACAAGAATTAAAAAAAGGGGATTTTTTTTTTTGAAAAGCTGTGGGTCATGGACAGGTAAACCGATCATATCCACCCTTTCAGTGCAGATACATTTATGCCATGATTTTGTGGCTCTCACATTGTGGCCATACCCTTTTTACAGCGACAATGGAGTCTGTTTGAACTCAGCACTGAGTTCAAATGACTCTGTTGAGTTTGGTTTCTTCTTCATTTTTGAATCCTGCACCACTACTACTTGCCTATTGGATTAATCAAAAATGAGGGTGTGACTTCCATATCAAGATCATTGTTACAGGCGCACAAATTCTTCCTAACTCCACGAAAATCTGACCCTACAACTCAAAAAGCTCCAGTTACCCATAGATTTCCTCTCACCGCATGACCTCAGTTTTTTTCTCTCTCTGTCTTTCATTGACCCTCACCCACCCCATGACTTGTGACAAGTCAGCAAAATCTCTTCAGGAAGAGGGGAAAGAGGAAAGAAAATAATCAATGGACACCTGAAGAACAGGAAGGAGAGAAATAAAAGGTAAAGGAAAAGAATTACAGTATGAGAGGAAAAAAAGGTGTGGCCAAGAGATAATTGGGTAAATTTGTTTTTTTGGAAACGTTGAATCACTGCAGCAAAAGAAAGAAAATTTTTATCAGAAAGGGACAGCAGAGGGAAAAATGAGGAAGGAAGGGAGATAATAAAGAACTAAGGAGAGTAAACTAGAAAAGTGGAACTGAAAGAGCCAAGGAGTTGAGAAATAGGCTGTGGTTGACAATGTGCTCTGGCTTTCAAATGAAGACTGGAGTGTCAGACCCCAGTGTCACTTTCCACTAGACCACTCTCCCGTGCAACTAGACATCTACAAGAAGCCAAGCTAGTGCAGATTTCTGTGAACGGTATCAGAGGCAACCACAGGGAAATTGTCCAGTCTGTCTCAGACGTAAATGTCTTGGGTCAAAAGTGACCATTTCCTGATTCCTTTGCATTCCTAACTTAGAAAAGCCTTGACTCAGAGAATGTGAACAGGCCAGCTGGGAAGTTTAAGTTCCGCCCAACCCTTGACCTTCTGCAGAACAGCTTCAACAACCCACGTAGTGTTAAAGTGTTACATGGAGCACTTTAGCCGCACTCTCTGCCTTACTTTCAGCAAAATACCTGATAAAATCTCCATTCTCAAAATTGACTAATCTCAGCAGATTGACACCACACCTGACAAAGAGAGATATGGGAATATTGGAAGGAATATTTATTACAATGGAAGAAAAAGTGTTCCTGTTCCCCAGTGAAAACAGGTGAAGAGTGAGTGTTGGAGAATCCAGCCTGTTCCAGAGGGTGCAGAGATAATAGGTACTGCAGATGCTGGAGAATCCGAGATAACAAGGTTGGAGCTGGATGAACACAGCAGGCCAAGCAGCATCATAGGAGCAGGAAAGCTTGACGTTTCAGGCCGAGACCCTTCATCAGAAATGGGGGAGGGGAAGAGGGTTCTGAAATAAATAGGGAGAGAGGGGGAGGCGGATAGAAGATGGATAGAGGAGAGGATAGGTGGAGAGGAGACAGACGAGTCAAAGAGGCGGGGATGGAGCCAGTAAAGGTGAGTGTAGGTGGGGAGGAGATAGGTCCGTCCAGGGAGGACAGACAGGTCAAGGGGGCGGGATGAGGTTAGTAGATAGGAGATGGGGGTGCAGCTTGAGGTGGGAGGAGGGGATAGGTGAGAGGAAGAACAGGTTAGGGAGGCGGGGATGAGCTGGGCTGGTTTTGGGATGTCGTTGGGGGAGGGGAGATTTTGAAGCTTGTGAAATCCACATTGATGCCATTGGGCTGCAGGGTTCCCAGGCTGAGTATGATTTGCTGTTCCTGCAGCCTTCAGGTGGCATCATTGTGGCACTGCAGGAGGCCCAGGATGGACATGTTGTTGTCTGAGGAATGGGAGGGGGAGTTGAAATGGTTCACGACTGGGAGGTGCAATTGTTCGTTGCAAACTGAGCGCAGGTGTTCTGCAAAGCGGTCCCCAAGCCTCTGCTTGGTTTCCCTGATGTAGAGGAAGCCACAACGGGTATAGCAGATGCAGTATACCACATTGGCAGATGTGCAGGTGAACATCTGCTTGATGTGGAAAGTCTTCTTGGGGCCTGAGATTGAGGTGAGGAAGGAGGTGTGGGGGCAGGTGTAGCACTCACCTGCGGTTGCAGGGAAAAGTGCTGGGTGTGGTGGGGCTGGAGGGGAGTGTGGAGCGAACAAGGGAGTCACGGAGAGAGTGGCATTCTGTTGTTCCTCTGTACATGGACCATGGTGGGATTATTGACCAAGTTCGCCTATTCAGTGTCTGAGAGTGTTAAACCACCTCTGTCTTCAATTTAAGTTATGCACTTTCCATTCTACAGTGAAAACTTTACATTTTCCAATCCCAGCTTCAGTTTGAATCTAATGTCGAGAAGATTTGGTGGGGGCCATGTTTTGAGTTTAATTTCAGCATCGTCACTTCCCTCCCCATCTCTTTCATCCAGAACCGAAGAGATTTCCCTTGAGCCTTGACTTCACTTTGTTGGCGTGTACTGATTTTAAATAGATCTCTCATGCTCCAAAACTGAAAAGCACCACTCCCTGACAATGTTCATGCCTTTCCTCACCTCTAATATTGTACTTCCCTTCCTTCAGCTTTCATCCCTCGCTATCCAACCTAGTTCACCCTTCGCCATTGCCATCATGCCCCACTCTTTCATCCTTGACATTGTTATCTCCCCCAACAGTGCCTACTCCCCTGGCAGTTCACCCTTATCGACCCTAACCTCGAAGCATGTTCATTCCCTATTCCCCAAAACATCAAACCCTCCTTCCCACTTCCAACAATGTTGACTCTTCTGGGTTTGGCTAAATAGGAGCCAGAAATTAGGAATGGCTGGATGAGTAGTGCGAGGAAAAAGTTGAACATTACAGAGACCAGTGTGAACACTGTCTAGGGTAAACATCATTAGGAGGGATGGTAAGGGTTGCCGGAGGGAAGTAGGTGATCATTGCTGGTGAGCATTGTTGGGTAAGAGGTGAGTATTAATGTTACAGCTGATTTACTTTTAATTACGTGCTTAAGCAGTTTTTCAGCCTACTAGGAAAAGCTCTGTGTAAATCTGTGAAACATGTTGGTAAACATAATGCAAAGGGCCTGTGTCTGAATGGTTCTGGCCATGTCATTCCATTGTTGTCAGAATTGGGCGACAGATCGGGGCAGGGTAAAACCAGTAGTTGAAAGTTATAACTTGTGGACAAATGCACGCATGACACTTTCTCAAAGACTTGATTTGCATCAGCAGCTTAAGTTGAGTCATTCTCCCCTTCCCATAAAGGAAAATTGTGTTCCTTACCTGCTACTCTCAATGACTAAAGTCCTGGCAAGATGGAACACTTGCCCATAACTGGGAAGAACAGACTTCAACTTCCAATCAACACCAGAAGTCCCAGAAGAAATGGCTTTTCATTAAAATGAGAATATTTTCAGAGGTGAATTAGGCATTCCCCAAAGTACTTAGAGCCCTAAGCTACACTGGGGAAGCAGCACCTACAAATCCTTGCTTTTTTATCCCCCCCAGCACAGTAACTGTAAACAGTGTAAGGCCTGCCGTTGTGTGCTGACCAATGAGTACACTGTGACTGATGACTTTCCAGATCCCGAGGACTGTTTGGATCACCCGGAGATAGCAAGAACTGTGGATGCTGGACTCAGACATAACCACAGTGTGGAGCTGGAGGAATACAGCAGGTCAGGCAGCATCAGAGAAGCAGGAGAGTTGATATTTCGGCACACCTGACTAACTCACAAGGAGTGAAAGCAATTAGAAGTCTTCCTTGAACCACCCAGAATAGTCACGCAAAGATCAGAGAGCACAAATGCAGCAGCAGCTCGTTGGCAGCAGGAAAATGTGACCAGCCCTCAAGATTGCCCATGGTTCACGACAGACAGGCAAGATCCTCAGCTTAGTGCTTGCCACAAGTAAAAATAAGTTCCACTGAGTTTAGAGGGGAAATGTTTAGCAATGATGCTCAAAATTCAATTTCGTTTTGCTTTTAAATATGCAAATATGTGGTCTAACTATAGACCAATCAGTGACATTAAAATGAATTTAGGTTTGCATCCAAATGAAAGTTTCATTCAAAAATAAAAACACAATCAAATTAAATCGAAAATGATGAGTAGATTGCATATTTTAGTGCAAAGTTAGTAAGTTTTCAAATAGGTTGCAATATCTTTTGACATGGTTGATTTCTCTTGTTTTTCTATTTCTCTTCAGACCCGTATTATCTCATCCTCAGGTTTTTAAATCAGGACAAAAGCAGTGTGAGAATAACAATTCCAAAATCAAATGTATTGTGTGTTGAACTTCATTCAATTGACCTATCAGATGAATTTTGTCACGTGACTACTTCTGTTGCACAGTTTTGCCTCCTACGCTTCTTGGGGGAGTTTTAATTTGCTAGTGACACTGTTTTCACAGAAACTTAGTAAAACCTGTTAAATGGTGACATTGTGTCATTTTTTAAACTTGTAGATTTCATATACATTTCAAAGTGAGCAGGAAGGACCTGTCTGCTTATCATATGTATCTGGTAATCTTTAGAAGCAGAAAAATGAATGATATGTGCTGATGATGTCCACACTTTGGTGTAATTTTTATTGCTGACAGATGTCCTAAAGTTTAGTTTAGGCACAGGAAATGCCAAGTGTTTGTTAGGGAACATGATATTTTTCTCCTCACTTCATCGCAAACTTAGAAAATTATGTCTAATATTCCCTGTAGAACAGCAACAACAATTTATGTTATTTGAATAAGATGTTCCAAGGCACTTAATAAGAGTATAACACGACAATATATGATTCTGATCCACCTAAGGAGATTTAGGTCAAATGATCGAAAGCTTGGTCAGAAAGGTTGGTTTTAAGGCATTAGTTAAAGGAGATAAACAAGACAGCGAGAGTTGTGTGGCTAGAGAAAATTACAGAGATAGGGAGAGGTCAGGCCCTTGGTGGGATGTGAAAACAAACATTTGAGTCTTAAAATCAAAACAGTACTTGACTGGGGGCCAATGTAAGCTAGTAAGCTTGCTAATTGAACAACGAGACCTGCTGTGAATTAAGATATGGTCAGCAGAGTTTTGGATGAACTCGGGTTTAGTTAGAGCACAATGAGATGGCCAACCAAAAGTGCACCAGAATGATTAATTCTAGAGGTAATGAAGACATGTACAAGGATTTCAGTGGTAGATGAGCTGAGACTGGGACAAGGTCAGGTAAGATCAAAGTTAAGGAGGTGAAATCTCAGTAATGACAGGAATATGAGCATGGAGGCTCATTTGGGGTAAAAGGTGATAGTAAAGTTGTGAACAGACTGGCTTATTTTCAGACAATTCCAGTGAACGTGATTGACTTAGTTGGGGGATGAAATTTGGATCGGATTGGAGCTACTGCATGGCTGGGATGGATTCTCCACTCGGGTTGGAGTAGATTTGGGATCTGCCTCCTTGCGCTATTGCTGATGGAGACCCTGGTGCTGAGAGACGGACCTGCCTTCAAGCAGAGAGCTGCAGAAGAAGTAACTTTGAATCTTTGTTTGCTGTGGTCTACAGCTTGCAAAACCCTTCCTCAGTTGGTTGGATGGACTTTACATGACCTGGTTTGAAGGACCTTTCCTGAGGTTTGGATGTTTACCCAAACAAGTCTTTTTTAAAATATAAATTGGATGAGTGACTGGATTATTTTGTTCAGTTCTTCCATAGTAAACACCATAAAACCCAAGACTGAATTTTTTTTTCCTGTATTCTGTGCCAGTACATTTTTTATGCCTACTACACATCATTATTTAAAATGGTATTCCACATTTCTGCATCATAGCAGCCTGTATTTATATTTTGCATTTAATGGGAAAAAAAAGTACTTCTGTTTAAAAATATACAATTAGGCAAAAGTACAATTACACATGAAGTCGGAAAGGCTCCTTGGACCTTTTAAAATGGCACCTGGCACCCAGATGTGAAAGTCCTGCCCCCAGTTCTGAAATACTCCATTATTAGCAAGTGGGCAAGGCTTAATGCACACATTAAAGAAACCTGAATGCAACAGGTCATGTATCCCAGGAACAAAAACAGAAGTTGCTGGAAAAGCTCAGCAGGCCTGGCAGCATCTGTGAAGAGAAAATTGGAGCTTTTCCAGCAAAAACTTCTGTTTTTGTTCCTGATTTACAGCATCCACAGTTCTTTTGGTTTTTGTTAGGTCGTGTATCCCATTCTGACTGCTGCAATGAACTTAATACAGTGTGGGTGTTATCAATTTATGGACTATATTGTCAAAGACTCTTGAAGGGGGTAAGGTCTGTTTAATCACGATTTGAAGATTTTCAAAATACCCCTACTCTGGGTTTTGTCTGCAGCAATTAGTGAGACACATAACAAAAAATACCTCAGGCGGAGAGGTGTCTGTCCTCGTAGTTTCAATAGTTGTAGACTTTTTTCTCAAAGTGTTAATTATGAATGCTTAGCTGACTTCCAAAATTTATCATCTTATCAGGGATTCTGAGTTCATAACTTGATTGACATCTTAGAGTGACTATTTAAGGCTTTAGCTACCCTTGATGTGCTATGGGCAGAAGTATGTTTTTTTCGTAAGTCAGTATCCATTTGAAATTTAAAAGGTTTTAATGGACTTCCAAGAATGCTTGTTTATTTTTCATGATTGGAAAGGCTATATTGGATTGTAAGAATTTTATTTGGTATTAGTGTTTCTCTTGAGATTTGCCCATGGTGCATACTGCATGAGTTAAATTTGAAACTCCAACAAATGAATTTTTAAACATTTTTTGTTTGTTTTCTTTATATCGAAGAGGAAAATACAGTAACATTCTTTGATGTGGATCTGAAATCAGCTGTTCTTTGTGGAAATTGTAAACTCTCTTTGTTGCTAGTTTCTTGCTGCAGGGAGCGATTTGAAGGATTTTGGGTCTTTGAAGCTACATATTGATCCAACATTGTGCTAGCTCTGCTGTAACACTGCCATCCCCATCTAGACTGTGTTTCTGGCAATGACCCCATTTCACACTTGGTCACCTTGTAAACATTGTACATTTTGGGGCCCTTCCTCTCGAGGCATATTTGGTAATTTAGGAATCCAAGTAAAGAAATTTCAAGCACGCAACAGCACTAATGTAATACTGTAACACAGATATTGGCCACTGCCTAGATTTTTTTTAGACTTATTTAACATTATTATTTGTACCTGGTTAAGTGAAATGTATATAATGCCACCATGTTTTGGCACTATCTTGGATTACAGGACAAATTACTGAGTAAATTGTACATATGGTGAAATACTGAATAAATTAACATTGCTCAAAGTGAAACAGCTTCAAAAATTCCTTTTTTGCCCTCCATAGACTTCACCCTCTCTGCTCCTCCTAGTCTAACTTAGGAGAATGGATTTTCATAGCAGTGCAGATATGGGCTTGTGCACAAAACTGTCACAACCACTCATGCTGGTCTTTGGGAATGTTCTCGCCTGTGGTGTATTTCAAGGCATTTGCTTTTTCAGGGAAGGGTGTAGAGGCAATGGGCACCTTATATCCAATAAGTCTAACTACAGGACATATTGAGGGAACTCATCAACATCCATTGTAAACTGAATGATGGCTGTTGATGGGTCAGAAGGCCTTAATCTTTTATAAATCTAATTTTGATTGTCTTTTGTATTCAACTGAATTCTATACTTTAAATCCTAAACTTTACAGCTTAAACAGTGGTAGAGAAAGGTCTTCAATGGAAGAGCAGTCGATTCAAAAAATCAGATTAAGCCAGTTCCTCTGTTAAAGGGCCAGCCAAACCCTTTTGTGTTAACTTGCAACTTTGTTTTTTCTTTATTCATATTTTTGAGGGATGTGGGTGTCGCTGGCTGGCCAGCATTTATTGCCCATCCCTAGTTGCCCTTGAGATGGTGGTGGTGAGCTGCCTTCTTGAACTGCTGCAGTCCACCTGCTGTGGGTTGACCCACAATGCCATTAGGGAGGGAATTCCAGGATTTTGACCCCAGCGACCGTGAAGAAACGGCAGTATATTTCCAAGTCAGGATTGTAAGTGGCTTGGAAGGGAACTTGAAGTTGGTGGTGTTCCCTTATATCTGCTACCCTTGTCTTTCTGGATGGAAGTGTTCGTGAGTTTGGAAGGTGCTGTCTGAGGATCTTTGGTGAATTTCTGCAGTGCATCTTATAGATAGTACATACTGCTGTTACTGAGCGTCAGTGGTGGAGAGAGTGGATGTTTGTGGATGTAGTGCCAATCAAGCGGCTGCTTTGTCCTGGATGGTGTCAACCTTCTTGAGTGTTGTTGGGGCTGCACTCATCCAGGCAAGTGGGGGAAGTATTCCATCATATTCCTGATTTGTGCCCTGTCGATGGTGGACAGGTTTTGGGGAATCAGGAGGTGAGTTACTTGCCACAATATTCCTAGCTTCTGTCCTGCTGTTGTAGCCACTGTGTTTATGTGGTGAGTCCAGTTGAGTTTCTGATCAATGATAACTCCCAGGATGTTGATGATAGTGGGGGATTCAGTGATGGTAATATCATTGAATATCAAGGGACAGTGGTTAGATTGTCTCTTGTTGGTGATGGTCATAACCTGGCATTTGTGTGGTGCAAATGTTACTTGCCACTTGTCAGCCTAAGCCTGGATATTGTCCAGATCTTGTTGCATTTGAACGCACACTGCTTCAGTGTCTGAGGAGTTGCAAATGGTGCTGAACATTGTACAACCATCAACGAACATCCCCACTTCTGACCTTATGATGGAGGGGAGATCATTGATGAAGCAGCTGAAGATGGTTGGGCCTAGGACACTCCCCTGAGGAACTCCTGCAGAGATGTTCTGGAGCTGAGATGACTGACCTCCAACAACCACGACCATCTTCCTATGCGCCAGGTATGATTCCAACCACCAGAGAGTTTGCCCCCTGATACCTATTGATTTGAGTTTTGCTAGGGCTCTGTGATGGTTGACTGCAGCCTTGATATCAAGGGCTGTCACTCTCACCTCACCTCTGGAATTCAGCTCCTTTGTCCATATTCGAACCAAGGTTGTAATGAGGACAGGAGCTGGGTCACCCTGACGGATCATCCACTCAGCGCTTCTGGCTGAAGATTGCTGTGAAAGCTTCAGCCTTTTCCTTTGCACTGATGTGTTGGGCTATTCCATCATTGAGGATGGGGATACTTGTGGAGCCTCCTCCTCCAGTGAGTTGTTTAATTGTCCAGCACCATTCATGACTGGATGTGGCAGGATGACAGAGCTTAGATCTGATCCATTGGTTGTGAGATCGCTTAGCTCTGTGTATCACTTGCTTCTTATGCTGTTTGGCTTGCAAGGAGTCCCGTTTGGTGGCTTTACCAGGTTAAGGCCTCATCTTCAGGTTTGCCTGGTGCTGCTCCTGGCATGCCCTCTTGCACTCTCCATTGAACCAGGATTGATCCCCTAGCTTGATGGTAATGGTTGAGTGGGCGATATGCCGGGCCATGAGGTTACAGGTTGTGCTGGAGCACAGATTTGCTGCTGTTGATGGCCCACAGCGCCTCATGGATGCCTGGTTTTGAGTTGCTAGATCTGTTCAAAGTCTATCCTACTTAGCACGGTGATGGTGCCACACAACACGATGGAGGTTATTCCCAATATGAAAGCTGGACTTCATCTCCACAAGAACTGCACGATGGTCTCTCTTACCAATACTGTCATGGACAGATGGCATCTGCCGGTGGCAGATTGGTAAGGATGAGGTCAGGTATGTTCTTCCCTCTTACTGGTTCCTTCACCATCTGCCGCAGACCCAGTCTCGCAGCTATGTCCTTTAGGACCCGACCAGCTCGATCAGTAGTACTGCTGCTAAGCCTCTCTTGGTGGAGGACATTGAAATCCCCCACCCAAAGTACATTTTGTGCCCTTGCCATCCTCAGTGCCTCCTCTAAGTGTTGATCAACATGGAGGATTACAGATTAATCAGCTGAAGGAGGACTGTATGTGGTAATCAGTGGGAGGCATCCTTGCCCATGTTTAACCTGAAGCCTTGAGACTTCACAGAGCCTGGAATCCATATTGAGGACTCCCAGAGCAACTCCCTCCCAACTGTAAACGACTGTGCCGCCCCCTCAGCTGGGTCTGCCTTGCTGGTGGGACAGGACCTTTCCAGGGATGGTGATGGTGGTGTCTGGGACATTGTTTGAAAGGTATGATTCTGTAAGCATGACTATGTCAGGCTGTTGCTTGACTAGGCTGTGAGACAGCTGTCCCAATTTTGGCAGTAGCCCCCAGATGTTAGTGAGGAGGACTTTGCATGACCGATAGGGTTGTTTCTGCCGTTGTCTTTTCTGGTGCCTAAGTCAATGTCTGGTGATCCGTCCAGTTGGATTCTTTGAGGCACAAAGACAAAGTTGCTGGAAAAGCTCAGCAGGTCTGGCAGCATCTGTGGAGGAGAAAACAGAGTTAACCAATGTTCTGAGGAAAGGTCACCGGACCCGAAACGTTAACTGTGTTTTCTCCTCCACTGATGCTGCCAGACCTGCTGAGCTTTTCCAGCAACTTTGTCTTTGTTCCTGATTTACAGCATCTGCAGTTCTTTTGGTTTTCATTCTTTGACATTTTGTAGTGATTGGTACAACTAAGTGGCTTGCTAGGTCATTTCAGAGGGCAACTGAGAGTCAAACAAATCGTTGTGAGCCTGGAATCACATGTAGGCCAGACCAGGTGAGGGCGACAGATGTCCTTCCCTGAAGGACATTATTGAACCAGAACATTATCTGGGTATCTACATTAATTGTCTTGCGAAAATACCACTAGGCCATTGACTTCCCTCCCTGAGATAATTTGACTGCTACTCATAACAGAGTGTTGTGAGTTGGGTAATTGAAGGAGTCAGGGAAAAAGGTGTTTCTTTGCTTTTGCTTGTACTACCATTTTCATCCTCCAGGAATTGGTTATTACTCAGCTACAGGTAAGGAAACTACATTTGTGGTGACTTCCTCATAAGTGATGAAGGTTCATTCTGTTCCTAAAGTTCAAAATAGTATAGTGACTCATGGCATGGTTAAGAAAATATATTAAAATGTAATTAAATGTGCAACAAATTAACTAATTCAAACACATTAATGGTGCTACAGTCGGTGATGTGTCACAGCTGCAGCATGTAGGAGGTACTGGATGCCAGTTTGATTAGGGCAAACATGTCTGCAGTAAGTGCAAGGTGTAGAGCTGGATGAACACAGCAGGCCAAGCAGCATTATAGGAGCAGGAAGGCTGACGTTTCGGGCCTAGACCCTTCATCAGAAATGTGGACCCTTTCTGATGAAGGGTCTCGGCCCGAAACGTCAGCCTTCCTGCTAATATGAAGCTGCTTGGCCTGCTGTGTTCATCCAGCTCTACACCTTATTATCTCAGATTCTCCAGCATCTGCAGTTCCTGTTATCTCTGCAGTAAGTGCATCGAGTTTGAGCAGCTTTGGCTCAGAGTTCGAGTTGGCTGAACTATAGATGCACATAAGGGACAGGCCAAGATACTTTGTACCGGAGGCAATCACACCTCTTAGGATGGAGTTTTCTAATTTGGTTGGCATTCAGGAACAGGCGAGTTTGATTGTAAGCGGCAGGTAAGGGTTGGCACTCTGAAAATGATCTTAGACCAGGCTGGCAGGGCCTGGTGGCATGGCCTCCAGTGTCAGCCTTCTGGGAAGAGGGCTCCTCTCCTTTGCACCCCCTGTCCACAGGTCTTTGTTGAAGAATCTTCCCCTTTTTCATCATCTTGTGACTCCATCCTTGACTGAGCAGGGCAGTTTCAGAATGCCAGTGCTCTTTGGGTGCACAGCAGCCTTCCAAAGATGGCATGGGTGTAAGAGATTCGCTGTGTGGAGAGTTGTTCTGGGAATGGCTTGTGGCAAGATGGGGCAGAAATTGGATGTAACAAATCCCATAGGGGTACGATAGGTAATTAATGCAACAGGTTTGGCAGGTTACAACAAAGAAACTGGCTCAGCCTCATGGTGAATAACCTTGCACTTAACCAAAAAAGTCATGAGATTCAGCCCAAAGTTGCAAACGTCTAAATGGTCAACACAGTGTGGAGCTGGAGGAACACAGCAGGTCAGGCAGCATCAGAGGGGCAGGAAAGTTGATGGGTTTACGCCCTTCTTTCTCCAAGTGACCGAAACATTTAAAGGTATATTTCAGTATACACAGAAAAGATGCATTCTAAAGAATCGGAGAAATTCTAAACGTCAGACTTGGCATCCGTGGTTAACTAGAAAGGTTAAAGATGGTATCAAACTTAACAAAAAACCATGCACACGCAGACACACTTGCATTGACACAGACACATATACACAGACCTAAACACCAGTTGTGTCCATTTCTTACTTTTTAATTTTGAGTGTTCAGAGTGTGCCTCCATCTTGAGGCATCTTCTAGTTTCCCGACTTTCATTGGCAATGCCTACCTCTGATGAAGGAGCTATTGATTTTCCAATGCTGGATAATCTCCACTTGGCTGGTTCTCCCACATTCTACTTTCCATGCTCTGCATATGTCATCCAAGGATCTGTTGTTTCTATTGTAACTCTCATCAAGTCTGACCACCCTGATGCTTGCTGACCTATGTTGACTGCTGGACAAGCAACATTCTGATGTTAAAATTGCATAGAATTTCATATCTCAGGCAGTGACTCAGAAACTGAGCATTTTGTCCACTGATCCATTATGGTGTTTGTGCTTCATTCAGATTTCCTGCTATCTTTCCTCATCTAAATCGACCACTATAACAATCTATTCAATTTTCCCTCAAATGGCTTGTCGTGCTTCCCTTTAACATTATCAATAGTATTCTCTTCGATCAACATTCTCACCATACTTTGGATGAAGAAGTTTTATTTGATTTTTGCATTGGACATCTTGGTCACTATCTTATACTGAGCCTCTAATTATACTTATCTTCACAAGAGGAAACATTCTCCCTGCCTGCATTCTTTCAAAACTTTTGTAACTTTTAAACATCTCTATTAAGTCTCTGCCTGTTTTTTTTTGAGAGAACAGAAACAACCTGTCAATCCTTTTCGGATGTGTACTCTGTCCTATCTCGTACTTGTAAATCGAGATAAATATTCTCTGCTCCCTCTCTATTGTCTCTGAATCTTTTCAATTATATGTCAATAGATCTCTATGTAGTAAACTACATGGTTTAAACAAGAACTTGCCTACTTTTGAATTCTATCCTGCGAGAAATGAAGCCAAGCACTTAGTTTGCATTTTTTTCTACAACCTTGCTAACCGTTGGTGCATCTCTTAGAGATATGTTTACTTGTACTTCAAGATCCCATTGTTCCTCTACCTCGACTCTCACCTTCTGAGTTACAAGGGGACCTTCCTCTCAAAATGTACTATCTCACATTTATGGTGAGCTTATTTTGCTAATTACTTTCATCATTATCAGTGTTGACTATCCTCAAATCTGATCTCACCCACAGTCTTAGAAATTTACACTTCTCTGTTTTAACCGCCAAATGCCACATGTCTGCCTAATATGCAAGCCAGTTTGTTTAGATCCTGTTGCAGTCAATTGATATCGTCCTTATGCTACTTAGAAGTTTGGAATCACTGGAAAGTCCTGAAAATAGTAAACTAAATATTATAGACTTGTATCAAAAAACATTCATATTGATTGTCACATAGTCTAGCTTATACCAAGCTATTGCTTAAAGACTATTAAATACCCTAGTAAGTTGATAAATCAATTTTGACTCCTTATCAGTGTACCTTAAAAATAATTAAGTGTTTGCGATGTCTTTGAGGACTTGTGGGATTTTGTCAATATAAGTTACTTCTTTCTTATATTTTCATGTCATGAGAAAAGTGATTCTTCAGGCACTCTCTTTGAATAATAAAATGTAATCATGCAGGTGAGTATCCAAGTACTTTGCCACATGTCACTGAAATTAAAGTGTAGATTAAGCTTAAGGAGTACAAAACCTTCTTTGAAACTTACATGTTCGTTAATTGTTAAAAGGATTTTTATTAACTGCACAATTTTGCTTTATTACTGAACGTATTGCAACCTTTAATAAAACTGATCTCTGCTGACTGTGCGTTTTACATACACATTTACAAAGTTTCTGAGTGACACTGAAATTACCATGTAAAGATGATTTTAGCTTCCAACATTTTTTTTCTGTTAAATTGAGTCAGCGTCAGATTTTCTTTTTCATTATACACGAATTGCGATGTAAAGCAGAATTTATTGCCTATTCCTTGCGTCTTCTCCTGGTACTGCTGTGTGAGCTATGGCGATAGTGCTACCACAATTGAGTTAAGTAGAAAATTCCAGGATTGTGACCAAGAGAATCTGAAGAATTTTCAAAGGAGCTCAGAACAATGCATTTTTCTAAAAATAAATTGAAGGGTTGTGGCCCTTGCTGGCTGGGCCAGCATTTAATACCCACCTCTAGTTTCCCTTGAGCTGGTGGTGGTGAGTTGCCTTCTTGAATTGCCGTAAGCATTTGGTGTCGATATGCCCAAAATACTGCAGGGAAGAAGTTCCAGGATTTTAACCCAGTGACGTTGAAGGAACTATGTTGTATGTCCAAGTCAGGATGGCGAAAATGGGGCAAGCTTCTTTATTCAATGCAGGACACTAGGCAGTGACAACCCCACCCCTCCCATACCACGCCTCCAGTAATTTGCCATTTAAGGGTCTCACGTACCCATAGGTGAGAGGATGAGTGGGCCACCCAATTCTCCCTTTCTCCCTACCACTGATAACATTTGTGAAATGGTTGATAGGTACAGGGGATAACGCACACAGTGCCCAATTTTCCATCGAGTAGCATGTTTCTGTTAACATTTGTAGTTTTTAGAATCTATATTTTTACCTTCTCTACATTTTTTCATATCTGATAATGTGGCATTTTGAATGCATAAGTTGTAGCCTGCAAAATTATTAAGGAATTTTTATATTTATATAAAAATGTTTGCCAGATATTCAAACCATCAATTTTTTTTATTTGATCTTGAAAATTATTTTACAAGCATTAAAGACACAAAGTAATAATGTTGAACGATACACAGATATTCACTTTCAGGTTTGGAGCAAATAATGTGCCAGAATTCACTGGTCGAATCTCGATATGATCAGAAGTATTGTGCAGTGTTACATTTGATGGAAGTGTGTCCTTAAAAAAAAGAAGTCACATTATGAGGAAATAATTCAAACAGAACAAAAACATTTGAACTAGTTCTGCTATTTCGACAATTTTGGATCATTTGCTTAAACTATCTTTTCATGTTTTCAGTGGCCACTGAAGTCTTCAATTCCAAAAGCCTGGCTGTTCAGGCCCAAAAGAAAATACTTGGCAAGATGGCATCAAAGTCGATAGCAACTGCATTGATAGATGATACAAGCAGTGATGTTTTGGATGAGCTATACAAAGCAACCAAGGAATACACACAGAACAAAAAAGAAGCAGAAAAAATTGTCAAAGATCTTATTAAGGTAATCATAAAACTAGGGGTCTTGTCCAGGAATAACCAATTCAATCAAGATGAGCTGATGCTTGTGGAGAAGTTCAAGAAGAAAGTTCATCAGTTAGCAATGACCATTGTCAGTTTTCATCAGGTTGACTTTACTTTCGATCGGCATGTTCTGTCCAAACTTCTGAATGAATGCAGAGACCTGCTTCATCAAATCATTGATCGGCATCTCACCGCCAAGTCACACGGACGCATCAACCATGTTTTTAATCACTTTTCGGATTGTGAGTTCTTAGCTGTGCTGTACAATCCATTCGGATCTTACAAAGCTTCTCTGCAGAAAATATGTGATGGTGTGAACAAAATGCTAGATGATAAAAGCATATAATCAGCAATTTGTAACATTTTCTGTAAAACATGTTGAAAATCTTGCTAAAATGTGAAGGAATAATGTCATGTAAAATTCATTTTTGTTAGAATTGTATATTTTGACAAGTTTTTTTTTTTAAAGAGGTGTTTTCTATTTCTATAACAATATGCATAAAGTAGAATAAGTACTCCTATCAATTACTTGTCCATCTTGAACCCCTGTTGTCCAATACCTAGCAGATGATTATTCGTAGCCTGTGGAATGAAACTGAAGAGTTCAGATAAATTAGCAAAACTTAATGCAGTTTTAGTTTTTAGACTGTTATAGAAAACAGAATGAATTGTTTCCTTTTTGTAAAGTTATGACTACAAGAACCAACACAACAGATTGCAAATAAACTGAAAATATTATGTTCTAGGATAAAGAGTACAGAATGTAAATTAAGTGGTACGTATGCATTACCAGTGTTAAGACAAAATGCAACAAATAGCATTTTAATACTTTTCATCTCTTTCCATCTGTATTATACAGTTTTCATCAGCTCACTTGAATTACTTGGACTGATAAAGCAACAGACGTTGAACTAGTGTGTGGAAGATGTAATATATTAAACTAAGTCTCAGATGCTTATTTTATTCTAAAATACTCAAATGGCTAGTAACTTTCATAAATCAATTGTACTTTATGATCAGCATAGTTATTATGACTGTTACTGTGACTGGAGCAACTTCTATTCTTATGCAAATTATTTGTTTGTAGTAAGCCAAAGAATAAATTTCCATTAAACACGGAGTGACATCGCCATAAATAATTGTTCAGTCATTGTATTCTCTATTGAAATCAACATTTACAGCAAGATTGAACTGAATGCATTGTTATCAACTGTCCAATTCATCACAAGCTCATCAAGTTTTTAGTTTTGAAAGTACAGGAAAAAAAAGTTTTCAGTAAAAGAAAAATAATTGGCTTGTTTTTAAAATTAAATCTTGAAGTTGGAAAGACTATTTGACATGCATAATAGATTAAATATTTTTATCAGATGCTTGGCATAATTATTGTATAAATATTATAATTGGGGACATCTTCTGAAATAGGTTAAAAGGGTCATCTGGTCATGGAAGGAGGCCATTCAGCTGGTTGCATAAATGCCAATCTCTCCAGCAAACTAGTCAGTCCATTCCTCCCATCTATCTTGTTAACTCTGCAAATTTATGACTTTCATGTTCCTATATAATGGGGTTTTGAAATCATTGATAGCCTCCACTTTAATTACTGTACAAGAAGAATGTCTCCCTTCTCTCCTGCCTTTTGACATCAAACATCAAATGGATATTTTCAGGCAGATGGCCAAAAGCTTGAGCGATAGGTTTTAAGGAATTTCTAAAGGAAGGCAGTAGACCATGGGACGAGGTGAATGGGTAGAAGAAGCCTTGGCTTTGAGTGTGGCACATCTGAAGTCTAGACTGCTGGAGGCCAAATTTTGAGGAGCACAGATACCTTGGATGACTGTATATCTAGAAACCATCATACAGATCAGATGTTCAAGGCCATCGAGGGAGTGTAAATCAAAGGTGAGAATTTTAAAATAAAGGCATCATTTGACCAGATGTCCCTGATGTCTGGCTGTCTTTCCATTCTCTTAAATTTTAATCCATGCAACTGATCAGGCAAGAAGGAGGTCCCATGAAACTAATAAGGACGTTCTTCAAATATGTGTAATGTCATTTGGGTCTGAGTGAATTTTTGTAACCATCGGCTTGAGTGCCAAAGCTTTTGTAGGCAGAAGGCATGAAGCCTGAAGTAGACTGGGTCACTTTATCAAAATCTCACTTGAAAGATTGGAAAGTAGAATGAGAGTCCCAGGAACAAAAAAAGAAAACAGGCAGGAGAGGAAAGAGTAAGAGTAAGAGAAAGGAGAAAGGAGAAAAGGATCATAGAATTCCTACAGCATGGAAGCAGGCCATTCAGTCCATCGAGTCTACGCCAATCCTTGGAAGAGCATTGCACCTAGACCCACCCTCTTACTCTATCCCTGTAATCCAGCATTTCCTATGGCTAATCCACCTAATCTGCACATCATTGGACAGTGGGAGGAAACTCACGCAGACACAGGGAGAATGTACAAACTCCACACAAAGAGTCGCCTGAGGGTGGAATCAAACCCGGGCCCTGGTGCTGAGCCACTGTGCCACACTACATACAGGACAAGAGGAGAGAGAATTCCAGGAAAAAAGGAGAAAAAAGAGCCTTCTGGTGGCAGGGGGAAAGGTTGAGAAAGAACTGCAAGTTCAAATAGGACAATAAAATGACAGTTTGAGCTGAACAGGGAGAACTTATTTTTGGTATTGAAGAAATTGTTGGTAATAAAATGATGCTAGTCCAAAGCCAAGCTTTGATTTTTTTTCAAAGTATCCCTGGGTGGTATCAGATTTGAATGAAATTAACATTCATTGCCTTTGAAAAGGTTGCAAATAGGTTAAACCAGCCTGAGGAAATTTGAACTCACCTGTGACAAAGCCAGTTCACTGGAGAGGCCCATAAGCTTTATTCTACGTTGCCTCCTATTTTCTACATATTTTCAATTAACCTCAAAGTACTGGAAAAACTCAGCAGGTCTGGCAGCATCTGTGGAGAGAGAAGCAGAGTTAATGTTTCAAGGTCGATATCGGACGATCTCTGTTCAAGTCAATGAGAAACGATAATCAGCATCTTGAGAGTGTTTGGCCAAGGCACTTTCAGAATGTGCAAAAGAGCTGCTCAAACTATTATTGAATTTGAAAGAGTTAAACAATTCACGTTCAGTCATTCGATGCAAACATTTAAAACACTTATGAAAGTTAGAGAAATTAAAAAATTGCTTTCCACTCAATGATAAAATCACATACAGGAACAAACCATTTAATTGCCAGAGATGCAACATAGTTCTAAAATAGGATGGTTATTAAAATGGTAAGGAACTGGAAAATTGGGTGTGATCTAAGCTTGGGGAGATCCAGTGCAGTCTGGATGGTTGCTTGGTAGTTCACCTCCGTTCATTTCACAAGCATAACCCTTGCCTTCAGGCTGTTTGCCACTTCCATAAACCATTCTGCTCTTATGCTCATATTTCTGTCTTTGACCTACTGCAGTGTTTCAGTGAAGCCCAGTGCAAGCTGGATGAATAGCACTTCATCTTCTATCTAGGCACTTAGAGCTTTTTGTACTGAACTTTGAGTTCAACAACTTCAGACCATGAACTCCACACTCCATTTTGATATCTCCTCTCTTTCTACCCTAAGAGTTTATCCTTAAACCTCTCATGTTTCTCATCTATATGCTGTCCCTTGACACCTGAAAATGCAACTCCAGTTTGCTCATGTATATTGATGGTATACAGGTCTACCTCGCCATTCTAATCTCCTCATTATTTCTGCCTGTCTAACATTTTCCATCTGCATCTTGCCTCAGTTCCTCCCTGCTGAAATTCTCATCTAAACCTTTGTTATTTTCAGACTTGACGATTCCAACACATTCCTGGCCAAATTCCAAGATTGCAACCACTGTAAACTTGAGCTCATCCAGAGTTTTGCTGCCCAGATACTAACCTGTAGCAAATTACATTTGTCAGTTGCTCCTTTGCTTGCTGACAACACTGGCCGTTGATTAATATCTTTATTTTACAATTCCCAACTTGTTTTCAAGTCCCTCCATGGTGTCATCCCTTCCTTTCTCTGCAATCTCCTCCAACATTACAGTGCTCTAAGATATCTGCACGTTTTGTCATCTGGCCTCTGGGTAGTTACCATTGAAAACCTTCCCTTCAACTGCCTAGGCCCTAAATTCTTAGAATAAGTACAAAGTGCAATGGATGCTGGATATCTGAAATGAAAACAGTAAGTGCTGGGGAAACTCGGCAAGTTTGGCAGCATCTGTGGAGAAAGAAACCAAGTTTTGAGTCCGATATGACTTCTTCAGAACTGAAAGGGATTGAAAGTATTTTAATGCAGTTGGAATGGGGGGGGAAGAGGAGCAAGTGCTTCAGATGGGACAGATGCCCAAAGAAAAAGGCAAAGGGGATGCTAATAGTAAGGAGAAACATTATTGATATTGTTAATAGCATAAAATAGGTCGGTTTTGCTGCAAACATGACATGGGTGGTGGTGGTGGAGGGGCACGGTAGGGGTTTGCAGTGTGACAGAGAGATGTAATCACATTGGAGAACAGAATACATGGTCTGAAATTGTTCAACTCCAGGATGAGTTGTGAAGATTGTAAGTGGAAAATGAGATGTTGTTTATCCAGCTTGGGTCAGGTTTTCGCTCTAAGTTCTCGAATTCATTCCTTTTTTACCTCCTTTAAAACATTCCTTCAAACCTGCCCCTTTGATCTAGCTATTGGTCATCTGTATAATGTCTGCTTATGTGGCTTGACATCATACTTGATTTTGTAATGTCCCTGTTAAATGGTTTGTGACATTTTGTTATAATAAAGATGATACAAAATACAAATGATTATACTTGGATATATAAAGTAATTTTTGTACTGCCTAAAAGTCTGCATAAAATGTCAAGGAACCTGGAGGAAGCTGGCAACAACTGGACAGAATATGAAGACCACAAGGTATTGAAGCAGAATTAGCCATTCATTCCATTGAGTCTATTTTGTCATTCAAACAGTTGTTTCTCAACCCCATTCTTCTACCTTCTCCCTGTAACCATTGGCCCCCCCTTACTAATCAAGAACCTATCTATCTCAGTCTTAATACACACGATGACTTGGCTTCTGCAGTCTTCTGTGGAAATGAGTTTCACAGATTCACTACCCTCTGGCTGAAGATATTCCTGTTATCTCAGTCCTAAAGGGTTGTTCCTTTACTTTGAGACTATGCTCTCAGGTCCTTGTCTCTCCTACTAGTGGAAACATCTTCTCCACTTCCACTCTATCCAAATCTGTAAGTTTCAATATCTCATCTTTCTAAACGCCATCAAGCACATGTCTAGAGTCCTCAACCATCCCTCATATGACAAGACCTACATTCCTAAGATCATTCTTGTAAACCTCCTCTGGAATCCCTCCAAATCAGTACATCCTTCCTTAGTTACAGGGCCCAAAACAGCTCACAATATTCCAAATGCAGTATGACCAGAGCTTTATGCAGTCTCAGTAGTACGTCACTGCTCTTATATTCTAACCCTCTTGAAATGAATGTTAACATTGCATTAGCTTTCTGAACTGCCAACTGAACCTGTATGTTAACCTTAAGAGAATCCTGAACTGGGACTCCTAAGTCCTTTTGTGATTCAGTTTTTGAAGACTTTCCCCATTTAGAAAATAGTCTATGCCCTTAATCTGCCTACAAAATGCATAATTTCACACTTTCCAACATTATATTCAACCTACCACTTATTTGCCCATTCTCCTAGCATATCCAAGTCCTTTTGCAGCCTCCCCACTCCCGCAACACTACCTATCCCTGCACCTATCTTTTTGTTCTCCAAACTTTGCCCTCAGTTCCTCCATCCACATTGTTAATACACAATGTGAGTAGTTGTGGTCCCAACACTGACCCCCATGAACTCAATCAGTCACTGGTTGCCATCCTGAAAAAGATACCTTTATCTCCTCTCTCTGCCTTCTGCCAGTCAGCCAACCCTCTATTCTGCCAGTACCTTGCCCCTAACACATTGGTTCTTATTTAGCACCTTCCTGTGTGACACCTTCTTAAAGGCCTTCTGAAAATCCAAATGTATCACGTTCAATGGCTCTCCTTTGTCTAACTTGCTCATTATATCCTTTAAAAAATTCTAACAGATTTTTCAGGGATGGCCTCCCCTTTATGAAACTGTGCTGACTCAGCTCTATTTTACCATGTACTTCCCTAAACTCTCTGCAATCTGATTCCTAATAGTGTACTCTAAAATCTTACCAATGACTGAAGTCAGGCTAACTTGCCTATAATTTCATGTCTTCTGCCTCCCTCACTGCTTAAACAGGGGTGTTACATTACCATTTTCCAGTCCTCTGGGACCCTCCCTGTTTGTCCCCAGCCAGCTTGTCGTCTTGCAAGCTTAGATACTCTCATGCAGGTTCAGCTTGGTCCAATCACAACTGTGAATGTCAACTTTCAAAGTGGTTTATGTGTATTGGAGTACTGCAGTAATCAGTAATCGGTCTTCCAATGCAGTTGTTGCAGTTGCTCTCAGGAGCTCAAATATTCTCAGGATCTTACATGTTTCAACTAAGTCTTTTCTGACTCTTCTAAACTTCAGATAATACAAGGCTAGCCTGTCGAGATTTTCTTTATTAGGCATTCTGCTCATTAAAGGTATTAGTCTAGCCATGAATTGCTACCAATGCATTAACATCTTTCCATATATTGGTGACCAGTACTGTACATAGTACTTCGGAAATGGTCTCATCAATGCCCTGTATAACTGAGGCATTACCTCCTTACTCTTGCCTTCAATTCCCCCCACATAAAACTAAACATTCTATTAGCTTTCCTGATTACTAGCTGTTCCTGCATGCTAATCTTCTGTGATTCATGATCTAGGACACCCAGATCGCTCTGCATCTCAGAACTCTGCAACTTCTCACCATTGAGAAATTATGCTTCTGTTTTTCACTCTTTCTGCCAAAATAGACAATTTCACACTTTGCCACATTGAAGTCCATTTGCCAAATCTTTGTCCACTTGCTTAACCTATCTATATCATTTTATGCTATAAGGAGCTATAACTCTTCACAACCTACTTTCCTTACTATCCTTATGTCATCAGCAAATTAGCTACATACCTTTTTTTCCCTTCATAAAAGTCATTTACATAAATTATGAAGAGTTGAGACCCCTGCACCGACCCCTGTGGCACAACACTCATGATATTCTGCCAGGCTTCCTATTAGCCGGCCATTCTTCTATCCATGTCAATGTGTTAACCCCTATAACGTGAGCTTTTATTTCCTGCAATAACTTTTGATATGGCACATTATCAAATACCTCCTGGAAATCTAAATACAATACATCCTCTGGTTTTCTTTTATCTACATCACAAGTTGTTTCTTTAAAGAATTGCAATAAATTGATGTAAGCATGATTTCCCTTTGACAAATCCATGTTGGCTCTGCCTGATTACCTTCATCTTATCCAAGTGCCCTGTAATAACATCTTTAAAGCAGTTTCTAACATTTTCTCTGGAATAGATATTAAGCTAACCTGCCTATAGTTTCCTGCTTTCTGTACCCCTCTCTTTTTGAATAAAGAAGTTAGTTATTTTCCAATCTAAAGGAACTTTCCCTGAACCTAATGAGTTTAGGAAAACTAAAATAACTGCATCAACTATCTCTCTAGTTACTTCTTTTATGACACTAGGATGAAATCCATCAAGACCTGGGAACTTGTCAACACAAATTCCAGCAATTTACTCAATACTACTTCTCTGGTAATTATAATTTTCTTTGAGTTCTTCCTTCACTTTCAAGTCCTGATTTACACCAATTTCCCACTGGAACAGCTCCCTTCTATCCCAATATTGGTGCTCGTGTCCCCTGAACTGAAACTCATTCTTCCCACACCAATCTTTGAGCCATGTATTTAACTCCTTGACTTTATTTACCCTGTACCAGTTTGTTCATGGCTCAAGTAGTAATCCTGAGATTATTACATTGGAGGCTCTAGTTTCTAATTTAGCTTCTAACTGTTCAAATTCTTACAGCAGAACCTCCTTTCTAAGCCCATCAATGCTATTTCAGTGTTGTTATACTAACGTGAACAACATCATCTGTATCCCTTCTTGCCTATTTTACATTCCTCTCCAGCCTTGAGGAGATGTCCTTAAGATTGGCAACAGGAAGAAATGACCGCCTTTGGGATTCCTGCTCATGGCTGCAGCAAACGGTGAATATCCCTCTAATTATCCTGTTACCTACCACTGTTATTTGTCTATTTCCTGCCCCTACTTGATGTTTGCCCATCCTGCCTGCAGTCCAAGCTCTCATCCCCACAACTTGCAAGAATGGCATAACTGTTGGACAATTGCAGGGTCTGGTCTCGTCAAAAACTACCCATTTGGTCCACATATCTGCCTCACCTGCAGTCGCACTCTCCTGTCCCTGATCACAGACCAAATTTAAGTTACATAATCAGACAAGTGTGACCAACTACTGGAGCCAAGTATCCAGGTAACTTTCCCCTTCCTTGACATGGTACAATATCTGCAGTTTGGACTCCAGCTCTTTAACTTGGATCCAATGTTGCTCAAGCTCTGAGCACTTGCCAGATGCGTTCACTCTGGATTATCTTGGTGTCCAACTGCTGTCAGCCACAGCAGCAAAATATCACCTGACCTGACATCTCTATTGTATTTTGTTCAATGTATTGGTAAATTACTAAACTGTCACTGCTCTTACAATTGCAGGACCTCGTGTTCTTTGCACTTTATTATAATTAAGTTTTTTGCACACTGATATCATCCTTAATTTTACAAACTATTTTGTAGAGAAAAAGTGAGCAAAAAAAGGCTAAGACATAACACAAATTAAAGACCTTACTTTTAATTTAAAGATTAGAAATACCCCCAATCTTACTCACCAATCAGATGCTTTGATTCAGCAAAAAACAACTAAACATTGCTTTCCTTCCTCCACTTAACTCCTTGAGATGCTAAACTCTGCAACGGCATTAAAATTTGCACTATATAGGCTATTTATTTATACTCCCAACACAAAGGGTCTATCTTAGACATTTAGCGAGAATCTAGTTTCAGCTCATTCTTAATTGAACTACTCTTTCAGTGCAAACCTTGATTAAAACCCTGTTTAAGATTAATAACTCTGGAGTTTAAACTGTAGATTTTAATGTCATACCAGGTCCAAACTAAATTAGGCTTGCACTCGATAAAAAAAAGTCTTCCTTATCCAACAAATGCAGACACTCAATTAATTTAACTGAATGCTATGTTTACATCAATTGGGTAAAAGTGGTTCTGCCACTACTTTACCACAGTTTCAGCATAGAACTAAAGAAACCTCGGGAAAATGTTGTGATAACGTTTACATATTTTGTTTTGGTGTTTCTAATGCTCTTCATCCAAAATTATAACTACTGGGTAGGAGAAATTTTACAGAAATTTACTCTCATAGAGCACATGTGGGTGTGTGCCACTCTGCTGTTTAGTCGGTGACTTCAATCAGGCCAACCTCAAGAAACTGCTGCTAAAATACCATCAGTTCCACCAGAGGTCTGAACACCCTTGACCATTGCTATACAATATCAAAGATGCATACTGCTCTATCATCTGTCCGTATTTTGGAAAATCAGATCAAAATGCTGCGCTCCTCCTCCCAGCTTATAAATAGAAATTGAAGCATGAGGACCCAGTACAGAAAATAGCGTAGTGTTGTTCTGAAGCAACTGAACGGCTCCTACAGCACTGCTTAGAGTTGGTGGACTGTCCGATATTCAAGAACTCAGTGGCCAACCTAAACAAGTATGCCACGACCATTACAGACTTCATAACGAAGTGTGCGGAAGACTGTGTTAAAGAAGTTAATCTGAATGCTCCCCAGCTGGAAACCATGGATGAACCAGAAGATCCACTCCCTATTGAAATTCAGTTCTGAGGTGTACAAGTCGGGCAACACTGATCCAGGAAATCCAGGTACGACCTTTGCAAGGCCATAATGACACCAAGAGGCAATAGCTCGAGACCCAGGCCAAACACACGGAAACTTGTCATTTATGACAAGGCTTATATGATGTAACAGGCTACAAAGCAAAGTCAAGCAGAACCACAGGCCACTGCGCATCTCTACCCAATGGGCTCAATGCATTCTGCGCTTGCTTTGAACGGAAAGTCAGTGAAACAGTGTTACCTATCCTAACAACCTTAGATGCACCTGTACACACAGTCATTGCCACAGGCATTATATCAGCCTTCTTGGCAGCGAACTCATGGAAAGTGACTGGCCCAGGTGAAGACCCCAGCTGTGCATACAGATCATGTGCAGGCCAGCCGACGGGAGTATTTGCAGACATCTTTAACCTCTCCTTACTACGATGTGAAGTCCCCAGGTACTTCAAGAAGACCACAATCATCCCGGTGCCAAAGAAAAATCATGCAGATTGCCTCAATGACAACCACCCTGACCTCTGTAATTATGAAGTGCTCAAGAGGTTAAGCATGGCTCACGTCAACTCCAGCCTACCAAACTGCTTTGACTCTTTGCAGTTGACCTACCGGTGCAACAGGTCCACAGCAGGTGCCATCTCCCTGGCCCTACACTCATCCCTGAAACATATGATTAACAGGGATACCCAAGCCAGACTCCTACTTATTGACTACAGTTCTGCCTTCATCACCATAATTCCAAATAAATTCATCTCTAAACTCCGAGACCTAGGTCTCGGCTTCCCCCTGTGTAACTGGATCCTCAACTTCCTGACCCATAGATCGCAATCAGTAAGAATAGGTGACAACACTTCCTCCACCATAATCCTCAACACTGGTGACCCCACAAGCCTGTCTACTTAGCCCCTTATCCTGTACTCTTTATACAATCATGACTGTGTGACCAAATTCCATCTCAACTCCATTTACAAGTTTGCTGATGACACCACTGTTGTAGATCAGATCTCAAACAATGATAAGACAGAATACAGGAAAGAGTTTGCTTAGCAGCATGGTGAAAAGACAACAATCTTTTTGACAACATCAGCAAAATGAAGGAGCTGGCCATTGACTTCAAAAAGCAGAGTGGAGGGCACCCCCTCCCCCACCTACATCAATGGTGCTGAGGTGGAAATGGCCGAAGGCGTCAAGTTACTGAGAGTGAAGATCACCAATGATTTGTCCTGGTCTAACCATATCAATGCAATAGTCAAGAAAGCATAACAACCCCTCTACTTCCTAAAGAGGCCAAGGAAATTCAGCATGTCCACACAGACTCTTACCAATTTTTAACAATGCACCGTAGAAAGCATCGTATTCAGATGCATCACAGCTTGGTGTGGCAACTGCTCTGCCCAAGACTACAAGAAACTACAGATAGTCGTGAACACAGCCCAGTCGATCACACAAACCAGCTTTCCATCCATTCAATAAAAACCGGAAGAACTGCAGATGCTGTAAATCAGGAACAAAAACAAAGTTGCTGGAAAAGCTCAGCAGGTCTGGCAGCATCTGTGAAGCATCAGAGTTCTGAGGAAGGGTCACCAGACGCGAAACGTTAACTCTGTTTTGTTCTTCACAGATGCTGCCAGACCTGCTGAGCTTTTCCAGCAACTTTGTTTTTGTTTCCGTCCATTGACTCCATTTACTCTCCCTGCCTAGGAAAGCAATCAACATAATCAAAGACCACTCCCACCCTGGTTATATTCTCTTCCACCCACTTCGTTCGGGCAAATGTAAACATTTAAATACACGTACGAACAGATTCAAGAACAACTTCTTCCCTGCAGATATCAGGCGTTTGAATGGACCTCTCAAGTGTTAATTCTGACCTCTCTCTCTGCGGCTGTAACACTATTCTACTCTTTGTTCTGCTACTCTGATGCATTTTTGTATGGTGTGATCTGCCTGCTGTGCATGCAAAACAACGCTTTTCACTGTATTTGGATATGTGTGACAACAATAAATAAATAAGCCGATCAATGGATCAGTGGTGAGGTTGAGGTGGAGGTTGAGGTGGGGGTGGGGGTGGGGGGAGGAGTGGAGAGGTGTTGGGGGGATGGTGCCTTTGTGGGAAAATCTTACTGCTTCTGCAACAGTAGATAGAATGCTGCCCCTGAGGAGTAGGAAGCCATTAGATGTTTGTTACAGATTTCTTTTAACAACAAATCTTTATTTTAGAAAGTAAGAAATGCTTTGCTACATTTAATAATAATATTTAATAATTTCCAATTGGCCAGTAAACAGTTGGCAGTAAACTCTAAATAGAGAAACCTTTTCTTCTTTCCATTAGAGTGGAACAGAAAGTACGGGGCGAGGGGGATGGGGGAAGTTCTGATGCGGATGTGTTGGTTTCTTTTTGTTGCTTCTCCAAAGATAAATGAGGAAAGTTGATTTTAATTAAATATTTATTGGAGTGGTCAGCTTGTATTCGTAATGTTAACATTTTACAATAATAAATGTTTCTTTAAATAAATAATTTTGAGGAATTCTGTGAACCAATTGCATTACATTTTTTCTTTTGTATAAATTCTGATTTCAAAAATCCATCACATACCTCTAATGGGCAAGAAGTCCATGCATTTCTTTGGTTATATGAGCAAGACCATCAATTCATCTGCCTCTGCCTCACTTCCTCTTTCCATCTGTCATGGCTTTGAACTCATGTCTTTTTCTAATTTCTAATTCCCTCATACATTCTCCAACCTCATCTTGTCCATTAGACCCAATCTCTACTCCCATGGCCCTATTCCCACTGAACTGCTTTTCTTTCAGGTTCCCATCTTAGCTGGTATTATCAGTCATTCTCTCTCCACAAGGACCGTCCTGATTGATTTCAAATCTGCCGTCATTGCCCCTCTCATACAAAAAAAACCCTCCATCCATGCAAATGAGCACACATTTCCAATCTCAAGTTCCTCTCTATCAAGTTTCTGAACATGTTTAACCTTCCAAATCCATAATACCACATTTGATCCTCTCTGTCAGGTTTCTGCCACGCCATAGTATTGAAACAGCCTTTACTTATGTCACAAATGACACTCTATGTGACTTCTGTTATGTCAAACTAATCCTTCTCATCTCTCTTGACCTGTTTGTAGCCTTTGACATGGTTGACCACACCATCCTCCTCCAGTCATCCAGCTATATGTGACTGTACTCTCTTGGTTCTATTCTAATCTTTCTAGTTACAACCAGGGCATCATTTGTAATTGGATTCTTTGCCTGTTCCAACACTTCTGATATTCCCAAGGTTCTATTCTTAGCTACTCTCACTTCTCACCTATGTTTTCTTGGCAACATCATACAAAAATAGTGTGAAGTTTCACATTTTTGCTGATGATACCTAGATCTAATTTGCCCTTACTGTCTCAACCCCTTCATCCATTTATAAATTGGCAAACTGTTTGTCTGATGTCCATAACCGGATGAGCACAGAATTTCCTCCAACTAAATATTGGAAAGACTGAAGTCACTGTTTTGCATATTTGCCACAAACTCCATTCTCGATAAAGTATTTGAGCTCACGTTGAGCTCCCAATGATACATCCACAGCATCACAAGGCCGATCTATATCACCATGTGACATCACCCTACTTTGTCCTTTCTCAGCTTATCCTATATCTCTGTTACCCCTAAACTTGTGCACTTTTTACTGACAACCCATGTTATACCCATCCTATAAACTTGAGGTCATTCAAAACTCTGTAAATTTCCTAACTTGTACCAAGACCTGTTCAACCATCACCTCTGTGCTTGCTGACCTACAATGACTCCCAGTTAAGCAGCTCCTCAGTGTGATGTTTCTTTTTTAATCCCTCCAAAGCCTCAGTCTTCCTGTTATCTCCACCAGCTCCACGTCATGAGATATATGGACTTACCTGATGTTATTCTGCATCATCAATGTTAGTCACATTATCCATGGCAGCTGCCAATGTTCTGGAACTTCCTCTCCTAAACAGCTCCTTTCACCTGTAAAAGACATCCTAAAATGATTTCAGCAAGATTTTAGTCATGAAAACAAATAACTTCTTTATGTGGTTCAACGTCAAATTTGGTTTGATAATGATTCTGTGAAGTATCTTGGGATATTTCACTCTCTGCTTACAAATGGCCGCTGTTGTTAGTTCAGGGTAGAAATAAGGGAATAGTCGCGCACTATTTAGCATCTTGAAAGGAATACACAGATTTATATGCGGCGTTTCATAATGTTCGTACTTCCCAAAGTATTTTATGGTCGATCAACAAACTGTATAAGAAACAGCACACTGTTGTTATGTGGAAATTGAGCAGTGAGTCATCAGGCATGCTCCACCATTTTTTGGGGTGGCACCTCTTACTTTTTCAGTCCAAGTTAATAATTACTCACTTATTACCTACAGTGCTTCCCAAACAATTTTCTATGTGCGGCCACCCCAGAGAGAAAACTGGACCGGAGGGAGAGTTGTTAAGCAGGGTGAGGCTTGAAACAGCAGAGGATACAGGCCCAAGGAACAACAACAATCCTTGACATTTTGTAGGGTCCATTGGCATCAACAATTGGGCTGCAGAAGTTATTATTTTGGGCCACAACCATAAGTAAAACAAAAAGGCCACACTTTTGAATAGGGGCCTCGTAACCCATTCTAGAGTGTAACACTACTGATTGAAGGTTTTATGAGTGTGGGTGATGAAGTCTAGATTTAAAGAAATGCAGGATTCTGGAGGAGGTAAAGGTATGCAAGAAATTGAGATGGGTGGGACAAATTTTCTTTTGAGACTAAAGGCTGGACATACATACACTTCAGTTAAGTGTGTTTTCCATAGTGTGAGCAAATAACTTATCAGGTGTCCAGCTCTTTACCTCCCTGCCTGCTCCTGAAATCACCCCCAATAATACTGATGATATGTACATATGCAGCACGCATATATGTGTGTGTGTATATATAATATATATAAAATATATAGTTCAATTGAGTTTATCAAAATCTCAGTAGACCCTGATAGTACACTGGTAATACTAAAAAAAAAGTTGGTGTGCAGTTGAATGTTTTCCTGTTTTTTTTTAAAAGTAGTTTATCTTGGCAGAAAGAAAGGGAAATACTGTCTTCTTTTTTTCTGAAGAAGGGTCTAGGCCCAAAACATTAGCTTTCCTGCTTTTCTGATGCTGCTAGGCCTGCTGTGTTCATCCAGCTCTACACCTTGTTATCTCTACTGTCTTCAGGGGATGCCTTTGCACATCAAGGACATTCCACTTTCCTTCCCGTCCAGCTACTTTGCAAAACCCAACCGTCAAATCACTCTCCAACTCTCTCCCTTAGCTTTTGAAACTTACCATGATCCAATCCTAGGCCTTAGCCCAGGTTCCATGTGACTTCCTCATGCACCTGCTTGCAGTACCAGCAGCAGCCACTACTAGGTTTGTGGCACTACAAGCAGTTTGATACTGCTGCAGCTGTTAGCCAATCAACAGTGGGTAACTTAGCCCCCGTAAGTGCTTTATGGCTGTATGATAGGCTTTCAATGGGTAAGTTGACTGACAATGGACTTTCATACGTATAAACATGCAAACTAATCGCTTGAGTAGGTCATTCAACCTCACGAGCTTGCTCCATCCCTTAATAAGGTCATAGCTGATTTGATTGTAACCTCAAATCTGCATTCCTGACTCCCACTATAGGAAAGGGGTGTGGAAAGAGAGTGGGTATGGGTATTCTAAAGCAAGTAAATTCCACACAGCTTATTAAATATGCAAGAGCATGTAAAATGCAAATTTTAAGGGCAGGAAGTTCTGAAGCCCAGCAGCACATTCTGGGCTTCAATATTCAGATGCCATACATAAAAGCCACCTGAACAGCACTTGCCTGACTTTCTGTAACCCAGAAGCAACACTTAATCTCTGTTGGATGACCCCACCTACCCACTACTGGAAATGCCTGACAGCAAACAGAACGTAGCTACAAGCTTTGGATTCACCTCTAGGCTGTCAAGGAATGAAAAGATGTACAGTTTGCAGCAGGTTGGCAACGGAAGGCCATCCAGACTGACAAGGGCAGAGGTGACTACAGACGTCAGTGGCCATGTGGCTCCAGTGCTGCTACAGAATGAATGATCTGATGTGCTCTGCATACCACCCTCAACATAATGCTTCGTACTCTTATGAGTTAGCATTGTAATGTTGCCACTGCAGAGAATCATGTTATCAGAGGAGCAAATTACTGCAGATGCTGGAATCTGTACTGAAAACAAAAAATGCTGGAGATCACAGCAGGTCAGGCAGCTTCCATGGAGAGAGAGCAAGTTAACGTTTTGAGTCTAGATGACTCTTCATCAGAGCTGATGTGAAATGTGGAGGGGACAACGTTTATGCGATAATGGGGGTGGGAGTGCTAGGGGAGAAAAGGTGTTGATAGTACCAGACACCTCCATTAAATGCCTCCCATGCAATCAGTGTAGGTCCCTTATTTGCAGCTACCGATGTAACGCTGCTGATATTACAGTGGTACTGCCTCTCACATATTGGCCCAGAGCACATCTGATTGCTTCTGATTGCCTGGGATAAGGTCACAACCACAAAATGCCTTTTGATTTGGGCATCTTTTTGAGTTGACCTCAGCATGCCTACTCTGGTCATGTTTGTTGGGGTCAGCCAGGTGACACCCTAACTGAAGGAGTTTGTATTTAGCAGAGTTTGGAGAAGGAGCTCTACCAGTCTTATTACTTCTTGCTAGTCGGGTTTTTGTTTCCTGTTTTCATCTAACACAATTGTGTCTCTGACCGTAATTCCTGTGGGTCTGAGTATTCACGAAATGCTAATGAATATAAAACAGGTTCCCAAATGTGAAGTTTGGGAAATGTAACCAGAAAGGTTCTGAGAACATAAAAGACAAACTTTAACCTGCTGTTGAGGAAACTGAAATTTGCGTCCTGCCCAATTAAGTTCCCCAGTCCTCTCTTTTTAAAGCTCCAGGCATGCAAAGAAAATTTTGCTCATTACATTCTTTTGAGCTTATTGTTGTAACTATTCACCAAAACAAAAATACATTTAATCTGATTTGCCACCTACCATCCTGATCACATGATACAAAGGTAATTGCTACATATAAGACACTCTTGGTATTTGTCCTTTTCTACCATTCATTGTACCATTCATTTGTATCTTGTTTACTTTGCACTTTGTAAACTATGCCATAGAGTTGTAGGTTAATACAAATGTTTCAAATGCTTGTTACAAATGGTTGTTAATATTAAAAAATATAAAATGGTTGGAATCTAAGTTGTGAAGAAGAGAGAACTGGTCCTCTATACTAACAGTTTTCAATGCTGCAAACACTTTGCTAATTGTGGCCATTACGTGACTTGATTCAGGCAGCAACTACCTCTTCAACATTCTATAAAAAGAGACCACACACTGTGTTGTGTGATGCATCCATTTGACAAGCTCCAAAGCAGTGAACAATTGGAAACTTCAATCACATCTTCAGCCTAATACTTTATAATTACTGCTGATTCAAAACTATAATTTTTCTGATGAAGGGTTTAGGCCCGAAACGTCAAGTTTTCCTGCTCCTGTGATGCTGCTTGACCTGCTGTGTTCATCCAGCCCCATGCTTGTTATCTCAGATTCTCCAGCATCTGCAGTACCTTTTATCTCTTTCCAATTTAGCAAATTTGCACACAGTGTTCACCGTCAAAACAATGATTTATGCAGTCTAATTTCTGAAGAAATAACACAAGTTGTTTGTCAATGCCACCCTCTGGTGGTAAAAAGTGGTACAAATTAAAAGTAGACAAACAGAAGGCTGGAAGAGCACAGCAAGGTCGGCGGTATCTGGAGGAAAGGAGCAGTCAACGTTTCGGGTATAATCCTTCAACTGAAGAAGGAGTATACCCGAAACATTGACTGCTCCTTTCCTCCAGATGCTGCCTGGCTTGCTGTGTTCTTCCAGCCTCCTGTCTGTCGACCTTGGATTCCAGCATCTGCAGTTTTTTTTTGTCTCGGTACAAATTAAAACTTGATGCATTAATGTTGTGACCACTGTAAAGCTCTTTCCAATAAAAAAGACAAAATATTAGGAAAGCTGATCTGGCAACATCAGTCAAAGAATTGATGTTTTGGGTCTGTGACTTTGATGTGAGTGTGTTACTATTGCAAAAAAGAAAAACAGGTTATGCAATTGTTGGAATACCAGAACAGTAGTTTCAGAACCTCTAAAATAAATACCAATGCATCAGCTTCCATATTCAACAAATAATCTACCTTTAATTTCCTTTAACTTCAAATACATGCTCTCATTCTGCAGAAATGGCACTTAATTCTACTCAAAATAAATCTCAGATTTTTGTTTTCGGGTACCTGGCATGCCTAGCTGTCTTTTGCATGAGATAGTAAACCATGGCGACTTCTTCCATTTCATGCAAAAGATTTCATGTGTGCTTTTAAAAAGAGCAAAAGAGAGTCCCTGTTATATTCTGGCTAGTATTTATGCCTCCAATACTATCAGTTAATGAAACTGATTATTTGATTAAATGCACAGAAAATGCTGGAGAAACTCAGCAAGCTTTGCAACATCTGTGGAGAGAGAAACAGAGCTAATATTTCAAATTCAGTATGACTCTTCTTCAGAATGGGAAGTTGTTAGGAAATAGGTTCTTGTTAATACAAAAAACTGAAAGAACTGCGGATATTGGAAATCTGAAACACAAACAGAAATCACTGGAAAATCTCAGCAGGTCTGGCAGCATTTGTGGAGAGAAAGCAGAGTTAACGTTTAGGGTCCAGTCACCCTTCCTCAGAACCCAGACCTGAAATGTTAACTCTGATTTCTCCCCACATATACTGCCAGACCCGCTGAGACTTTCTAGCAATTTCTGATTTTGGGCAGTTACAATCTTTAAAAGACACTTAGTTAAGTAATGAATAGGAATGTTTTGGAGGGATATGGGCCAGGAGCAGGCAGGTGGGACTAATTTAGTTTGGGATTACGTTTGGCATGGACTGGTTGGACTGAAGGGTGTGTTTCCACGCTGTATGACTCTATGACAAAGGCATAGGGGGAACAAAAGAAATGGTGTAGAGATCCAATGCAAAAGACAAAGGGGTTGGTAATAGTAAAGAAAATATAGAAAATTAGTGTAAATTAAGGTGTGAAAGAGTGGGAATTGGGCCTCTGTACTAAGTGCAAAATAAATAAGTCACAGACATGACACAACTGTTGGGGAGGGGACAGAAAAGTGTAAGAGAAATGGAGAAAAGATATAATGTAGTCATTTTCTGAAGGTATTGAATTCAATATTGAAACCTTGAGGCAACGTACCAATGTGGAAAATAGGTGTTGATTGCCAAGCATGTGTTGTCCTTCATTGGGAGATTACAGCAGACCCAGGCCCAGGACAGAAATGTTAGCATGAGAGGAATGTGGTAGGGAAATGGGAGATCAAGGTCATTACTACAGATAGAATGGAGGTGTTCTGCAAAGCAGTCACCCAGTTTATTTGAGATAACAAGGCGTAGAGCTGGATGAACACAGCAGGCCAAGCAGCATCAGAGGAGCAGGAAAGCTGACATTACGGGCCTAGACCCTTCTTCATTTTTCTGAAGAAGGGCCTAGGCCCGAAACATC
>JAHRHZ010000012.1:57724415-57736002 GCA_024137785.1 Ginglymostoma cirratum
TCAGCTTTCCTGCTCCTCTGATGCTGCTTGGCCTGCTGTGTTCATCCAGCTCTACACCTTGTTATCTCAGATTCTGCAGCATCTGCAATTCCTACTATCCCTGAAACAATTTTAACCCAGTTTATTTGATCATTTTGTTATTTGATCAGATACATGGTTTCTGTTTGTGTTTTGTAGAAATTACCCTTGCTTATTTACAGTACATTTAAAGTTGTTAATCAGCATGAAGTGTTTTCAAATATCCGTTAAGTCCTGAAAAGTATTGTAAAAATGAAAATTATTCCTTTCTGATGCAATTATGGAAATATTTGTTGGCAAAAGAGGTGCATACCACTGCTTTTCCATTGTCTTCCATTGAGGCATTGTCAGTCTTGATTTGGGGGCTCCATTAGTTGTTTTATGACTGTCAGATTTTGCTAGTTATTGAGTAACTTAAATGTGAAACAAAAGCTTATCTGAAAGAAAATGTTTAACCTACAACATGGTGATATATTCTCTCCACAAATGCTGCCAAGCCCGAGTGCTTCGATCAGATGATGCTAGTTTTTTTTATTCATACTTGGGATGTGGGTGTTGTTGGCTAAGCCAGCATATACTATCCACTCCTAACTGACCCTCAGAGCATGGTACTGATCTGCCTCCTTGAATCTCTGCAGTCCTGGGAATGTAGAAAGACTCACAGTACTGTGAGGAAGGGAATTTCAGGATTTGACCCAGCAGCAGTGAAGGAATTTCCAAGTTAGGATGGTACATGGCTTGGAGTGGAACCTGCAGTTACGTTGTGTTCTCAAGCTACTGTTGCCATTGTCCTGTAAGCGGTAAAGATCCCAAGTTTAGAAAGAAGCCTTGCCAACCCAATAAATGAGATTTTCCAACTCCTCTTCATCAATACGTGAGTGCCACCTATGATGTAACCTATTTCAAGTCAATGCCTGACTAACCAAGTTCTGCCCACATTGTCATTCACCATACAAGACTAAAAATTAACAAAATGTACATATTTATGTCTAACATGAAAATTCAAAGCTCTGAAGGAGGGTCACTGGATTTGAAATGTTAACTCTGTTTTCTCTCCATAGTGCTGCCAGAACTGCTGAGTTTTTCAAGCAATTTCTGGAGTTGGTTTGTTTTAACTCTCTGCAGTTCCTTGTTTTATGAAAATTCAATAGAATAGTTGAAGTATTTGAGAATGATACATTGGATGAGGAGATTGGTGGGGTGGAAAGCGAGGACAAGGGGGACCCTATGTTTATATCTGGAGGGGGGGAGTGGTTAGAGCTGAGGAGCGGGGAATGGAAGAGGTGCGGTAGAGGGCTATCTGGATGACAGTGGGGAGAAAAGCATTGTTTTAAATAGGAGGACATCCAGGATGCTTGGGGGTGGAATGTCTCCTCGTCGGAGCAGATGTGACAGAGACTGAGGAATTGGGAAAACGGGATGGAGTTTTTTCAGGGTCCAGGGTAGGAGGAGGTATAGTCCAGGTGGCTATGACACTTCCCTCCCCTTTCTTTATTTCTGACAACTCCTTCTCCGTTCTTGATCTCAGACACCTTCTTCCCTTTCTTGACCTCTCCGTTTCCATTTACGTGACAGTTTATGGACCAACCTTTACTATAAATCCATAGACTCCCATAGCTACCTGGACTACGCTTCCTCTTAGATGCTGCCTGGCTTGCTGTGTTCTTCCAGCCTCCTGTTTGTCTATCTTGGATTCCATAATCTGCAGTTTTTTTTTGTCTCTGACCCTTTATCAGAACTAATAGTAGCTAGGAACTGTATATGCTGAAGGCAGGGGATTATGGGAGTGAGAGGATAGGTGGAGAAATGCCTTGGTGTGACCCTGATATAAGTCTATGGGTTAGGGATGGGAGTGGGGGTGGGGTGAGCATTGGGGAATTGCGCACTGGAAATTTCATTTCCATGAACAAATCCCATCTACATCACAGCAATAACTGTCTGGTCACGAGAAAACTCTATTGTAGTTAAAAGGAAAATGCTGTGGATGCTTGAAATGTGAAAGCATGTAAACAATGGACAGAGCTCGGCAGCACCTGGTCTGGGCAATACCTGGACTGGGCAGTATGTGGTTTGAGCAGCGTCTGGGCAATGCCTGGACTGGACAATTCCCAGTCTGGGCAGCGCCTGGGCAGCAAAACAAAAAACGAAAGAACTGCGGATGTTGTTCTGAGCATGGGTCACGGGACCCGAAACGTTAACTGTGTTTTTTTTTTCCTCCACAGATGCTGCCAGACCCGCTGAACTTTTCCAGCAACTTTGTTTTGGCGCCTGGGCAGTACCTGGTTTGGGCAGTAGCCACGAGCTTGGGACTACATCTCCCAGGTTTCAGTGCGGCCCGCACCTGCGCACTGAGCTCCCTGTGACGGCGGAGACATGGCGTCTGTGCGAGCTGCTCTTCCTCTTCGCTTTGATGGGAAGGTGGTCTTGGTGACAGGAGCTGGAGGAGGTCGGTGCCTGGAGCAATGTTTTAAACCTCTCTCTCCCACCAGTTATCCTTTATTGGCGGGTACAACCTATTGGTTGTGTCCCCCTTCCCGGCTTTAACGATCAGGTTTAATGCTGCGAGCTCGGGCTTTGCTAAAACTTACTCCTCTCTAGGCTTTGTTTTTCTGTTTGTACCTTTCAGAAGGTAACGGTGCAGAATTGGATCTTAATATTATGTAGCCGTTTTAAATATTCCACATTTATTTAAAAAAGTAAACTTCCAAACAGTGTCGACGGCCCACTAAGAGCCGCAAATGAAATTTGTACCTTTTAAATATTTACTTAGATTACACCCGCGATATGAATTGCTCAATTAATCAGAATGTCTGTCCAGACTTCACTATACGTTAACAAATAGTGCACTCATCCGAGGTTTAATGTGCACATCGGAGGAGGAGGAAGAGGAGGAGATATCGAGACTGCAAATTTGTAGTAGTTTATCAGTTGTGATACATAGCCTGCTGGCTGCACTGAATTTTGTATAAAAGCGACTTTGTAAGAAATTCCCCCCACCCCCACCCCCACCCCCACCCCCACCCCCACCCAGTTGTTTGCTGTCCAAGTTTCATACTCAGGAGGAAAGTGAAATTTCTGTCATTAGGGAAACACTTTCTATTTACTCTTTTTAAAAAGTCAACCTGTCCAGACGTGTATGACACACATGAGTGGCTACTGCCCACAGGCATGGGTCCCAGTTATGCCTGCCTTTTTATGGGGTGTGTGGAACAAGTCTTGTTCCAGTCCTACACAGGCCCCTTTCTACAATGGTTTTTTTTTGGTACATCAACAACTGTTTCAGTGCTGCTTCATGCTCCCGCCTGGACATTGAAAAATTTGTCCTTTTTGCCTCCAATTTCCAGCCCTCTATAACTTTCACATTGTCCATTTCTGACACTTTCTTTCTTTTCTTGACCTCCTGATCTCCATTTCAGGGAATAAACTATCCATTGCCATCCACTACAAATCCACTGACTCCCACAGCTACCTTCACTAAAGCTGTTCCCGCCCCACACCCTGCAGGATTCCATCTCATTCTCCCAGTTCCTTCGCCCGAGTCATATGCGTTCAGACGAAGCCACCTTCCAAAACAGTGCTGCTGACATGGCTTCCTTCTTCCCTAACCGCGGTTTCCCGCCCACTCAACCGCATCCGACCTATCACCTGTGTTTCAGCCCTTGCCCCTTCCCATCACTGACAACAGCGTGATCAGGTTGCTGTTGTTCTCACCTTTCACTCCACCACCCTCGGCATTCAAAGGATCATTCTCCATTTCAGACGACTCCAGCAGAATGCCACCACCAAATACATCTTACCCTCATTCCCCTGTTTGTATTTCGCAGAGACTGTTCCCTCCGGGATACACTAGTCCATTCCTTGACCACCAACACCACCTGCTTCGTCCCATGGCACTTCCCACGTAACTGCAGAAAGTGCAACACTTTCCCCTTCACCGCCTCCCTGCTCACCATCCAAGGGCCTAAATAGTTTTTCCAGATGAAGCAGCATTTCACTTGTACCTCCTACAATCTTGTGTATTATATTTGATGTATCCATTGTGGTCTGCTCTACTTTGGAGAAACTAAATGCAGATTGGGTGACTACTTTGCAGAAGAGTTTTGGTCTGTGCACAGACATGACCCCAACTTTCCTGTAGTAAGTCATTTTAACACAGCGCCTTGCTCGTATGCCCACTTATCTGTCCTTGGCATGCTGCAATGCTCCAGCGAATTACAACACAAACGGGAGGAACAACATCTCATCTTCAAATTAGGCAGTTTACAACCTTCTGGGCTCAATATTGAGTTCAACACCTTCAAATTATGAACACATCCCTTCCCTTTCTTTCATCTTTGCTTGTTACAATCTCTGTCACCCTCTCTCCTCTTCCCCACCCCAGTGGGACTGTCTGTTCTTTCCAGTCTGGCAGTTAGACACACCATTGTTCTGCCATTCTCACATTCCGATCAGTTAATCTGAACTATCAACATCCTTTCTCCTCCAGCACTCCAATCTCCTCCCCTCCACTATTGCATAAATGCTGCCTCCTCCATACTTCAGCTCTGATGAAGAGTCATCTAGCTTTGAAACGTTAGCTTGCTTTTTCCTCCATGGATACTGCCTGACCTACTGTAATCTCCAGCATTTTTTTGTTTTCATGTTATGACACACATCTGGAGCATGGGGGACTTGAACCTGGCCCTCTTGGCCCAGTGGTAGGGACTCTACCACTGTACCACAAGTATCCTTCTATTTAGTTTATTGCAGTTTTTAATAATCTGAAACACCTTAGATTGGATTAATTTTCTTATTTTTTATGCCCAAGTGAATATATTCCTAAGGTATTCAGTTTTTCACGTAATTTAACCCACTTAGCGGACATTATTCCAATGAAATTGAGATTCACCCCCCCCCCTTTCAAGATCAGTTGATATCCTTTCCAAGTCTTGGTGATTTGAGTTGTATATGAACTGAAAAACCTTCTTTCCATTGCAGTACAGCTACCACCTTTTATGTATTTCTGCTGCTAGAGCTGAAGGCTCGCATTCCAGCAATCCTTTTAATTAGTTTTTGTATCTGTGGTGAAGGGGCAGGTGTTGCACTTTCTGCAGTTACGTGGGAAGGTGCCATGGGAAGAAGGGGGTGGTGTTGGTGGTCAAGGAATGGACAAGTATATCCCGGAGGGAATAGTCTCTGCGAAATTACCAATCTTTTGGAAATTTCTGTTAGTGGACAGAAATCCTCAATTTTTCATAATCAGATCTACTTATTCAGAATGGATGACTAGAACTTTACGCATCATGCCCCTTCCCACTATGAAGTGGGGGAAGTGTAAAATTGGGTGGCATGGGCACATGACATATGGCATGATGCCTTCCTGTGTCCATCGTGTTTTACCGGTGATAGGAGATATCAGGTGGCATGCCCTTGGGCCATTTGATGGCCGCTTAAGGGGTACCTCCTATTTTTTCTGCTGGTAGTTTATTTCGGGGTGTCCACATCATATGTTGAAGTTATGAATGAACCCTTGTAACAGATTGGGGTTCTTCATGTTTTCACACATCTTAACAGAAAATCCACATGATACTCTGCATCCCTGCTTATTTCCCTCCTAGTGTGCCCTTAACCCTTCTCAGGAAATCCTGCTAATCTGGTCCTGGCACAAAGCGTCCGTTCATCATCTTGTTATCCAGATCCTGCGAGGTTCTTTGTTAGTGAAGAGTGACTTTGTTAGTGCAGTCCCAGCAGTGGTTACCACTGTTCTTTTTTTACTGATGTTTACTGGTGTTGCTGGGACTGGAGAAATGGTCAGCAGTTCTTGCAAATAGGCCGCCCTTCCAGAGGGGAGTAGAAATCTCATCCTAGGCCAGTTAATGGATGTAGAATCAGCTCAGGTCGTCTTGGCCTTGCAGCAGTGGATTTGTCCTTGACTTTTCAGCCCAGAGCCAGGTCTCTGACTTCATGTGAAATTACGCCTTATAATCCTCCATTGAATTCCATCCGCTATGCTTGCTTGCTCACTCACGTTCATCTGTTGTTTCTTTGTGATCCCATCTGCACTATTTGCTGAGCCATTAACAAAGTTAGATATGTGATTCTTTAACCGAGTCGCACTTCCTAAGGGAGCGATCTTGTGCAGCCTGCCTCTCTGTTCCTTCCTTTTTAGAAAATAAGGGAACTCCACGTTTCTGAGAGAAGCGTTTGCTTGGGGCTCCGTCAAAAATCTGGAGCTGCACTTCCATTTTGAAAATTCTGTTATGTAGAAGTATCATAGAAGTATCATAAGGATGCTAAACATGGTTGCTTTGCCAACAGTCAGCCTCTATATTCAAGTACATAAGGTAAGTGTGATGTTAGGGTGCCAGCTAGGGACGCTATTCTGGTACAGTTGTAAAGTTTGTTGTATCATTTGTATCATTTTACTGTTGTCTGAGCTGAAATCAACACAGTCAGTATTGACACTGGGTCCGTTGAGTTTTATTGATTAGTTGAGCTATGGATAAAATTTTGTTGCCGGCTTTCAACACATTTCCCGCTAACCTATTCATGAGATTTTTGAAATGTAAGATTGATATCAGACTTGTGCACAGCAAAGAAAATGCTTCCCAATCTAATTTTTTCCCAAAACAGTTAATTTAAACTGCACCATGGTTGTATTTTGCATGCAAAGCACATAAACTGTTAGTTGATATCAGTGAATCAAACAAACAGTTGGATTGCATAATAATAGAGGTAAATGATAAGTTATTGTGATAATTTTAGCCTGACACCGTGATGTTACAGAAGACGGCTCATTTTAGAATAGTATTGAGCTCTTCAATAGTTAGATGAAATTTACTGGATTAGCCATACTTCAGTGGTAGCATTTCACTTGTAATGTTTTCTACTAATGTGCAACAGCTTATTGTCCAATTACTTTATATTCGAAATAGGTAACCTTACATATTGTTAAACTGCAACAATTTAGCCAAAATTTGGAAAAAAAGTACTGGCCAGATACGTTGCTGTTTACATAACATCATGCTTGTAAAATTTTACATGTGTGTCAAGAAGTACCCCATATTTAACTATAAAATTATGCATCTAGATTAATCAACTTTGCATCTAGATTAATCAAAGGTTTTTTACAGGTTTAGGAAGAACGTATGCATTATTATTTGCAGAAAGAGGAGCTTCTGTGGTTGGTAAGTGCTGTTCAAATTCAAACCTCTATTAAATCACCATGCATATTTTCTTCAGCATCATTTTCATAGATTTCCTCTCATTTTCATCCTCTGTCTTTTGAAACTACGACTTGTTATACGTGCTGTATTGCACTGTTATCTCATTCCGAGCAATCATTTTCATGTGTAAACCTTGACAGTGAGTGACAGTTAACTACTCAGAGACTTCACAAATATCCCTGTTCTCAATATTGGGAGGGTTAAGTACATCAGAGTGGATGATCCATCGCGGACTTCTTCTAGAGGACCCAGCATCATAGATGCCTGTGTGTGGTCAATTTGATTCACTCGACATAATATCAAGAAGCAGTTGGAGCCATTGCATACTGCAGAGGCCATGGGCTTCGACAACATTCCAGCATTAGTACTGAAGACCTGTGCTCTGGAACTTGTTGCACCCCTACCTAAGCTGCTCCAGTACAGCTACAACACGAGCATCAACCCAAACATGTGAAAAGTTGCCCAGTATATCTTGTACCCAAAAATTAGGATAAATTCAACCCCAGCCAATTACTGCCCCATCAGTCTGCTCGCGATGATTGCTAATTTGGTGGAAGTGGTCATCAGCAATGTTGTCAGCAACAGTTGCATTGCAATGACCTGCTCACTGACACCCAGTTTGGGTTCCGCCAAGGTAACTTACCTCCTGACCTCATTACAGTCTTGCTTCAGACATGGGTAAAAGAGCTGAATTTCAGAGGTGAGATTAGAATGACTTACCTTAACATCAGGCTGTATTTGATCAAGTGTGAAATTAAGGAGCCCCAGCAAAGCTGGAGTCAAAGGAAATCGGGGGGGAAAATCCACTAGTTGTCGTCATACCTGGCACAGAGGAAGATGGCTGTCGTTGTCGAAGGTTAATCATCTAAGCACTAGGACATCACTGCAGGAGTTCTTCAGGATGGTGTCCTTCAACCAACCATCTTCAGATGTTTCATCATCAACCTTCCCTCCATCATAAAGGTCAGAAGTGGGAATAAAAGCAAAAGACTGCAGATGCTAGAAATCTAAAATTAGAAACAGAAACGTTGGAGATCGTCAGCATATGGTGAGAGAGAAACTGAATTAGCATAGCATCTGATAAGACTGTTCAGAGATTCAGAAGTTGGAATGTTCACTGACGATTGTGCAATATTCACCATTTGCAACTCCTCAGATACTGATGTATTGCATGACTAAATGGAGCAAAACATAAAGAATATCCTGGATTGAACTGACAAGTGGCAATTAACATTCATGGCATACAAGTACCAGGCAATCACCATCTCCTACAAAAAAGTCTAACCATTGCCCCTTGACATTCAATCACATTACCATGGCTGAAGTTCCCACTATCAACACCCATGGGGCTAATATTTTCAACTGAACTGGACTAGCTATAGAAATACACCCGCTCCAGAGGTGTATCGTAACATCTCTGAACAGATTGATTAAACATATCTACAAATACTATGTCTGTAAGACCAGGTCAAATGCTACAAATCCTGCAGAATGTAACTTACCTCTTGAATCCCAAAGCCCGTCATAGAGTCACAGTCATAGAGATCTACTGTACAGAAAAAGGTCCTTTGGCCCATTGCATCCATGCTAGTCAAAAACAACCAATTATATTCTAAGATAACAAGGTGTAGAGCTGGATGAACACAGCAGGCCAAGCAGCATCAGAAGAGTAGGAATGCTGACATTTCGGGTCTGGACCCTTTGTTAGAAATGGGGGAGGGGAAGGCGAGTCTGAAATAAATACAGAGAGGGGAAAGGCGAATGGAAGATGGATAAAAGAACAAATAGGTGGAGAGGAGACAGACATGTCAAGGAGGTGGCGATGGAGAGTTAGGGTGGTGGTTGGTCAGTCAAGGGAAGACGGACAGGTCAAGGAGGCAGGGATGAGGCTGGTAGGTAGGAGGTGGGGGCTGAGGTGGGAGGAGTGGATAGGTGGGAGAAAGGACAGACAGGTTAGGGAGGCGGGGACAAGCTGGGCTGGTTTTGAGATGTGGTCGGGGGCGGGGAGACTTATATTCTAATGCCAGTTTCCAATCCTTAACCCAAAGCCTTGTATGCTTGGCATTGCAGGTATACGTCTAAATACTTCATAAATGTTATGAAGGTTTCTGCCTCTACCACCCTTAAAATCGGTGAGTTCCAGAGTCCCACCATGCTCAAGCTGAAAAAGTTTTTCCCCTCATCTCCTGTGTACCTTCTGCCCTGACCTTAGACCTATGGCCCTTGGTCATTGATCCCTTCATCGAAGGGAAAGGTTCCTTCCTGTCTACCCTATCTATGCCCCTCATAATTTTATACATTTTATTCATGTCCCCTCAATCTTCTCTGCTGTAAGAAAAGCAACCTAGTCTGTCCAGTATCGCTTCATAGCTGAAATTTTCCAGTCCAAGCAACATTCTGGTAAACGTCCTCTGCACCCTTTCCACTGCTGTCACATCCCTCCTATCATGTGGATTTTAGAACTGCACACAATACTCTAGCTGTCGCCTAACCAACATTTTATACAGTTTCAGCACAATGACCCTGCTCTTAAACTCTATGTCTCAACCTATAAGGGCAAGTATACCACATGATACCTTAACCACTTTATCCATTTGACCTGATACCTTAAGGGACCTGTTACGTTTCACAGCAAGATCCCTCTGATCTTCTGTGCTTCCCAGGCTCCTACCATGCATCGTGTATTCCCTTGCCTTGTTTGTCCTGCCCAGGTGAATCATCTCACATTTATCCAGATTGAATTCCATTTTGCCACTGATCAGCCCATCTGCTTAGCCTGTCCAAATCCTTTTGTAGTCTGAGGCTAATCTCTTCAGTATTTACCACCTCACCCATTTTTGTATTGTCTGCAAGTGTACTGATCAACCCTCCTACATTCCACTATCTACAAGACACAAGTCACGAGCATGATGGAATATTCCCCAATGATGTTCAAGAGGCTTAAGACCATCCAGGACAAAGCAGCCCACTTGCTTGGCTCCACAACTGTGAACATTTACTGCCTCCATCTTTGTCGCTGAGTAGCAGCAATGTGTGTTATCCACAAGATGCATTACATAAATTTATGAAAACTCCTTAGGCTGCAACTTCTAAAGTTGCTGCTTATGTTGATTGGCATACAAGTAGTTCAGCATTGTAGCTTCCTGTGATGGTCACTCCTACAGATACTATCATGGACAAATGGATCTTCAGCAGGCACAATGGTGAGTATGAGGTCAAGTAGAAGTTTCACACTGGTTCCCTCACCACCTGTTACAGACTCAGTCTTGCAGCCATGAGCATCAGGACCCAACCAGCGGTGATACTGCCAAGCCACTTTTACCGATGGGCTATGAAGTCCTCCATCTACAATATAGTACGTGGCCTTGCCATCCACAATCTTTCTTCTGAGTCATGTTCAACTTGGAGGCTAATTGATTCTTCAGCAGACATGAGATTTCCTTGCCTATGTTTGACCTGAAGCCATGAGATCTCATGGGGTTACAGGTCAGTTTTGAGAACTCGAGAACTCCAGAACTCCCTCCTGACTGTGTCTGTTTGGCGTGTCCTGCCAGTGGTACAGGACGTGCACAGGGATAGTAATGGTGCTGACTGGAATATGGCCTGCAAGGTATGATTCTATGAGTATGACTATGTCAGGCTGTTGCTTCACTAGCCAGTGAGATAGCTCATCCAATTTTGGCACTAGCCGCCATATTGTGGTAAGGACGACTTCGCAGGGCTGAGTTTGTCTTTATTGTTTACAATGCCTAGATTGATACCAGTGGTCTGTCTGGCCTTTTTTTTTTTGAGGCTTCTTAATAATTTTAGCTAAGGTCATATCAGTGGACAGTTAAGAGTCAACCACATTGTTGTGGCTCTAGAGCCACATGTAGACCCAACAAGGTAAGGATGGCAGTTTTCTACTCTACAAGGCATTAGAGAACTAGATGGGTTTTTTAAAACTGACAAATAACGATGGTTTCATAGTCATCATGAGATTCTTAATTCCATTTTGTAGTTGAATTCAGATTCCACCATTTGCGATGGGATTTGAACCCAAGTCCTCAGAACATTAGAGATAACAAGATGTAGAGCTGGATGAACACAGTAGGCCAAGCAGCATCAGAGGAGCAGGAAATCTGACGTTTTGGGTCTAGACCCTTCTTCGGAACATGACCTGGCCCTCTTGATTGCTTGTCCAACAACAAAAGCATAACACAATCCCCTCTCCGTTATGTGGTTGTGCTATTTGTTTGGTTGAGGTATCAGTGGATATGGACCAAAGGTGGGAAAATGGATTCAGAGATAGTAGGAACTGCAGATGCTGGAGAATCTGAGATAACAAGGTGTAGAGCTGGATGAACACAGCAGGCCAAGCAGCA
>JAHRHZ010000012.1:57736402-57748624 GCA_024137785.1 Ginglymostoma cirratum
TGAAGAAGGGCCTAGACCCGAAACGTCAGCTTTCCTGCTCCTCTGATGCTGCTTGGCCTGCTGTGTTCATCCAGCTCTACACCTTGTTATATGATATGTTTGGAGGAGTGTCTTTAGTCAATAAAATGGAATATGGGATGCTCTGTCTAATCCCTCTGTGTCAAAGAAAGTTGCATCTTATAAGGAAAAGTGAATAAATATTTGAAGCAGTGACTGCTGCAGTAATAATGATCAGGAGTGTTGATTGAATTATATTCGGGTTGCTTTAGCAAAGAACTGGCACAACCAGATGTGCTGACTGATCAAGGTTCCAGAGTTGTAACTTACTGTGATACTGGATAAACTTTCCCTCTAATTTTCATTGAGCTTCATTCACCACTAGATGCCAGTGCAGGACTGTAGCACTTCAGTTCCTTTCTCAGTTACAAGCAAGCAATACAGAAAGTGCATTGAATGGGACCTGCAGAAAGTCTCTGGAATTGATTTAGAAAATGATTTTAGACAGTTTATAGTCGAATTCATCTTTTAAAAATGCATTTCTACTGGCTTGATCAAATGTTTTAGTCTTCATTTAAAATTGACGAATCATGATAAACTACTTGAATAAGGATTTGGATACGAGAATTCATTTAATTTGTTAGGCAGCCGACATATTGTTTGAAGGAGATAATCTATATAAATTGGCATGTATTCAGTGTTGGCTTAACAGACTTTGATAACATTTTTGATTGATGATTGGTCGGTTGGCATTGTTTGAATATTGACATAATTTCAGAGCTCTAAGAACTCTCAAAGAATTCCTAACACACCTCGAATGTTGCGTGTCTCACATTGGTTTGCTTTCCATTCAAAAAATTCTGATTTTGTTGTGATTTGCAGATTCTGTGGAAGAAGGTGAAAAGATTGTTCAGACTGCTCTGGATACATATGGAAGAATAGGTAAGTGGTTTGACAGATACCTAATATAATAAATGACCTGATAAGGAAAATGAACTTTACGTCAAGTTTGTCATTAATGACCTTGAAGGGACGTTAACTAGTGCTGTAGGTAATGATTTAAACTGATGGTTTGGTAGGAAAAGGTATGTTAGGGTGAAGCACTACAGAGAAATTAAAGAACCAAACATAAGATCCAGGAGTAGGCCATCTGGCCCTTCAAGCCCTCTCCGCCATTCAATAAGATTGTGGCCTCAGCTCCACTTACCAACCCTGTCATCGTAACTCTTCATTCCTTTACTGTTCAAAAAATTATCTATCTTAGCTTTAAAAACGTTCAATGAGGAAACCTCAGTTGCTTCAGTGGACAGGGAATTCCACAGATTCACAACGATTTGGGTGGAGAAGTTCCTCTTCAATTCAGTCCCAAATCTGCTCCCCCTAATTTTGAGGCTATGGCCCTCTTGTTCTGGTTTCACCCGCCAGTGGAAACATCCTCCCTGCTTCTATCCTATCTATTCCCTTCATAATTTTATGTGTTTCTATAACTTCCCCTTCATTCCTCTAAATTCCAATGAATATAATCCCAGTCTACACAGTCTGTCCTCATAAGCCAACCCTGTCAACTCTGGAATCAACCAAGAGAATCTGCTCTGCACCCTCTCCAGTGCCAGTACATCCTTGCTCAAGTAAGGAGACCAAAACTGCACGCAGTACTCCAGGTGTGGCCTCACTAGCACCCTATACAGCTGTAACATAATCTGGCTGCTTTTAAACTCAATCCCTCCAGCAACAAAGGGCAAAATTCTGTTTGCCTCCTTAGTTACCTGTTGTATCTGCAAACCAACCTTCTGCAATTCATGCACAAGGACACTCGGGTCCCTCTGCACAGCAGCATGCTGCAATTTATTACCATTCAAGTAATAGCCCTTTTTACTGTTATTCCTACAAAAATGGATGACTTCACATTTATCAACATTGTATTCCATCTGTCAGACTTTTGCCCATTCACTTAAGCTATCTATATCCCTCTGCAAACTTTCAGTGTCCTCTGCACACTTTGTTCTGCCACTCATCTTAATGTCATCTGCAAACTTTGACACACTACACATGGTCCCCGACTCCAAATTATCAATGTAAATTGTAAACAATTGCAGTCCCAACACTGAGCACAGAGGCACACCACTAGTCACTGATTGCCAACCAAAAAAGCAATCATTTATCCTGACTCTTTGCTTCCTGTTAGTTAACAATCCTCTATCCATGCTAAAACATTGCCCGTAATGCCACGCACCTTCATCTTATGCAGCAGCCTTTTGTGCAGCACCTTGTCGAATGCCTTTTGGAAATCGAGATACACCACGTCTACTGGGTCCTGATTGTCATACTGTTCATAGGAATGTGAGAGACAAAGTAGTTCAGAGTTGGGAAACATCAAATGGGAGAAATATGAAACAGACTAAGACCGGACATTAGAGTGCAAATGCATAAATGTCAGAACCCGAAAAATAAAATTATTGAGGAACAGGTGACCATGTGGGTTTATGATATAATGTCAATAATTGAAATTTTACTGGAATAGGGGGAGGAATAAGCCCTTAATATCCATTAATACAATGTTTATACAGAACAAATGGAAGAAATATGAGATGGTTTAAATGTGTTCTGCCATTCAGGGAGATCATGACTGATAATTACTGTCTCTGCCCCCTTCAATATCTCTTGATTCCCTCAGTATCTAAATATCTATGAGTCATTTATGAAGTGAATAAGTTGGTCTTCATCCCAGTCCTAAATGGCCAGCTCTCTTATTCTGAAGCATCAGCTACTAGTTCTAGATTCCTCAGCCAGAGGAATCATTTTCTCGGTATCCACCTTGTTCATCCTATTAAATAATTTTTATATTTTGATGAGATCATCTTTCACTCTTCCAAACAGTAGGAAATATAGACCTAGGGCATGATCTTCCCAGGCCCTGAAAGGTGTAGTTATGATGAAAAATTGCAGCAGATACGATGAAATATTAAGCCAGGCCCTTCTCAATATTGAGATCAAAAGTGTTGCAATTTCCAACCAAGTCCTGGAGGTTGGGATGAGATTCTCGCTTGAAAGTGGCATGAGTCCTATTAGTGCAGATTATTGCTTATTATCACCCTCATTATTACTTAGTCTTACCTCGTAAACATGTGCTCTCCTATTCTCCCACTTGTCAGATGAAAAATAGATGCTGAGAATTCCCAACATAAAGTTAGACTGAGTGCCTGGTGACTCTAGCTTGATGGTTTATCTTCAGGATTTTTATCTTGGACATCGATTATGAACATCTCAGGGCATGCTCCATAGTCAGCGATCATATGCACCGCATGTCCACAAACATTGGCATTTAACAACAGCCTTACTGTATCATTATGCACATCTCTGAACCACTTACAGTACGCTCCAGTACTTTAATGGTGCACTTTGGTACACACTGGCACTTCTATTTGGAATGCTGCTATAAGGACACCATGTGAGCTAAGGACAGACACCCAGCACATAGACTGGACAGAGCTGTATGTCAGTGCCGCTAGCCTGCTCTCTTAGTGCCTATTCACTTTATGTTCCCTGGATGCTTACAGTATCCGTACCTTGCCTTTTTTGTGCTTTGCCTCCTCAGTCTGACCTTAAAGGCTCTCAGTATTTCTGTCTTGCCATTGCTGTTAAGCACAGACACGAAGCCAAGTAGTTTGTCATGGTTGTCAGCAGTCATCAGGCAAGGTGATTGTCATATTCTTGTAGAGTATATTGTTCTGTTACTGTTATACCTGCATCGTGTGCCAGCATAATATTCGCTAAAGGCACTGCATGTGCTTCAAGCTAATGGCCATGTTTCAAATTCTAAGACTCCAGGAATACACCCTTCAGGCAGAGGGTCCTGACACAGTAGGTCAAGGGCAACCTCCAGTATCAGTCCAGGGGCTTGGGCATGGTTTGTTACCAGTCCCAGCAGTCAGGGTTATGGATCCAATGCTCTGCACTGAGGAGTGGGCTGTGGTCAGCCCTATGGGTCCAGTGCATGGACAGGGGAATAGTGGCAGAGCTGCACAGGTATGTGAGGGATCTTGTCACTCATCATTTGGGGCTGTCTGGCTAAGTCACTTGAGGATGGGTCCTGGTCAATCCTGGAGTTTTACAAAAAGTAAAAGAACGTTATCACGGCTCATTGCTGCAGGAGGGAAGAAGGAGAACTCAACTGTGCAGTTTGGAGCTAGATTGCTGGGATGTAGAGGAACTGTAATGTTGTAAAGGAAGTTTACTATTCAATTTGGATGAATTTTGGGGTATCCCACTAGACCTCATGGAAAGAAACCCTTCATGAAACTTGATGAAACTAATTCTTGGCTGATTTCTGGTGAGATTCAGTTCTGAGACTAAAAATCAACTTCCCCACAAAGGTCAATCTGTTAATTCCAAGTATCAATCTAGTGTATTTTTGTTGCATTCCTAAAACTTGTACAAGGAGGTCAAAACTATGCAGTTCTTGAAGGATGATTTTACAAAGGCCCTGCATATTGCAGTGTAACTTCTTACTATCCTACTTCAACTGTTTACAGTAAAGGCTATAATGCATTTTGTTTTCCGAAATGCTTGCTGTGTCTGCCTGTGAATTTCGTGATTTCTGTTCAGGGATGTCCAGATAAACAAAAATACTAGCTTTTCCCAATCTCTTTCTTTGAGAAGATATGGACTTAGAGCTGGGTGCTTATTATTAAAAGCTAATACCGAGGCTACAGTTTTATTATAAAAATTCAAAAATATTAATATAAAATTCATTTATTGATAAGTTACTTTCACAAATAGGCTCCCAGATTATTACAGTCTACCATTTTAAACTAGACTCTGATTTTCTTTCTTGCAGATATTGTTGTTAACAATGCTGGGTGAGTACAATATTTATTCAACTTCTTTTAAAAAAAAAATTCGCATACTCTAATCCTTCAAAAAACCAAAGGTTAATTAGATAAAAAGGTGAAAAGAGGTGTGAGAATAAGAAGACATAATTATTTGAAAGCCGGATTTTAATACAGACTGAAACAAATGAGTGTATTTTGAATAAGCCTGGAGGTGCTTAAGCAGCTCTTACATATTTGTTTCAGAGATAGTAGGAACTGCAGATGGCTTCGCAGTGGGGTTAAAATTGTTTCAGAGATTTCTGAAGAAGGGTCTAATCCTGAAATGTCAGCCTTCCTGATCCTCTGATGCTGCTTGGCCTGCTGTGTTCATCCAGCTCTATACCCTGTTATCTCACCTACATATTTGTCATTGCATGTTTGTTAGATTCAATTTTTGTGGAGCCATATGTGGGACTCCACACATCCACTTCCAGTGAAGGCATGGAGTGGACTTGGTGGTGCACAATGGCTTGTTACAAGATCTTGAATGTCACACTGGTGGTTCTGTTGGAGGATCATATCTTGTATATGTCCTGCCTCTTCCTCTGTTTTGTAGTAGATGCTGTGCCCTGTCTGACCTTATGTGCTCCTCCCATTCATACTGCAGACCAAGGAGAATGCCTGGCAAAATATTGAAGGATTTTCTCCTGGTGATTCCTGTAGAGTAGAACAGCACTTGCACTTTTTAGATGAAGTTTCAAAATTTCTGTAATGAATGTGCCTTCTTCCAAGAGTTTGAGCGGTGTACCAATATGTTTTGAAATTCCTCTTTGAATTTCCCAACAGTAAGGGATCAATAGAAGATGATAAATCTTTAAGTATGACTTGAAATGTTCTGCAAAAGAAGGCTCAATAGGTCAAGAACAAGTCACCAAAATGCCGTGCAGTCTCCTCCGGGAGCACTGGCAGGCATTTTACATAGGAACTTTACTACCTGATGATCTTCCTTGTGGCCATTCCAAATGCAACCTTTAACACTTTTACCAAGATTGTCTTTTAGGATTCTTAAGGGATTGGGTAAATGCTGAGAGGATATTTCCCCTCTTGGGAGAGTCTAGGACCAGAGACATAGTCTTAGAATAAGGGAACACCAATTTCATATTGAGATGAGGAGGAATTTCTTCTCTGAGAGTTGAGTGTCTTTGGCATTCCTTGCCTCAGAGAGTTGTGAGGGCAGAGTCCTTGTGTATATTTAAGGCTGAAATAGATAGATTCTTGATCATTAGGGGAATTGCGGGTAATGGGGAAATGCAGGAAAGTGGACATGAGGAATGTTGGATTAGTCATGAACCTTTTGAATGGCGGAGCAGATGCGAGGGCCTGAGCAGCCTCTCCTGTTTCTATTTCTTATGCTCTTAGGCTAAATTTGGGTGAATCTTAGCCACCTTGGAGACTTTTTGATATCTAAATTATCTGAGGGATGGGGCCTGGCTTTATGCTGATACCTTCAGGTTTGGTTTTCTTCATCTACAGTATTTTAGGAAATTTTATAAAATTCATTATTTACATAGGTAGTTGATGACCACTTCCCAGTATTAGAATAAAACAAAGAACTGCAGATTCTGGAAATCTGAAACAATCAAAAACAGAAAGTGTTGGAGAAACTCAGCAGGTCTAACAGCATCTGTAGAGAGAAAAGCAGGTTTAATGTTTTGAGTCAGGAATTGTGTCACAGGATTATAAAGCCATTATTGCCATATTAGTCCATATCTCTGTTTTAAATGCAATTATCTTCATCTTTTCAGGATTTTAAGAGATCGTTCCTTTGCGAGAATAAGTGACGTGGATTGGGGTGAGCTGAGAGTTGCGTTATGAGTTATATGCGTATGATGCAATGTATCAACGTAATGACTATTCAATTAATTGAATGAAGTTTGTTACGTACCAGTGCATAACTTTGTGGATCATTTGATGCTATTGTGGGATCTTCGTATAAACGATTCTCTTATTAGTTGACATTAAATAGATCCTACTTTATAAAATAGGTGTTTTTGAGATCAAAATTATAATTGTTTTTCGTTAAATATATATGACAAATGTCTTATCATACTAATGGAAGATTGGTTGGTTATGTAGAGTTCATAAAATCATAGAATCCCTATAGCATGGAAAGAAACCGTTCAGCCTGTTGAATTTTCACTGACCCTCCGAAATGCATCCCACCCTGACCCAGGCCTGCACCCTATTGCCGCAGTGTTAACCAGTCAGCCACCATGCCACCCCTATTTAAAGTTAAAATCAAAATCTTTAGTAGTAAGGACCATTACGTGTTGGATCAGAAAGTTTCAATTTAGTTTTCAATTTTATTTGAGGTGAACTCTTAGAAAGGTACAAATAAACATCATGCACCCAGCAAGATCGTAGAGTCCCTCCCAGGCCCCTTCATGGCATCACCTTATTTCATGCATAGATTGAATCCTCACATCTAGTACTCTATTTTAAGTTCATTCCACGGCTAATCACTGTCTGAAAAAAGAACTTCACATTATTAATCATAAAAGCCATTTTTACTGCAGTAGAAGCGATTTGAATCTAAGTTCCCCTGACCTTTCCCCAAAATTCAATGCTAAGTAATATTCTGCTTTTGCCTTTGCTATTACTTACTTGTATTATGAACCATTGTACTTTCATGATTAGGCTGTCTCCTTTTAAGCTGAAAAGATCTAAAATTTTAGTCTTCAGACCTGAAACGGGGGAGGGGATCAAACTTATAATTCTCCACTGATCACAGCCTTCTATAAATTGGTTATGACTTCCTTTGACTTCAGCTCTTTTACCTTTGTTTTTTTTAAGTACATGTTTGTTACTGGGCTAGTAATTAAAAAAATATATCTTTGTTAAGATTTAATTCAAAGAGTTCATTTGAGGGGCTCATTCAAGGTCACAAGAGCTGCATGGAATCACATGAAGAATCAAAAGTATGGCAGGTAAAAAAGAAATCAAAGCTTGATCTTTATAGACTTTATGGGTACTCATTTTGAACTACACACTTGGTTCATTCTCCACAAAACTTCACAATTTGAAACAACAAAATTAATTTGTCACTTCTTTTCAGAATTATTATGACTGCATCATCTTCTGGAATATATGGCAATTTTGGGCAAGCAAATTACAGTGCTGCAAAACTTGGACTATTGGGTCTTTCAAATACACTAGCGATTGAGGGTCAAAAATATAATATCCAGTGTAACACTATTGCGCCAATAGCTGGTTCCAGATTGACTCAGACTGTTCTGCCTCAAGGTAGGTATCATAAGAATGCAGTGGTGCCTTTAGAATTTTTGCTTTGTAAAGACTACTTTATTGATACCATCTTTGAACTATTATTCTTGTGGCATATAAAACTTGCACCTTGCTAATAAACCAATATTTTTAACTTTAATGAACACCTAAACTATTCATTATGGACATAAATGTAATGATATCCAGCAGTAATAATAAATTGATGGTTTCAATTTCACCATTAGGAATGTCATTTCCAAGAAAATGAGTAGGTTTTTCATCCTAGTACATTTGCAAACTATGCTGTATTCCCAGATCTGCACTGCGCAGGTTAGCTATGCATTGCCTATACCTGTGTCCTTCATTCCGAATGACAGAAGAGCAGCCACAACAGTTGTTTTCATTTCATGTATCAACTGGTATTAAATTATTTCCCAGTGAAATTGTTAAGTTCCACAAACCTTTGCACTGTATCTACTGAAAACTTGGTTGAGAATGTAAATACTCAGTTTCTGTATATCTTGATTGTGAGCATGAGAAATGATAGAACTGTAACCCGATCAGGTTTTTAACTTGATTTTATTGGCAGTATCAGAGGAAAAGCATATTCTAATTATAATGTACTAGAAAGAAAGAAAATCAGTGAGTTGAACTTGTATTTTAACCCAACTGCCTTCATGGAATGGTTACAGCACAGAAGGGCATTCAGTCTGTTGTATCTGTACTTCCTCTCTGATAGACTAAATCACATCTCACAGTTGCCTGCTTTATCTCCATAACTCTGTACGATATGCCTTTTCAGATAATAATCCAATTTCCACTTAGCAGCAGGTTAAATAGAGGCATCTATGAAACTGTTGGGCATTGTATTCGAGACACTAACCACTTGCTACGTAAATCTTTTTTAACTTATCACCATGAAGGTCAAGGATATTTTAGAGTGGCTACAGGACATCCTGGATGGGGAAGATGAATAGCCAATGATCGTATACACATTGGCACCAATGACGTAGGTTTTAAAAAAAAGGACTGAAATCCAAAAAGCGGAATAAGGAGTTGGGTAGCAAACTGAAAAGGAGGGCCTCAGAGTAGTGACTTTAGGAATACACCAAGTGCCATGTTCTAGTTAAAGATAGCAGAATGTATTGTATGAATATACGGCTGTAAAGGTCATGTGAGGGGGAAGGTTTCAGATTCTGGGGCACTGGAACTGGTTTTGAGGGAGGTCGGACCAGTACAGACTGGATGGATTACAGCGGGGCAGGACTGGGACTGATGCTCTGGGGGAGTATTTGCAAGGGTGGGTGGGAAGGGTTTAAATTAAATTGGCAGGGGGTTGGGAACCTATGCAAGGAGTCAGGGGAAGGAAAATCAGGGACGAGAATAAATCACAGAAAGGGTAACTAGGTAAATAATAGGCAGAGGAATCAAAGACTAGAATCAAACAAAGTTACAGTTACAAAAAGACTGAGAATGTGACAAGGAACGTTGAAAAGGCAAGGCTTAAAAGGCTTTGCGCCTGAAAGCATGGAGTGTTCTAAATTAAATGGATCAGTTAATCATGCAAATGAATTTAAATGAGGGTGACATAGTTGGGATTAGGAGATATGGCTGCGGGGTGACCAGCAATGAGAACTAGATAAACGGATAGTCAATATTTAGGAAGGATAGACAAAGGAGGAGGCAATGGAGTGGCACGACTAGTAAAAGAGGATACAAACACAATATTAAGAAAATATATTAGCTCAGATATTGTAGAATTTGTGTGGGTGGGATTGAGGAATACCAAGGGAAAAATAATATTTGTGGGATGGAATACGGACCACTAAACTGCAGTGGTGCTGTTGGGAATGGCATTAAACAGGAAATCAGAGATGCATGGGGTGAAGGAAATCTGCATATCACTTGGAAAGTCAAATTAGTCACAATACTATGGAGGAGGAATTCCTAAGAGTGTATATGGGATAGTTTTCTGGACTAATGTGTTGAGGAACTGACAAGAGAACAGGCCATCATAGATTGGGTATCATGCAGTAAGAGAGGAATAATTGGTAATGTAATTGTGAGAGAACCCTTGGGGATGAACGACCATAATATGATAGAATTCTTCATCAAGATAGAGAGTGAGGTAGAGAGATAAAAGGTACTGCAGATGCTAGAGAATCCGAGATAACAAAGCGTGGGGCTGGATGAACACAGCAGGCCAAGCAGCATCATAGGAGCAGGAGAACTTGACGTTTCGGGCCGAGACCCTTCATCAGAAATGGGGGAGGGGAAGAGGGTTCTGAAATAAATAAGGAGAGAGGGGGAGGTGGATAGAGGATGGATAGAGGAGAGGATAGGTGGAGAGGAGGCAGACAGGTCGAAGAGGCGGGGATGGAGCCAGTAAAGGTGAGTGTAGGTGGGGGGGTAGGGAGGAGATAGGTCAGTCCAGGGAGGATGGACAGGTCAAGGGGGCGGGATGATGTTGGTAGATAGGAGATGGGGGTGGGGCTTGAGGTGGGAGGAGGGGATAGGTGAGAGGAAAAGCAGGTTAGGGAGGTGGAGATGAGCTGGGCTGGTTTTGGGATGCGGTTGGGGGAGGGGAGATTTTGAAGCTTGTGAAATCCAGTGTGGTAGTTGATTCTGAGATTAGGGCCCTGAATCTTGATAAGGGAAACCTTGATGGTATGAGATGTGAGTTGGCTATAATGAATTGAGAAATGCTACTGAAAGGAATGAACATGGATAGGCAATAGTAAACATTCAAATGGGTGAACTACAAAAATTGTTTATTCCTGTTTGATGCAAGAGTGCAAAGAATACAATGGCCAGACCATTTTTTCGAGGGAAGTTATATTAAATGCAAAAAAGAGGCATATAAATTGGCAAGAAAAATCAATAGATCTAAAGGCTGGAAGCAGTTTAGAACACAGCAAAGGACGACCCTGGGATTGATTAAGAAGTGAAAATAGAGTATGATAGTAAGCTTGTGGTGAACTTAAAAACTGACTGTAAAGGTTTTTAAATAGTATGTGAAGAGAAAAAGATTGATGAAAACTAATATAGGTCCCTTACAGTGAGAAAGGGGAGAAATTATAATGGGTAACAAATAAATGGTTGTCAAGCTAAATTCATTCGTTGCATCTGTCTTCACAAAGGAGTGCAGAAATAACACACTAGAAAAGATGGGGTACACAGGGCTTAGTGAGGGAGAGAAACTGAAGCAATCTGTATTAGTGGTGAAGTGATGTTGGAGAGATTGATGGGATTGAAGGCTGCTAAATCCCAAGGCTGATAATCTACATCCTGGAGTACTAAAGGAAGTGACCCCAGAAGTATTGGATACATTTGCGGCAATCTTCCAAGATTCTTTAGGCTTTAGATTCTTTAGAACAGTTCTTACAGATTGGAGGGTAGCTAATGTAACCCCACTATTTAAAATGGGATGTAGAAGAAACACAAGGATTTATAGACAAATGATTCTGATGTCAGCAGTGGGAAAGTCGCTCGAGTCCATGATCAAGGGTTGCATAGAAAAGTGCTTAAAAAAATGGTAGATTCAGACATAGCATGGATTAACAAAAGGGAAATCCTGTTTGATAAATCTATTGGAATTATTCAAGGATGTGACGAGTAGATCAGGAGAGTCAGTGCATCTGCTTTATTTGCACTTCCTTTGTGTAAAATTAAAGCGCATGAAAATTAAATTGGATTAGGAATAGTGTATTGACATGGATAGAAAATTGGTTAGTGGACAGGAAACAGAGTAGCCATAAACGGATCATTTTCTGATTGACAAGTAGTGAATAGTGGGGTACGGCAGGGATTGGTATTAGGACCCCAGCTATTCACAATATGCGTTAATGATTCAGATGAGGGAATTAAATGTAATTAGTCAAAATTTTCAGATGACACAAAGCTGGGTGGAAGGGTGAGCTGTGAGTTGGATGCAGAGATATCACCATGTGATTTGGACAGATTGAGTGAGTGGGCGAATGCATCACAGATGCAGTACAAGCATGGGGCTGGATGAACACAGCAGGTCAAGCAGCATCATAGGAGCAGGAAAACTTGACGTTTCGGGCCTAGACCCTTTTCTGATGCAGGGTCTAGGCCCAAAACATCAAGTTTTCCTGCTCCTATGATGCTG
>JAHRHZ010000012.1:57749024-57809355 GCA_024137785.1 Ginglymostoma cirratum
CAGCATCATAGGAGCAGGAAAACTTGATGTTTTGGGCCTAGACCCTGCATCAGAAAAGGGTCTAGGCCCGAAACGTCAAGTTTTCCTGCTCCTATGATGCTGCTTGACCTGCTGTGTTCATCCAGCCCCATGCTTGTTATCTCGGATTCTCCAGCATCTGCAGTACCTTTTATCACAGATGCAGTACAAATTGGATAAATATGAGGTTATTCAACTTGATAGCAAAAATAGGATGACAGACTATTATTTGAATGGCGGTAAATTGTGAGGGGGCGATTTTCAATTAAACCTAGGTATTCTCGTGTTGAAAGTGAGTGTGCAGGTGCACCATGCAGTCAAGAAGGCAAAAACTATATGTTGGCCTTCCATAGTGAGAGGATTTGAGGAGGAAACATCTGTTGCAACTATGTAGTCAATTTGTGAAGCCGTAGCTGGAATATTGTATGCAGTTTTGGTCTCCTTATCTGAAGAAGGGTATTTGTTATGGAGGGTTGTGCAGTGAAGGTTTACCAAATAAATTCCTGGGATGGCAGGACTGACATATAAGGAGAAATTGAGTCAGTTCGGATTTTGTTCACTGGAGTTTAGAAGAATTTAGGAGGATCTCCTAGAAACATATAAAATTCTAGCAGGACTGGACAGATTAGATGCAGGAAGGATGTTCCCAATGGTGGGGAAGTCCAGAACCAGGGGTCACTATTTAAGGATAAAGGATAAACCTTTTAGGATGGAGATGAGGGGAAATTTCTTCAACCAGAGGCTGGTGAGCCTGTGGAGTTTACTACCACAGAAAATGGTTGAGGCCAAAGCATTGTGTTTTCAAGTAGGAGTTAGATATGTCTCTGTGACTAAAGGGTTCAAGGTATACGGGAGAAGGGCCGGATTTGGGGATTCAGCTCAATAATCAGCTATGCTCATATTGAAAGGTGGAGTAGGCTTGAGAGGTTGAATGGCCAACTCCTGCTCCTATCTTCTAGGTTCTATTCAAGTTCACATAGCAATCAAAAGTTTCTGATCCAGTTATATTCAGTTGACAGTCCCCATAATATCAGCCTTATTTAAGTGGTAGCGTTCACTTCTGAATCAGAAGGTTTGAGTTCGACCGCATTCCAGAATCTTAGTTTGAAATGTAAGCTCATTCTTCAATGCAGTACAGCATTTGTAGTCGAGGTCGTTACATTGAGGAGTGTACTCATTTGGACTTGGCTGTAGCTGGAGAATAAATCCAATCACTTCACTATCTTTCAAATTGGGGTGCCTGGAGCACAAAATTACAAGTTCAGTTTAATATTACCACTGGAGCATGAACTGCAGGACTGAATTGAATGGACAAATATATTAACCATATCTGCCAAAGAACGTTTTAGGAATGTGAGATGATTCTGGAAATTTGTATTCTCTTTAATTCTGTGATCAGAGTTACAGTGTATTGATGGGTTAAAATGGCCTCTGTCTTCAGCTGTAGGAAACCTATCCAATGTGCATTTCACAAGTTTCGTAATTCAGAGAATCACCGAAATATTGCACAAGGCACCTTTTGCCATGTGTTTGTGTCGGCTCTGTACATGAGAGTTGTGACCTAGTGTCGTCCAGTTTTACACTGCACTCCTCACAGTTTTGTATTATCCTCAAACTTGGAAATTGTCCTGTGTGTTCCAAAGATTTAAATTATTAATATTTAATAATTCAAATGTTAGTTGTTGAGAATCTCTAGTATCAATTTACTTGTAATTTTCCATTCTGTACACTAGATATACAACATCACAGGGAGTAATGCAGATGTCTGGTGTAGGAAGTGGTCAGTATCACAAAGGGTATAAGTGTTCATCTGACATTGAGGAAGATGTGCAGTTTGTAAAGAACAAGGATTTCTTACTGTCTTTCTAGTTTACATTGTTTAACATGGGAATACTTGACACTGACAGTGATGACCTGAAGTTCTGTTATTTCTTAGCAATGCAGAAACCATTAATTGTTTAAGATTCTTTTAACGTATATTTGATTATAAGTTTACGTTTCTGTTAACAGGTATTTCTATTAGATATCTATATTGCTCAATCCAAATTTTCCTGGTGCAAATTCCGCTTTACATGTCATTGTCAATATATTTAATATCCATATATACATTTGTAGTTTAATTAAAATGTCTGAATTACCATAACTTTAAATAAAATGCGGAACATAATATAATATGTAAAATAATTAACCATTTAGCCTTTTGATCCATTCAATGCAATTGTATCTGATCTCCCTGAAGTGTACTTTCCCCTGCTTTCATATTTAATTGCCTTAGTATCCAAAAGTCTATTGACCTCTTTCTTAAAGATACTGTACAACTAATCATCCCTGGATCTCTTGCCTTCTGTATTCCAAAGATTCTTAAATTTGGGATGAAAACAATGTCTTTTCATCTCAGCCTTAAATAGCTACCCCTTGTTCTGAGATGATTCTAGCCTAGGTTAAAGACAGATATTGATGGCTTTCCTGTAACTAATGAGATCACGGGCTTTGGAAAAATTGCAGGAATGTGACATTGCGATAGCTGATCAGACATGATGAAGAATGGTGGAGCAGGCTTGAGGTGATGAGTGAACTCTCCATGCTCCAGTGTTCCTGGCCACAGGAATCATTAGCTAAGCATCTGCTTTTTCAAGCCCCTTGAGAATTTTCTGTTTTAAAGAGATCATGTGTCATTCTTCTTCATTCAAAGATATACAGATTGAGTCTATCAATCCCAGGACTCAGACTAGTGAACCACTGTTTTCAGGTTCTAAGGGAAGTTTATCCTCTCCGAGGTAACAAGTCCAAGACCATACACAGGAATGAAGGGTTGTGGATTTCTTCACTGTTCTTGGATTACTATCTATCCAAACCTTCTAGTAATTGAGAGATTGATTCGACAATTTGTGGGATGCGAGAAGGACAACTCCATTGTGCCGACCATGAATTGACTGGATTTTGGTCCCAGTGACATGTAGTATTTCTAAAGTATCATTACAATCTGGGAATTCTGCTCAATGCTACATTTGCTAGATTGCCCCGTAGTTATTACTGAGCCTGAGTAGTACCTGTTCTACAGATGTGAATTCTATACTGAACTGTAAGAAGACTGCATGATGTTTCTTTTAAATGGCCAGGATTAATTCCCTTTCAGATGTCACTCCCTCATTCCTAAAAGAAAATGTCTTCTTTTCTAACTTGTGCCTCATTAAGACAGATGCTTCAGATGTGTGTCTGTACCCTAATATTTAAGTGGTGAGCTTTTTTTCATGTAGATTTCATCAACTGCAGGGAATATGTGTGATCAAAAGTCATACCTCCATAGTGCTTCTTGCTGGTGGAGTTAGCTTCTGGGAGCCTTGGGACCATTGAATAAAGACATTCTTTATATTGGAGACACTTCAAATGACTGCTATTGATCAGTATTCTCTGGTTTAACAAAATAGCTTTTGCAGTGCATGTTAGGTTGATTTGATATATAATCTTCTTTAATCTAGAATTAGTGGATGCTTTGAAACCTGAGTTTGTGGCTCCCTTGGTGGTTTGGTTATGTCATGAAAGTTGTCAAGAAAACGGCAGTTTATTTGAGGTAGGATATTTATCTCAATTTACAAAATTTGATTTATCGTTGATCACTTTCTTTATATTGAAATGTATTCGGGAATTCCTGAATTTTGAGTTTCTGTTCTGTCCTTTCTTTCAGGTCGGCGCTGGCTGGATTGGCAAACGTAAGTGATGCTTTGCAGATTACGTAATATTCTTCCTCTGCTAACTAGGTTGAATGGAGTTCATTTAGTCATGCAAACTCTGAAACTACATTCTAAGATGCATTTACAGCCTAATGACTAAGGAACAACAAAGGATTGAGGCACTGTACTCTTCAAATTAACTTTTCAGTTTAAACTGTTGTGAATTTTTTATAGCTGTGGTAACAGATTTTTTAAACAAAAATGTCAATTTCCTATTTAGTGTGTTTAATTTAGATAGATGGCTTTCATTATGTTGTACTGTTCTCTTTTTAGGTTATTTATACAAATGTTAAATCTTATCCATTATTATTCGTGGTGTTGATAGGTAATAATTTGACTCGGTGCTAGAAAGATTATTGCATGTTGAATGGAATGGTGCTGTTTTGAATAGAAATTCTTTGCATAAATATTTTAAGTGAAACTTTCTAACAACAAAATGTTTTCAAAATATGCTGTGGACATTCAATACAATTATCAGCAAATATCAAAATGCTTTTTTTAAAATGTTAAAATTGATGTAGTTCCTTAAAGTTGCAATTGTGGGACTGACATTCTAGCTTAGCGTTAGTTTGGAGGTGCTTGATTGTATTATTTGATTTAAATTACATATGTGCTGTTTATTCTCTGCATGGCACTAGCCTTACCCTATGTTATCTAATCCTATTATACAGGTGTCAATTTCCCATGGCATGATTTGCACACAGCAGTACAATTGAAATTTGTCTGTCGTCGTGGAACTTTTTTTGTGTCTGTTATTTGTAATCATTTTTCAACTGAGCTTTGCACCTATTCTGTATCCCTCTTTATTTGTTTCTCTGTTTTTGAGATTCTGTCTCTTCTTATCAATTCTATTGGTCTTTTTCTGTTAGAAAGAGTGCGAAAACTCCTTATTTTCTATGTTGTTTTCTTTCAATTCTATCTCATATGGCAGTGATGCTATTTTAGTAATCCAGAAGACTTGGAAAAACGCTCCCGGAACATGAGTTTAGATTCCGTTAATGAAGCTATGGAATTTAAGTTAAATTTACTGAAGAAACAAGTATCAGCTGGAGTGGCTATGAAATAAACTGAAGTTTTTTAATCATTTGTTGCAAGTTTGGCATCTTGGATTCTAAATTAATAAAGGACGTAGTTTTTTTTAGTGTGTCAGAAGTAAATAATTATCTTGTGTTTCTGTAGCCATGGTGATTTCTGGTGAAACAATTCTGAGACCTAGCTTAAGAATTAATGAGCTTTTGTGTACATTGCTAAGGGCTTAGACAATTAATGGGTTTTTGTTTATATTGCTAAGGATTTAGGATTGAAGGCGAACAAGCTCCAGCTTGGAAAATCAGTGCTTTTTTTTTTAAAGCATAAGGGAAGCACCCAAAGCTTAGGGTGAAGAAGGGTCCCGACCCGAAACCTCAACTCTCCTGTTCCTCTGATGCTGCCTGGCCTGCTGTGTTCCTCCAGCTCCACACTGTATTATCTCTCACTCCAGCATCTGTAGTTCTTGCTATCTGTAAACTTAGGGAGAGTTTTTTTTTCAGTTTTACTTTGAATCTTGAGCAGTGGTGTACAATTCTTGGATGAAGATGGCTGTATTGACCAGTGCTTTTGAGAAAGGAAAGATATAGTGAAACTAGATTATCTTAGAGTAAGCAGTTTGTGTTAGTCCCAGATCAGAATTTTTGGGATAATGTCTTGAAAAGGTTAGTTAAAGCTGAGTACATTTAAGCTTTGATGTATAATACCTCCAGGACAATGCCATTAGCAGTTCCAGTCTGAGTTTAAGTGACTTAAACCTACCAAGGTCTGAGTGCTCTGACAGTTGTATACGATACAAAAACTCTTTTTTATTTTCAATTTATAATGGAGTGTTTTGAAATTAGTGGGATTATACTTCTACTGTGTATCTAGAAATCTTTGAATTTATGTTATATGTGGATATTTCAGTTTATTCTACTTGATCTTCATTTATTTGTTAATACATATCTGTTTTATTGTTAAAGCAAAATCTACAGCGTTGTGTGCTTATATTTCAGTGAGAGACCATTTCATTAAAACCAAAACAAATCAAAATGTGATCTGTCAAACCAGGTTTCAGTCTGCGATCTAACTTCTCTTGTAGTAACATTGGCGGGGATCGTAACAGTGACTAAAACTACAGGATTGGTGTAAATATTCATTTGGTTCACAAATGTCATTAGGCAGTCTGCAGTACATGTCACTCCATATCCACAGCAATGCTAGATCCTGAAATGACATATTAAGCTAATTATTTATGTTAAATTATAACACACAATTTTAATCAGCACCATGGTTGTACCTCTCAATTTGTTAAGATTAATGGCCCAAACTGTCGGCTTTTTATGGAAGTTTAATTATCTAAATATGGGTTGGAAAAGTAGTAGTGTAAAAAGTAGAGAGGGACAAGAATTCCTAGCACGTGTTCAGGATAGATACCTTCAGTATGTTTACCCATCCAATGAGGAAAGAGGCAGAGCTGCACCTACTTCTTGGGAAGAGGTGGGCCAAGTGGATCAACTGTGTGATGAAGTCCCTTTTTTTTGGAATCCATTTTGTACTATGTAAACCAACAAGCTGTGGAAACTATAGCATTCAGGAAACTTAGTAGTTCAATGTTAGTTATATTTAATTCACATTGAGCTGCATTCCAATAGTTGCTACATTTGGTTTTGCTTAGGAATAAGGGTGGGTCTTGTTGTGAAGTTTTCAAGAAGTCAACCAGAACGGTTTAAGCATTACTTCTGAGTTGAGGTCTGACAATGTAAGACTGTGTGAGAGTGAGAAAGAGAGACACCGACTCCACACTAAACAGTGCTGCTGTTTATGTCGATTGCTGAGAAGGCCACTGAACAGCTTTGGTTCTGGGTTACTGGTCTTAGAGAGGAACCTCATGAGTAATGGATAGTTCTGTGAAGCTGGCACTCGGAGGGTGCAGCGTGGTTAGTAGTTTGGAGCTAGTTGGTGCGGGTGAGCAAGACTAAAGCTTGGGAAAAATGTCCCCGAACAGAACTGGCTTAATGAAGAATGCTGTTTGTGAAAAACTGGAGTTGTGCTGGAGGACGGTTTTCAGGATCCAGGAGTGCACAGACTCTGGAAACCATTTGCTACCTGCTGTGGGATGTTCAACCATAATTTTTCTGTTATTTGTTTTTCTGTTATTTGTAGTTACTGTAGTTTAATTCTGAATGTGATAATATATGTTGTAAGTATATTACAAATTTTATTGCTGTTTTAACTTTGCACAGTAAAGTTTAATTTTGTTGTTCAATTTTGTGGCTTTGTTCTACTAGTATTTGGAGGCTCATATTTTGTTTATTTTAAGCAAAAGATTATTTGTCCTGAGACGGCTTGCGATATACATTTGGCAGTCAGGTCTGAGATTATTACAAGTGTCAGGAGGGAAATAATTTTGGGGATAATGATTATTGTATCGTAAAGTTGAAATGTAATATGGTAAGAGGCAAAGGAACACTCCAGGGTAAGAATAATTAACGGGAAAACAGATTGCAGTGGGGTTAGAATGGGTCTGACCCTGGAAAGAATGTAACTGACCAAGGTAAGGGATGACAGTCCAAACAGTAGATTGTCATTAAAGAGCTAGTTTAGACACAGTTAAAATAAATAGTTAAAATAGATATCAGGTGGTTAAAACGTTCAAGAACCAGGCTGAGTTTAGAAGATTCAGAAGGAGACTTGAAAAACCACATGAGGTGAAAAGGTGTGCGAGAAAAGCAACTAATATAAAGGGAGTTTGAAAATATCCATGTAGTAAAAGGGTGAATTTCAAGGAGACTTGATGCTGGTTATGGATTGTAAAGGGGGTTTACGCAGGTAGGCAGATGACTATGGCTGAGCAACTTAATGAATACTTTGTATCTGTTAATGTCAAGGAAGTAGTTCCAGTCCAGTTCAGAAGCTTAAATTTAGAGGAAGGAATATTGGGTAGGCTCTTTGAATTTAAAGGAACCAAGACTGAATAAGGTGGATTCAATCTGACAAAGGAAGATGAGTGTAAACTTCGGGGAGAGTGACCATAATTCGTTTGTTTCCTCGGAATTGGGTCGATGCCAGAGAGCTGGAGAATTTCAACTGTTGCACTATTGTTTAAATAAAAAGTAGCCTAGTGTAGTTTATTCTGTTTTGTCTTAATTTCTTTTGTGTAATAAACTTATATTTTCTAGTTAAACCTGAATATGCAGCATTCCATGTTTATGTTTCAGTAAAAGACCACTTTGTTAAAACCAAAAAAACACAAAACATGGTTCTATCAGGCCAGGTTTCAGTCTGGAATCTGACTTGTCCCATGCTAACATCAGCTGGGATCATAATGGTAATTTTATTGAAATTCTACATGACAGATTTTGAGCTAACTTTGAGGTCATGGAACAAAAGGGAAGCAAAATTGGCTGAGTGACAAGAAAAAGTAGTGGTGAATGATTGCTTTTTAACTGGAGGAAGGCTTATAGTGGAATAACCTGGAGCATGTTGTTTTGACGTTCGCTCACCCTGATATATAGTGATTGCCTAGACCTCGGTATACAGAGCACAATTTGAAAATTGCAGACAGCACAAAACTACGGAGTATTGTGAACCGTGAGGCATTAATGTAGAATTTTAAAAGGACTTAAACAAGATGCTGGAATTGTAAGACAAACAGTAGATGCTTTTTGATAAAGCCCTAGGCAGAGTACAAAAGCAAAGGTGCGACACTTAAACCTGTACGAATTGTTGGCTCAGCCTCACTGCAGTATTGTGTTCAGTACTGGGCACCACAGTTTAAATATGGTATTGACACATAGAAAATAGGAGCAAGAGTAGGCCATTTGCCCTGCTCCACCATTCTTCATAATCATGGCTGATCATTCAAATCAGTTGATATCATGATGCTGAATAGCTATTGCCAGAGTAAAAGATTACAACGAAAATAAAGATTCAAGATGCAACTTATTTTTAGTTACAGTGGAAAATCTGGTTCCTTCCTTTCAGCATAGAAGTAAACTTCCACAAGTAACATTTTATTGTGTTGGTCGAAGTTTGAAAGAGTTAGCACGATTGTCTGTACCGTATCTTTGGCTGCAAAGCTTTTTCTTTATTTTTCCATTGATTGCATGTATACGATAATATAATCCTTTTCCTCCAAATTCTTAAAAAGACTGCCACTTTTTCCAAATGTTTACTACTAAGATTGACAATCTTGCCAAAGTTGGATTGACTTCCCATGGTGCTTTTCTTAGTCTAAATTCATTGCAGTTACCATCTGTTCATCGGTTTTTATTTGTTTGTATATCTAAGCTGCTACAACTCTAAATACTGTCACTGAGAAATTAGGATACATAAAAGTGAAGCCTTCAGTATGTCTCTGTCAGCTCTGATTTCTGAAGGACTGCAACCTTTTAATGTTTCCTAAAACAATTAAGCATTAAGACACCAGCATCCATGTTCAAGTTCTGTAACTGTTTATTTTCTTTAAGGGTGCTAACATAAATCTAATGAGGGCATACTACTCTTTAAAGAAGGGTAAATCATCTTTATTCTGGTTTCTTTTACCCGTAAGTGGTCCACTGGATCATGTACATCTGCTAAGGTAGATGGAGATCTGGTTATTAAAGTACTTCATTGGCCCTGAGAAACTGTGTGACATCTGTCCAATGAAATAACACAATTATGTGGATATTATGTGTATATTCGACAAAACATGATGTACGCATGCATGTATATGTGCTTTTGACATAATAACGTATATGCTGTATAAAGGTGGAATCACCGTAGTCCCAGAGGAACAAAGGGCTGCTGTCTCATTAGAAAGAGATAACTGGTGTTTTAACCTGAGTGTAACCATGCCTCAGGCAAGGGGAGAGGTTGGAAAGGGGGTGGGTCCTTCATAGTAACCTCAACCTGTGTGGGCATTAAACCCATACTGTTGGCGTTACTCTGCATTGCCATTCAGCTATCTAGTCAACGGAGCTAACCGACCCCACACATAATAGATGTAGAGCAGGCTTTTCCAACAGATGGCCTGCAGGCCAAACTGTGGCCCGCCAAATGGTCTTATCCAGTCGGTGACTGCTATTCCAAATGCAGTTAAAAACATTGGAAAATACTCCGTAACACTCTGCTTTTTGCCTGAGATGGCAAAAAAAAATTACCTCTGCTGCTTTATTTAAATTATTAGTCCATTGCCTTGTGTGTTTTTTAAGTTCCTGTTTATTATTGTGCCGAAACAGTCTGTGCTGGAAAAGTGCAGGTCTGGCAGTATCTCTGGAGAGAAAAACAGTGTTACTGTTTCGAGTTCAGTGACCAGACCTGCTGAGTTTCTCCAGCGTTTCTGAAGAAGGGTCCCGACTCAAAACAGCAGCTCTCCTGTTCCTCTGATGCTGCCTGGCCTGCTGGGTTCCTCCAGCTCCACACTTTATTATCTGAGTTTCTCCAGCACTTTGATTTGTTTCAGATTTTGAGCATCCACATCTGTTTTATTTTATCTTTCCGAAATATACTCACCCCGAGTGAGAAAGAAATTAAAATATAGTTTAAGACCATAAGACGTAGGAGTAGAAATTAGGCCATTTGGCCCATCGAGTCTGCTCCGCCATTCAATCATGGCTGATAAGTTCCTTAATCCCATTCTCTTGCTTTCTCCCCGTAACCCTTGATCTCCTTGATAACCAAGAACCTATCTATCTCAGTCATAGATGTACTCCATGACCCGGCCTCCACAGCCTTCTGTGGCCGTGAATTTCCATGCAAAAAATTGACAACTTTGATATGTAGTCCAAAGCATACCTGCAGAAGGCATTTGTGTGTGTATCTGTAAGCATGCAGTGTATAGGTATAAAATTTACAATTGACTTGTATCTAGTACTTGGTCGTATATATAGTACCAAGCGTGTTACAATATTAGCTCGAGTAGCATCCATTTTGTTTGCTAGATGGCATTTGTACTTTACTTTAACTAGAATAGTAGGTCAGGCATGAGAATAAATGCAACTATATTTTCAGATTGTTGTCAAATCAGCATTAAAGGCAAGTGTTTTTTAATAAGTAATGTATTTTCTCATGAAGTGCCTTGACAGGTGAATTTTTAAAAGGATGGAAGAAGAGAGCAAACTTGTTCTTGATAATAAATTACTATTCTCTTAGTATTTGGCATGTTATTAATCACATGGTGCTAGGTGTAAATTCTAAACAGAGATTTAAAGAGGCCTGAATAGCATCTGCTGTACGTAGATTTTTAGCTGGTGGCTATATATTCAAACTATGTGTTTGCAAATTAAAATATGTTTCATATTCAAAACTAATTATTTTTATCAGAAACAGGATAATCTAACAATGACCAGTTACTTGATGAACACATCCATTTGTAGAATAGACGTTGAGGTGTTAGCTATCTGTCTCCCCCAACTCTCCACCCTCTTCCATGTGATATATTTGCAGTATATATGAATTTTTACTCAGTATTGAGGTGATCCAAATATGTAAGAAGACTTTTTTAAAATTTATATGTTAACAATGAAAGTGTCAAGAACATTAAAGATCATGTAGTTCACATCACTGAAATTTCAGTCACTTAAGGATCTGATCCATTCTGTACAATCTGCTAGAAGTCATCAAAGTCATTATTTTGTTTAAAAAACCTTTATGCATTTTCGTATTGTGCTACTAGGATCTTCTGATTTAAATTAAAATTTTTAAAATCAATTATTTGATTGTATCTTTTATAGAACTATAGGAGCATGAATTTTTTTTCATTTTGGGAAGAATTCCTGAATTTCTTAAATAGAAGAGGCAGTGTTACCTAAGATCGGTATCTTTTAGGATATTGCAATCAGAATTGAAAGAGTTGACATCATTGTTCTCAGGGTAATAGCAACATCCAAAAGCATAATTTTTCTTTAAGTATCTTGCTTTCTGATGACAATAAGCTGTATAATTGCTAAAAACTATTTTTCAGTTCTCTTTACATTTTATTATTTGTCCATGGGCTGTAATCATTGTTAGCCAGGTCAGCTTTTATTGCCGATCCCTAATTGATCTGTAAAAGGTTGTGAGTTGCCTTCTTAAGGATAGCTGTCCATGGAATAGAAAAGAATGTATTTTAGGGGATCGAACTAGCTTGATGACAAGATTTGCATAATTAAACATTATAGGTATTGATACTGAATTCAAATGAATATACCTGAGTCACTTTCTCTACAGTTTATTTAATTGTTTGACATTTCCAATCGAATAGTGACTGGACACAGGCACCAATGTGTTTGTTTATGCAGCCTCTGTAATGTCTAAAAATTACGAAAAGTATCATATTGGGTAGACTTATTTAGAAACCTCAGGTACTTCGCTATCCATTAGGAGAATCATTTTGATTTTTTGTTTGTGGTGATATTGAATTTCTTTTGAGGTCTTGTGTAGAATGCTTCCTTTCTTTGTTCATTCAGTGTGCGGCTTCATTCAAGAATGTGGATCAGACAAGGCTTATATTGTCCTGAATGCATCTCATTCTTAGGTATCCCTAGAGCCTATTTATCTATTCTGTTTCACAGGATTTGACGTCCAGCTGAGATGTAGTCATTGTCAAAACTTCAAAATCTGTTACCATTGCCTTATACAGGTAGTGTGCCAACCACATCACACATCAGAAACAGCTTGTAAACCAGCAGGCGTCTTGCCAGCTTTTTGCATTTCTTTTCTCCACACACAGCCAGGCACGTTTCCAGCAGTAAGCAAGTTATTGGTTAGTAATATGCAGGCATTTTGATAACATGTTTTCTTAGATATTTTGCTTTAATGCTATTTTATCCTCAAAAGAGTCGCCAAAGATTTTAACTGCCAAAAATTGGTCAGTGATTTGGAGATTTCTTGGTGAATCACAGTTTGTGATACAGTGAAAATATACCAGAACGCCAGTAGGGTAATGTGTATTCTTGGAGATTTATATTTATATGCAAGGATTATCTGGGGAATACTGGAAAATTTTAGACTATTTGCATATTTCCTGAGTTGGAAAGGGGTTTACCATGTGATTTCTCGGAAATGAAGCCAACAGTTTTGGACAGGTTGAGTGAATGGGCAGAAATGAATGATAAAGTGAGGTTCACTTTGGGCAAAAATAGGTAGGTGGGTTATTATCTGAATTCTATTCAGATTAGACGAGGTATTGCAGAAAAAGGGAGGTTAAATGAAAGAAAATCCCTGATATTCACTTTATAAGTAACAAGTAACAATTTATTTATTTAACCCCAACAGTGAACAAACTAACAGAATTACTAACAAATTGAACAATTCACCCCCAACTCCTAACTGTTCTCTAACTGAACGAAGTTATACTGGTATGCCGTTCCAATCAACACATTTCCCATTTATGTAACCCAAGTAGTAAGAAAAAAATTAAAACTTAATCTCTCAAAGCCCACACTGAATGTGTCTTCTGGAATGCTGTGCTTTTTCCACTGCCTGTCCAGCCTTTCTTCTGCTGATCCTGCTGTCTGGGATGTTCTCTCTGTGAGGACTCTTAGCTAGAAATGCCGAGGTGGTACCTTTTTATGGACAGATGATGCTTTCTTAGAGAGCTTAATGATTTCATGTGAGAGCCCAATGCTTATTTCTCAGATGGTAGTTCGTCTCTCCCCGATTTTCAAAAGCCCTCTCCTTATATACCTTGGATGATACATCAATTTTCTTAGAATTGCATTGGTCTGAGGTTGTCAAAATCATCAGATTTAAATTCAATTGGCTTTCAATTGCTTAGTCCTTCATTTAAATTAATTGGCTGATCCCTACTAGTTGTCAAAACATCAAAACAAGTCTAAGGTTCCCAATCACAGCCAATTGATACATGTTTCAATTTTAGAACTGGCTGTACATCTTCAGCTACATACAGACATTTTTTTCTCTGTGTAAATCTCTAAGCTTAGAAAAACACTTTACCCCTTGAAGGGACCACGCACTCTTTTTTTATCAAACAAATTCTAGCTTCCTGCCTTCCAATTCTTGATTACTCTACACAACATCATAACAGAGGGGAAGGTGCAATAAGATTTGGGTATCCTTGTTACCAGTTGCTGGAAGTATGTATGCAGGCATAGCAGTAAAGATTAGTAGTAGGCCTTCATAGCGAGAAGATTTGACTGTCGACCAAAGATGTTTTGCAGTTTTGGTTTACTTACCTAAAAGAGGATTTTCTGTCTATGGAGAAGTGCAATGAATATTTTCCAGACTGATTTTTGGGATGGTAGGACTGACGTATGAAGAGAGACTGGATGTGTTAGGACTCTATTCCGTGGACTTTAGAAGAATGAAAGGGAGAGATTTCATCAAAACCTATAAAATTCTAACAGCAGTAAACAAAACAAATGCAGGAAAGATGTTATCAATGACTGGGGAGCCAAGGGCCAGGAGTCACAGTCTAAGAATACCGGTTAGGCCGTTTAGGACTGAGATGAAAACTTTCTTCACCCAGAGAGTGATGACCCTGTGGAACTCTTTGCCGCAGGGAGCAGTTGAGGACAAAACATTGAATGTTTTCAAGAAGGAGTTAGATATAGGTCTCAGAGCAAAAGGATCACAAAAGGTATGGGGAGAAAATGGGAACTGGTACTGAGCAGGATGATCAGTGATGACCATACCAAATGGCCGAATGGGTTCCTCAAGTTCCTGCTTTCTATGTTTTTGTGTTTGATCTGTGCTGTTGTCAAGACCCACATTTTTTTCCCTTCTGGACTATAAACTGGAATTTGGAAGTTAGACACTGCTATGTAACTGAAAGTACCAAGAGACCTTTTACATCTTGAAAGCCAAGTAGGATTGTGGTGCACATTTTATGCTACATGAGTGTGTTACATTTTTGGTACCAGGAATCTTTGAGTTAAGGAAAGACCGCCAACAGCTTTTCGTATCTGCTTTTTAAGTTGCAATTTCACAGCCCTGTAAGGCAGTACACTTGGAAATAACCAATAAACAGCACTCCCCTTTTTCTCTGAGAGTGAAAAAATAACTTGGAGACTGTACAGAGATATGTCTAGTGCAGGACAAAACCTAGGTCCACCTAAATCAAATACTGAATCGAAGATTAACTGTCACTCTGCAAATAATATAACGCCATCGTTGCTGAAAGTACAAAAAAAGGAATTTGATACAACCCACCCCAGCTTTGTGATCTGAATTTCATCCTCGTAATTTGTTTATCCTGCCCATTTTTCCATCTATAACCCTAGTGTCTGTTTTGGTCCATCATATTCATGGTTTGTATTCAGGGTTTTAAAAAGGTGTAAGCTTACGTTTGGATTGTAGTAAGCCAGCAGTTCACTTTTGTTGCTATTTATGAAAGTTGTTCCTTTGTTAAAGTTCAAATCTAGTATGAATTACTTCTGTCCTAAATAGTACTCGGTCTAGCAAATTGATCATCTTTTGTTTAGTTGTATTGTTACACTCTTGTGAAGGCTTGTGGAATTGTTGCACTTGATCAGTGTACACATCCTGATTTGAATCATTGAAGAAGACCTGTTGGAATAGAAGTAGGCCATTTGCCCATTCAATCTTGCTCTGCCATTCAATAGGACAATGGCTGATCTGACATCCCTTGCATTCAGTTTCCTGCACTTTCCCCGTAACCCTTGATTCCCCTGATACTGGACCCTAGATTGCCTTCTAACTGGCAGTCAAGTGACTCTGGAGAAACAACTAAGCAAAGCTTTCAAGGAGATGACATAGTTGGTTTATTGTCCTAATTACTGGAAAGAAAATTAGTCTTTAGAGGACAGGGACCCTGGTGTTAAGAGTTGCCTAGAAACCTTCTTTGGACTTCAAGTTTTGTTCTCCAGAATTGAAATCAGGAAGATACCCCTGAAGCAGCAAGGTTCTCTCCTGAAATCCTGTTCTCAGATGTCCCTGGAAATCTGCTAAGAGATTTATGTCTTTGTGTTGTAAAGACACAAATTCAAGTTGGTTCGAGATCGGTCGTCAATCTATAGCTATCAGCAATCTGGCTTTGCCAACAGGTTTAAGTGGATCTGAGAAATCATCACATTCTATCCTTTGTTTCCAGACCTTTGGCCAACAGGTTTTTTTTTCCCTTTTGTCATTTTTGTGAAGAAAAAAATCACCTCTGCAGACATTGGTCCTTTATGTTGTTTGAGCATAGCTGTGTGGGATTAAAAAGATAGCAAGCTCAGATTTTATGTTTTCCAGGCAATCGTTGTTCCAGCATAGATGATAATTGCGAATTGGGACCCTGTGGAATCCCCATTGTAGCAGACTGTGAATGAATTGCTGAGGAAATTGAAATTCCGCTGGGTAATTCCTCTTTTTCTGGAATTCTTCCCTCTCCCACCGCTACAACAAAACCCAGAACCAACAGCCACCTGCCCTCCCACAGAACTTGATTTCTCCTAGGCACCTTTAACATTGCATCACTAATGTTGCTCCCTTGCCACTTTATACCCTATCGCCTACTCAGTGCCCTGCCCACACATACACAGACAGACACACGCACGCGCACATATATACAGATCATACGTGCCTTATGTTGTTGCTGTTGGCTGGTACTTGTCAAACTGACTGTCGTGACCTTTGGTCATCAGAAAACAGTAGCTGGGTGCTGTGAAATGGAGGCATGGTTTGTTGTTCCTCCACAGATGGTCAGGAGAGGCAGTCTGCGTGAAGTTGTAGCTACTTGGAGATTCTGGCACGTAATTTTGAATTCTGGATAATAGTTTAGCTTTTAACCAGCAGTTGCTGCTTGCTTTAAGAATTTTTTTTATAAATCATTATTTTGAATTCATTAAGGAGCTTGGTGTGAGCTATTTTGTTCTGGATAGTAGTAGTAGTAGAAAGGAGTAGAATTGACTATTTCGGTTATTGAGTTGTCAAATTTATGGTAATGATATGACTGATAGTGTAGGCTTAATCACCGACGCACTCCTCACATCAGTCATCACAGTATCTATGGTGGGCACAATACATTAATGAATTTGGCTGCAGTTTACCATATGTCTAATATATTACACAGATTTGCAAGGCTGAATGGCCTAATTTTATCCTCAGCTGCTATGGTAAACTTGGACATTTGAGGTTTCATCTGATTCTGGATTTTATTGTTCAAAACCTTGTCCACATTCTTTATTTATGAAGCAGAGTTACAGATTTACAAGCCATATATCAGTCATTGACAAAATTCTGGAATCCGCATGATGGACGTGATAACAGGGACACTTAGATATTAGTGGCAGGATTGAGCAGACTCTGTACAAATCTATGAAAGGGAAATCGTATTTGATTAACCTGTTGCAGATTGGAGATGTAACTATCAGAATAGAGAAGGTGAAACCAGTGAATGCGGTATATTTAGATTTTCAGAAAGTTTTTGTTAAGGTCCCCATAAGATGTTGGTAAACTAAAATAAAGCACGTGGCATTAGGAAGAATATTGGCATAGCTTAAAGATTTGTTAATGAACAAAAGATGGTCAAAATAAAGGGGCCATTTTCAGGTTAGTAGGCTGTGACTAATGGGATCAATACTTGAGCCCCAGCCATTCCCAATACATAAGATTGAAAAAAAATAATATTTCCAAGTTGGCAGATATGATAAAACTAGGTGGGAGTGGAAGTTGTGAGGAGGATGCAAAAGTACTTTGAGGAGATTTAGAGAGATAAAGCATGGACGAAAAAGTGGGAGATGGAATTAAATGTGGAGAATTATGATGATATCTGTCTTGGTAGGAAGAAACAGAAGTAAGTAATTCTTAAATGGTGAGAGGCTAGAAAGTGTTGAAATTCAAAGGGACTTGGGTGTCTTTGTTCATGAGTTACTGAAAATTATTAGGCAGGGAAAGCAAATAGGGCAAATGGTCTGTTGGCCTTTATAATGAAAGGATTTTAGCATCAGTGCAAAGATGTCTCAGTTAAATTGTATAGAGCCTTGGTAAAGACCATGCTCAGTGTACTGTGTGTAGTTTTATTCTCCTTACCCAAGGGAAATTATACTTACCGTAGAAGGAAAGCCGCACAGATTCATCAAACTAATCCCTGAGATGTAGAGATTGCCCTGTGAGGAAAGATTAAATATACTATGATCATTTCCTCTGGAGTTTAGGAAAATGAGAGGTGACCTCATTCAAACATAAAAATTCTTAGAAACATTAATAGGAGAGATGCTTGAAGAGTATTTTCTCTGACTTGAGGGATGTCTACAACCAGAGGACACAGTGTCAGGACAAGGGGCAGGCCATTTAGGACTGGGATGAGGAAGAATATCTTCACTTGGAAAATTTTGAATGTTTGAAAATGTTTGATGCAAAAGTTTCTCGATTCTGAGGCAACAACACTCCAGACTGAGCCAAGTTGATAGGATAATTAAAAAATCTATATGCAGAGATTCTTTTGTAAGAAAATTTTTCTATTACTTAATGAGACATGGACTGGCCAGCATTTATTGCCCATCTCTAGTTGCCCTTGAGAATGGTGGTGGGTGACATCTTGAACCACTACAGACGATGTGCGTGTAGTAGATCTACAATACTGTTAGGAAGGGAATTCTAGGATTTTGACTTAGTGACAGTGAAGGAAGAGCAATACATTTGTAAGTCAGGATGGCAAGTGGCTTGGAGGGGAAGTTGCAGGTGCCGGTGTTCCCATGTGTCTGCTGCCCTTGTCCTTCTCGATGGAAGTGGTTATGGGTTTGGAAGGTGCTGTCTAAGGATCTCTGATGAATTTCTGTGGCGTAGCTTAGTATATGCTGCTGCTATTAAGTGTTGGTGGTGGAGGGAGCTGATACTTGTGGATGTGATGCCAATTAAAAGGCTGCTTTGTCCTGGATGGTGTTAAGTTTAATGATTGTTGTTCTAGTTACACCCATCCAGGCAAGTGGGGAGTATTCCAACACACTTTTAACTTGTGCATTGCAGACAGTGGGCAGGCTTTGGAGAGTCAGGAGGTGAGTTACTTACGGTATTCCTATCCTCTGACCTGCTGTTATAGCCAGTGTATTTACATGGCAAGTCACATTGAGTTTCTGGTCAATGGTAACCCCTAGGATGTTGACAGGAGGAGGATTCAGTGATGTTAAGATCATTGAATATCAAGGGATGGTGGTTAGATTCAAAAACAGAAGGCCATCTGACCTGAAACATTAACTCTGATTTTTCTTCACAGATTCTGCCACACCTGCTGAGCTTTTCCAGCAGGTTCTGTTTATGTCCCTGATTTACAGCATCTGAAGTTCTTTCAGTTTTTACGGTGGGTCGATTGTGTGTTAATAGAGATGGTCGTTGCCTGGAATTGTGTGGAGCGAATTTTGCTTGCCACTGTCAGCCCAAGTGTAGATATTGTCCATTTGTTGCATTTGAACAAGGAATGCTTCAGTATCTAAGGAATTGCAAATGATGCTGAACATTGTGCAATTGTTGGCAAACATTCCCATTCTGACCTTATGATGGAGGGAAAGTAATTGATGAAGCAGCTGAAGATGCTTAGGCTGAGGACACTACCCTGAGGAACTCCAGCAGAGATGTCCTGGAGCTGAAATGACTGACCTGAAACAATCACAACCATCTTCCTGCGTGCCAGGCATGACTCTAATCAGCAAAGAGTTTGCCCACGGATTCCCTTTGATTCTATCACTTTACTGATAATTGAGAGTAGACTGATTGGCTGGTTGGATTTGTCCTGCATTTTGGGTACAGGACATACCTAGACAATTTTCCACATTGTTGCCTTATTGCCAGTGTCGTAACTGTTTACAACAGCTTGGCTAAGAGAACGGCAAGTTCTGGAGCACCAGTCTGCATTACTATTGCTCTAAATGTTGTCAGGGCCCATAGCCTTTGCAGTATCTAGTGCCTCTTGTATTAGGCTCTTCCATCATTGAGGATGGGGATATTTGTGGAGCCTCCTCTTTCAGTGACTTGGGAGGGGGAAGGAAGCTGGGAAATAAATAGAGGGAGGAGGGATGGGGCAAGGGGAAGGTAGGTGGAATAGTGTTGGGTGGATGTAGGTAGGGGGTAGTGGGGATTGGTCAGTGGGATGGGTGGGGCGGATAGGTGGGAAAGAAAATGGACAGGTTGTGTCAGGTCAAGGAGGTGGGGATCAGAGGGAGGGTTGGATGTGGGATGAGGCAGGGGTTGGGGAGATTTTAAAACTGGTGAATTCCATATTCCGGCCATTGGGCTGTAGGCTCCTGAGGTGGAATATGAGGTGTTGCTCCTCCAGTTTGTGTGTGGCGCCGTTGTGGTAATGGAGGAAGCCCAGGATGGACATGTCATCTAGGGAGGTGGGAGGGGGAGTTAAAATGGTTAGCGACCGGAAGATGTTCATAGAATCATAGAATCCCTACAGCGTGGAAACAGGCCCTTTGGCCCAACAAGTCCACACCGACCCTTGGAGCATCCCACCCAGACCCATCCCCCTATAACCCACGCATCCCTGAACACTACGGGCAATTTAGCATGGCCAATCCACCTAGCCTGCACATCTATGGACTGTGGGAGGAAACCGGAGCACCCGGAGGAAACCCATGCAGACACGGGGAGAATGTGCAAACTCCGCACAGACAGTCGCCCGAGGCTGGAATTGAACCTGGGTCCCTGGTGCTATGAGGCTGCAGTGCTAACCACTGAGCCACCGTGCCGCCCCAATTATTGTGTACGCCGATTATTGTGTACAAGTGCAGGCGCTCCACGAAATGGTCCCCGAGTCTGCGCTTGGCCTCACTGATGTAGAGGAGGCCACATCAGGAGCAACGGATACAGTAGACCAGGTTGGAGGATGTACAAATGAACCCCGTTGGATATGGAAAGTTTGCTTTGGGCCCTGGATGGAGGTGAGGGGGGCGGCGTAGGCACAGGTGTAGCACTTCCTGTGGTTGCAAGGAAAGGTATCCCTGGTGGGGATAGTGTGGAGTGGGCGCAGTACGAAAGGCAGATAGGAGTGAGGAGGGAAATATCTCTTTGGTCGTGGCACAGCCCATCCATCTTCTTTCCCACCTTTCTGCCCCACCCTTCCCACTGACCAATCCCTACCTGCATCCACCTATCACCATCCCACCTACCTTCCCCCAGCTCCACCCCTCCTCCCTCTATTTATTTCCCAGCTCCCTCTCCCCCCATTTCTGAAGAAGGGTCCTGACCCGAAACATCGACTTTCCTACACCTCTGCTGTCTGACCTGCTGTGTTCCTCCAGCTCTACACTGTGTTGACTCTGACTCCAGCATCTGCTGTTCTTGGTATCTCCTCCTTCAGTGAATTGCTTAACTGTCCACCACCATTCACAACTGGATGTTACAGGACTGTGGAGTTTAGATCAGATCCATAGATTGTGGGATTGCTAAGCTGTATGCATCGCTTGCTGTTAGGTATGCAAGTTAGTCTTGTTTGGTAGCTTCACCAGGTTGACACTTCATTTTTGGGTCTGCCTGGTGTCCTCCTACACCCTCCATTGAAGCAAAGTTGATCCCCAGATTTGATGGTAATGGGGGATATGCCGGGCCACGAGGTGGCAGATTGTGTTGGAGCACAGATCTGCTGCTGTTGAGGACCCCCAGCGCCTCATGGATGCCCAGTCTTGAGCTGCTTGATCTGTTTGAAGTTTGTTCCATTAAGCACAATGATACTGCCGCACAGCACGATGAAGGATGTTCTCAATGTGAAAGCAGGACGTTGTATCCTCAAAGACTGTGTTGTGTTCACTTTTACACATAGTGTTATGGACAGTGGTGAGATGTTTATAAGAATTGCTTTGGTGCTGTGGGACATTGTCTCAGTTATACAGAGAATTGTAAAATCTGGCAGCTCTCATTTCCCACATCATTAAGCTGTAGCACAATTCCCATGCCACGTGCACCCAAACCACCAATGACCCTATGCATCCTATGGCAAACTGTACCCTTACCCATCCCATCACCTTTCGACCCCATGATAATCTCTGATCTCATTCTTACTTTTCATAGCTCATAATACCTCCATGCTTAGCTATGTCTTTCCCTGCCCCCCTCCAGTTGCCAAGCTGTGGCACTTGCATTTCCACACAGCCACCGTACATTGTACGAAAGTTGTAGTGACAGCAGAACGTTTTAGAAAATAGGGAAGTGTCATTTTTACCACAGGCCAATAATAACCTCACTACGCATTCTGGTTTATAAGCCTAAGCAACTGTTAGTGTGTTGAATCTGCTGCGCCCCAGGGAAGAGAATGTTTGGTTGACAGTTCCGGTTTTCTTTTTTAATTGCACAATACTTATTCACCTAAGATAGAGACCTTTCAGTATTCGTCATTTTCGTCGTTGATATTTTGAAGTGTCTGAGCGATTGACACTTTTATGGCTAACTGTATCAGGAGATTTTTTAAAAATGAAAAGTTCTGAATGGTTATTTAAAAAAAACACTCATCCTATTGAGCTCTTGGGTTCATTGTTTCTGCATTGTGGGTGAAAAGCATGGAAGTGCCATAGCTTGACATGGGAAGTTGGCAGAAGGCCATGCCTTGACACGAAAGGCATCAGGCATAATATAGCGGTACCTAACTTGGCATGCAACCTCTGGGAAATCATGTGGGATAGGTAGTGGTGGTGGTGGTGGGGTGGGGGGAGCACAGCATAACTCAGCATAGGATGCATGTATAAAAACAGTTTAACTTGCATTTCAAAAGATTACCGTTTTCAGGCTGTGGTTTGTGACGTATCCTGCGTGCCCTCAGCCATGGATATTTGAAAAGCTGGTTCGCATGCATGAAAATTGTGGAGTACGAGGACCTGCAGATGCCTGCAAAGGAGCTGACCAGGTTGGGAGTGCACAAATCATAAACTTGAAGGCTGCAGCTGAGAATCAGCAACCCGAGGAATTTTGAGCCCTCCATGCAGTGTCTCCAACTCTATGAAAATGCAGTGTGGCAAGAGCCAAATCCATTTTGTGTTGAGTAGTGATGCATTCAGTGAAATTTATTTATTTCTTTGCAAGATTGGTTTTCTAATGAATGCATTATACTAATGTGTTTAAACCAAGTGATATATCTGAATCCTGATATCAGCAACACGCTTGAAGGCTCAGCTTATTTAGAATTTTAATTTAATAATGTTACATTTTATGTGTTTTTAGGGCAGATACTTATTCAAATATTGTTCTTGAGAATTGTTTGCAAACGGAAACTGAATTTCAAATCAATGTCTTTTTCTTTTTAAATTGAGTCTTGAAAACAATTAGCTTCATTTCTATTGTGAGTCATTTACTGTGTAACTGCATTTTAATTTTTTCAGTGCGTTGGGAACGAACATTGGGTGCTATTGTAAGACAGGAAGATCAACAAATGACACCTGAGGCAGTGCGTGATAGCTGGGACCAAATTTGTGACTTTGAGAATGCTACTAAACCCAAAAGCAGCAAAGGTATATATTTTTATTGGAGATTGTGACAAATTAGCAATTTGTGAATTCTGAAAACAGATCTGAAATGATATGCTATTAATAATGTGGCTAAAAGAAGGCATGATATTGCTTGCTACTGTTTTAAAAATAAAAAGTGTAGCCCTTAACATCAAAGTGTTATAACCAATTGTAAATTTTAGAGGGTATTTGAAAGAGTGGCTGTAACAATGTGAATCATGAACATGGGAATTTGATGAGTTGCAATTAAATTCATAGGAGCAAAGGGGGCTGCTTTTTTCTTTTTGTTCCCTTATTTGTAGCAGTTTGTGTAAGCTTAGACCATAAGAAACAAGAGCGGGAGTAGGCTGTGTGGTCCCTCGAGTCTGCTCCATCATTCAGTAGGATCATGTCACATCCACTTTCCTGCTCTTTCCCCGTAACCCTTGATTCCCCCACTAATTAACAATCAGTTTCTCTCAGCCTTAAGTATACACACGGTCTCTGACCCAAAGCTCTCTGAGGCAAGGTGTTTCAGACTCTCAGCCCTCAGAGAGAAGAAACATCTCCTCATTTCAGTCTTAAATTGGCACTCCTTTATTCTGAGGCTATGTCCTTTGGTCCTATGGACTCTCCCATGAGGGAAAATATCCTCTCAGTATTTACCCTGTAAAGCACCTTAAGAATCCTGTATGTGTCGATGAGATCACCTCTCTTTCTTCTAACCTGCAATGATTAGAGGCCTAACTTGGTTAGCCTTAGCTCATAAGATGAAAACCTCCATACCAGGGATCATCCTAGTGAATCTTCTTTGAACCGCCTGCAATGAAATAATATCTTTCCTTAAATAAGAGAACCAAACTGCTCACAGTGCTCCAGATGTGGTGTCACCAGTACCTTGTACAGTTATAGTAAGACTTCCCTATTATACTGAAACCCCCTTGAAATAAGAGCCAAGATTCCATTAACATTCCTGATTACCGACTACAGCTGTGCACTAACTTTGTGTTTCATGCACAAGCTTAAGACAATAATTATTCAACATTTTGTCCAGTGTTTTAGTACTTATTGTAAATGAGTGCACAGAGAAAGATAATGGTTGATTGATTAATTTATTGCAATAGGTGATTCTGAGAGAGAAATTTGAGACAGAGATATTGAGCTGGAGTACAAAATAATGGAGGTTGGAAAGTATCTGGACAGTTTGCGGTAGATATTGGTCACCTCTCAGAGATGTACAGGATCACAAAGGGGCTGATGTGACCGAATAATCTGACACAAATAAGAAGGAGTATGAGGATTCATGGGGATTTACACATTAATTGTTCAGTGTCTCAGTCCCTGCTAGAATCAACAGCTTACAGCAAGTGTGGGAGAGAAAACCCAACTGATTTCAGGCTAGAATTACTTTACCGTATGAGAGGGAGTGTGAGAGAGAGCATTTCTTCCACTCTGCCCTGTATCATTCACAAGTTGTTCAGCTGTTCAGGAACAAGTCAGAGTATATTGTCAGGCTGATGATCTTTTGCATCCAGAACGGGTCACAACATGATATGCAGAATACCATGCAGACAGTGCAATAAACATTACGTTGGACAAATGGGGAGGAAACTGATGATCAGGATACACAAACACCAGCTGTCAGTAAAAAGGCACGACCGGTATTCACTTGTCTCGATACACGCAGACAATAAGGGCCATCAGTTTGACTGGGACAAAGTGACTATCCAGTGAAAATCCAGCTCAGTGAGCTAATGAACAATCGGGTCACAGTTGCAGAAACCAAACAGCTACTTGTTCCTGGCCAGATGTCTGTGTGTGCACATCCTGGTGCTGTGCTGTCTTATCTGATTTCTCTTGCAAAGGAACAGACCAAATGCAATTCACAATGAGGAAATGGTTTACAAAAGTGCAGCAGTTCCCTACACAGTCCTTGGTTTTAAAACAATCCTCTCCTAGACCACAATTAAAAGTAAAGAAAAAGTTTAAAGATTCGGTCTTTACACCATACAGTTCAATTACCTGTGCAGGTCAAAATAAAATGAGTGTTTTGATTGAAATCTATTAGCAGTCAAGCCACATAAAATTTAGCGCAGCAATAAACTGATTATGGAGGTGAATACATGGCGCAAGGAATGTGGTGGAAAAGAAGAGTTTAGTTTTATTGACATTAGCACTTACACTGGACTAGGAAAGAATTATATTTTGGAACTGACTCCACCAGGTTCTAGTCAAAAGTATAAATAATTGTCACGAGGATTTTGAATAAGTAAATGTGGTGGGGAGAATGGAAGGAGGAGGGGGGAGAAGGCAAGTTTAATAATTGGAAAATAAACAAAAATGAGAATAGAGCAGCTGTTGGAAATTATTTTGCAAATTACAGATAAAGGGAAATGTAAAAATGTTCAGTAATTAAACCAGGAGCTGTTCTGAACAAGCATGTGGGCCACATAAAAGCTGCAAGCTCTCAAATGGGCAGGAGCAAAACATACCCACCCCTCAGAACAGCTGAAAGGACTGTTGGAACTCTTGGGTTCTCCCTCACCCTCAAGCATCCAAAGAAACCTCAGAGTCTGAGATGGACATTGCGATGTCGCAGCCTTGATGCATTTATCGCCTGAAGAAGAGGATGAATTTCTTCTGAGACAGTCTGGGCAAGAGGCAGGCTGCGGTCCGGCGCTCACCACCTGTATCTGAAGCTGAGGCAGAGGAACCAAGAAAAGAACAAGACCAGGCCTGAACTCAGAGGGGGAGGGATGTAGTGATTGTAACAAGGTCAGCCAGATGGACCTCACAGAACTGGGGCGGTTAATCTAGTCCAATCAGGGAATCTTGGCTGACAGATATAAACAGAGAGTCAGAGGTTCTGTTCCCGCTGAGAGCTGGTTCTGAGGTAGCCTGACCAGTGTCAAGTACTATGCATGTGTAAATAAAGGATGACTCGGTGACAGGATACCGGCCTCTGGAGTTATTTCACTAGCCTTATAAGATAACACCTTCATCCTAGGTATCAGCCTGAACCTCCTCTGAGCTGCTGTCAATCCAAGTTTGTCACTCCTTAAATAAGGAGACCAAAACTGCACAAAGCATTCTAGGTATAGTCTTGCCCACTAGTCTTGTAGAGCTGTGGCAAGATTTCCCTGCATTTGTACTCTAGCATTTTCAAGTAGAATTGCTTAGGCCTGTCTCTGAGTTGTTGCTTCTAGTATTTACCAAGCAGGTTATCCAGTGGCTTCACCAAACTAAGACGTTCATTTTTAGTTTATGCCTGTTGTGTTCCTGACATGCTTTCATTCAGTCTTCATTGACCCAGTGTTGATCTCCTAACTTGGTTATAATAATGATGAAATACTGGGCCATGAGACTGCAGATTACGTTGGAGCATTATTTTATTGCTGCTGATGACCCACAGCTGCCTAGACCTGAGTTGCTCAATCTGTTCGAAGTCTATACCATTTAGCGTGGCAATTGTGCCTTAAAACTAACACATTTTTTTAACCTCTTAATTAATTGCTGTATGTTAACATTTTATGATTTACATACAAAGACAGCTTGATCCATCTGTTGCATGTACTGTTCTATTCTTTTCATTGAAGTAAGCAATTTTCTCATGTTCTACTGTCAATTTTGCCCACCCACTCAACCTGTCTATATCCCTTTGCATAATTTTGTGTCCTCTTTACAACTTGTTTCTCTATCTACCTTCCTTTCATCAACAAATACAGTCTGCCCCTACACCTAAGCCATTAATATAGATTGGTAATATTTGAGGTCCCAGCTCTAATCGCTGTTGTTTTCCGAGATTTAGTTTCCCACCCTGAAGTTGACTCATTTGTTCTGACCTTGTTCCAAATATTCCAATCACTAGACAGTTGTTTCAGCAGCTTAGACTGGAGTTGCATGTCAGAACCACGAGCATTCCCAGAGTTGCTGCTGACTTTGAGAGAATTCTGGGAAATTGAAAATTCCAATGGGCAATTCCCCTGCACATGAAAATGTTCAAGAAAGCTCTTTAAGTTCTCACTCACTTAATAGATATCCAGGGAAAGTTAGAGGAATTGAAAACCTGGTCTAAGTCTTGGATAACGGTTAAACTGAACTTCTGACTTCCCAAGGGCTACGCCAGCTGCATCTTGCTATTCCCCTAAAACTCCCTGAGCCTCCACTACCCTCTGTGTTGGAGAATGCCAGTGCTTCACCACCTCTGTGTAAAATAATTTTTCTTCATCTTGGTCATCATGGCACCTCTTTTTTTATCAAATTTTCCCCATTGGTTTTAAACTCCCCAGCCAAGGAAAACATTTGACCTGCATCAATCCTGTCTTATCAGACCCAATTTGCTGAATTTCAGGTGTTCAGGAGATGAAGATGGTGGCCATCAGGTTTTGAGGGACTTGTCTGACATTAGTCCTGCTGGTTTTCCTAGTTTTTTTTTCCAGTCACGGTCATTGATTTAAGTCCCTGTCTCTTTTTTTCTGTTTTCATTGCTTAACTATTCCTTGGATGCTTTTTATGCCTTCTACTGTGAAGATAATTACAAAATACTTGTTCAAAGTATCCGCTTCTTTCCAGTTTTCACATTATTTACTCTTCAGTTTCACTTTCTTTGATTTACTATTTGCTCTCTCTATTGCTTGTAGAGACTTTTAGTATTTATTTCTAGCTAGTTTAATCTCACATTCTAATATCTCTTTTTAGTCACGATTACTAAAAAAAAAACTTACTCTTCTAGGCAACCATTAATCTTTAGCTTTATATGCATTTTCTCTCACTTTGATCAGCTTTTCAATTGGCAGACTGAACTGAGGTGTTCTGAAAAGCGGTCACCTAGTTTCTTTCTGGTGTGTCTAATATAGTGAAGACTACATATTCAACTGAGAAATTGAAAGAAGTCCACAAAAATCTCTGCTTCACCTGGAAGGAGTATTTGGACACTTGGATTGTGAGGATGAAGAAAGTGCTAACCCAAGTGTTCATCTTCTATGGTTGCATCAAAAGAAGCTGTGTGAAGGGCAGATAGTGTTGTCCATGATTGGAGTAGACCGGAGTGCCAATGAGGAATAGTATCTACAAAATGTTAAGAGAGGAGAGGAAATGTATTTAGCAGTTAACTCACACAAGGGTGGCAGGATGGAGGGGGGTGATCTGCTGAATACAGAGACTAGTGGGGAGGATAGAGTGAAGAAGGGGAACTTCATCCTGGCTATTGGTGGGAGGAATGTGGTGGGAACAGTGTGGGGAACGCATCAGATTCATTTGAGGTCCCAGCAACCACATTGAGTTGGAGGGGGAATTTAGTGGAGGAAAAAGAAAGACAGGTGAAAATTAGAGATAAAAGGTACTGCAGATGCTGGAGAATCTGAGATAACAAGGTGTGGGGCTGGATGAACACAGCAGGCCAAGGAGCATCATAGGAGCAGGAAAGCTTGACGTTTCGGGCCTAGGCCCTTCATCAGAAAATCATCAGATGAAAATTACTTTTGGAGAATGGTCAAATGGATCTGCACAATACGGGATAAAATTCCATCGCTAAATGGGAAAAGCTGTAGTTTCAAAGTGATTCTTCAGAGGAAAGAAAGCTCTTTAGGTGTATTGTGCAGTTCATTGGCTGGAATTGTACATGCCAACACTCTTGGGAGCAAATTGAAAGGTTTACAGGATAGACTATCCAAAAGTAGTGTAAAAATCATTGCATTCATAATTGTTTATTGTGGTAGAATTGATGGGGGGTGGGGAGCCAGTGGATGTGGTTTATTTGGACTCTTGGAAAGCTTTTGACAAAGTACCACACTATGTGTAAAATTAAAGCACATGGGATTGGAAGTAGTTAGGATAGTTGATAGACAAGAAACAAACAGTAGGAGTAAATGGTTTCAGAGATAGTAGGAGATAACAAGATGTAGAGCTGGATGAGCACAGCAGGCCAAGCAGCATAGAGGAGCAGGAAAGCTGACGTTTCGGGTTTAGACCCTTCTTCAGAAAATTCTTCAGGAATAAATGGGTCTTTTTTCCAAATGTTAAGCAGTGACTAGTCGGGTACCATTAGTGCTGGGACAACAGCTATTCACAATATATGTTAATGATTTTTGGATGATGGAAATGTAATAACTGCAGGTTTGCAGATGACACAAGGCTGGAAGGGTGGGTGAACTGTGAGGAAGATGTAGAGATAATGCAGTGAGATATAGACAGGCTGAGTGAATGGGCAAATACATGGCAGATGCAGTGTCATGTGGATCAATGTGAGGCTATCCACTTTGGTAGCAGAAACAGGAATGTAAATTGTTATCTAAATGGCTATAAATTGTGAGAGAGCAATGTGCAGTAAGACCTAGGTGACCTCCGATAGCAGTCGTTGAAGGTCAGCATGCTGGCGCAGCAAGCGGTAGAAAAGTTAAATGGTATGTTGGCATTCATAGTGAGAGGATTCAAATACAGGCACTGAAATGTCTTGCCACATTTGGTCAGGTCACATCTGGATTAGGGGTGTATTGGTTTTTGTCACCTTATCTGAGGAAAGGTTTTCTTGCTATAACAGGAGAGTAGTGAAGGTTTACCAGACTAATTACTGGGAAATTCGACCAGATGTATGAGGAGAGGTTTAATTGATTATTTCGAGTCATAGAGATGTACAGCATGGAAACAGATCTTTGTCCCAACTCGTCCATGCTGACCAGATATCCTAGATAAATCTAGTCCCATTTGCCAGCATTTGGCCATATTCCTCTAAGCCCTTCCTATTCATAATACCCATCTAGATACCTTTTAAATGTTGTAATTGTACCAGCCTCCACCACTTCCTTTGGCAACTCATTCCATATACGTACCACCCTCTGCGTGGAAAAAGTTGCCCCTTAGGTCCCTTTTAAATCTTTCCCTTCTCGCCTTAAAGCTATGCCCTCTAGTTTTAGACTACCCCTACCCTGGGGCAAAGACCTTGTCTACTTACCCTATCCATGTCCCTGTTGATTTTATAAACCACTATAAGGGCACCCCTCAGCATCTGATGCCCTGGGAAAATAGCCCCAGCATATTCAGCCTCTCCCTATAGCTCAAACTGTCCAGCCCTGGCAACATCCTTGTAACTCTTTTCTGAACCCTTTCAAGTTTCACATCATCCTTCCTACAGCAGAGTGGCTGGAATTGCACACAGTATTCCAAAAGTGACATTGTTAATGAACTGTACAGCCTCAACATGACCCCCCAACTCCTATACCCAATACACTGATCAGTAAAGGCAAGCATATCAAATGCCTTCTTCACTATCTTATCTAGCTGTGACTCCACTTTCAAGGAACTATGAACCCGCACTCCAAGGTTTCTTTGTTCACTAAGACTCCCCAGGACCTTACCATTGAGTGTATAAGTCCTGCCCTGATTTGCCTTTGTAAAATGCAACACCTCACATTTAACTAAATTAAACTCCATCTGCCACTCCTCAGTCCATTGGCCCATCTGATCTGTACTCTGAGATAACCTCCTTTGCTGTCCACTACAGCTCCAATTTTTGTGTCATCTGCAAACTTACTAACCATACCTTCTATGTTCACATCCAAATCATTTACATAAATGATAAAAAAGCAGTGGACCCAGCAAGAACCGAAGAAGGGCCCTGACCTGAAACGTCAGCTTTCCTATTCCTCTGATGCTGCCTGGCCTGCTGTGTTCCACCAGACTCAGCGCTGATCCTTGTGGCATGCCACTGGTCACAGTCCTCCAGTCTGAAAAGCAACCCTCCACCACTACCCTCTGTCTTCTACCTTTGAGCCAGTTCTGTATCCAAATAGCTAGTTCTCCCTTTATTCTATGTGATCTAATCTTGCTAACCAGTGTAACATGCGGAATCTTGTTGAACGCCATACTGAAGTCCATATAGATCATGTCTACTGCTCTGCCCTATCAATCATTTTCGTTACTTTTTCAAAAAACTCAATCAAGTTAGTGAGACATGATTTCCCATGCACAAAGCCATGTTGTATGTCACTAATCAGAAATCCTGCCCCTCAGGATTTCCTCCAACAAATTGCCCACCACCATTGTCAGGCTCACCAATCTATAGCTCCCTGCCTTGTCCTTACTACCTTTCTTGAATAGTGGCATCACATTAGCCAACCTCCGGTCTTGCGGTACCTCTTCTGTGGCTACTGATGATGCAGATATCTCATGAAGGGGCCCAGCAATCACTTCCCTAACTTCCCAAAGAGTCCTAGAGTACACCTGATCAGGTCCTGGGATTTATCCACTTTTATGCATTTTAAGCTGTCCAGCACCAGCACCACCACCACCTCCATAGTATGGACATTTTTGAAGATGTCAGTATTTATTCCCCCACATTCAACATCTTCCATATCCTTCTCCACAATAAAGACTGATGCACAATATTTGCTAGTGTCAATAAAAATGAAGGGAGATCTCATATTTCATAGGTTTCTCACAGGACTAGACAGGAAGGATGTTCCTAATGGCGGGATGTGCAGAACCAGGATTTGCAGTGTGAAGGTATGGTGTAAACCATTTAGGACAGAGATGAGAAATTTTTTCACCTAGAAAGTGGTGAGCCTTTGGAATTCCCTACCGAAGAAAGCAGTCACGGCTAAAACGTTGTAAAATTTCAGTAAGGAGTTTGATATATCACCTGGGGTTAAAGGGATTAAAGGATAGGGGAGGAAAACAGGGACAGGCTATTCAGGTGGATGATGAGCCATGATTGTAATGAATGGCAGAGCAGGCTTGAAGGGCTGAGTGGCCAACTCCTGCTCCTAATTTCTATGTTTCTTTTTGTTTTGTTTTATATTGGAATTCTGTTTAGTATAGAACAGTTAATATGACATGACCAAGGTGGTATTATAACGTTTAATTCAGTTGTGTCTTGAATGTTATAAAGAAAAAAGATGTGTTTGTAATTTAGTTTCAACATGGGTCGATCAGTATGTTTGAGCATTGATGGTAAATCAGAAAATGTACAAATCAGTCTGACATTTGTGCTGATCTTGTGATTGTCTGTTTGGTAAAGGTTTCTTGTGACTTTATCTATGCAGTTGAACATTACTGCTCGAAGTAATGCCGCATGTTCCTTCTGGTGATTTGAAGGAACAAGTGCTAGCACTTGCTACATTGATGAGGGAGAAGGTGAAACTCTGAAGTCTTGCCAGTGCATTTTATTCTAATTCAAATCTTTCCTTAGCTCAATCTTTTATGTGAATGCACAGCATTGGATTGTAATGATTATTTTATTCATAAAACTTCCTGAATGTTTTTTACACTTTGGGTATAAATAACGCAAGTTGGTTGAATTTATGTATATTTCTAGATGCCTTTTAAACTTTGCAAGTAAATGGATATTACTACATTGTGTTTTGCTTAACTTGTATTTTTAAAATGAATGAAAGTTTAGCTGTCCTCTTTTTGCCCATAATAAGCATAATTGTTTTAAGGCATGATTGAATGACTTGCAGTTCTTATCTGGTTGCAGGTTTTACTTTGATTCCTTTTTATAAACCATCCAGTGGAGGTCTTCTAAACAAATAAAGTACATTACAGATATTGTTTGTTTGATGACTCCCTATAACATATAAATTCTGCTCGTCTTCCAATCACAAATTTGAATTTCATCAGTGCAGCAACATGTATAGTTCTGCTTTAAAAAAGGCACTCATGATTAAGAACAGAAATGAGTTACTTCTCAATGATAAATGAATTGAGAAGCTACCCAATGAAGATAACTCAAAAAAAAAAAGACATGCTGTTGCCAGAAATGACCTAACTGAAAATGTTACATGGAAGTTAGAACACAGAATCTCGTGTTTTACTGAACTGGTTTATGGCTACATGAGCTTCTTTCCACCATTTTGCACTTCACCCTATCATTGTATCCATTTATTACATCTTGGTCATGTCTTTAAATAAAGAAATGTCTCCAGAATTCCTCACTGGATCTATTGGTTCCTATTTTACATTATTAGACCTTAGTTTTGATTTCCCCTTAATGGGTCAGTTTCCAAGAAATTTTGGAACTTAAGCTTGGTTATAGAGAATTTAAATTGTTTAGTTATCATGAGTTTAATTCTGGTCCCACTTTTGTATTTTGATTGCAGAATCGGTTAGCAACCTTTATGAAGTACTGAACAAATTAAACACAAAACGAGGAGTGTCAACAAATCCTACTAGTGGCTCAAAACAAACAAGCACTTCAGGCATCAATCCAGTAGGTCTCATGTAGTTGTATAATGTGCCAATGTCATTTTACAATATAGACTGACTTGTTCAGTAATCTGTTACTTTGGCGTTTTAAAGGAGCTTTACATATTTAACATTTAAATGTGATCTTATTTTGTTTGTCCATCAGAGCTTTTCTGAAGATTCATAAATAATCTTGATAGTTCATCTATTTGGACCTTTTTGACTGCTGTGTCCTTTCATGAACACTGATTGCAGCACTAATATCTCATTTTAGTTATTGCTAATGAGTTGAGCTCACTGCTTCTATTTCTGTCTTTCATGCTTACCTCCCTCAGATTTTATTTTCTGCTCGACCTCAGCATCTCAATCTTTGAAACCTTCATCTTTGTATTTGAGTGCTTCCCTGGCACCCACTGAAGCAGCATTCATCTCTATAATCTTCGCTTTCTATTTAACATTCTTTATATTATCATCTTGTGCCTTTTCTTCTCTTTAACTATCCATGTCCCATGCTTTGAAATTCCTTTATCTTAATTTTAGAAGTGGGGTTATGGGCTGATAATTGGTCAGCATTCAGTCCAATTCTCAACATCAACATGCAAAGGCTTCATCATTTATCAAAAAACTTTATTAGGCCTATCTCACAAATGCTGCAAGGGCACGTCAGAGTTTGGGCATTCTGCAGTGATTCGCATTCTGAATCCCCAAGACCTTTGGGGTGGCACGGTGGCTCAGTGGTTAGCACTGCTGCCTCACAGCGCCGGGGACCTGGGTTCAATTCCAGTCTTGGACGACTGTCTGTGTGAAGTTTGCACATTCTCCCCATGTTTGCATGCGTTTCCAAAGATGTGCAGGTTAGGTGAATTGCCCATGCTAAATTGTCCACAGTGTCTAGAGATCTGCAGGTTAGCTGGATTGGCTATGATAAAGTATCTATAGAGTCTAGGAATGTGCAGGCTAGGTAGATCAGCCTTGGTAAGTACGGAGTTACAACGATAGGGTGGGAAGCTGGGTCTGCGTGGGATGCTGTTTGGAAGGTGAATACAAAGGGCTAAATGGCCTGTTTCCACACTGTGGGGATTCTATGATTCTTTGTACCGTAGAAAATGGAACTTTATTGTTGTGAAGAAGTGCTCTCTATATGCCTGGGTGAGTGCAGTTCTGAAATCATTCAGGGCCAAGTAATGTGCTTGATTGGTAACGCGTTCATCAACTTAAACGTTCAGTCCCTCCACCCAAGGCACAGCATGGTGACAGTGTGCAGCATATACAAAGTGTACTGTGGCTACCCGCCACAGGAGCTCCTTCCAAAATTGAGATGATTGCTATCAAAAAAGAAGTGGGCAGTAACTGCACATAAACGCTGCCACCTCCAAGTTCCTGTTTCAATCATGCATTATCCGGACTAGGCAACGTATCTGTCTTCCTTCAATGCTGCTTGGCCAAAATCCTGAACTTGCTAGTCTAAAACAGCATACTACAAATGCTGGAAAACTGAAACAAAAACAGAAATCGCTGGAGAAACTCAGCAGGTCTGTCAACATCTATTAAGAGAAAGCAGAATTAACATTTCGGCTCCAGTAATCCTCCTTCGGAATGTTCAGACCTGCTGAATCTCTGCCGCAATTTCTGTCTTGTACTAGAACTCCCAACTTAGCAGCAATGTGGCAACATCTAAGGTATGTGAAGTGCTGTGCTTGAAGAAAATGACTTTGTTGAAGGCATATGGGTTATGGGCGATCAATTGGTGTATGGGTATGATGCTCACCATTTTTCGCATCCCATGAGTGAATAATTCAATACAAATTCCTCTCTAAAGGCTTCTTTCAGGATCTTGCATGTGACTAAACATTTGGTCACCTTTGCAAATATGTCTTCCTTTGTTTGACATTAGTTTTTTTTTGCATCTTTGAAATGAATTGGATTTTTTTCTGTGTTAGAGGTGTTACATAGTTGAAGTAGTAAAATATCAAAGGTGGCATGGAGATGCCCATAAGACACCACTATTTGGCCATGTATAGGCCTTGATTGAGGCCACCTTATTCTGTCCTATCACCGTTAAAATTCCGGTCAACACAGGTAATTGGTAGGCATGGTACCCTCTCTTTATGCCATTGCACATTATGTTGCTCTCCTGCAAACCTGCTAGCTTGTTCTTGAGAGGATGGGACTGCACGATTCTAGCCAGTGAGCTGCTCAATACGGTTAGTGTTATTTTTCCTTTAAGCAATCACTTTGAGACTATAATTTTTTCGATTTCGTGAATGACTTAATTAAAATGTTTTAAAAATGAAATATTTGATTTGATGTGTCTTTTTAACTTATAGGCTGAAGCTGTAGGTAAAAAAATTCCTTTCACTGAATATACCTACACCAATCTGGAGCCTATTCTGTATGCTTTGGGAGTTGGCATGACAACAAAGGATCCTGACCACTTGAAATTCCTTTTTGAAAGAAACGAAGAATTCTCCTGTTTGCCTACTTTTGGGGTAATTCCTGCCCAAGGTTTCATGAATGGTTCTCTTGCATTGATTCCTGGACTGAACATTGACTTCACAAAGGCAAGTGTAGCTTGTTTTATTGACAATCTTGCACAAATTTGCGTGTAATTACAAAACTAGCTTTTTGTATGATCCTGTAATCGGCTTGAGGAACTGACTTTAACATGTTGCACCATTACCTAACACTGCTTTAAAATATTATTTCAAAGCATCTGATACGTTTTCATATTTATATCACATGTGAAGTTCTTATTATGTACTTTTTCTCAAATTTCCAAATGCAATTTCTTTCATCATCTCAATTTGAAGAAGTTTTGTATTTATTTGTACAGATTCTACCACAAGCATCCTTGATGCCTGCTTCCTCCTGTAAGCACCCATTTGGAAGTCTTAATTATGAACTAACCCATTTTAAAACCAATTCTCCTTTAGTTCCTCCACGCTCATCTTGAAATGATGGAATTCCTGCTGGTGTATATTTTAATTTAATGTGTCTTCAGTGTATAAAGATTTCTAAAAAGATCAGCACCTAATTGAAAAAGCAGTCCCAGTTTAAATGCTGAGGAGGAGTAGGTTTGTGTGATAAATAGTTTTTCCACTGGCAAATAGTGCATCTAATATTTCCAAGAGAGGTTTAACCAGGAGATATTTTTTGACTGAAATCAAAGGCAAAATTAGACTGCTACTGTTTGGGGACTAAATTATATAAATGTAATGCAGAATCTCAAAAATATGAAACTACATCGTCAGATTCTGGGAGCTGTAATAGTTTTAGTACGTCTTGCACTGATCAGATGGACTGGATTTAACGAGATGCTGAAGTCATCTTGAAAGTGTCCTGCTTATAGAGTTGCTGACTATTTGGATGACCAGCAGCTCTATAGTCCTAGAAGCATCAGGTGGGAGTTGTGACCTCTGTTGTCAGTCCTGATAAAGATGAACCCAGACTTGGATATGCCTGGGATTTCTCTTAGGCCAGTCTGGCAGGAGTGAGGAGGGGTGTGGGGAATTGGGTTTAAGAGGCTATGATATGGGAAATTAAAATGGGGAATTTTGAACTTTAATGAATGGTGTAAGAGCTGATGTTTTGCAAGAGGAAGATGCCTCTGATGCACTCAGAGAACCCATAAAGTAGGAACTTTCCACACTGTGCCAACACCAACTCCACGGCTAAAGCCTCCTGCATGGCGTGGTCTCCCTTGCTGTGATAAAAAAATACTGGCAAGGATGGATTGTAAGTCCTTAAGGTGGCCTTGAAAATTTCAGGCAGATTGGGGCTGATTGAGCATTGGAAAGCCATCTGCTTGATTTTACAAGACCCTCTGCTTTCAAATCAATTGCTGAGAAGGTAGGCCAAAATCCAGCCCCATGTGTATCTTCAAGGTGTTGGGATGCAGAAAGAACATTACCAATCACAGACTAAGTATAACCATTTTTAAAAATTTCATTCAGGAGATATGGATGTTGCTGACTGGGCCAGCATTTGTCACCATTTCTAGTTGCTAATGAGAAATTGATGATGAGTTGCCTTCTTGAACCACTAAGGTCCTGTGGGTCCACTTGCACCTAAGCCATTAGGGGTGAAGTGTTAGGATTTTAACTTTTGGTACACAATGTTAATTGGATTGTACCTGAAAGATTTAATATCAAATACGACATTCAGGAACAAATTTGTAAAATTACTATAATACTTAGGAAATGCGCCATGTAGAGTTTGCAATAAGAACATATAAAACAAAGCAGGCGAAGGCCATTCAACCCCTCAAGCCTGTTCCACTATTCATCAAGATCATGGCTCAACTCCTCTTTATGCCAGTTTAGCATAGCTGTTAGCTCTCTGATATTTCAACAATCTGTCTACCGCTTTTAAATACTTTCATTGGTCTAGGCTCCACAACTCTGATGTAGAAGATTCTGTCCCAGGATCTTGGTGGTGTCCCAGTCAAACAAACAGGAAGGAAACTAACAACAAGGGTACATGAACACCAATTGGCTACAAAAAGACACGACCAATACTCACTCATCTCAATCCACATGGACAAGGAGAACCACCACTTCGACTGGGACAACACCAAGATCCCTGGGACAGGCTAGGCAGAGACAAGCACGAGAATTCCTGGAAGCATGGCACTCCACGAAGCATGCTATTAATAAACACGTTGAACTCGACCCCATATATGTTCCACTACGGAGGGAACCCGGAAGTGCGGCAATCCATCGCAACGGACCCCAGAGTTTAAAAACCAGGCGAGAAAACACACCGATGCTTCATCAGAGGCTGCACTGAGGATGTTACCAAGCACAGTAACAAAACGTCTACGGAACAACAAACCAGCTCGGTGAGCCAACCAACCTCAATACCCACAACCCGAGCTACAGATCTACTCCAAAACCTTAAAGATCTGTACTGCTTAGTCGTTCTTGATAATTCAACCCCTTCGTCCCAGATTTAAGCATTGTGAATCTCCTTTGAACGACCTCAAATGCTAGTACATCCTTTCTTAGATATGAGACCAAAATTGTACACAGTATTCCCAGTGTTGTCTCACCAACACACTGTACAGGTAGTTCTGCTATAACTCATGTTCTTTTAACGTGAATTGGCTGTAATGTGATTGATGAATAGAGGATGCTGTTTGGATAACACAAACTTTCTGCTACACAGGTACAGGAATTTTCGATGATGATTTTCTATAGTGCGATGAAATGCAAGAAAGCAAGTATTGCAATTTAGGAGAACTACCTGAAGAGTGTAAAAAAAGACTTAACTGGTCTTAAACTCCAACACCCACCGCACTGCTCACAGATCTCTCTATGCTGCACATTTTGGGAGTCATTCTCCATTTAAATAATAGTCTGCCTTTCATTCTTCCAACCAAAGTTTATCACCTCTGTCTTTCCTACATTAAACTTCACCTGCAAAGCCTTTGCTCACTCATGGGAGTGCAGATTCCTTTTGTCCTCTTTACGACATGCGCCCCACTGATTTTTGTATCCTAAGTAAATTTGGATACGTTGCACTCTGTCCGTCCTCCACGTCATCAATACAATGAGTAAATAATTGAGACCCTAGGGCTGATCTTTGTGGCACTCCTCAATTTCAATCTGAAAAAAAACACCTAATCATGTTAACCGCTCTCAATCCATCCAAATACACTACCCAAGTACTGTGAGCTCCCATCGTGCGTTGGAAATGAAAATACAATATAAAGTGCAAGATTCTAAGAAAGTTTACTTTCATCATTGGTAGCTTAATGACACAAAATACTGACGCAAGTGTTATAAATTGACTCTGTGATGCATATTTCTTAATGTTTAGCATCACTGTCTCTCATCTAAAGTAGACCTATATTCCTTACAGTCAATGGGAGGTTGTGTGTAATTATGTTGTCTCTGGATAAGTAATCCAGAACTAATGATTTTAGGGACATGGCTTTAAGTTTCCATGGCTAGCACTGAAAGTTGAATTCAATAAAACCTGGAATTAAAAGCTAGACCGGTGGTGTTCATGTAGCTATTTGTCAATTATTGTTCAAATTGATCTAGTTTACTGATGTTCTTTAGAGAAGAAAATCTGCTGTCTTTACCTTGTCTGGTCCATAAAATGTATTTGATTCTTAATTGTCATTTGAAATGGCCTAGAAAGCCACTCAATAGTATCTAATTCGCTACAAAGTCAAAAGCAAAGAATGAAACTGATTGGACCACCTGACATTGACCTAGGCACTGGAAGAGATGACGACAAACCCTGTTGACCCTGCAAACTCTTCACTATTGTTATCTGGGGGCTTGTGCCACAACTTGGAGAATTATCCCACAGACTAATCAGACAACAGCCTCACACAGTCATGGCATCAAGTCTCAAGAAATCAAACCTTACAGATAATATCCCAACCATTACCATCACCATATCTAATTCCATTGGCTGGACAGATCCACCAGTTGTGGTGACACAGTGGTGTACAGGGGAGATAGAGAGAGGTGCCTTTAGAGTCCTCAAAATTGTCTTCAGTTCCCATGAAGTCTTATTCAGTCAACCATGGCCAAGGAAATCTCCTTGTTGATTACCACCTACTGCCCCATTTTCCCTTGGCAGTACTCCTTCACGTTGAATACCACTTGGAAGAGGCACTGAGGTGATAAATGCATAGAATGTACTCTGGTCTGAACTTCATTGTTCATTATCAAGAGTGGCTCAGTAACGCCACTACAGACGGAGATGGCCGAGTCCGAAAGGATATAGCTGCTAGAGCTGATTGTATCAGGTGGTGAGGGAACCAGTAAGAGGAACCTTGTCCTCTCAGTCTGTCTGTTGCAGATGTCTCTGTCCATGATTATATCAGTAGGAATGACCACTGCATAGTCTTTGTGGGGTTGAAGTTTTGTGTTCACGTTGAGGATAACCCTCTATTCAGTTACATGTCTCAACATATTGTTTCATGGGTTAAAATTTGAACAGGTCTTGCAATGCAAAACCAGGCATGTGGGCCATTTCCAGCAGCAAAACTCTACTCAAACACAATCTGCAACCACTTGGCACAGCATATCCTGCACACAATCAATGCTGTCAAGCTGAGTGATCAGTCCTGCTCAAGTGAAGAGTGCAGAAGAGCATGCCAGGAGCAGAACTGGCTATAGTGAAAAATGGTGAAGGCACAAAGGACAACTTGTGTGCCAATGAATAGATCAGCATTCAATAGACAGGGATAAGTAATTCCACAGCCAACATCAGATCTAAGCTTTGCAGTTCTACATCCAGATGTAGATAATGTGTAGAATGTTACAGAATGTAAAAGGCCCATTTGATACATTGTGTCCACCTTCAGTTCAAAAAGCTGAGCAGATCCATTTCAATCTCTTCCTGAGGTCTGCAGCATTACAAATGCAAGTCTTCAATCAATAGATTCACTGCACCGATATTAAGAAACAGCTGAATGCACCGAATATCACAAAAGGCCTGACAACATCCCAAAAAATGTACATGAAGGTGTGTGCTGCAGAACTAGCTATGCCCTATGCTAGGCAGTTCCAGTGGAGCTGTCATCTACCTGGCAATGTGGATTTTTGCCTGAGTATGTCCTTTCCAACAAAGCGGCATAAGTCAATCCTGGCCAATGACCATCCTATCTGTGTACACTTGATTATCTACAAACTGATGGAAGGGTTATCAATCATATGATCAAACATCATAATCTACTCACTGAGGAGTTTGGATTGTGCCAGAGCCTCTCATTTCCTGCCCATGTTATAACCTTGGTCCAAACGTGGATAAAAGAGCTTTATTTTTGTTCTGTTAACTCCAGTGAGAAGGTGAGACTGACCGTCCTCTACACCAGGGCAGTGTTTGACTGAGAATGGCATGAAGGATCCCTAGCAAAACTGGAATTGATTTCAAGGGAAAGTCTCTCCACTGTTTAGAATTATATGTAGCACAAAGGAAGATGGTGTTGATTTTGAACGTAATCACATTAGTCCTGGGACATAATTGCATGAGTTCCTCAGGGTAGATGTTTTCCAATCAACATGTTTATCTCTGTCACTACGCACTACTGGAACAGCTGGAACTCGATCCTGGAACTCCTGATTAAGAGGTATGGACATTATCACTATGCCACAGGAGCCGTAAAGTTCCTCATGTCCCAGGCACAATCATTTTCAGATACTTCATCAATGAACTTTCCAGTGATGATGTTTGTTGATGATTGCACAATGTGTAGCACCATTTGTAACTCATCAGGCAGTGAAGCAACTCATGTTCATGTGCAACAAGACCCAGACCACAACAAGGCTTGGGCTGTTTAGTGATAACAAGGTGTAGCGCTGGATGAACACAGCAGGCCAAGCAGCATCAGAGGAGCAGGAAGGCTGACATTTCGGGAGGGTCTAGGCCTGCTGTGTTCATCCAGCTCTACACCTTGTTATCTCAGATTCTCCAGCATCTGCAGGTCCTACTATCTCTTGGGTTGTTTAGTGGCAGGTAACATTCATGGTTCACAAATGCCAGCGAGATTCTGTCCACTAAGAGATAACCCAACCATCTCCCCTTGATGTTCAATAACGTTATTGCTGAATACCCCACTGGCAATATTCTAGAGGTTACAGAAACTGAAATAAAATATAAATACTGTGTCTGCAAGAATAGCTGACATGTTAGTGAATATGAGGAACAGATAGTCCATGGAAAAGATGAGAGTAAATTCAAGAAAGAATAGGCTTGTTTTGTGGTAAAGGAAATGCTTTTATACTTGGTAGTATAGACTATATTTTTAACCTTTTGGGACTTCTCTGGTTCTTTATATTCCCGTGTTCGTTCTTATTGCTTTTAAAAATGAGTTTTCAGATAATTTGTAATTAAATATTATTGTTTATCCTAATTATTTTAAGAAATCATTTGTCTGTTAAAAAAAATCTTATTTTTTGAATTGTCTTAGGAGAATGGCAAACTTTTATTTTGCAAAGAGTATGTAAAAGTGAAGATTGTGAAAACATTCCTTTCTGGCCTTACTAAGGATTCACAATTATGTAATAAGTTTTTCGTACATATTGCAGGTGTTACATGGTGAGCAATATTTGGAGATGTACAAACCAGTACCAACTTCAGGTAATAATTTTGGAAGATTTCCTCCTGAATAATAATCTAAACACTACTGTGCTTCAGTGTATATTCTTGTGATATATGCCTTCAAAGCTGTTCATTTCAATAAAGGATGAGAAATAGTGCAAGATTTTTGATAAAAATAGACAGAGAGAAACTGTTTCCATTGGCAAAGTGTCAATAATTAGAAGAAACAAATATAAGACTGAAGTACCAGAAAAGTATGAGATTTTTATTTTGTGCAGAAAGTTGTTGATGATCTTGAATAGGTAGCCGATAACAACTTTCAAAATGAGATTGAATATATTTGAAAATGGAAAAAAAAAAGGCTATGGGGAAAGTGCAGTGGAATGGAACTAATTGGATAGCTCCTTCAAAGAGCTGGAATGGCCACAGTTGGCCAAAAGGTTTAGTTTTGCTGTATCATCCGAAAAAGCATGTTTTCCCAACACTGCCTGTGAGTGCAATGTGAAAATCATCAATGAGAACTTTGACAGATTACATTTGAAAGACCTTTACAGAGGTTAGCTTTGCCTTGAGGATACTATTGAAGTGAAATGTTATTGGTAAGAATTTGATTACAGCAAATGGTAACATAGCCAGTGGTTATGTTATTGAACTTACAACCTAGAAGGTGTGAACTTGAAACCATAAGAAATCATGAAATGGATTCAGTAAATGATTTTTGTTGCCTAGCAGCGGGAAAAAAAGGTATCTATGAAAGCGTCTGGATTATTGTGAAACTCAACTGTCCTTCAGTAAAGGGCTGCCACTTCTACCTGATCCGACCTAATAACGGCAATCTTGTAAAACAACAATGTCAATTTATATTTCTGCGATGCTTTAGCAGAATGAAATGTCCGAAGGTTTCATTGAACATAGAACATAGAACAGTACAGCATAGTACAGGCCCTTTGGCCCACGATGTTGTGCCGACCAATCTCCTACTAAGATCAATCTACCCTGCATACCCTACATTTTACTATCCTCTATGTGCCTATCCAAAAGTTGCTTAAAAGTCTCTAAAGCATCTGACTCGCAGTAGAGTCACAGTCGAGTTTAAAGATGATAATTGACACCAAGTCACATAAGGAGATATTAAGTTAGATGACCGAGGTTTGAAGAAATGTCTGAAAGGAGAATAACAAGATAGAATGACACAGATGCAGAGAGGGAATTCCAAAGTATGGGTTCTAGGTAACCTATGGCAGAGCAGTTATGATTGGGAATACACAGTAAACCAGAATCAGAGAAGAGCAGACATCTTGGAGCGTTGAAGTGTTGGAAGAGATCTCAAAGATGAGGGGCCGTGTGGGTGTGACAGGGGTGAGGGGGTGCAGCAAAGCTATGGAAGGATTTGGAAAAAAAAGATTTGGAATTTTAAAATCAAGACTGGGAGCTGGTATTGATCTGCAAACATGGGATGGTAGTGGGATGGAATTTGCTGCAAGTTTGAAATAACTTCAAATTTATTGATATCAGCTGGAAGAGTTTGGAATAGTAAAGTTCAGAGCTCACTAAGCTGTGGATGAGCTGACATGAAGGTGGGGAAGGTCAAACAATAGAATAAGGCCATTCACATATGAGGGGCTGTAACTGGAATGTGTTTCACTTAGTTTCTAGCTCCAAATTAAAACTGCACTACCTGTCAACACCACCTCATTTACTATTCCACCCACCCTTCCAAAACTTGCACTTGGTTTGTGTTTTTGTTGGCTAATCTTCCTAACCAGGTGGTCAGCTGTTATGGAGTTTGCTACCAGAATCTACAGTTTGCAGTCACCATGCTAAATAGACTGGTGGACCAATTCTGTGCTTCCCTCCTGTGCACTTATTACTTGGCTTCTGTCTTTCCGTATGTCAGATAAAAGAAATTAAAGCACGTTTGATTGACAAGGCATATGTTACTGAGTTCAGGATTCCTTTAAAGTAGTAGAATACTTTGTACCATTGCTGTAATTTGGAAAATTTCTGTGAAAGAAAAGCTGTATTTTGTCATTTATGACTAGCCTTTATCTTCACTCCTGTTCTTGACTGTGGGTGTGTGACTTCTGAAGAAGGGTTCAGACCCGAAACGTCAGCTTTCCTGCTCCTCTGATGCTGCTTGGCCTGCTGTTTTCATCCAGCTCTACACCGTGTTATCTCTGTTCTTGAGTGTTTTGATGCCAAGCGAGTGGAGGTTTCCAGTGGTCTTGTAGCACTTTCCGGTGCACAAATGCTATATAGAGCAGACAATATTGAATGTTCCGGGAAATTTCCCGGAACACATCCCTCACGCCCCGTCCCCGCAAGAATCCCCCTCGTCCTCACATACCACTCCACCAACCTCCGGATCCAACGCATCATCCTCCGACACTTCCGCCATCTACAATCAGACCCCACCACCAAAGACATTTTTCCCTCCCCACCCTTATCTGCCTTCCAGAGGGACCACTCCCTCCGCGACTCCCTTGTCCGTTCCACACTCCCCTCCAGCCCCACCACACCCGGCACTTTTCCCTGCAACCGCAGGAAGTGCTACACCTGCCCCCACACCACCATTGGGGAAACCAAGCGCAGGCTTGGGGACCGCTTTGCAGAACACCTGCGCTCAGTTCGCAACAAACAACTGCACCTCCCAGTCGCGAACCATTTCAACTCCCCCTCCCATTCCTAGGATGACATGTCCGTCTTGGGCCTCCTGCAATGCCACAGTGATGTCACCCGAAGGCTGCAGGAACAGCAAATCATATTCAGCCTGGGAACCCTGCAGCCCAATGGCATCAATGTGGATTTCACAAGCTTCAAAATCTCCCTCCCCCAACCGCATCCCAAGCCACACCCCCATCTCCTATCTACTAACATCATCCCGCCCCCTTGACCTGTCCGTCCTCCCTGGACTGACCTATCTCCTCCCTACACCCCTACCTACACTCACCTTTACTGGCTCCATCCCCGCCTCTTCGACTTGTCCGCCTCCTCTCCACCTATCCTCTCCTCTATCCATCCTCTATCCGCCTCTCCCTCTCTCACTATTTATTTCAGAACCCTCTTCCCCTCCCCCATTTCTGATGAAGGGTGTAGGCCCGAAACGTCAAGTTTTCCTGCTCCCATGATGCTGCTTGACCTGCTGTGTTCATCCAGCCCCATGCTTGTTATCCTGCAAATTTGTCAAATTCAGGTTTATTTTTGCCATTAAATGAAGAAGAGGAAATAAACTTGCATTTATATGGCATCTCATATACTTGGACATCCCAAAGAACTTTGAAGCTGATAAAAAAAAGACTTCAGAAGCTCAGTCAGTATTGCAATATTGGAAATGTGGCACCCATTTTACGCACAAAAAAGGAAATGTTAATGTGAGAAAATATATGTTTTAAAGATATTGAATGAGGGAAATTCAAATAATGGCAGTGACTTTCTCATCTGCCTTTTAACATCTCATCAGAAGGGTAGCGCTTCAGACAATGCGGAACTTTCATGTCAGCTTGGGTTCCTTGTTCACATCTAGAAAATGGGACTTAAATCCACAACTGTCTCACTCTGAGAATGCTGCCACTGAACCATGGCTGACTCTACTACTGATCACTAATAGCAATGTTTGTAATTTTCATAAGCTGTAAATATATATTGATTAGTTCATTATTCTTAGCACAAACATTGCAAAATGATAAATAAAAATATGAAATCTTCAAGCATCTCTATACTCTCATTTGACTGGTAGCCAGCTGAAGAAAAATAATTAATGACTTTCATTGAATGCTCTAAAAGCATAGCAATATATTGAGGTAGCAGAGTAGCTGGATCATCCAACTTAGTACCCTGTTCCCACTTGCTCTTTGTACCCTTTGATCCCTTTGGTTTGAACAAACTATATCTCATTCCTTGAAAACATTCGATATTATGGTCTCAACTGCTTTCTGTGGCAGAGAATTTCATAGGCTCACCATTGTCCGAGTTAAGAAATTTCTCCTTATCTCAGTCCTGAATGGCTGACCTGATAACCTTAAATTGTGACTCCTGGTGCTGGACTCCCTCGTCATTAGAGCCATCCTCTCTGCATTTATCCTATTTTAGTCCTGCTAAAATTTTAGAGGTTCCTATGAGATTCACCCCTCATTCTTCTACACTCTAATGAATATAGTCTTAACCAATCTCTTCGTGCATCAGTCCTGTCATCCCAGGAGTTATTCTGGTAAACCTTTGCTTCATTCCCTCCTTAGCCAAAACATCCTTCCTTAGATGAGGAGTCTAAAACTGTAAACAGTACTTCAAATGTGGTCTCACCAAAGTCCTGTCCTCGAATCCTGTCGTTATGAAGGCCAGCATACCACTTGCCGACTTCAGTTTCTGCACTTGCATGCTTACTTTCAGCGACTGGTGTATAAGCACCTTTTCCCTTTCTAATCTATCGCCATTTAGATAATCTGCCCTCTGCTTTGCTATCAAAGTGAATAGCCTCGCATTCATCTACTGTTTACTATGTCTTCCGTGTATTTTCCCATTCATTCAACTTGCCCAACTCACACTGAAACATCTCAGCATGTTCCAGATAGTTCACCCTCCCACCCACTTTGTGTCATCTTCATGCTTGGTGGCTCAGTAGTTAGCACTGCTACCTCACAGCACCAGGGTCCTGTGTTCGATTCCACCCTCGGGCGACTGACTGTGTGGAGTTTGCCTATTCTCCCCGTGTCCGTGTGGGTTTCCTCTGGGTGCTCCGGTTTCCTCCCACAGTCCAAAGATGTGCAGGCTAAGTGGATTGGACATGGTAAATTGCCCATAGTGTTTGGGGTGTGAAGATTAGGGGTTTGGGTCTGGGTGGGATGCTTTGAGGGTCGTTGTGGACTTGTTGGGCTGAAGGACCTACTTCCGTACTTTAGGGATTATGTGTAAAAAAACTTACGTTACCTTCTCTGATCTTAGTAATTAATATGTATTGTGAATAGATGGCGTTCGAGTATTGATCCCTGCCATACCTTGCTAGTGACTGCCTGCCAGTCAGGAAAAGAGCTATTTATTTCCTATTTGTTTCCTGATAGCCAACTAGTTCCCAATCCATGTCGGTACACTACCTAATGAACGTTAATTTTAAACTATAATCTCTTAGGCGGGAACTTATCAAGTGCCTTCTGAAAGTCAAGAAAATCATATCCACTGGCTCCCCCTTATCAACTCTACTAGTTACAGACTCTCAAAATTCCAGTACGTTTTGTCAATCATAATTTCCTTCATGTAAATCCAAGCTGATTCTGTCCAATCTGTTCTCCAATCTCTGTCACTGTTCTCCAAGTACTCTGCATCTTATTTAATGCACTCTAGCAATTTCCCTACTATTGATGTCAGGTTAATCGGTGTCAAATTCACAGTTTTGTCTCTACCTCCTTTTTTACACAGTGAGGTTGCATTAGTTACCCTCCAGCCTCTAGGAGATAGAGTCAGTAGACTTGTAAAAGATGTTTACCAATGCATCCAGAATTTCTCAGGCCACTTCCTTAAGGTACTGTAGGATTTAGATTATCCAATGAGTTTCCCCACAAAGCTGATTTTTGCCTGTCTCTAGACTCTGTGTTCCCCAACATTTTTGGGATATTATGTGTGTCCTCCTTTGTGAAGAGAAAACCCAACTATGTATTTGATTGGTCTGCCATTTCTTTATTGTCCACTATAATTTCCCCTGTTTCTGACTGGAAGGGATCTACTTTTGTTTTTGCCGATCTTTTTCTCTTCGCATATTTATAAAAGCTTTTGCAATCAGTTTGCATGCTCCCCATATGCTTGCACTTGTACATTATTTTCCCCCACTTAATTAATCTCTTTGTCTTACTCTTTTGAAATCTAAACTACTCTGAATCCTCAGGTCTGTTGCTTTTTGGCAAATTCGTATGGCCTTTCCTTGGATCTAACACTGTCCCTAATTTGCCTTGTTACTATGATCGGCCCATCTTTTCTGTTTTATTTTTAGGCCAGATAGGAATAAAATTTTGTTACAGTTCCTCCATGTGCTGTTTAAATACTTGACATTTCCTGTCCACAATTTATCATAGCCAGCTTGTGCCTCATATCATCATAGTTTTCTTTATTTAGATTTAGGATCCTAGTCTCAGAATCAGGTATGTCACTCCCTATCTTAATGAAGAATTCTATCTTATTATGTTCCCCCAGGGATCTTTGGCTAGATTGTCAATTATGCCTTATGCAATATGTAGTCTCGGATGGCTAGCATTACTTTGATGTCAGATAAGAGTTAACTGCTGGGATGGTATTCATATTATTCCTGCTTTTTGTGTATGGACCATTAGCAGACGTTTTTCAGGTTGCTTGGTTGATAGTTTTGTAGTTGTGCTGGAACAACTTGGCTAGGGATGCAGCTAGGTCTGGAGCAACACTTTGGTACTGCAGACAGAGTGGTGTCATGCCCCATAACTTTGTGATATCCAGTGCTGCTGATGGGTTATCGTGCCTCAAAGTTGCCCAGTTTTGAGTGGCTAGGTCTATTTTGATAGTATCACACAACATGATGGAAGGTTTGTGCGGGCTGAACTGTGTCTCTTTTATATGGTCACTCCTGCCAATACTGACATGAGCAGATGCAGCTGTGATAGGTAGATAGTCCAGTCTAGCAGCTGTGTCCTTTATGTTTGGACCAGCTCAGGTGCAGCGCTTCTAGCGAGATACTCTTGATGGTTGATAGTGAAGTCCATCACTCAATACGTACTGTGCCATTGCCTCTCTATCCTCTTCCGAGTGCACTATGAAGGAGTATTAATTCATCAGCCAAGGAGTCTAGTTGTGGCAATCAGCTGGAGTGTTTGACATGATGTTATGAGACTTCATGAAATTTGGTGTAGATGTTGAGGACTCCCAGGGCAACTCTTTCTGCTGCTATGACCAGTTTTTGTATTACTGTGCCACCACCTCTGTTGGATGGGACAGGACATTCTCAAGGAAGGTGATTGTGGCATCAAGGACGTTTCATGGAATTATTCCTTACCGACAATGTCAGACCTGACTGTCAAAGCTGTCCCACAGGCTAATTATGGCAAGCGTGTCCAGATCTTAGGAGCACTTTCAGGATTGGAAGAACTAGGTGTACTGCTGTCATTTGCTGGTCAATCTGGCTTTGTTTCTATCACACTTCAACGTTTTCTGTCAGTGAATGGCTTGCTAGGCCATAATGAGTGCCCAAGCAGTCTAAGTTTTTGGTGTTGCTTGATATCAGATTTGGTCACTTGCTGGTGATTAAAATAAACAGGAATTTTGTAATCGAGATAACAAGCATGGGGCTGGATGAACACAGCAGGTCAAGCAGCATCATAGGAGCAGGAAAACTTGACGTTTCGGGCCTAAACCCTTCATCAGAAATGGGGGAGGGGAAGAGGGTTCTGAAATAAATAGGAGATGGGGGTGTGGCTTGAGGTGAGAGGAAAAACAGGTTAGGGAGGTGGAGATGAGCTGGGCTGGTTTTGGGATGCGGTTGGGGGAGGGGAGATTTTGAAGCTTGTGAAATCCACATTGATGCCATTGGGCTGCAGGGTTCCTATTATATTGGATGGTTTAATTCAGATAACAGGAACATGTATTGTCAATCTTTGCATAAAAATTTTATTATGGACATAGCTGTTAAATATTGGTTACAGTGTATAGAATACAACATTATTAATGTCATAAATTGACTTCACTAATCTGATGTAAGGTGATCCACCTTTCCAAAAAACAGGAAATTAGTTGGGAGAAACAAAGCTCATTTGAGTAATCATGTTTCCTGTGTTTGTTAGGGACACTGAAGTCCGAGGGTGTTATTGCCGATATTCTTGATAAAGGATCAGGTGCTGTTATACTACTTGATGGTAAGTTTAGATGCCAACTGTATCATTTTAGCGAGTTTTTGATGGTAATCTATTTGGGACAGTCTTGTACTCCCACTTGATCTTTGGCTGTTATTGTGTTTTTCTATTTCTTCCTTATTTGTCTGTCACTGTTTTATTGACTCCCAGCAAAACAAATTTTACAGTACTGAATAAAAACTGAAAGAACTGTGGAAGCTGTAAATCAGAAACAAAAATAGAAGTTGCTGGAAAAGCTCAGGTTTGAGGAAGGGTCACTGGACCCAAAACTTTAACTCTGAGTTCTCTTCACAGATGCTGCCAGATGTGCTGAGCTTTGTTAAGCAACTTCTGTTTTTGTTTACTTTACTGAGAATGGCTCAATTTTAAAAAATTGACAACTTGCTTTGCTTCCTTTCTTTCAAAATGTGCAAATGCATTGCCTGTTTGTGACAGGGGCAGTATTAGATGAGATTGGTAATGCTATTAAATGCTTCCTATTTAAATACATAATACTTCTGCACAGTAAAGATACATGTAAGATACCTGATCAGACCTGTAACTTGAAAGCAGAATAAAAATCATGGTGAGAGACTGAGGATTTTTAGTTTCATGCACTTGAGATTTGAAGGCAAATTTGGTGATTGGATGTGTTGACGAATATCCAGCGGATTTGGCTCAATTTTGTGAATGCATGTGTTGTGTAGACATCAGTTAGAGTATTTTTAAAAAGACCTGCAGTTAAACAATATCTACGCTAAATATATCTGTAACTGATTATAGCTCTACTTTTGTTTCAGTTCATACATACAATGGGAAAGACTTGGTCTGCTATAATCAGTTCTCTGTATTTGTTGTGGGAGCTGGAGGCTTCGGTGGCAAAAGGACATCGGATAAAGTTAAGGTGAATGTCTGCACACGTCTTAAACAATTTTTGAGATCACTTGTATCAAGTTCAGTTTAGATTATTCAACTTACTATGTATAGGCATGCTTGCAGGACACGATTACTTTCCCTTTGGAAGGTGAGGATGTTGTTAAGTTCAAAATTTACTATTCCGTCAACACAATATTTATGCGCAGTTATTTCAATAGCTATGAAATTAATAGTAGTTGTTAAACTGCACTCTGTTACATTCTACTAATTGAATTACTGGTAATATTCTGTGGTATTGAGGTTTAATCCAGTGATAGATATGTGAGAAATATTAAATATTTTTCTTCTCTTTGAAGCATGCTAGTTTAAAATTGAATCTTTGTCCCATTTTCTGCGATTTAATTTTATCCTGTGCTGTTATGGTGCAATGTCAAGCTTTGGAACTTTAGCCCAATTCATCGTCATACCTTCTGTCCTTCCACTGTTAGACTGCATATCCCACAGCTGGTCCTGGACGAGTCCATTTTCCTTAAATCAAACGTATTCGGAAGATCAAAGCTACTGTTTTCAGTGACATCCACAAACTCTGATCTAGGTTCACCAAGTTTGTTTGCTTCTTGGTTTATCTTAGGCTAAACTAGCATCATCCTTTATGTCTCCAAAATTATGTTTCTGACCCCACATCCCTTTGAAATATCTCCTCTTTGCCCAATCTGCTGGAAAACATGTCCACTTTTGTTATTTCCAGCCATGACTATTCAAGTGTTCTACTGTAAGGTTATACTTCACCTTCCACTCTTCAAAAACCTACTGCCCAACAAGGGTCCCGATCCGAAATGTCAGCTTTCCTGCTTGTCTGAAGCTGTCTGGCCTGCTGTGTTCATCCAGCTCCACATTGTGTTATCTCTGACTCCAGCATCGGCAGTTCTTATTATCTCTGTCCAAATCTCTGTTGCCTCTGCACCAACTCATATCTAGCATGGAATCCTGTGCCTCCCTCTGTGGTGAGTTTGATGATAGAAGAGGCATTTAATCAGATGAGAGGCGCAGGTAGGAATCGCACCATCTTTCTGCTCAATCTGATTTAAGTCTTTGGTGGGAGGAGCTGGGGAAGGCTCCCTCAACTGCCAACTAGTCCTGCCAGTGCTGAAATGAAGACAGCGGTTGTTGTGGGACTTGCTTTGCAACATGCACGGCAAGCCAGCCCTGGTGCACTTGCTTGCAAAGGAACTCAGTTTGTGAATGAGGGACCTAGTACTAGGAAGAGATGACTAACCACCCCCGCCTTTCCCCCCGCTGCTTTGTCTTTCCCCCACCCCCAAAGACCTTTCTGCCATCTCCACTTCACCATCCTCCCTCAGGCTGCCAACCCCATTTCACCATCACTCACTGTGGCATTAGATCCCTGTTGTTCTAGCAACTGCCATTTGAAATAGTTGCTGGCCATAGGATTTGTCAGTGATCCTAGGCAGAACACCAGTCTCAGGGTCTTGATCTTGGGGCAAGGCCAGGCACTGGCTGTCATCTGCCTGACTGACATGTAATACCTGTGGGCCTTACTGGAAAGAGATAATCCAGAAGTTTTAGCAACTCCCCAGTAAGTGACTGAAGCCTCCATTGCTGGCACAACATTCCACCCAGAGTCCCATTTGGCCAGAAATTCTATGCTGTCCGTCTGTCACGTCTCGAGGCTCTCTGTGGCCTTGATCCTCCCTATCTTTAAGTTCTTACATCTCTACAACATTCTAAAAATTGTCTTTCTCCAGCTGTGCCCTCTTGTGCACCTCCCACCTTCCTATACTAGTGAAGCCTTGGCCTTATCTGTCTAGGTTCCACTGTTTAGAAATCCATCCCTGAAACCCTCAACCTTTGTGCTCCTCTTTTAAGACATTCATAAAATTGTCCTCTTTGAGTGAACTTTTGGGTTCCTCCTTTGGCTCTGTGTCAATTTTTCTTTGGTTGTGTTCCTGAGTGAAACCTTGGGATGTTTTATTCTGCTAAAGATACTATATCTATGCATTATTTTGTTGCAAGTAGAATGTTCTGTGAAAACCTATTAGTAAAAATCTATATAATGCATTCTTTCAACATGCTTACAAATGATGAATTCTTCTGTTGTGTGATAGTCATCTATGTATCAGTTCATTATTAATATCCTTGTTGTATGTACTCCCTATCCTTTAAAAACGTTAATATAAATTTGTCTCATCCAGGTTACTAAGAATCCTCCCAACAGACCTCCAGATGCCATCGTGAGTGACGTAACCAGTGTAGATCAGGTATTCAGCGCTTCAGATAGACTCGATTATTAAGATATTTTCTATTTGATCTGTTTAGAGATGATACTATTCACCTCTGTACCTTTGTCAGAATGCTTACTGGACTTTAATTGTTAACTATGCTTTCTCTGCATAGATGCTGCCAGACCTGATGAGTTTCTCCAGCAATTTTGGTTTTTGTTTATGATTTGCACCACCTGCAGTTCTTTCTTTTATATTACTCAATTAGGGAGATGTTATTCAACATTTCAGCAGAAGCCAAGTGAAATATTAGTGGTTTATATATTATTTCCTAAATTTTTTCTTGATTGGTCCCATAAATTTGGTCGGGGATTGGTAGAAACATGATTTAGTGGTGGAAATCTACTGGTTTTCATTAGTTTTCCACCTACATGTGGCAGTATGATTTGCATGTTAACCAGAGGTTTTGGGGCTCGCTTTCTGAAATTTAAGTAACTTGCGGGTGTTTTAATCATCTACTTGCACGGACTTCCCCGAGAGAGTTTGTTCAGATGGTTCCTGAGATTTCAGTTAGTGCTAATGCAGCTGAGAGGAAAAGTCTGTGGGAGATTCTTGGTTGATGTTAAACAAGTGGAATAATTATGTTTTCAAAACCAGTAAACGCCAGCTCAGTGGATTTACACATAAATGGAAAATGGGATTAAACTAAGACAGCAGCTAGAGAAAAGGGAAGTTGGTTTTAAAACAAATGCACGTAGAACCTGAGTATTCTGCAAGAATATGCATTCACAAGACAAGACTTGTGCACTTTGCCTTTTCCATGCAAAGTTATCCTAAATTAATGGACAGAGGTAGATAGCAGTCCTTATTCTGCTGATTATTTGGACAATTATTTTTATTTTAATTTGGAAACAGGCATATCATTTCTAGTGAGACACCAGTGCATATGAAAATAATCACTCTATTTTGCCTGAAAGAGGGGCAAAAGATATCATTTTAATCACTAACGGTTTCCTCGTGACATTATAGATGAAGACTGCAATTTTTTTTTAGTTGATGAGAGGAGAAATTAACACTTAAAAAGCTTCAGTTAAGTACAACCTTTGTACTTTGTGGTCCCAAAGAAACACATTAATTCATGTGTTTCACTTAAACTGCAGATTAACATAAAGTTTATTGTATGGTATAAATGACCCTGTTCTTAACATCATGTTCCACTTGTTTTATCACTGGAAGTGTTGCAAGAAACTAACTGCTCATACCAGTGATAACAAGCATGGGGCTGGCTCATATCAGTAATGTTTTATTTGTACGCCAGCAAATTTTGCACATCATTCATTCTACTTCTTTTATTAGATGGGCGTAAACATCTTGCACTCAATAGGACAACTTGCAAGAATAAATTTGCATGCTGTATAAATGTTGGTTTTCCCCTTGTGTGTATATTCTTCTGAATTGTTCTGATGAATGCAAGCTGAAAACTCAATGAAATGTCTTTTTCAGCAATACCTAAATATTACAAGCTACTAGGTCGAATAGGTTTGCAAATTTAGTTGATTATTGAGCATATGTTGAAATGCTTTTGTTGTGCAGCTGTATGATTTATATTTTTTGAAATGCGTACTGTATTCTGTTTAAGTAAGTTAGGGCATGTTTCCCCATATTACAGGCTGCTCTATACCGCCTGAACGGAGACTGGAACCCCTTGCACATTGATCCAAATTTTGCAGCTTTTGGAGGTAATTTAGTGGTAAATTGAAATAGCTTATTCAAAACAACTGTATTTCTTAATGATTTTATTATTTCTGTATTGACGGATGAATAATTGTGATAAAACTACAGTCATTTACTCATTTCTCATATTCCATTTCTTACTTGATCTTATCTATGCTATCATTCTTTAACTACTTAATCCTTGGCTTCCTCCAGGTCCTTGTTTGCCTGCTACCTGTGGTGACTTCATCCAAAATCATAACCATAGTTTACACTTGCACAGGGGTAGCACCCAGCTCTGTATCAGTATCATCTTTCTTAACTGTTTGCTTTATGTTCAACTTTTTGTCTGATCTCTAGTATGGGGTGAGCAGAAATCCCCTCCAGTTAAATATTGGAAAAAGCAAAGGCATTCTCATTGGCGTCTGCTGCAAAACTTTGCTTTGCTTTGAACCACTAACTCCATCTGTCTTGCTGATGGCTATCTTGAAACCGTTTGCAGCCTTCAAGCCAGATTTAAACCTGAGATGAGTTTTCAATCACACATCTGTAGCACTGCAAAGATCTCTTCTTTTCACCTCCGTAAGATCACAGCATTGCTGAAACTCTCAATCATGCTTTTGTAATCTCTGCACTTGAATATTATAGTACAATCCTGACTGGCCTCCCACCTTCTGCCATTATAAATTTAAGATAATTTAAAACTTTGCTGTTTATGTTTTTACTTGCACCAAGCCTGTTCATCTGCCACCCTTGTGTTCGCATTGGCTCCCAGTTAAGTCATAACTTGAGTTTAAAATTCTCCTCCTTGATTTCTAATCCCTCCATGACCTAGCCTTCCCTATCTCTGTAATCTCCTCCATCCCAGCACTCCTTCCAGACAGCTGTGCTCTCCAAATTGTAGCCTCCCTGAACTTCTTCATTTCTCTACCTCTCTTTCTTCCTTTGAGATGCTCCTTAAAGCGTTTGATCAATTATTTGGTAACGTTTCCTAAAATACCTTTTGTGTTTCAGTGTTATCTTTTGCTCCTGTAGGCATCTTTGAACATTATGGTTAAGGCACTATGTAAATACAAGTTGATGACAACTACCATCCCTGGATGTGTTAGATTCTCACAAGGCTGTATTTATTGCCCATCTCCAGTTGCACTAAGAAGATGGTAGTGCCCTCTCCTTGAACCCCTGCTGTCCCTTTGATTAGAGTGATCCCACATTGTTAGGCAGAGAATTCTATATTTCCACCCCTAGAAGAAGTGCTGATTTGTGTCCAAGTTAGAATGGTGTGTGACTTGGGCAGAGAATGTGGCAATGAACGTTCCTAAGGCCGCTTTTGTCCTTCTTGGTAGTAGAGATCCCAGATGATGATGATGTTGCCAGTGTAGAGTTGTTGAATTGCTGTAGTGCATCTTGAAGGACTGCACGCTGTAATAGTGAGGCAGTGATTGATTCTAATTCCTGTGTTACAATCGTCAGTCTAAGAAAATTGCTGTTTCCAGAATCGTGTCAAGATTCATGAATGTGGTTGAAGCTGTGCCCACTCAGGGAAGTGGTGGCTTGAGCCTTGTAGGTTGTAGAGGGACTTTTATGGGCCAGGAAGGAGGCAAGCTATCAGTTATCGAATGCCAATCTGTTGCCCTACTCTTGTAGACTAATATTGACAGAGCTGACCCAGTCAGATTCTGCTCTGAATTCACCTGAGATGTTGTGGTAGGAAAGTCAAAAGATGCTGATGCTATTGAAGTCAATAGCAATAACTTGGCTTTCTCTTGTTAAATCTAATCATTGCTCAGCATTTATGCATTCTGCACATTACCTGTCACTCTTTAACCAAAGCCTGTAGGTTAGAAATGGAAAATATTGGGGATGCACAGAATTTAGAGTCAAGAGTTTTTGCAGTGTGGATAAAGGCCCATTGGCCTACCATGTCTGACACTACAATAAACATCCGTCTATTCTCACCCCATTTTCTAGCACTTAGCCCTTAGCCTTGTATGCTATGGAGTTTCAAGTGTTTGTCTAAATAGTTAAATATCCTGAGAGTTACCACCTGTACCACCCTTTTAGGCAGTGAGTTACAAAGCCACAACTCTCTGGACGAGAGGATTTTTCCTTAATTCCCCTCTAAACCACCTGCTCCTTACCTTAAAATTTAAGGCATGACTCATTTAGAAAATATGAAATATTGAACTTTCATGTACAAACAATTTCCTTAGAACTTGTTGCTGCATGTTAACGTGTATTGCTTCAACTGTGGAAGAGTTTGTTAATAGAGCTGACTACTGGAATCACTTGTAAATAGCAGCATTCCTTACCCTATGATAAATTTATTGAACCAGCTTAAATGGTTTGAGCAAAGGTAGTTGCCTCTGGAGCGTCCACAGTAATCACTTCAGGTTTCGATGGTTGGTCTCTAACAACTACAACTGTCTTGCTATGCATCTAATGTGATTCCAGCCACTGGAGAGCTATTCTTGTGATTTCCTTTGATTTGTTTTGCTAACACTCCTAGTGTTCAGGTGACTGCTTCATGATGTTATGGGCAACTATTCTTATCTTTCTTTTCATTCAACTCTCACGCCTGTCAGTGACTTCTAAAAACAAAAATTAAAATTAAAAGAAAGAAAGTGAATATGATCTGTTGTGATAAAAATTAGGATGCAAATGGTGTTTTACTTCTGTTTCTATCTGTCTTTCTTGCTGTTAAATACTCAAGACTTCATCTGTTTTGTTTAAAATAAAAAGGTAGAAGAAGTGTGACACTAATCATTGAACTTTTTTTTTCTGTTATCTATTCACTTGTAATTTTATTTTGAACAATTTTATTAACAAGGAAAATTAATTTTGGATGAAGAGAAATACATTGTCTAATCATATTGCATGCAGCCAAAGATGCAGATAACGGTTATTGCAATTAACACTTGCCTAACTTGTTTTTGGCATTATGCTGGAGATGAGATAAATTTAAATGATACAGGTTGCGTTAGAAATTAACCTTTGAAAGGCATATGGAATGAAATCTTAAAATGTTTGCCAAAACAACATTTCAGATTGGAAGGCCGAACATGATTGCTGTTTAGCAGACTGTATATTTATTGCTGAGTAGGGAAACTGAGACTAAATTAAATTGTTGATGTTGTCTTGTCCAGTTTATTTTTCAATAATCAAACTGTTCCACAAGGAAACATGATTACATGTATTGCATGAAAGAAATGCAATGGAACATTAATTTTTTTTAATGTATATTTAAGGGTCAACACACTTTTATGTAGATCATTTCCCCCCTAAGAAATAAAATAGGTTTAGATTTTTGTCACATTTTTGTGAAAGAGTGAAATCTATATGTACAGGGAGTGATAAAACATGTGATTTTTGCATCAGATAGTACAGTCACCTTATTGTTAATAAATTGATTGAAGTAGAATTCATTTGCTTTGGAAATGGAATTATTTAGCGAGCAACATCTGTGAGGACAGAATTAATATCTATTCTAACACTTAATAAATAAGAATGTGAAAATGTTACATCTGTCACCGTGTAGAATGGTGGCATTTAAAACAAAATATTTACATATTAAGTGAGTATACTTCTATACAGTAAATATGTTTGTATTTAATATTCAAGATTTTACACAGGATGGAATTTGATAAATATCAGTTGCAAAATTGCTCAACCAGATTAAAAAATTAGATGTATAAGGTGCTTTAAACACTAAAACACCCCAAGACACATCACGCTAGTGTAATCAGGCAAAAATAAATTAATGTTGAACTAAAGAATCAGACACTAGGACGTGATCAAGAATGTGATCAAAATGATATTTTTCAATGTTCTAAGGAACAAGATAGGCAGGGGTTTTCGGGAGAAATTCAAGAGTGTGAGACTGAGATAGCTAAAGAAGTCATGGCAGTCAATAATGGGGTGAAGTAAATAGAAGATCTGCAAGAATCTGTAATTTGAAAGATGCAAAGCCTTGGAGGCTTTAGGGTTGTAAGAGAAGACTGGAGAGTTTTGCAGTCATAGTTCTTTATTCAGAACTATTTTTCAATTATGGATATATTTTTAAATTGTTTAACTTTTGAAACTTATTAGGAAGCCTAACGTACTAATAATCTTTTACGTTAATCTTTGTTTCAAGTTGTAAAATAAAAACGCAGCTCTGCAGACATCCAACAGGCCCAATAGAATTTACATAAGAACAAAGAAAAAAACGTTTATCAAAATATTTTAAAATGTGATTTGGCAAAATTTGTATCCTCTGGATTGCATTTATTTCTTAATAATTGCTAAGTACTTTCTGTAGTTGGTATTCTATATCATGAGAATTATGTAGCTATTTATTTAAATTGCAACAAAAGATACAGGATCTGATAAGTGATTTCATGATTTAATGTTGTAATATTACTCAGATTATTGTATGGCAGTTTTATTGCTTTGAGTTCTTGTGCGGTGTCATTCTAAGAATAAACCTTGATATGTTTTGCAGAATTCTTAACCGTGTTTGTATCAGCATGAGCAGAAATTACTTTCAAAATAATGCTGTACATGTAAAATTTGGGACAAGTTTTAAAACAAAATTTTCAAGCTGGTACATAAGGTTTCATATAAATGTAGAAAATGTACACATATACCTAATTTGTGGAAAGCAAAGAATAACTTGGCAAAGCACTGAATTGAAGTACTTTCTTAAAGTTGGTTTTACCAGCATGAAAAATAGTTACTGGCCAAAAAATTAAAATGCAGAAACTGTAAATGGTTCTTTAATTCAGGTACTAGCTAACAGGCAGATAATGTATATTGTCCCCTCCTCCCACCTCGGGCCCCACCCCCGTCTCCCATCTGCAGGCTTCATCCCTCCCCTTTGACCTGTCCGTCCTCCCTCGACTGGCCTGTCTCCTCCCTGCCCCCCTACCTACACTCACCTTTGCTGGCTCCATCCCCGCCTCTTCGACTTGTCTGCCTCCTCTTACCTGTCCTCTCCTCTGTCTGCCCCCCCCTCCCTATTTGTTTCAGAGCCCTCTTCCCCTCCCCCGTTTCTGGTGGGGGTTCTGGGCCCAGGGCGTCGGGCTTTCCTGCTCCTGTGATGCTGCTTGGCCTGCTGTGTTCGTCCAGCCCCAAACCTTGTTGTCTCGGATTCTCCAGCATCTGCAGTACCTTTTATCTCAGCTCATCTCCACCTCTCTAACCTGTTTTTCCTCTCACCTATCGCATCCTCCCACCTCAAGCCCCACCCCCATCTTCTATCTACTAACATCATCCTGCCCCCTTGACCTGTCCGTCCTCCCTGGACTGACCTATCTCCTCCCTACCCCCCCCCCCCCCCCCCA
>JAHRHZ010000012.1:57824355-57839733 GCA_024137785.1 Ginglymostoma cirratum
GCTGCTTGACCTGCTGTGTTCATCCAGCCCCATGCTTGTTACAAATGATTTTTACTACTTGCTGTAGCTATAACTTGTATTTTGAAAGAAAGAGATATGCCATCAAACTTGAGATTGATAGTTTTCACAACTTTATCAAAAGGGAAATCCTAATGATCAATTAACCCAGAAAAGAACCTTAAAATAAATTGTGGTTAAGCCAAAATTTTCTCAATAAATTTTGATGAGGTATAATCTGTACTTCTGTTTGTTTAGAATTCTTAATGGTATGATGTATTTTATTTTGGAATTGAGCAGCCTTTTCCTGTCTGCAGACTATGAAAGTATTTGTCTCTTCCCTAAATTTGTAATACTCCGCAATCTGTGAAAGAGTTTGGTTTTGCAAATGGTATAGAATAGAGAGTTTAAATGTTATCAAATGTAAATAATACTACTACAGAATGCATTAAAGTTCTGTAGTTTCAGGTCAATATAGTGGAATAGAATTGAAAGAAAATACTTATTTTGTGAAATCACCAACCTCAAAAACAGATTTACTGCAATTGCTACTATTTTCTTCAGAGAGAGGAGCTCCAAAGTGACCTTGTATTTGCAGAAATCAGTCAACGCATTAAGGATATTGGCAAGGAGTTGGTGAAAAATGTGAATGCCATATTCCAGTGGGATATCACTAAAGATGGGAAAACTGCTGCACAGTGGAGTAAGTTGTGTAGTTTCTTGAAATGATTTGTATTTAAACAATGATAAAGTCTCATTTTTCAGCATTCCTACTACAGATATTGCAGCATAGTGACAGGTTTAGGGTTTAGCAAAAAACAAGAATGCTCACTGTATGACTGACTAAAGATAGTGCAGTAGGTATTCTATGTTTTTTCTGCCTTATTATAAAAAGGATACAGAAACACTGGAGAGGATTGCAAAGGGATTTATAGGAATGAAACAAGAACGATAAGGTTACTCCTATCTGGGATGGTTGAAAAGGCTGGGCTTTTTTATTTTCTCTTAAAGGCTTATCTAAAGTAGGATGTGGTAAACTATATGCAGGGTATGGGTACCAGAATAGCTAGCTTGTTGACAGCAAGACAGAAAGCACAGAGCAGGTAAAGAAAATTAGTTTTCAGATTGAACGAGGTGGGAAGTGGGATTCAACAAGGATCATTGCCAACCCAACTATTGTTCACAATCTAGATGGGGAAGAGAAACAAAATACATGGCAATGACAAATCACCAAAATATTAATGATGCATGTTTACAAGAGCATTTAAAAAAAAGTTAAATGGTTTCATTGGTGAGGGATTGAATTGAATAGGAGAGAGTTAAACATTTGTCAATGTTTTGACCATTCTTCAGTACAGTGTACAGTTCTGAAAGCCATATATTATAAAAGAGACATAGAGACATCAGAGAGGATATCAAAAGGATTTGTAGGAATGATATAGGAATTGTGAGGGTAAAATTATCTGGGCCTGTTTTCTTTATCCCTTGGAAAGATTGGGTTGAAGGGTGATGTAGCAGGTCTTAAAAGTATGAACCATTTTAATTAAGTAGACAGACTGTTCGTACTTGCAAAAAAGGCGAAAAAATCTCTTTACCCAGAGAGAAATAAAAATGTGGAGCTTGTAATCACAGAGAGCAGTTAGGTAAATAGAATAGGTACATTGAGGGGAAAACTAGATAAATATATATGGGAAAAGCAATATACAGCTTACTGAAGGAGAATGGGAAGTCACTTAACTGAAGTATTAATGCCAATGCAGATGACCAGAAGGGCCTGTTTCAGCACTGTATGCACTCTACAATATTGTTATACCATTACTTGGAGCCTACAGTATGAGCAATGAGTACAAAGTAATCACTGTCAGAATCTTTCTTAATACAGAAACTCGAAAATTATTTTGGTCTCAAGATCTTATTTTGTAGAAGACTGTTTAAATTTGGATTTATTTTGCTCTGAAATCTCTTTATTATCCCAAACTAGATGTTGTCTAGACTGCTGTTTCTATTTTCTGGTGTTCAATCAAAGTCACCAATTCTCATTCACTGTTTTAACTGGGTCAATCAGTAACAACCATAAGTTGTACTTGTTTTGGCAATGAAATTCTACTTGAGTGAGACTCACAATAGAGTTCATGCAATTCGTGATTAAGGGAGTTGGGGAAGAAAGGGAAAGGGGTGTTCGTTTGGTTTTACTTTTTCTAACTTGTGCAGCCTCCATGAATTGATTCTTACAGAAGAAGCTAGGTATTTAGTGAGTATCTGGTAAGTGACTATAGTCCGTTCTATCTTAAAATAGTATTGCACCTGGTGGTAAGGTTAATAAAATTGATAAAGGCAGAAATGGATATATAAATGAATAAAGTAATTACGTAGTTCCTTCAGATACTTTAAGAATAACAGGACAGTTGATGGGTCACAGCTGCAGCATGTGGGAGATCCTGGATGCCACTGTGATCCAACTGACAAAGTGTCAGAAGAATCATGGACATAAGTGGGGAGGAACTGAATAAGGGGGAAAAACATCGAGTCAGGGTAGGAAGAAATAAGTTTTGTGGGCAGGAACAGGCAGAAAGAATGGTTCTGCCTCGGCAGTCCTGTTTGTGGATTTTGGGGAGAAGGCAGAAGTGGGCTGTATGGAGCTGTGGGACCATGAGTTGGGAGGCTGTTGGGGGAGATCCCCAGATGAGATGACATCACCTGCAGTTGTAGACACAATGGCTTCATGCTTCGTGGTGGGAGGAGGTGTTGAGATCTGGCGTACAGCCTTCACAATTTGAGGTTGATGTGCCAGACAACGACAGCACTACCTTGACAGCAGATTTGATGGCAAAGTCAGGATTGGATCCGAGAGCATGTAGTGCAGTCAGTTCAGAGAGACTTGGGTTCAAATGGGTGAGGGGTTGGTGGGCAGAGAAATTAAGGCGCTTTGAGGTCACGTCATTGGTTCTCAATGAACAAATTGAGTGCAGGTGAAAGGTCAGAGGGAGGGGTCCAGGTGAAGGGAGAGTATTGAAGGTGGATAAAGGGGATCTGTGTGACAAGGAGAGGACCCCTGCCCAAAGAAATGGGCATGGATGCAGAGGCAATGCAAGAAGAGCCCAATGTCATGTCTAGCTCAAAATTCATTAAGGTGGGTGCGCAAAGGGATAAAACTAACATCTTTGCTGAGTATGGAATATTCAGCATCAGAGGAGGTAAGGGATAATAACTTTATCAACAAGACAAGGTCAGGAGAAAAGATGGAATCAGAGGGAAGGGGTGGGAAAGGAGGCAGGGAGGGAGGTTCCAGAGGTATGTGTGTATTATAGAGTTGTTGCAGCTTCATTCCTTAATGTCTGTAAGAGAAAAAAATTTCTTGTTACAATATTGAATGAGCTAGAGAATGAAGTTGAGCTGGGTGCGAGGCAGCTCTGAGACAATGATCATGAGAATTTGTTGGACAGCATGGTAGTAGCTTGTGTGATTGTCGTCTATGTATAGACTCGAAAAGCCAGATGGACAAGGTAATCTTGATGTGTGCTTTATAGACTCTTTTGAAGATACTTTCTTGGAGCAACATGTTCAGGAGTCAACCAGACAGTAGATTACATTGAGGTTGGTTAGCCGAGTTAACTGGATGGGTAGTTTGGGATGCAGAGTAATGCTAACAGCACAGTTTCACTTCCTGTACTTGCTGATGTTACCATAAAAATCCCACCTCCTCAACCTTGCCCGTAGCCTGAGGCATGGTGACCTTCAGGTTCAGCCACCACATGTTGACTTTTGCTGATGAGGGAGCAGCCCTATAGTTGCCTGGGACTGCAGTGACTTTACCTTGCTTTAACTTAACAAGACTACACTAGCTTCGATACTGTGCAATGAGGTAGAATTAAGTAAACGTCTCATAGGAAAGACGCACCGCTGTAGCAGCTGCCTCACAGCACCAGGGACCCGGGTTTGATTCCAGCCTCAGGCACAAATTCTATGTGGAATTTGCATGTTCTTCCCCTGTCTGCTTGGGTTTCCACTGTGTGCTCCGGTTTCCTCCCACAGTCCGAAGAGTACAGGTTAGGTGGATTGGCCATGCTAAATTACCCGTAGTATCCAGGGATTGCAGGTTAAGTGGATTAGCCATGGGGAATGCAGGGTTACAGGGATAGGATAGGCTAGAGAGGTGGGTCTGGGTGAGATGCTCTTTGGAGGGGCAGTGTGAACTCGATGGGTTAAATGGCTTGCTTCCATGCCAGAGGGATTCTATGAATCTATGAGAAAGCTAGCCAGAAATATTAAGAGATATTTCTGGTTTATATACATACTTAAGAAATAAAAATTAACACAGTATTATTCCTAGAGAAAATGAGTTTGAAGAATTGACAAAGGGAAATAAAGAGATTACAGGTAAATTGAACAGGTATTTTGCATCAGTCTTTGCCATAGAAGATACAGGTAACATCTCAGCAGCAGCCATATATCAGAATATGGAAGGAGGAAGGAACTCAGGAATATTACAACCACCAGAGAAGTGGCACTGAGTAAATTATTGAAGCTGCGGGCTACAGGGCCATGATTCACTTCATCCCATGGTCCTAAAAGAAGTGACTAGTGAGATAGTTCATGTGTTGGTTTTAATTCTTCAGAACTTACTCAATTTGAGGGAGGACCCATTAGATTAGAAGATATCAAATGTAGCACCTATATTTGAAAAAGAAGACAGAAATCAGGAAACTATAGGCCAGTTAAGATAACTGCTGTTATTGAGGAAGTAAGAGCAGGGCACTCAAACAAACTCAAGGTAATCGGGCATGATTTTATGAATGGAAATTGTATTTAATCAATCTATTGACATACTTTGAGGAAGTAACATGTACTGTGGATAAACAGCACAGCTGGATGTACTGTACTCTGATTTCCAGAAGGTATTTGATAAAGTGCCACATTAAAGGTTATTATGGAAAGTAAAAGCTGTATGACTCATGGTGTAAGGATAGCATATTTGCATGGATTGAAGATTGGCTGGGTAACAGAATGGGGAGAGTAGGCATAAATGAGTATTTGTAGGTTGGCAACATGCAGTGATGATGCCCCACAGGGATTGGTGCTGGAGCCTCAACTGTTTCCAATTCACTCAAATGACATGGATGACGAACAGAAAGTATGGTTACCAAATTTGTGGATGACACAAAGATAGGTAAAGTCAATTGTGAAGCAAAAAAAGGAGGCTGCAAAAAAAATATAGATAAAGTGAGTGGCAAATGGGTTGAATGAGTATTCTGTGGGAAAATGTGAAATTGTCCATCTTGACAGAAAGAATGCTGAAGAAGCATACTGCCTAAATTATGAGATTTCAGAGTGTTAACTGCTGTGGAAACAATTTGGAGAAGGCTTACCAGAGTAAAACCTAGAATAGCCGGGTTGTCTCCTGAGGACTTCCTGACAGAAGTTTACGAAATTAAGAGAAAGCATGGATAGAATGGATAGTCGGAGACATTTTCCCAGGGTATAAATGTGGATTACTCAGGGACATAGAGTTAAGGTAAAAGGGGGAAATTTTAAAGGAGATGTGGAAAGACAATATTTTTATGTGGCTGTAAATGCTTGGAATGTGCTGCCACAGGCGTTAGTAGAAGCAAACACAGTAGCAACATTTAAGAGGTGTTTTGATAGATACATGAATGGGCAGGCAATAGAGGGATTTAGACCCCATAACAATAAAATATTTTTAGTTTAGAAAGGCATCCTGTGTCGGCGCAGGCAGAATGGGCCAAAGAGCCTGTTCCTGTCATGTACTTTGCTCTTTGAAAGGTTAGGCAGACGACTGGAGTATAGAAGAATAAGAGGTGTCTTCATTGAAATATGCAGGGTCCTTAAGGGTCTTGACTGGATAGACGTGGAGTGATTGTTTCTTCTTAGAAAAAATTAAAATCCAGGGAATCCAGAACAAGGGATCCTGATTTAAAAATAAGGGGTTACCAACTTAGTACAGAGATAAGATACTTTTTTCCCTCAAAGTTGAGAGTTTTTTGATCTCTGTTCCTGAAAAAGACAGTGGACACAACAATTTTGTATATTTTTAAGGTAGATCTGGATAAATTCTTAATGAGGAAAGGGATAAAAGATAATCAGGTGTAGGCATAAAAGTGGATTTGATGTTACAATCAGCTCAACCCTAAATGGCAGTGTAGGCTCAAGTGTTAAATGGTCTACTGCTGCTTCATTTTCACATACATGTTTGCAAAACTGGCAAACATGCAAATTGGCCACCCCTTGCACAATTTTCTTTTCTATTGACCTGAATGGAAGAATTTCCAATCTACAGCTGCTCACTCTGCACCTTCCAAAGTTGATTTCTACCCACTATAATTTAGAAGGTACGCTGACCTCTTTTTGGTAGTGCAATGTGACTTGGTTAAAAATAGTGCATAAAAAAATACCTCTTTAGATGTAAAAGGTACTTCAGATGCTGGAGAATCCGAGACAGCAAGGTGTGGAGCCGGATGAACACGGCAGGCCGAGCATCCTGTGATGCTGCTTGGCATACCTTTTTAGATGGATTATTTTGTTTTCTCTGTCTGCTTAAGCAACCTGACCTATTCCACTAAACCTACATTAACATTTGGTTTGTAAATATTTATGAATGGATTTAATGTTATACCTGATTTGTAAACCTAAGATTTGTGGAACAGCTAGCATTAGTTGAGTTCTCCAAGTTGCATCGTTTTAAAATTTTAGATCACAAAAGAAATGAAGTGTGACAAATTAAATAGGATTAGTAAAGTGTTACTGCGGCTTTTACTTTAAAATGTGGATGCTTGCCATGTTTTTAGTAACTGAAACACAGAATGGATTTCTAAATTTTATTTTAGTGCCTAACATGAACTGTGCAAATTTGCATTTGAGATAGGGCTGCAGTCTAATTTGTTCTACAAAATGGAAGAATGCAGAGTTGTTTTGAAGATGACCTACAGCCATTTTGTAAAATTTCTGGCATATGTGCTGTTACAATCACAATATTATTTAACCACAGGGGTAATAATTTGGAAATAATTTTCCTAATTGAAGAATTACGAACTTGATACTTATAACAGATTCATAGCAATGAAAAAAACTTAATTAAACTTAACAATATTAGCCTCCCTAATATATGCATTTAAAAAATGGTCCTCAAGTCCGTTTGCAACCAGGTAGAAAGAGTTATTCTGGTAAAATTTGTGCTAAATTAATTCTTATTCTCTGACATTGCAAACCTTTTTATTTGATTTAATTGCTACTTATGTTTTGTTTTAAACAGCACAATTACTACTCTGCACAGAGACAAAAGCAAAAATCCTTAGATACAAAAAGCCTTTTGCTATTGCAAGGAGTTTGAGTTACAGTTGTACAGTGTAGCTACCACACTAACTGTTTTGATATGTTTTCCTCCAGGTTTGGTAGTCGGTGCTACAATTTTATTAATTTTACGACTTAGAGTATTGGTTATTCTCATTGTTGCTTCCTGGCTGTACATCTTCTGCTACTAAGTGTGCTGTTCAGATGCAGTGATACTTGTAATGCACATTTAGTTGCTTTTTCCTTCACTGTGGCACCAATACACAGTGGAAACTGACAGCTGTAGATATAATTTGAATCCTTTGTCTCATTAGCGTCCTATGTGAAAAGTGGAGCCCAAATATCTTCAGTTAATATCCTTGACCCTGGGGACAGTGAAGTTGGCAGGTTCAGCATGAGTTAAATTTTTATTTATCCACAGCAGAAATAATACATCATAAATTCAGGTTTACATAATCTGCCCTGATGTGTCTAGCCATGTTTAGTGCATTTGGGACAGTGAAATATCCTTTTACATTTAAAGCCTTTTTTTTTATTTAACAGATAATATTTTCTGTAAAGTTAAAAAGTATGACTTGTTTCTGGAATTGTAGTACTTTTCTAAACTTAAAATGGTCTATCGAAATTTAAAAAAGGTCAGATTATTTTTATTCTACTTTACATCATTTCTTCAGGCAGCAGACGTGTAGTTTTGATCTTATGTAGCTGCTTCTCTGTATTTTTGTAAGAAACATATGCATTCTTTTACTGGTAGCTTGGGTACTTTAATGGATCAGAATGATAAAGGCCTCTTTGTAGTGATCACCAATATGGCATTTTAATGCTTTTTAATCCAGTTATGGCATTGTTGGCTGGGCCAACATTTATTGCCTATCTGTGGTTGCCCTCAAGAAAGTAGAAGTGAGAGCTGCCTTGAACTGCTGCAGTTCATGATGCTGCTGTTGCTAGATCATCTAACAATAATAGGGCCCATCTAATAATGTCAATATCTATCCCCTTCTATGCTTGATTGAAAGAGGGAAGAACTTCTAGAAGCAAAAATATATTAAAGAAGATTCAGTATGGATTCTAAAAAGCTTTGCCTATTATAGAACATAGAACATTACAGCGCAGTACAGGCCCTTCGGCCCTCGATGTTGCGCCGACCTGTGAAACCAATCTGAAGCCCATCTAACCTACACTATTCCATTATCATCCATATGTTTATCCAACGACCATTTAAATGCCCTTAAAGTTGGCGAGTCTACAACTGCTGCAGGCAAAACATTCCATGCCCTTACTACTCTCTGAGTAAAGAATCTACCTCTGACATCTGTCCTATATCTATCACCCCTCAATTTAAAGCTATGTCCCCTCGTGTTAGCCATCACCATCCGAGGAAAAAGGCTCTCACAGTCCACCTTATCCAATCCTCCGATCATCTTGTATGTCTCTATTAAGTCACCTCTTAACCTTCTTCTCTCTAATGATAACAGCCTCAAGTCCCTCAGCCTTTCCTCATAAGACCTTCCCTCCATACCAGGCAACATCCTGGTAAATCTCCTCTGCATCCTCTCCAATGCTTCTACATCCTTCCTATAATGCGGTGACCAGAACTATACGCAATACTCCAAGTGCGGCCGCACCAGAGTTTTGTACAGCTGTAACATGACCTCACGGCTCCGAAACTCAATCCCTCTACCAATAAAACCTAACACACCATACGCCGCCTTAACAACCCTATCAACCTGGGTGGCAACTTTCAGGGATCTATGCACATGGACACCGAGATCTCTCTGCTCGTCCACACTACCAAGAATCTTAGCATTAGCCCGGTACTCTGTGTTCCTGTTACTCCTTCCAAAGTGAATCACCTCACACTTCTCCGCATTAAACTCCATTTGCCACCTCTCAGCCCAGCTCTGCAGCTTATTTATGTCCCTCTGTAACCTGCAACATCCTTCCGCACTATCCACAAGTCCACCGACTTTAGTGTCATCCGCAAATTTACTAACCCATCCTTCTACACCTTCATCCAGGTCATTTATAAAAATGACAAACAGCAATGGCCCCAAAACAGATCATTGCAGTACACCCCTAGTAACTGAACTCCAGGATGAACATTTCCCATCAACCACCACCCTCGGTCTTCTTACAGCTAGCCAATTTCTGATCCAAACTGCTAAATCACCCTCAATCCCATGCCTCCGAATTTTCTGCAATAGCCTACCATGGGGAACCTTAGCAAACGTTTTACTGAAATCCACATACACCACATCAACCGCTTTATCCTCATCCACCTGTTTAGTCACCTTCTCAAAGAACTCAATAAAGTTTGTGAGGCACGACCTACCCTTTACAAAACCGTGTTGATTATCCCTAATCAAATTATTCCTTTCTAGATGATTATAAATCCTATTTCTTATAATCCTTTCCAACACTTTACCCACAACCGAAGTAAGGCTCACTGGTCTATAATTACCAGGGTTGTCTCTACTCCCCTTCTTGAACAAGGGGACAACATTTGCTATCCTCCAGTCTTCTGGCACTATTCCTGTAGACAATGACGACATAAAGATCAAAGCCAAAGGCTCTGCAATCTCCTCCCTCGCTTCCCAGAGAATCCTAGGATAGATCCCATCCGGCCCAGGGGACTTATCTATTCTCACACTTTCCAGAATTGCTAACACCACCTCCTATGAACCTCAATCTCGTCCAGTCTAATAGTCTGTATCTCAGTATTCTCCTCGACAACATTGTCTTTTTCATGTGTGAATACTGATGAAAAATACTTATTTAGCGCCTCTCCTATCTCTTCGGACTCCACGCACAACTTCCCACTACTGTCCTTGACTGGCCCTGATCTTACTGTAGTCATTCTTTTATTCCTGACATACCTGTAGAAAGCTTTAGGGTTTTCCTTGATCCTACCTGCCAAAGACTTCTCATGTCCCCTCCTGGCTCTTCTTAGCTCTCTCTTTAGGTTCTTCCTGGCTAACTTGTAACTCTCAAGCGCCCTAACTGAGCCTTCATGCCTCATCTTTACATAAGCCTCCTTCTTCCTCTTGACAAGAGATTCAACTTCTTTAGTAAACCACGGTTCCCTCGCTCGACTGCTTCCTCCCTGCCTGACAGGTACATACTTATCAAGGACACGCAGTAGGTGTTCCTTGAACAAGCTCCACATTCCAATTGTGCCCAGCCCCTGCAGTTTCCTTCCCCATCCTATGCATCCTCAGTCTTCCCTAATCGCCTCATAATTGCCTTTTCCCCCAGCTATAACTCTTGCCCTGCGGTATATAACTATCCCTTTCCGTTGCTAAAGTAAACATAACTGAATTGTGGTCACTATCACCAAAGTGCTCACCTACCTTCAAATCTAACACCTGGCCTGGTTCACTACCCAGTACCAAATCCAATGTGACTTCGCCTCTTGTTGGACTATCTACATACTGTGTCAGGAAACCCTCCTGCACACATTGGACAAAAACTGACCCATCTAAAGTACTTGGACTATAGCGTTTCCAGTCAATATTTGGAAAGTTAAAGTCCCCCGTAACAACTACCCTGTTCCTTTCGCTCCTATCCAGAATCATCTTTGCTATCCTTTCCTCTACATCTCTGGAACTATTCGGAGGCCTGTAGAAAACTCCCAACAGGGTGACCTCTCCTTTCCTGTTTCTAACCTCAGCCCATACTACCTCAGTAGACGAGTCCTCATCAAACGTCCTTTCTACCACCGTAATACTGTCCTTGACTAACAATGCCACACCTCCCCCTCTTTTACCACCTTCCGTGATCTTACTGAAACATCTAAACCCCGGAATCTGCAACAACCATTTCTGTCCCTGCTCTATTCATGTCTCCGAAATGGCCACAACATCAAAGTCCCAGGTGCCAACCCATGCTGCAAGTTCACCCACCTTATTCCGGATGCTCCTGGCGTTGAAGTAGACGCACTTCAAACCACCTTCCTGCCTGCTGGTACACTCCTGTGACCTTGAAACCTTATTCATGACTGGATGTGGCAAGGCATGTGGCAAACCTTACAACAGAATTTTTTTTGAAGTGAAGAATAGAATAGACGGTGATTACATAGTAAATGTTACATACTTGGATTTTAAAAGGACTATAAACAGGACCAACATGTGGAAGGTACATGACAAAAGTTATGATTGAGATAAATGAGTGGCTAACAAATTGAATGGAAAAAAAGGCCAGGAGAAGAGTTGATTGTAGTTGGTAAGTTTGGAGGAGTGAAAAGCAATATTCCACAAATGTCAGTGCTTTAAAAATTCAATTATAATCTGAATTAGTATTTGGACGTGGGGGGAAGATAACTCAATCAAAATTAGTAAAAGATACCAAACTTTAAATAAGAAATAAAAAAAACCATCGTGATACTAGAAAGTATTAGAAAACTGGGACATTATTGTTTTAATTTTAATTCGTTTTAAAGTCGTTAAATATGAGATGGTACAAATTTGATAAGAAAAGTCGAAACGCCCCCTAAACCTTAGCAAATGAACAGAAAACAGAATGGTTTAGAAGAACAAAAAAATTGAAGCATACAAATTAATAAATCATTAAATGCAGTATTATAGATCAGCAAAACATTTAAAAATACTGACTAAGCTTTAATATTGACTCATCCTAAAAGGATGCTAAACTTGTATTGCACATTTTTCAGGCTGTGCCGAGAGGACCTGCACAATTCTGGTCTCCATGCTTTAAAAAGGGCACAAAAACTGGAGAGGGCCTACAAAAAAAAAATTAGACGGATTAAAACCAGAACTGAGAAAATATAGCTACTAGAATGATTGAACAGGTTGAAGCTTTTTTTCTTTAGAGAAGAGAAGATTTAGAGGTCTGTAAATTTTTAAGTGGGCTTGACAGGATAAATATAGAGAGAATTTCTATTAGTAAAGAATCCAAAATTAGGTCCATAAATAATTACTAATAAATCCAACAAGGAGACATCTCTTTACTCAGCTTGATGCTGCCAGACCTACTGAGTTTCTCCAGCATTTTGTTTTTATTATAACACTGAAAGAGCTTTACCTGAACTTTTAATTTATGTTATAAACTAGGGTCCTTGGATTGGCACAGAGTTCCTTCTTTGCTCTGTAGTCTTGCCACATCCAGTCATGAATGATGGGGGCAATTAAAAACCTAGTAGGAGGAGGAGGTTGCACAAATATCCCCATCCTCAATGAAAGGGATGTCCAGCACGTCAGTGTAAAGTATTTACGTGTAAAGTGCTGAGTGGATGATCCATTTTGGCTCCTCTTAAAATTTTTATCATCACAGATGTTAATCTTCACCAGATTTGATTCACTCCTTGCCTTATAAAACGACAGCTGAAGACACTGGATACTGTAAAAGCTTTGGGCCCTAATAGTATTCCAACAACAATACAGAAGACCTATGCTCCTGAACCACCTCTGTCCCTAGCTAAGCTTCCAGCAAAACTACAACACTGGCATCTACCCAGTAATACAAAAAAAATGCCCAGAATAGTCCTATCCACAAAAAGCAGGGTTAATCCAATCCTGCTGATTAGCGCCCAATTAGTTTATGCTTTGTCAACAACATGTGATGGAGGAGTTTGTCGACAGTACTATCAAGCAGCACTTACAGGGTTAATCACACTGAGCCTCAGTTGGATTCTGCCAGGCCTGCTAACTTGCTGATCCAACACAGGCAAAGCAGTTGAATTCATGTCTCGAAGTGAGAGTCAACCTTGATATTTAATGTTTCCAGCTGATGTTGTTACTGGGTAAATCAAATCCCAGTCTGAAAATTGGTTTCTGTAGAAGGGTCTTGACCTGAAATGTCAGCTTTCCTCCTCCTCTGATGCTGCTTGGCCTGCTGTGTTCATCCAGCTCTACACCTTGTTATCTCTGAAAATTGGTTTGATCACATTTTTTATTTGGTCAGGCCATATGGAGGCACAGTGGTTAGCAATGTGCCTCATAGTGCCAGGGACCTGGGTTCGATTCCATCCTTGGGTGACTGCCTGTGTCGAGTTTGCATGTTCTCCCTGTGCCTGTGTGGGTTTCTGTTGGGTGCTTGGTTTCCACCCATAGTCCAAAGATGTGGAGGCTAAGTGGATCAGTTGTGTCAAATCGCCTCATCATGTCCAGGGATGTGCAGGCCAAGTGGTTGGTCATGGTAAATGCGGGGATTGTGGGGATAAGATTGGGGGGTGGGTCTAGGTGGGTGCTTTTTAGAGGGTTCGTGCAGACTCTGAGCCAAATGGTCTATTGGGATTCTATGATTCTATTGTCAAAGTAGTCTTCACTGAAACAAACTTGTAAAGATGTAAATTTGGATTCAACAATAAAACAAGTTTATTACACAAATGAAACAAAGATAAAATGGAATAAACCAAACCATTTGCATATAATACAAATTTAAAGGTTTCAAAACACAAGATAAAATTTAATTTCAACAATACTTTTGTACACGTACCAGGGAGAATTTCCTTTTCTGCCTTCCCACCTTCAATATGCTAGAGTTACCATTGACCAGAAACTAAACTGGGCCAGCCGCATAATACTGTGGGTGCAAGAGCAGGTCAAAGGCTAGGAATCCTGCATTTAGAAACTGACCTTCTGACTCCCCAAAGCCTGTCCACCATCTAGAAGGTACAAGTCAGGAATATAAGAGAATGCTGCCCATTTGTTGGATGAGTGTAGCTACAACTACATTCAAGAAGCTTGACACTATTTGAACCTAACTTCATCTGTACCTCATCCAGCACTTTAAACATTCACTTCCTCCACCCCAGATGTAAGCAGCACATTTATAAATTACACAGCAGGAACTCACCAAGTCTCCTTGTGTAGCACTTCTGAAACCTACGTAGGCAAGGGCAGCAGATGCATCAGAATAATACCACTTGCAAGTTCTCTTCCAAGCTGGATGCAATCTAACTTGCGTAAGAAGCAATAAACTATATTATTGCCTCTTCACTGTCATTGAATCAAAACCCTGGAACTCTCTGCATGACAACACTAGGAATACCGATACCAGGTGGATTGCTGTGCTCAAAAAATGTTTTATCACAGGCTGTGAAGGATAATTAGGGATGGGCAACCTTGCTAGCCAGATGCCCACATCACAAGATTACATTCACCAAGTAAAAACTGCAGTGAGGTGATGACCATATTCTTAATGTGTGTGGGATTTGAACATTTTGTTCTCAGAATAGAAATCATATCTGCAATAGGTAATCTAACAATTTACAAAAAGAATTGAACTATCTTGTCCCTTATATTTAACAGACATGAAAACAGGTACTAAGGTATGCTTTTACACACCTTATTAAGTCTCTCACTGTGGCACCAGAGTTTCATTTATAACAATTTACCAATTTATAATTCTGCATATTTAATTTGTATTTGCTATTCTTCCATAAAATGACACACGAAAGCATAGTTGTCATTGTTAAACAGAGTTTGTTTTAATAGATTTTGTGTGTTCTTTAGCTATTGACTTGAAGAATGGTTCCGGAGAACTGTACAAGGGAGTAGCACGGCATCGGGCTGACACTGTCTTTACACTCTCTGATGAAGATTTCATTCAAGTAGTATCAGGGAAACTTAATCCCCAAAAGGTAACTAAACCTTATACCAAAGCACAATTTTGATTTTTCCCTTTTCCCCCAGTGTGTAAGACAATGTAATTTTATCCAAATTGCAGGAGGGAAGTTGACATGTAAATCTTGAAGGTCTGTTGCAGTGGAAATTCTGAAGATTTTTCAAGCTTACTGTTTAAAGATAGGAAACAAATAGGCTGGAGCCTCCTGTATGAAAGAATTTAAAAGCTTTTCTTGCTTTAGCTGAATTAAAGTAGCTGATAGACAGCCTCTGCAATATACAGCCTTCTATCCTACTGGAAGAATTCTTGAATAATTTCACTGGAGACCATCTTCTAGTCTCAACTCACCTGGCTTGCTAATGTCTTTTAGGCATGAAAATCTGATATCCTTATCTGTTTGGGCTAAATACAAGATAACAAATATGGGGCTGGATGAACACAGCAGGTCAAGCAGCATCATAGGAGCAGGAAAACTTGACGTTTCGGGCCTAA
>JAHRHZ010000012.1:57840133-57912011 GCA_024137785.1 Ginglymostoma cirratum
TTAGGCCCGAAACGTCAAGTTTTCCTGCTCCTATGATGCTGCTTGACCTGCTGTGTTCATCCAGCCCCACACCTTGTTATCTCCGATTCTCCAGCATCTGCAGTACCTTTTATCTCTGGGCTAAATACAATTCCAGATTCAGAGATGTCGTTCACTTTTTACTTCGTTCTGAAGTGGGCTAGCAAGCTACTTAGTTCAAGAACTGTTGGGGATGGCCTACAAATGATGGTCAGTCAGTGATACCGCATCCCATCGGAAGAATAAATAAAAGGAAGACCACCAACATCCAAGATCACCTGGACTTGAAAAGGCCGTTTCTGTATTTTTGAAATGGACCATTTGCAACTCTGTTTCCAAGTTTCATTATTATTTTTACACTACCTTAATCACAAAGAACACTAGATACCCATTTCACTCATCGGTAAGATTAATGTCATTGCTGAAGTATTTACAATTCATTGCAAAAACAATAGCAGTAGAAAACAAAACTTCTGGCAAAGCTTGTGGAGCCATCCAGTCAACTAAATGCATTGAATGTTTAGATTTCATAAATTCCTCGAAGATATTTGTCAACTTCTTTTGGTAGGGCTGGATGGAGAATATGTCAGGGAAACTTATTAATGCATTCACTGTTTCATAGTCGATATGGACAAACCTTTCAAAACTTGAAGAAAGTACTTCGAAAATACATTTCAAATGTATGTTTCACTTTTTATTCTTTGTATTACTGGAAGCAGCAGCCTGGAAATTTCCATGAGCAAGTTCTGCATTTTCAGGTCATCTTTATATGTGAAATAAATTCGTATTTAAAGATTAATGCATTGTACATACTCAAATCACCAAGTCAAAACTGGGTATAAAAATTTTGAAAGATTTTGATTGATGTAGGCTGGCCATTTTTACTTGCTATTTTCTGCCTTCAGAATTCTCAAAATAATTGAATGTTTGAATATGCTAGAAATCTGAATGAAAAACAAAGACCTGGAGAAACTAGCAGCATCTGTTGGAAAAGAAACAGCTAATATTTCAAGTTCTGGAGAAGCATCATATTAGACTTGAAACATTCACTGTTTCTGTTTTGCAGGTACTGTCATACCTGCTGAATCTCTCCAGCACTTACTTTTTTGACATATCTCCAGCATTTGCAAGAATGTTTTCTCTATGTGCCCTATTTCATTTTCCAACAAGTATGAGTAATTAGCAATAAGAAACCGAAACCACGAATCATGATAGATGCAAATTTGGTGATCATCCTAAGGTATGATGGTACAATATTTTTGCTGATGCACAGAAAACTCCAAAAGATGCTTGAGAGGGGCAATCAGACAAATTTCAACTATAGAATTAAGTAGAGTCTACAAAGGTAGTTGACTGATCGAGGTAATTAAGATAGCAATCAAATATGCAGATGAAATTCTTTGGATGTCTAGAAGCATCTCACAGCAGTGAGACATGTTTGGAATCACCTTGAGAACTTCCTGCTCTTCGAATAATGTTGCCTTTTAACTTCTGCCTAAATCACCATTACAGGTGTAGTAATTCTTGGTTTTCCATTTCATCTGAAGGATGGGAATTCTACAGTGTACCTCATTATTGCATTGGAATTTCGACCTATGTTGCTGTGACACAGTCATGGCAGGTGTGCTGACTCCATTCAGACTCCTGTGTTAGCTTCATGCTGCCTATTCCATGATCAAATTACAGTATCATATAAGCAAATACCAGTTCATTTGAATGTCAAACAGTTAAATTTCTAATCCTGGTTGAAATTATTAATTAAAACTATCCTAATGTGATCACCTACAACTTTCAGTAAAGTATTCAATTTTATTCATCAGTGATTGTGAAGAGATGTGAATTTCCAATCATATGGGAGATTTTGGGAAATCAGACATAGATGTTTTTGTCTGAGTGAAGTTGGTAACAACTGGCACGAGATCCAGATGAAAAGCAAGGTTGAGAGGAGTTACCCAAATTATTAATGTAATTCTGTTTACTAGAACTAGAGATTATGTTCAGCCTCTCAATCATTCTTAAAGGACAAGGATATCATTCATTTCACCTATCTTTTTTGAACTAATTGGAGTCATTTGTGTATTTAATCAAATTATTATTAAATGTTAATTAGGCTGAAACTATAAAATGACATATATTCAACATTACTGGTTCCCCACCAATCTTCACCACTGCAACTGCCAGCCGTCAAACAGAGTGGGCTTGAAGAATGTTTCACCTTACGGGTTTTGAATCTTGAGTCACTCCTTGTCTGAGGCTTCAGGTCATTGTTATAGACAGAATTAGGCTTTGATTAAGTAGCTTTCACCCAAACGTATGGTGAATATCAACAGTTCTAAGGTCTCAAACTGGATCGAGGAAAAATAACTTGTCTGTTTGAGATCTTGACAAATCCTCGTCACATCTTTTGATCTGCTGGAGCTGATGCAACCTCCAGTAAGTGAGACTGGCAGAGACCCCAGGAAATGAGGTGGCAGTGTCGCCTTTCACTAGCCCCAGGAGAACACAGTGCAGAAGTTGTAGAGACCTAGAATTATGGATTCAACAACTTTTACAACTGAGAAACAGCCAAAATTGAAGATTAAAACAGGGAGATCAAACTATGTTACTTTTCTGGTATTAGGAGAGATATTCATTTTCTATTTTGCATGATTTGGATTATGCTTGAATCTTTATTTTGTTTGTTTACAGGCTTTCTTTGCAGGCAAGCTGAAAGTTACAGGGAACATCATGCTTAGCCAGAAACTTGAAATGATCCTCAAAGATCATGCAAAACTATGAGAGAAGATGATCATAATTTCGGAGTACAGAAGTTTTGATCATGGAATCAACTCAAAAGCTTTGAGGCAACATCATAAAAATTGCTACTGTTTAAAATTATATGATTTTTAAAATTTTGTTTGTTATATAGCTAACCAAAATAATCTTAATTGCAAGCTATCTTTTATTTCTATTGTGTAACATTATGACCATAAACCTCTATCTTCATCGCAGTACCTTTTGCCTTAGCCTGGAATGTATCATTGTTGTTTACTTTTAGACCATAAATGTCAACCCATTCTTTAATGCTCATGATTGTAATTATCTTTTTTAAAATAATAGCTGTGTTATCCAAAATGTCCCAAACAAACACTAATTCAACCATGTGGGCATACGTTCCCTTGAAAACATTGCCGTTCTTGAGGAGTGGATATTCTAAGAAGGTTATTGAGTTATATCAAAATTTGTGCCACATGCTGAATTCAAATACTCAGAATGCATTTATTGTTAGTTGAAGTGTTGTTTTTATATTTTAGATAATTTTGTAATTTGGAGAGAAAAGTTGCTGCTGCCTGCGTGTCTGGCTTCTCACTTTCGAATTAGCAGATTTAACCTAGTCATCTTTCTGTTTGCGTGTTAAAGTTCATGGATAATTTCAGAGGTTGGCTATTTTCCTGATATGAATGTACAAGTTGAAACTTGCATATACTAAATTCATTGGGAATAAATAACTGATACAGTCTTAATAAAGTTCACACATCAAGGACTGCTTGTAATTGTTTAATTGACAGACCCAATATGACAATATCCTTCCAAATTCATGACTGCATGAGCATCCAGCCAGTGACTAGCATGATTGTTGATACATTGTAAAAATGTTATCCATTGAATTTTTAGCACGATTTCTGTTTTACATCATGGGGGTAAAAACAAATTTGGTATTTTTTTTTCACAGATTAGGTCACAACAGGTAAAAAGTAGATGAAATTTTGACAAGTTTGAACTGCATGGTATCGTTTTAACATTGAGCCCTTCTACCAGAGAACCATCATAAAACTAATTGATCTTGATTTTGATTGGGGTGATGATGCATTCTAAAATGCAAAGTCAGAAGTCACACGACACTAGGTTGTGGTCCAACAGGTTTATTTGAAAGCACAAGCTTTTGGAGCGTAGCCTCTTTGTCAGGTGAAGTGAAAATGCAAACAGAAGCAATTGTTATTTCAATCAAGACAGCAGGTTTATTCTACAAATGTACCTAGGGGAAACAGCATTCTGAGAGACTGCTTTCCTTGTAGTAATTTAAGTCACACATGTACATCTCAGTCTCATTGGTTACATAGGCCTGTCATGATCGTAAGGTTACAGGATATGTTTGATGATTACAGGGATTAACGCAACCCAGTCAGGTTTTTAGTTAATGCCTAGAAAGGCTATACACCCCTCTCAAGCTGTGCATTCCTCAGTGCTGGGTCTCTTTGTCCTCCTCATGGAGTCCCATGACCGTGCATTCCACAGTCGTGGTATCCTTTGTATTTCAGACAGCACCCCCAGACAGGCCAGTCGTCTTGTCCCCATGTTAAATGATCCTTTTGACTCTGCAGTATTGATGGGGTTCCTCTTCTCATTGTGTTGCAGAGGGGTTTCCCCGACCCATCTATTACTATAGCCCTTCACTAGATTATCATGGTTCTAACATTTGCGAATATTCCAATCATGATGTCCTTTGGTGTGTGTTAGTGTGATTATCTTCCTATTCTGTTTACTGTAGCTAGCTTGATTCCAATGTTGAATAATTCGATTGCAATATTCACACTTCCATTGTCAGTTTCTTCAGCTGTGTGACATGTTTATTTAACTATTAATTTCTATGTTTACTCTTCCTACCACACCAGGGCAGCCAAGATTTCTGGGTTACTCTGAATGCTGTAGAGTTGTGTCTCAACAACTTCCTTTTCCCTTCCCAGCAGATTCCCAATCTAGAAGCCAGTCTTCCAGGCATAACAACCTCTCGAGGCAGCTCCATCCCAGAGGTGGGGGTGGTTGGGGTGCTAAAAGTGTGCAACAGGCAGTGCATGTACTCTCTCAGTATCGAGTGACAGCTTAGAACTTTAGCCTCAAATTCCTCACGTGGGACATTAACACCTTGACAGTTGCAAGAATGCTACCATTTGAACCATAACTTTGCTTTAAATATTTTAAACATTAAGCTGATTCGGTGTGCAAATAGTTTGATAAATTTCTATAAGCAGCTTGGCTGTGAAATTTCACTTTCTGGTGTTAGTGCTCAGGTAATGAGAACAATGGTACAAGGTCTGTTCTGTGATGATTTCTAATCCAGTTGTGCTGATTACCACATTTTTAAGGGTAATGATGTGCCTGGTTTGTACGTACTTTCCCCCTCAGCATGCATTGCTGATTTGGTGCCTGTCCTGCCATTTTAGAACATGAACATTACCGTTCTTTCTTAAACACATGTAGCTGAAATTGTTCAGAGAGGGAGGCTGTAGTGTAATTTTACTATCATTGTACCAGTAACCATCTCGGCTACACCTTCTCACAGTTTTCTGCAAGGATTCTATTCCATTCTGTCTCCATTGTGTCTGTTCTGATAATGCCAGCTCCTCTTTGGGCTGCCTCTGACATAATTTTTCTACAACTGAGATTCCTCCCCATTGTTGTAAGAGTGCCTTCAGCCTTGTCAGACTCATCACCCACACTTCTTCTCCACTCCATCCCAGAACAGACAGAACTCCCGTCGACTTACTTCTCATCCCAGCAATCTCTGCATTCAAAGGATCGTACTCCACCATTTCTGCCACCTCCAGCAGGAAGACGCCACCGAAAACCACTTCCCCTTCATGGTCAGCATTCTGTACGGACTGTTCTCTTGATGACGCCCTGGTCCACCCTTCCATCATTCCTAACATTTCCTCATTCTCCCTTGGCACCTTCCCATGCAATTGCCTATTCACTTCCTCCCTCCCTCACTGTCCAAGGCCCTAAACATACCTTTCAGTGAAACAGTTTGACTTCTTTCAATTAAGTTCTCTACTTTTCTGTTCACAGTATGCCCTTCTTTACATTGGTGAATCCAAACACTGACTAAGCAACCATTGCAAAGAACACACGCTCTGTCTATAGAAATGATGCTGATCTCCCAATTGTTTGCCATTTCAACAAACCGTTTTGATTTCATGCTAACCTCTGCCTGGGCCTGCTGCAGTTTTCCATTGAAATGGAAAGCACCTACTCATTTTCTGCTTAGACACGTTAGACCCTCAAGGTCTCAATGCTGAATTAAATAACTTCAGTGTCCATTTTTCTTATATCCTAACCGCCTCCCACCACAATCTTATCTTGTTTGTATCTTCTTTACTTTGTGAGGTCCAATTCTCTCCCTTTCACACTTTACATCAATTTGCATTCTTTTTCTTTCCCCACCACTACCAACCTCTGTCTTTTGTACTAGGCCGCCTCTCCTCTGTAAGTGTAAAAAAAAATTCCAATATCTTTCAGTTCAGAGGAAGTCACGCTGAACTTGAAACAATTCTCTCTCCACATATGCTGCCAGAACTGTTGAATTTCTTCAACATTGTTTTCTTTTTTCCCCCAATTTCTAGCATCTGCAGTATTTTTGCTTTCATCACTTAAACACATGACCATGATCCCTGGTCAACATTTCTGTCTTGAGCCTGTGGCGGTGCTCCTATTCCTTGAATGGTTGCCATTGCCTATCCATTTTCATCCCTTTAAGTACCTCTCCCCAATCTATTAAGTCCAACTCATACCTCATATCTTCATAGTTTCCTTTAAGATTCAGTACCCTAGTCTCCAAATCAACTACCTCACTTTCCATCTTGATAAAAAATTCTATCATGTTATGGTCGCTCTTCCCCAAGGGGTTTCGCACAGCTAGATTGGCAATGATTCTCTTCTCATCACACAGCACCCAGTCTAAGATGGCCTGCTCTCTGGTTGGTACCTTCACATACTGGCCAAGAAAACCATCCTGTGTATGCACTCCAGGAATTCCTCCTGTACAGCATTGTGGCTAATTTGATTTGCTCAATCTGTGTGCAGATTAAAATTAACCATGATCACCAATATTCCTTTATCACATGCATCTCTAATTTTCTGTTGAATGCCATTCTTGACATCACCACTGCAATTTGGGGGTCTATATATGACATCCACCAATGTGTTTTCTCCCCCCTTGGTATTACTCAACTCTACCCATACAGAATCCACATTATCAGAGCTAATGTCCTTTCTCATTATTATGTTATTTTTTTCTTTAACCAACAATGCCACTCCACTACCTATTCCTTTTTGCCTGACCTTCCTAAATATTGAATACCTTGGCACATACAGTTCCCATCCTTGGTCATCTGCAGCCATGTCTCTGTAATCTCAATTATATCATGTCCATTTATATCTATCTGCGCAGTTAGTTTATCCACTTAATGATCACAGCATTTGCAATAAAGGCATGAAGCCTTTAAGCTTTTTTCACCTGCTTATATTATTATCAACTTTTCTTCTTCCCTGGCATACAATATTCATTCCTTTGCTTGCCTAACTATGTTTCTCCTTCTGGGCTCTGTCTCTACCTATCTACTAACTCCTTTACCCCCCTTGCCCCTTGGTCTTCAGCATGCATACCATATTTTGTAGTTACTACAAGTTCTAATGAAGTGTCTGGACCTGAAATGTTGATTCTGCTTTCTATCCAGAGATACTACCAGATCTGCTGAGCTTCTCTTGCAATTTCTTTTTTCGTGCCAGAAGATCATTGTCTCTTGCTGAAGATAATGCTGTTGAAGTACTGTCTTTATGTAGTCCTGCATTTTTGCATGAAACATTTACCCACTTTTACTTTAAAATAAGCAATGTATCTGTCTTAACCAGAAAATACAGTAAAGTACCACATATACCAATAATCTTCTGTTCAAAGAAAATTTTCTTTTCTAGTCCTGAATCCTCATTGCTAACACTTTGAGTGAAAAAGAATTTTACATACGAACAAAGAATAGGAGTAGACCATTCAGCCCCTCGAGCTCACTCTGTCATTTATATATGACCTTGATTCATCTGATTGCTTCCACAAATCTACATTCCTACATACCCCAATGACCCTTTACGCCTTTTATTACCAAGAATTAATCCACCACTGCCATCAAAATATTCCAAACCTGCTTTTCAAGAGGACAGTTCCAATGACTCATGATTCTGAGAAAATATTTTGCCTCATCTCTTGTTTTAAATGGGTGACCCCTTATTTTTAAACAGTGATCCCCTAGTTCAAGATTTTCCCATGAGAGGAACTATCCTCTCCACATCTATGCTGTCAAGATCTATCAGGATTTTATGTCAATCAAGTCACCTCTTATTGTACAACCTTTGGTCATAAGCCAAGCCACCCATTCCAAGCAAAAACGGTAATTGCTGAGAAAGCTCAGCAGGTCTGGCAGCATCTTTGGAGAGAAATCAGTGTTAATGTTTTGGGTTGAGTGACCCTTCCTCAGAACACATTCCAATATTAGTCTGGTTATGCTTTTCTGAACTATTTCAAACATATTTAAATCGTTCCTCAAATGCTCCAGATGTGTTCTCACTAGTGTCCTGTATAAATGAAATAAAAACAGAAGATGCTGGAGAATCGTAGCAGTTCTGAAGAAGTAATTTCAGACTTGAAAAATTATCTTTTTCTTGCTCCAAGGATGTTGCCAGACCTGCTGTGTTTCTCCAGCATTTTCTGTTTTTGTTTCAGATTTCCAGCATCCACAGTATTTTGCTTTTATTATAACATCCCTGCTTTTGTATTCAATTCCCCCTACAATTTTGACAGACTAACCGACTAACAGATTCTGGCTTACTGCCTCCCTTTTTGAACAAACGACTTCTGTTTGAATCTTCCAGTCTAATAGGAAGTTGCCTGAACCTAATATTGGAAAATTAAACCTAATGCTTCAACTACCTCACCTGTTGCTTCTTTTAAGACCATAAGAAATAAGAACAGGCCTTTTGGCCCAATGAACCAGCTCCGTCATTGAATAGGATCAGGGTTGATCCGACATTCCTCACATTCACTTTCCTGCCTTTTCCCTGTAACCCATAATTCCACTACTGGTCAAGATGCTATCTATCTCAGCCTTATATTCTCCAGAAGTGTGAAGTGATGGCCTCATGTTATTATCACTGGACTGTTAATCCAGAGATCCGGATAATGTTCTGGGGACCTGGGTTTGAACCCCACCATGACAGATGGTGGAATTTGAATTTAAAAATATCAGGAATTAAGAAACTAATAATGACTGTGAATCCATTGTTCATTGTCAGGAAAAACCCATCTGGTTCAATAATATCCCTTAGGGAAGGAAACCGCCATCCTTACCTGGTCTAGCCTACATGTGACTCCAGACCCACAGCGATGTGTTTCATTCTTAACTTATGGGCAATAAATGCTGCCTAACCAGTGACACCCTCAGTCTGTGAACGAATAAAGAAAAAACAAACACATAAGGACTCTGCCCCATAGCTCTCTCTGGCAAGAAGTTCCAAAGATTCACGACTCTCTGAAAGAAATTCCTCCTCAACTCAGTCTTAAATTGGCATCCCTTTATCTTGAGACTATGTTCTTTGGTTCTAGATTCTCTCATGAGGGGAGACATCCTCTCATCCTTTGCCTTGCCATGCCCCCTAGGAATCCTATATGTTTCAATGAGGTCACCTCCCATTCCTCTAAATTCCAATGAGCAGAGTCCCAACCTGTTTAGCCTTTGATCAATAAACAATCTTTCCATATTAGGGACCATGCTAGTGAACCTTCTCTCAAATGCATCCAATAGAATAATATCTTTCCATAAACAAGGCTGCAGGTTTTCAAGACTCTAGAATGAAGTTTGTCAGAAGCCAGCACTTGTTTGCTTTCATCTCCAGAAATTTACTCAGTATCACTTCTTTGATCATAATTTTCCTGATTTACTCCCTCTTTTCCATTTCCCAATTTATCACTATTTCTTGGATGTTATTTGTGCTGGCAATACTGAAGGTGGATGCAAAATGCCTGTTCAATTCATATGCCATCTCTCTAATTCCAATTATAAATCCTCAAGACTCACTTTCTGTAGGATCAGCACTCACTTTATTACTTTTTAAGTATTTATGGGAACTCTTACAATCTGTTCTTTGTTTCAGGCGAGCTTTTTTTTGTATTCTAAAATTCTCTCCTACATTTTTTTGTCTTTTTAAAATATTTTATCCAATCTTCTGACATCCCATCAGCCTTTGCACAATTATATACATTATTCTTTTAGATTAATGTCATCTTTAACCTTTCTAGTTAGCAATAGGGTGAGTCTCTCGGAGGTTTTCTACCTTGTTGGTATGTACCTATTCTGCGCAGTTTGGAATATCCCCTTAAACGTCTACTACTGCTTCTCTATTGATCTATCCTTCAGCCTGATTTGCTAATTTACTTTAGCTAGTCCTGCTTTCATACCCTCAATTGCCCTTCCTTAATTAAAAAAAATTCTCGGACCCTCTCTTCTCTCCCTTAAACTGGGTGTAAAATTAAATTGTATTATTGGCCAGTACAACATGATATTTTCACTATGAGATCATTAACTAATCCATATCTCATTGCATTATGCCAAGTTTATTAAAGCCTGTTCCCCTGTTGGCTGCAAGACATGATTTCTAAGAAATTATCCCAAAATTGTTCTACAAACTCATCAGCTAGATAAGTTGTGTTCATCTGATTTTTCCAGATTAATGCAGATTTAAATCTTTCATGATTACTGCTATGCCTTTCTGACAAGAGCATGTTATTTCTTCCTATTTGCTTTATACTACTAAATGGTTATTGTTAGAAACATGTGCTGTACTCCAATGAGTTAGTTCTTGCCATTATTTTTTCTCATCTCTGCTCAAATCATCCCTACACTCTGGCTTCCTGATGTTAGGACATCCCTCTCTTTTGTGTTAATACCATTGTTAGCCAACAGAGACATGTCTCTATCTTTTCCTGCTGCTTTTCCTTCCTAAATTTCCTATACCTTTAAATATTCAGGTACCAATCCCTCATCCTGCAGCTACATCTCTGTAATTGTTATCAGATTATGTATTTGTTTTTATTTGTACTCAGTTCATCTTTTTTGTTTGCAATATGTATTCAGACACAATGTTTAGCTGTGCTATTTAATTCCTTTTTATCATTTAGCTTTCTCTGTTGATTTACTCTATTTCTTTCTGTAAATGTCTTTTTATCATTTCCCACTGAAATACCTCCCTCTTTTGCCTTGTCTCTACTCTTCAATTTAACACATCTTCTCATATTTGGTCTGTTGCTCCCCCCTACTATTTAATTTAAAACATGGTTTACTTCCCCAGTTATGTAGCTCACAAGAACATCAGCCCAGCATGGTTCAGGTGGTGACTGTCCCAATGGTCCAGATCCCACTTCCCCAGTGCCCAATAAACTGAAACCCGTTTCTTGCACATCTGTTTCTAACAAAATCACCTCATTAAAACAAGTAAAAACAAAAAATATGAACTATCAAGCCATATTTCAGTCTGGGATCGGATATTGTCCAGTAATAGGTAAAGGTAATTTTCCGCATGTCAATTTGCATTTACCACACTATTAATCCAGAAATTGAGTTTCTGCTTCTTAATTTGGCACCTTGACCTTTATTCTGATTAGGCAGAATCTTCTTTGTCTGTGTTTTTGGTACTTATATGGGCCATGGCAACTGGGTTTTCCCTTCCGACAGTATATTCCTTCCTAGCCTTCAGCATGTGCTCCAAACCCTGGCACTAGGCAAAGAACAGAGCTAAATACATGTTTGGTCATTGCTGCATGAACTTGTAAGTATTTATGTAGCCATGGTGAATTATTTTCAGAAAGCGCAGTCTGAGAATCACAGTTCTTAGGGGCTCATAGAAATTTGTTTATATTGGGAGAATTTTATACGTGAACAAAGTAAACAGTTATGCATTTGTCTTTCAGTTTAGGTCAAAGCTTATTTTCGTTTGATTAGGGAAAACACTAATAGCTTGCAGAAAGCTCTTTTTGTTTCAGTTTGGCAGGTTTTGTAGAACTCTTGGTTGAAGCTAGATGTGTGAAATAGTTGCTTCTGACAAAAGGAGATGGTTTAAAACTGCTAAGAAATAGGTTACTTCAATGTCAGGAGTTCACTTTTAATGCTCTACACCAGAGGTGTATGATTAAAACCCTGAAGGGTTGTTTGAAGCTGAGAAAGTCTAAGTTTGGTCATATGAAGATTCTAGGAAGCGGCAATAAAATTCTCAAGACTGGAAGTCAAAGTAGGTCAAACCCTATGTGTGATGGTGAAGAGCATTCGCTCTCCCTCTCTTTCTCTTTCTTCACTGTAATGGAGTTGGGATTAATAGGTTTATATTTTACCATGTATTTTGGAATCTTTAGACTTGTGTTTTATGTAAATAGCTTGATTTATTCTTGTTTTTATTTCTTTTGCTAATATATTTCTGTTTTGTTGTTAAAACCCAATCTGTGGTATTCCATGTTTATGTTTCAGTAAACAATCACCTCATTAAAACAAGTAAAAACAAATAAAATATGAACTATCAAGCCATATTTCAGTCTGGGATCTGATATTGTCCAGTAATAGGTAAAGGTAAGCTTGCCATAGTCCCAGTGGACCACAGGGCTTCCCTTTCATTTGAGTGAGATGACTGTTGATGAGTTTAAAATAACAGTTACCATGTGTCAGGTGAGGGACAAAGTTGAAAAGACAGGACGTTCAAGTTAATCTCAGCTAATAATATCACCATAACAATTGGCCACTCTTGGCAACATTTGAATTCACTAGATTTAAGAGGAATCTGCATCTCTGTTTTTAAAGCAATAGGTATGTGATTGTTCTGAACTTAAAATAGCTGTTGTGGTGAAGTTATTGTATGGAAATATGAAGATGACTTTGCATGCTGCCAAGAGTTTTTTGAAAGTGGAAGACGTAGCAGTAGACTAGTTAAAATATTTGACTAAACCTAAACTGAGAGATTTAGTAGATAAATTGAAAGTAGAAGAAAAAGCAAGATCTTGCATTGAAATGGCTTAAATGTTACAAGAGGAGTCTGCTGGTTTGTTTCCTGAATAGATCTCAGGCTCATAAAATTGAAGAGGAAGAAACAGGGAGATGATTTGTAAATTTAGTTATTGTATACAATTTTCTAAATTGTAACTAAAATGAATGAATGTATTGAAAACGATACTGATATGTTTGGCCTATCTTCCTAATAGAAATGCAACAAACAGATTTGAAATTGAGGAAAGTTATGTCAAATAGCCTACTTAGAAATTGAATCCAAAACAGTACCTGAATATTATTATTTGAAAGACAAAAGAGAAAAGGGAGACCACCTCAAATACCAGTCAATAAGGAATGGGCAGTGGGTCATCAGATAGTGGTTCCTTCTGAATATCGTCATTAAATTTTTCAAATGGATCGTAAAATTCCAATGGTAGTTCCCTTAGGTATTAGGAAAACACAGGATAAAATACTGAAACATTTTTATCAGTCAGGATTACAAAAAGATGTGGTTGAATTTTGCCAAACATGACATATATGTCAGGTAGTGGAGAAGTCTCAACCTTCAATTAATCTGTGTCTTTAATTACAACATCAGCTTTAGATGAATCATTTCACAAGGTCTTAATAGATAGTATAGGACCCCTAGCCAAAACCAGGAATGGGAATCAGCATCCTTCAATGACTATAGTTATTTCCATGACATTTCCTGAAATAGTGCCTTGCAGGAAGAGATGGAATACCCAATGAAATACAACAGATCAAAGTTTAACTCTTACATTATAGATATTCAAAGAAATTATGACTATTTTGGAAATAAAACAATTTACGTATTCTGCTTTTCACCCATAATCTCAAATTGCATTGGAAAGATGGCATCCAATTTGAAGGCTCCAAGTAGAGCTTATTGTCTTAATGAGTGGGATAAGGAAATTCATTTGTTACCACTTACCACATGGGATGCACCTGAAGAGTCCACAGGGTTTAGTCCTTTTGAACTAATATAATGACATGAGGTGACAGGACCGCTTAAATTGATTAAAGACATTTGATACACCAAAGCTCAAAGATTATACTTTCAACTTTAGTTTTGAATTTCAGAGAGAAACTGGCTGAAAAGCATTTGAAGAATGATCAACAAGCAACGAAACTGATGCAAATAAAAAGGCCAAAGTTCAAAATATTTTGCTGGAAGCAAGGTGTCAGCGTTTGAACCTGTCTCTGGAGAAGCACTAAATGTAAGGCTCGTTTAACCTTATGTAATGAAACAATTGTGGATGACTATGTAATGGGTACTCCAGGCAGGAGAAAGTGTCAATGCCACCCCCAACCCCCAGTCTGGATTCTTTCATGAGGAGAGACATCCTCTGAGCATCTACCATTTCAACCCCACTCAGAATTTTATGTTTCAGTAAGATCACCTCTCATTTTTTGAAAATAGGTCCAGCCTACAAAACCTTTCCTTCTGAAACAGTCTTTTAATCTTAGGAATAAGCCTATTGAGCTTTCTCTGAACTACATCCAGTGTAAATATATGTCTCCTTAACTAACAAGACCAAAGCTGTGTAAAATACTCCAGCTATGTCTCCCCCTGTACAGTTATCACAAGGCTTCGACACTCCATAACTCCTGTTCACCTTTTAATAAAGACCACTGTTTTATTTGCCTTGATGAATATTTGCTGTATCTTTTTGCTAACCATTGTGATTCATGTACGGTATGAAGATTCCCAGATCCTCCACTACCGAGCATTCTTCAGATTCATTTGAGGAGCAGGGTAGTAAACATTTCAGGCTGAAACCCTTTGTTATGACTGGGGAGGGGGAGGGGGAGGGGGAGGGCAGCCCAGAAATAAATAGAGAGAGGGGTTAGGGTTGGGGGGAGTTTAGGTGAGATGGAGATCGGTGGATGTAGGTAGGAGGTTATCATGGTTGGACAGTGGGACGGGTGGAGTGGAGAGGTGAGTCAGAAGATGGACAGGTTGCGGGAGGAAAAATTGTGAAACTGGTGAAGTCAATATTCAGGCCATTCAGCTGTAAGCTCCCAAGGCAAAATATGAGATGTTTTTCGTCCAGTTTACGTTTGGCCTCACTATGACATTGGAGGGGGCAATGGATAGACATGTCACCTCAACTATACCTGCACCCCCACCCTCCAGTAAAACTGCTATCCCATTCAATTCCCCCTGCCTCCGCCGCATCTGCTCCCAGGATGATGTGTTCTACTCTAGGGCTTCCTAGATATCCTCCTACTACAGGGACCGTAGTTTTCCATCTGTTATCAAGGATGACTTCAACTGCATCTCTCCCATTTCTCACACTTCTGCCCTCAAACCCTGTCTCCCTAACAATGAGAATAGAGTGCCCTTCATCCTCATGTATCACCCCACCAACCTCTGAATACAACACATCATCGTCTGACATTTCCGCCACCTACTATCAGACTCCACCACCAAAAAGATATTTCCCTCCCCACCCCTGTCTGCTTTCTGCAGATACTGTTCACTCTGCGACTCCCTCGTCAGCTCCACACTCCCCACCAACCGCTCTACCACACCTGGTACCTTTCCTTGCAAACACAGGAGGTGTTACACTTGCCCCTACACCTCACTTCTCATCCAAGGCCCCAAACAATCCTTCTAAATCCAGCAGAGATTCACCTGCACTTCATCTAATGTCCTTTATTGTATCTGTTGCTCCCAATGTGGTCTCCTTTATATCGGGAAGACCGACGCAGACTCGGAGTTTGGTTTGCGGAGCATCTGCACTCTACACACACCAACCAACCCAATCCATCCACTCTAACTCCCCCTCCCACTCCCCCTGGTGACAGGTCCATCCTTGGCTTCCTTCACTGTCGGAGTGAGGCCAAACGTAAACTGGAGGAACAACACCTCATATTTCGCCTTGGGAGCTTACAGCCCAGTGGCTTGAATATTGACTTTACCAGCTTCAAAATCTCTGCTCCCCCAACTGCCCATCTTCTAACTTACCCAACTGCTTCACCCTTCCCACTGACCAAGCACAATAACACCCTACCTGCATCACCAGTTTCCGAATCTCTCCACCCCCAACCTGTCCATCTTCCCACTCATCTATCCATTCCACCCTTCCCACTCTACAACCACAATAACCCCCGACCTGCATTTGCCTACCTCCATTTCACCTACCCTCACCACAGCCCCACCGTCCTCCACCTATTTATTTTTGGGGTCCCTTCCCCCTCCTCAGTCCTGATGAACGGTTTCAGCCCAAAATGCTGACTTTCCTGCCTTGGGATGCTGTCTGACCTCCTGTGCTTTTCCAGCTGCACATTTCTTGACCCCAACTTCCAGTATCTGCAGTCCTTTCTGTCTCCATTCTTCAGCTTCCCTTGTTTGAAATTAAGGATGGAATCTTTCCAGCCTCAGACTGACTTTGGTGCAAAAATTTGGAGAATTGTGTGAGAGAATTATTACGACGACAGTGAAAGGTCTTACTTTCCAACGAGTTTTGAATGGTAGAATGAGATTCTCACTAGTGAGCAGCTGGAAGCCTAGTTGAATCTATTAGTATGCATTAATATATTCATTGTTCCATAATCTACGCTCATTGTTATGCAGTTTTCCACTTTGCCACCTGCCAGATAGAAACTAGGTGATGACAGTTCCCAACAGGGAAGTCAGAGCAGTACATTGGCGATCCCAGTTCACCAATCGACATATGAACAAGGAACAAGAGTAGGATTCGGCCCTTTGAGCCTGTTTCGCCATTCAATAAGGTCAAGGCTGATCTGATTTAAACCCCATCTCTACCTTCTAGTGTATTCCTGACAGTCTTTCATCCCCTTGGTAATCAAGAATTTACCTAACTCTGACTTAAAAATCTTCAAACAGCATCTCATGGCGTGCTGCAGAAGCAGTGACTGCACTCACGCCCTGTCTGACAGGACCTCCGAGTCCTCATTGGCAAAGCTGGGTGCCAATTACCCATAGTCAGATATGTTGAGGACAAATAAAGCAGCTATTCAGGAACTGTGGGTTGCCAATGTTTGACTAGATACATGGCTGGACTTTAAAGCTGGCACGATTGTCGAAATCTAGCAAGGTGCTAGCAGTGGTCAATACTTCCACCTGTAGTGAGTGGGAGAATATGACAAATGGAATGTCTTCTTATCTCAGTCCTCAATGGTTTGCCTTCCCTTCGGACATTTTGTCCCCTGGTTCTAGATCAAGACAAGTGTCCTCTCTGCATCTGCTGTATCCATCCCTTTAAGCATATTGTAAGTTTCCGTGAGATCACTCCACATTTTTCAAAACCTCAGATAATATAGGCATAGCCTCTTCATATGACAATCGCTCCATTCCAGGAAATCAATCCAGTTGCTTGCTGTACTTACATGCTAGCTTTCAATGATTTACATACACGAACACCAATGTTCCCTTGGACATCGATACTGTCTGATCTCTTACCAATTGTGCAGTGCTCTGCATTTCCGATCATCCTCTGAAAGTGGATAACCCACACTCATTCACGTTATATTCCATGTGCCATGCTCTTGCCCACTCAGGGTCTACTCAAAGCCATTTGAAGCCTCATTGCAGCCTCCTTACAACTCACATTTCAATCAAGTTTTGTATCATCTGGAAAGCAAGATAGATTGTGAACATCTGGGGCCTAAACATTCATCCCACTGGTCACAACCTGCCAACCTAACAGTAACTTGTTTATCGCTGATTGCTGTTTTCTGTCTGTTAACTAATCCTCATTCCATACCAGTCCCCAGTACCATACACTTTCATTTTGTTCATAATCTCCTTTGGGATTTTATCACAAGCTTTAACAAAATCCAAATGCTCCACTGCTACTGGTTCTCCCTTATAGACACTGCTCAAAAACCTCTAGCAAGTTTATCAAACATATCTTGCCCTTCATAAATCCATGCAGACTTTGCCAAAACAGTTTCTATAATAATGATAACACTTAATGATATAGTCTACTACGTTTCAAAAGACAGATGTTAGACTAGCTAAGCTATAGTTTGCTGTTTTCAGTCTTCCTTCCTTTTTTGAGTACAGGAGTCACATTTACAATTTTTCAACCCACTGGGACATTTCCATAATTTCAGGAACTTTGAAGGATTTTAACTTTAGGATATCCACAGAACCTGTCAGCCTTTGGACCCATTAGTTTCACCAGTGTTTTTTTTGGGGGGCACCATTATTGTTTTCATTTTCTCAAATCTTGTTGCCTCTTGATGTTTTACTGTTTTGGGGATCCTTTCTTTTTGAAGAAGGATAAAGCACTTGTTGAAAGTCTCTACAATTCATTTTATTTCTTATTAATTCCCCAATCTCATCCTTTAAGACACTACTACTTATTTTAGCTACTTTTTTGTTGTTATATACATGTAGAAACTTTCACTTATTTTTATATTCTTCTCATATTTGTATTCTTGTGTCCTACCACTAAGCATTATAAGCCTTTACCAATTAGATATAATTATTAACTTCCTTTGTTGGATATAGATACTGCATCTTCCTCAATGCCTTTCTTTCAGTCGCAGATAATATTTTTTTGTTGAGAGTAATGAATTATCTTCTTAATTTCTATCACGGCTTCTTTATTGTCTTAGCTTCTACCCTATTCTCCCAGTCCAATTTGAACTATACTATTTTCATTCCTTTGTAATTCCGATAATTAAATTTAAAACATTACTTTTAGACCACATTTCTTATCTTCAAGCTGACTGTCAAGTTCTGCCATGCCATGACTACTATTGCCTACAGGGTTCTTCGCTATGAAATTATTTATTAATCCTATTTATTAATCCTATTATTTCTTACACATTATCAAGCTTACTATGGCACGCTCCTTTAATATTGATTTAATTTAAAAGACATTCGATGAGCTGGCTCGCCCAACTCTCATTGACAATTTCATTTGTCCAGTCCACATGAAAATTAAAATATTCATGGTTATTATAGTATCTTCCTTACAAGTCCCAATTACTTCTTGATTTAGGAACATTGGAACAGCAGTAGGCCAATCAGCAGCACTCCCAAGCCTGTTCCACCAATCGATGAGACAATGGTTGACCTGTGGCCTAACTTCACATTTCTGCTTTTGGTCCATATCCCTTAATCCCCAAACAAAAGTTTAACTATTCTCAGATATAAAATTAACAACTGACTTAACGTCCACTGCATTTGTGGGAGAGACTTCCAAACGTCTACCACCTTTTGTGTATTGAAGTGTTTCCTAACATCGCTTGTGAACAATCTGGCCCTAATTCTCAGATTATGCTCCCCAACTCTCAACCTCAACCAGTGGAAGTAGTTTATCTTTATCTACCCTGTTTTTTCGTGTTGTTATCTTGAAGACTTCGATCAGCTGACCCCTTAACCTTCTAAATTTGGAAGAAAATAGGTTTAGTTTCTATAATCTCTCCTCATAACTTAACTCCTGAAGTCCAGGTATCATTCCTGTAAACCTATGTGTAACTCTCTCCAAGGCCAATGTACCCTTCCTAAGTTATGGTGCCCAGGTCTGATCACAGGGCTCCAAGTAGGATCTAACTAGGCTAACTATGCATAATTGCTGCATCCTTGTACTCTAGTCCTCTAGATGTATAGGCCAGCATTCCATCAGTTTTCTTGATTATTTTCTGCCCTTAATCATAATATTTTGAAGATTCATGCACCTGAGCCCACAATTTGAGTCTTACAGCGAAGCGATTGTTGGGTGGGAGGGTGGAGCAATTTATAAATGGCTTTCATGAACAATTCCCGTCCTTTGCCGTTTGCTGGCTCCACTGATCTACTTATGCACCTTAATTTGCAAACCATGATCACATCTCATTATTGTACCTACCATGCGGTGATGGCAATTATTTTGAAAATGAGAGGGATAATTATTGAGTAAAGGGGAGGCGATGGATGTGGAAAAACAGTTTTTAGCAGCACGATTATTTGAGTAGTACACATAACAACAAAGGTAGGAAACAATTGAAATATTTAAGACTAAAAGAGCAGTAGAAGCTACAAGAAAAGGTACCAGTCATATTTCCAGCTTGAAAAAGCAAACTACTGCAGATGATAGAAATGAAATAGAAACAGGAAATATTCAGCAGGACATGCAGCATCTTTGGAGAGAAGAACAAGAGTTAAAGGACTGAACTTGGTTAATGTACTGGAGACCCGGGTTTGAATCCTGTCATGCAGATGGTGGAAATTGAATTCAATAAAATAAAAATACGGAATTAAGAATCTACTAATGACCATAAAACCATTGTCGATTGTAAGAAAAACCCATCTGGTTCACTAATGTTCTTCAGGAAAGGAAATCTGCCATTCTCACCTGGTCTGGCCTACATGTGACTCCAGACACACAGCAGTGTGGTTGACTCACCGCTGGTCTCCAAATGGCCTGGCAAGCCATCACATCCCTAGACTGATGAATCAGTACACCTCCATTTTGAACAATACATGGAGATAATGCAGTGAGTGTGGCAGGGGTGCAAAATGTACTCTGTGTAGAGGATTTCACTGCCTGCCAGCAAAAGTGGCTCAGCAGCAGTACTACAGATCGAGCTGGTCGGGTCCTAAAGGACACAGCTGCTAGACTGGGTCTGTGGCAGGTGGCGAGGGTACCAACAAGAGGGAAAAACATACTTGGCGTCGTCCTTGCATCTGCAGCTGGCAGATTGGTATCTATCCACGTCATTATCAGTAAGAGTGACCATTGCACAGTCTTTGAAGAGATGAAGTCCCGCATTCACATTGACAATACCCTGCGTCATATTGTGTGGCGTTGTCACTGTGTTAAAGGCGACAAACTTTGAATAGATATAGCAACTCAAGTTTGGGCATCCATGTGGTGCTGTGGGCCATCGGCTACTGCAGAATTGTACTCCAGCACAATCTGTAACCTGATGGCCCGGCATATCCCCTCCTCAACCATTGCCATCCAGTCAGGGGATCAAGCCTAATTCAAAGGAGAGTGCAGGAGGGCATGCCAGGAACAGCACCAGGCATACCCAAAATATGAGATGTTAACCCGGCAAGCCAAATAGCATAAGCAGCAAGTGATAGTCAGAGCTAAGCGAACCCACAACCAACAGATCAGATCCAAGATCTGCAGTCCTGCCACTTACAATCAGGAATCATGGTGGACAATTAAATAACACACTGGAAGAGGCAGTTCTGTAAATATCTCCATCATTAATGTTACAGAGAGGAAGGTTGCACCTCTCTGACAATTAAACCAAAACACAAGCCCCCAATCTGTTATAGTGGGAGAATAGGTTCCCTTCTAATAATTAAACCCGAAACACGCAGATAAGCTCGCCTCATCTTTATAATCTGTTGAAAAGAGGGGTTAAATGAAAGAAAATCCCTAACATTCACTTTATAACTAACAAGTAACAGTTTATTTATTTAACCCTATTAGTGAATAAATTAACAGAACTGCTAACAAACTGAAAAATTCCCCTTAACTACTAACTATTCCCTAAGTGAACTAAATTCTACTGGTATGCTGTTCTAATAAACACAAGTCACACTTATATAAACCCAAGTAATAAGAAAATAAATTAAAACTTTGTCTTTCAAAATCTACACACCTTTCTTGTGCTGTTCTCAAGTCATAAACGCCTTTCTTTGTGCTGATCTGGCTGTCAGGGATGTTTTCTCTGTGAAGTCTTCTGTGAGGACTCCTTAGCAATAAGTGCAGTGATACCTTTTATGGATAGATGGTGCTTTCTTAGAAAGCTTAGCAATTTCTTGTGAGAGCTAGATGCTTATTTATCAGATGACAGTTTGCTCTTGCCCCAATTTTCAAAACCCCACTCCTTATATACCTTGGATGACATATCAATTTTCTTAGACCAGCATTGGTCCAAGGTTATCAAAACCATCAGATTTCAATTCAGTTGGCTTTCAATTGCTAAGTGCTTTGTTTAAATTAATTGGCTGATCTCAGGTTGTTGCCAAAACATTAAAACAAGCCTAAGGTTTCTAATCACACAGCCAATTGATACATGTTTCAATTTGAGAACTGGCTATACATTTTCAGCTACGTACAGACACATTTCTTTTCTGTATAAATCTCTTAGCTTAGAAAAGCACTTTATCTTTTAAATGAACCATGTACTCTTCTCCCTTATCATTTTTTTTAACAAATTCCAGCTTCCTGCCTTTCAATTCACAATTACTCTACATAACTTCATAATATTAATAATGGAAGAGCCCAGCGTATCAGTGAAAAGATAAGGCTGAAGCATTCGCAGCAATCTCCAGCCAGAAGTGCCAAGTGGGTGATCCATTCTGACCTCCTCCAGTGGTCCCGAGCAGCGGTACAGATAGCAGTCTTCAGCCAATTCGATTCACTCCACTTGATATCAAGAAATGGTTGGAGACACTGGATAGTGCAAACACTGTGGACCCTGACAACACTCCGGCAGTAGAAGACTTGTGTTGCAGAACCTGCAGCACCCCTTGCCAAGATGTTCCAATACAGTTACAACGCTGACATCTACCCAACAATGTGTAAAATTGCCCAGGTATGTCCTGTATATAAAAAGCAGGATGAATCCAACCCACCCAGTTACTGCCCCATTACTCTACTGTTGATCAATAGTGAAGTGATAGAATGTGTCATCACCAGTGCTATCAAGCAACACTTGCTCAACAATAACTTGCTGAGCGATGAATTCCTCTTAGGACACTCAGTTCCTGACCTCATTACAGCCTTCGTTCAAACATATAGAAAAGAGCTGAATTCCAGAGGTGAGGACAAAGTGACAGCCTGTGGCGTCAAGGCTTTATTCGATTGAAAATGGTATCAAGGAGCCCTAGCAAAACTGAAATCAGTTCGTATCAGGCACAAACTCTCCGCTAGTTAGAGTCGTATCTGGCACATTGGAAGATGGTTGTGGTTGTTGGAGATCAGTCATCTCCGCTCCAGGACATCTCTGCAGGAGTTCCTCAGGGTAGTGTCCTAAGCCCAACCATCTTCAGCTGCTTCATCAAATGACCATCCCCCCATCATAAGGTCAGAAAAGGGAGAGGTTCGCCAATGACTGCAAAAGGTTCAGCACCATTTGTGACTCCTCAGATACTGAAGCAGTCCATGTTCAAATGCAACAAAATCTGGACAATATCCAGGATTGGGCTGACAAATGGCTAGTAACATTCACACCACACAAATGCCAGGCTATGACCATCACCAGTAAGAGACAATCTAGTCATTGCCCCATCACTGAATGCCATATTATCAATATCCTGCTGTTACCATTGACCAGACTCTCAACTGGACTCACCATATAAACATAGTGGCTACAAGAGCATACCTGCAGCTCCAACAACATTCAAGAAGCTTGACACCATCCAGGACAAAGCAGCTCGCTTGATTGAAATCACATCCACAAGCATCCATTTGCTCTATCACTGATGCTCAGTAACCGTGGTGTGTCCTATCTATAAGATGCACTGCAGAAATTCACCAAAGATCCTTAGACAGCACCTTCCAAGCCCATAACCAGTACCATCTAGAAGTACAAGGACAGCAGGTACTTGGGAACACTACCATAATGCAATCTCCCCTCCAGCCACTCACTATTCTGACTTGTAAATATATCGCCATTCCTTCTCTTGTTGCTGGGTCAAAACCCTGGAATTCTCTTCCTAAGGGCATTGTAGATTCAGGCACAGCAGGTGGACTGCGATGGTTCAAGAAAGCAGCTTACCACACCTTCTTAACAGCTACTAGGGATGGGTAACAAATGCTAGCCAGCCAGTGATGTCCATTTCCCACGAATGAATAAAAAAGTGTGTAGGTTAAGTGTTAAGAAATTTTTTGTCAGGCTCATTAAGATAACATTGCAAATGTGGAAAATATACACATACATTGGTTTGAGCCCCTTGCCTTCTGCACGGTTAATTATACCACAATTTGTCAAACTGCATTAACTCTGCTCATGAATATTTTTGTCAGTTGAAAAAACAAAAGTGGATTATATTCTTATTCCTTTTCAGTCAGTCTATCTTGTAGATTAATTCTTTAAAAGTCAATCTCTTAAAATTAGGCTTCCACTATTAAAAAAGAGACTAAATTTTGATGAACTGAACATTCTGTATGTAATTACATTAAATGATATTTAATCCCTATATTGATGTAAAAGTATATTAATTTTTGTTTCAGCGTTTGTCCTGGAGTAACAGAGAAATGTTGGTTATAATAACAAGAAGACTTGTGTACTCAGCATTTATTTTGAACATTCAAACAATTTAAAGGTTCAATAATTATGATTAAAATAGATTAATCTGGAAATGGATTTGTTGTTGCAATAACACAGTGGGTAATTATCTTCACAGAATATTCTTGTTTAAATATCAGATTGTCAAAGTTAAAATGGAAATTCTGAGTAGTCAGGGACTACTGCTACTATTAACATAATAGAAAGAATGGCATCAGCTTTACAAATTCTGAATAGAAATATGATTCTTAATTAAAAGTGACCAATAAAACAATATAGTTTTATTCTTAGATCTTCCAGAAAATATTAGGTGTAGAATGATCATGAGCAATTGGTACATCATATGGGCATGTTGTATGCTGATAAATGAACAAAACAGATTGATGGAAAAAGTAGCTTCCCTCCTCATAATGTACACTTTTTGATTTTTTTCATTGGATACAAGAATAGCTGGCAAGGCCATTGGTTATTGTTTATCCTAGAGAAGGTTAGTAAATTGTAGAATCCCTACAGTGTGGGAAAAGGCCCTTTGGCCCAACAAGTCCACACCAACCCTCAGAGCATCCAACCCAGACCCATTCCCCTATAACCCACCTAACCTACACATTGCTGAATGCTACAGGCAATTTAGCATGGCCAATCAACACAGCCTGCACATCTTTGGACTGTGGGAGGAAACCCACGCAGGCACAGGGAGAATGTGCAAACATCACACAGACAGTAGCCCAAGGGTGGAATTGAACTTGGATCCCTAGTGCTTTGAGGCAGCAGTGCTAACTGCTGAGCCACTGTGCCACCCCAACTGGAGGGAGGTACTTCCTTAACTTGCCTGTAGTCCATTTGGTGTAACTCAATCCAAAGTGCTGTTAGGAAGACAGTTGCATGTTTTTGATCCAATGACAGTGATGGCAGGAAGAAGACTGGAGGTTGGCTAACGTGGTGCCACTATTTAAAAAAAGGTGGTAAGGAAAAGCCAGGGAACTATAGATTGGTGAGCCTGATGTCAGTGGTGGGCAAGTTGTTGGAGCGGATTCTGAGGGATAGGATTTATATGTATTTGGAAAGGCAAAGACTTATTAGGGATAGTCAACATAGCTTTGTGCGTGGGAAATCATGTTGTACAAAATTGAGTTTTTTGAAAAATTGGCAAAGAGAAATGATGACAGCAAAACAGTGGACATGACTGATATGGATTTAAGTAAGGCTTTTGAAAAGGTTCCATTGGTAGACTGGTTAGCAAGGTTAGATCATATGGAATACAGGGAGAAATGGCCATTTGGATACAGAACTGGCTTGAAGATAGGAGATAGAGAATGGTGGTGGAGGGTTGCTTCTTGGACTGGAGGCCTGTGACCAGTGGTGTGCTGTAGGGACCAGTGCTGGGTCCATTGCTTTTTGTCATTTATATAAATGATCTGGATGTGAATATAGGCAGTGAGGTTTGTGAGTTTGCAGATGTCACCAAAATTGTGGGCAGCCAAGAAGGTTACCTCAGAATACAAAGTGACCTTGATCAGATTGGCTGAGGAGTGGCAGATGGAGTTTAATTTAGATGAATGTAAGGTGCTGCATTTTGGAAAAGCAAGTCAGGGTAGGACTTACACACTTAATGGTAAGGTATTGGGGAGTGTTGCTGAACAAAGGGAGACCTTGGGGTGCAGGTTCATAGTTACTTGAGAGTAGAGTCGCAGGTAGATAGAATAGTGAAGAAGGCATTTGGTATACTTGCCTTTATTGTTCAGTGGATTGTCTATAGAAATTGGGAAGTCATGTAGCGGCTGTACGGAACATCGGTTAGGCCACTTTTGGAATACTGCATTGAATTCTAGTTTCCCTGCTATAGGAAGGATGTTTTGAAACTTGAAATGGTTCAGAAAAGATTTATAGGAATGTTGCCAGGATTGGAGGGTTTGAGCTCGAGGGAGAGACGGAATAGACTAGGGTTCTTTTCCCTGGAACGTCGGAGGTTGAGGAGTGACCTTATATAAGATTATAAAATCTTGATGGGCATGGTTAGGGTGAATAGCCCAGGTATTTACCCCAGGGTAGGGAAGTCCAAAACTAGCGGGCATAGGTTTAAGGTGAGAGGGAAAAGATGTAAAAGGGACCTAAGGGTAAATTTTTCACGCGGAGGGTGGTGCATGTATGCAATGAGCTGCCAAAGGAAGTGGTGGAGGCTGGTACAATTACGATATATATAAAGCATCTGGATGGGTATATAAATAGGAAGGGTTTAGAGTGATATGGGCCAAATGCTAGAAAATGGGGATAGATTAATTTAAGATATCTCGTTGGCATGGATGAGTTGGACTGAAGAGTCTGTTTCTGTCCTGTACATCTCTATGACTCTATTAATGTTCAAGTCAGGAAAGGATGTGACCTGGGGAGAACCTTGCAGATGTTTCAGTGTATGTGCTGCCCTTGTCCTTCCCAGTGCCTATTGGTCATGAATTTGGAAAATGTTGTCAAGTGAGGTTTGGTATATTTGTGCTGTGTACCTTGTATATACTATACACTCCTGTCACAGTGTACCACTTTGTGGTGGATGGAGAGTTAAAAATGTACACTCCCTTGTTCTGGATCTTGTTGGAGCCTTTTGAGAATTTTCAGAGCTGCATTCATTCAGGTAAGTGAAACGTATTCACTTGCACTGGTGACTTGTACTAGTTGATGGTGGAAAGGATTTCATGAGTCAGACACTGCAGTGCTCCCCATACAATTCACAGTTTCTGACCTGTTTTTGTCGTCAAAGTATTTATATGTTTGGTCCAGTTTAGTTTCTGGTCAAATGCAACCTTAGGAATGGGGAGTTCAGTGATGTAACGTCATCGATACTCAATTGGAGGGATTTAAATTCTGACTGGTTAAAGGTGATCATTGCTTGGCATGAGTGGTATAAATGTTACTTGTTGCTTACTTTCCCAAGCTTGTCCGGGTCTTACTGTGTGTGGACATGCGTTGTGTCTGTATTGAAGGTGATGGAATCATGCTAAACATTGTATACCTCATCGGACATTCCCATTTCTGATCCAATGATGGAGGGAAGGTCATTGAAGAAGCATCTGAAGATGGTTGTGACCAGGACACTACCCTGAGGAACCCCTAGAGCAATGTCCCAGGACTGAAGCAATTAGCTCCCAATAGCCACACCCATTTTCCTCTTGCTACACATGGCTCCGACTAGTGGCGAGTTTTCCATCGATTCCCATTGGCTTCAGTTTTGCTGGGTTTCCTTAATGCCAAACTCTTTCAAATGCTGCTTTGATTCAAGGACAATCACTTTGAGCTAAACCTTAGATTTAGTTAAATTTGGCCATATTTGAACCAAAGCTGTGATGAGATCAGGAGCTGACTGAGTCAAAGTGAGCTTCAATGAGCAGGTTATTGTTAAGTTAGTGCCGTGTGAGGGCCCTGATTGTGACAGCTTCCATCACTTTGCTGGTGTTTGAAATCCTTAAGCCAGGAGAGCAATTTTCATTGTCTCTTGTCTCGGCATGAACAGCAGCTGGAGCCAGTGTGTGGCTTTGTCAAGTTAGCAAATTTCCCTTTGGTGAAAGGAACCTTTGACTGCAGACACTGAGAGTGATGCATCTCAACAGGTAGATATTTTACAACCACATCCATTTCATTCTATAAAAGTAGTTTTTTAAATTCCTGTTTTCCTTAACTCAGTTAGGATGCCTTCATCCTGCAACAGTCAGTCATATTTGAGGTACCACTTCAAACCATGGTGTGTCTGTTTGGCGATGAGAGCAATTTGCTCTACACATGGCTGATGAGTCCCCATGTCTCCCTGCTCCCATGTGGACAGCACGTCTACAATGATGGCAGTCCTGGAATCCACATTGTAGAAGAGATGTGTCAGTAGTGGAAAGGATGCAGAGCAGGTTTACAAGGACGTTGCCTGGGCTGGAAAGTTTCAGTTATGAAGCGAGATTGGACAGACTGGGTTTGGTTTTCTTACAGTAGAGGTGATTGAGAGGGGGCAGTATATAAAATTATGAGGGGCATACACAGGGTAGATAGGAAGAAACATTATGCCTTGATGAAGGGATCAATGACCAAAGACAGATTTAAGGTCAAGACAGAAGGTTTCAGGAGATGAGAGGAAAAACTTTTTTCATCCAGTAGGTGGTGGGAATCTGGAACTTACTGCCTGTAAGTGTGAAAGAGGCGGAAACCCTCATTACATTTAAGTATATAGGTGTGCACTTCTGATGTTGAGGCATACAGGCTGTGGGATAAGTGCTGGAAAAATAGTTAGGTAGTTGTTTTTGTCTGGTGTGGATGCAATTGGCCTTTTCCTGCACAATGGATCTCTATGCCTATAGTTAAGGAGCATTTTAATGAATAATTGATTTGTTAACTGCATCTAGGATTAGAATAGAACAGGCCATTGGCAGCCTAAAGCAATTATTTCACTGTCTTGATCACTCGGGTGTTGCCCTCCCATATTTGGAGCATGTATTCTCATAATGCATTGCTGTGACCTCCAGAACCAGAGCATCATGAGGGTACAGCCCTTACCATTATTGTTTCAATGATCACAATAAAAGGAGGAAGGAATGAGGTATTAGGGGCTCCATTGTTCTGGAAAGATTGTCCAGGAGCTTTTCATCAGATATTTGCTCCCAGAGCAGAAAATCCTCCAGATCAGCATTGATGCACTTCTCCTGTTCCTTCCCTCAGTTAGTGCCATTGCAGCATCCTTACTGGATCGGTTGTGCAGGATCTGATTCATCACAATATCCTGTTCAATCCATCCTTCACTAGCATTGGGTCCAAGGCCCAGAATTTCCTTTCATTGACCATAAGACCTTTAGATACAGGAGCAAAATTGGGCCATTCAGCCCATTGAGACTTCTCTATCTTTTGATCATACCTGATATGCTTCTCAACTCCATTCTCCTGCCTTTTCCTGGTAACCTTTATTAATCAAAGAACCTATCTCAATGATCTGGGCTCCACAGCACGCTGTGGCAACGAGTTCCACAGATTAGCCACCCTTTGGCTGAAGAAATTCCTCCTTATCTCAATTCTAAAGGGTTGCCCCTTCACTCTGAGGCTGTGCCCTTGGGTCTTACTCTCTCCTCGTATGGAAACATACTCTCCATGCCCACTCTCTGCAGGCTTCTCAATATTCTGTAAGTTTCAACTAGATAACACCCCCTCATCATTCTAAGCTTCATTGAGTGAGGAACCAGAATCTTCAACTGCTCCTCATACAACCAGCCTTTCATCCTCAGGAGCATTGATACAAATCTCCTCTGGATACCCTCCAATGCCAGCACACCCTTTCTTAGAAATGGGGCTCAAAACTGCTCACAATATTCCAAATGCAAGCTCACAAGAGCCTTATATGGCCTGACCAGCACATCTCTGCTCTTGTATTCTAGCCCTCTTGAAATGAATGCTAACATTACATTTGCCTTCCTAACTGCCAACTGAACCTGTATGTTAATCTTAGGAGAATCCTGAACTAGGACTCCCAAGTCACTTCGTACTTCAGATTTCTGAAGCCTTTCCCCATTTAGAAGATAACGTCCATTTTCCTACCAAACACTTTCCCACATTGTAGTCCATTTGCCAATTCTTTGCCTATTCTCCTGGCCTGTCCTTCTGCAACCTCCTTGCTTCCTCAATACTATCTGTCCCTTCACCAACCTTTGTGCCATCTGCAACTTGGCAACTATGCCCTCCGTTCCTTCGATCAGATCGTTAATGTGCAATTCTAATGTATAATTATTCCTAAGACAACTGTGTGTGTTATCTACCCTCACAGCCATCCCTAAGGGGTTGTGAGGCCTAGGGCACATCACACTGGACATCCCTGGAGTTGAAGGGGGGAGCGCAGCAATTCCTGGAAACTCTTTTGCATTAATTGCACCTTGCTGCCTTGAAACTAAACTAGATTTGAAACGAAAGGTCACACAGTGCCAATTTTGCCTGTTCAAAGGGAAGTGCCATCCAGGCTTTCCAACCTTCCTGGTGCCAATGATCCCAGTGGTTGTAATGTAGTTGCCCTGTGTCACCCAACCCAAGGGACGGTTCTGTTTGCAACAGATGGCTGCAGTTGCTCAAGAAGACAGTTCACCAGCACCTTTACAAGGGTGATCGAGGATGGTCAATAAATGCTGGATCTGCCAGTGATGCTGACATCTTATGAAAAAGAAAAGAACTGTCCTTTACGTAAAACATCCTGAGATATTCTGATACTGGTAAGTTGATAGTATCAAAACGTGATCTATCTGAGATATGTAGAGGATATTGCATGAAGGAAGTACCTACAGCTTTCATGACCATCAGACAGCTCAGACCACTTCACCAGCAGTATAGTACTATTGAAGGAGAGGCACTGTAATGTAGGAAACAAGACATCCAATCTGTGCACCCCAAACTTCTACAGACAATAATTTGGCAGTTATTAAGTCATTTGTTTTTATGATGTTGATTAAGGATTAAATATTGGCCAGAACACCTGTAATTGAAATCCTCAACCATATTTTTGTTACATCGTGATCCCATTAATCCAATGCTTGCCTGGCCATCTTTCAACTTGCATCCACTATATACTTTAGTTCATATTTAGCTCAGCTACCCATGTTCTGACACAGCAAGCCACAACCACTATCAACCTCGTGCTTACTGACCTACTTTGGTTCTTGATCTGGTCCCTTCATCTTTTTTAACATTCTTATCTTTGTGTTCAAATTCCTCTGAGGCTTCCCCTGCTTATGTCTGTGATTTCCCATCAGTTCTACAATCTTCAACATCCACAAAAGAGACAGCAAGAAGAGGCCATACAGCCAAACTCTGGTGAAGGAAGGTCAGCACCTCCGAGGATGTATGTAATGTGGAATTAGATGAATAGCTCGACAAGCTGCATCTTCACAGTGGCACGGGCGGCACAGTGGTTAGCACTGCTACCTCACAGCGCTAGGGACCCGGGTTCGATTCCAGCCTCGGGCGACTGTCTGTGTGGAGTTTGCACATTCTCCCCGTGTCTGCGTGGGTCCCCTCCGGGTGCTCTGGCTTCCTCCCACAGCCCAAAGATGTGCAGGTTAGGTGGATTGGCCATGCTAAATTGCCTGTAGTGTTCAGGGAGGTGTAGGTTAGGTGGGTTATAGGGGGATGGGTCTGGGTGGGATGCTCTGAGGTTTGGTGTGGATTTATTGGGCTGAAGGGCCTGTTTCCACACTGTAGGGATTCTATGATCATCAGAATCAGCACTCAGAACATCCAAACACTTGTCCAGTATGGGACAATGACTCAGATATTGTGTGAAATAGAACCTTTTGACTTGACAGTTTTCACACCAGAGAGATATGGTGGGCAAGTAAACCATGAGAGCATGATTATCTGTATTCTGATTGAGAAGAACATGCCACCTGTTAGGTTAGTCTTTTACTCAATATTCGTTCAGTGCAAACATTGGCTGGGAGAGAAGTATGAGGCATCCAGCTATGATTTCAGATTACTGATCACTGACTTCAATGCTAAACTCGACAGCAATTAGTGAGGTCTGAACAGTACAATTGAGGTATATGAGTCAATAAAATTGAACAGCATGGTGGCTCAGTGATTAGCACCACTGCCTCACAGCAGCAGGTTCCATTCTAGCTTTGGACGACTGTGTTCATGGAATTTGTATGTTCTGTCTGTGTGGGTTTCCTCCATGTGCTCTTATTTCCTCACACAGTCCAAAAATATGCAGATTAGGTGGATTAGCCATGCTAAATTGCCCACAGTGTTCAGGGATGTGCAGACTAGGTGGGTCAGCCACGGGAAATGCAGGATGACAGGGATATGTTGGGGAGTGTGGATTTGGGTGGGCTGCTCTTCAGGGGGTCACTGTGGACTTGATTGGCTGAATGGCCTGCTTTCATACTGTAGGGATTCTATGATTCTAAGATTAATCAAAGGAAATGTAAGCTTGCTGGCTTTCTGTAACAACAAATGTCTCTGCATTGAGAATCCTTACAGTCATAGAGATATACAGCACAGAAATAGACCCTTTGGTCCCACTTGTCCATGCTGACCAGATATCCTATAAAAAGCTCGTCCCATTTGGCCCATATCCCTCTAAACCCTTTGTATTCATATACCCATCCAGATGCCTTTTAAATGTTCTAATCGTACCAGCCTCCACCGCTTCTTCTGGGAGATCATTCCATATATGCACCACCCTCTGCGTGAAAAGTTTCCCCCTTAGGTTCCTTTTATACCTTTCCCCTCTCAACTTCAACCTATGTCCTCTAGTTTTGGACCGCCCACCCCAGGGGAAAGACCTTGCCTATCGGTTCAAACCCAACGACATTCACAAAAAATCATGGAGGTCTTTAGGTGGTAGCACTCTGAACGAGGTCGACCATCAGCAATAGATGGAAGTTATCTCTACAAGATATCCTGATGTGTCGAGCTGCTGGTGTAGGATTAGATTACTACCCTGTGTTAAATCCACTTGAAACTCAAGAAGGCAACAATCAGAAAATCACTCTGGCCACTTATGATGGAGAAACGAAACATTTCCACTTGGCCCCCTTCAGCAGATTCAAGGTTATTACAGAGGAGAGCCACTGTAGAGGAACAGTGGAAAACCTTTCAAAACCCATTTGAGAGAAGTCACCGTGAAATGGGGGAGAGGAGCCAAGAAAGAAAGATGGGTCACCAACCCAAAGTGAAAAATGAGTGCTGAAAGAAGACTGGTGAATTGTAAGATGGACCATTAAACAAACCCTGAGTAAAGGTAAGAATGCCACTTCATAAGGTACGACTAGTTGAAAGTGCTGTATCAATCTATGATTTCCAAAAATAAATTTGTATTTGTATAATGTCAGCTAAAATGTATCCGCAAACTTCTGTTGAAAAGATAAGTAAATCTCAAGAAAATTAAAATGGGGCGCTATAGGCAAAATTGCCAGGAGTGCCACAATGACTAAAAATTCAATAGATGTAGCACTTTGGCCAGAATTTGAAACTTGCACCTCATGTAAATGTCCAGTAAGGGGAAACATTGTCCTGACAAACACACATTTAAGAAATATGAGTGAGCATTTCGATCAGTTTTCACTCAGTAATTTCAAATAATTTAGTTTTTTTTTATTGTTCAATTATTGTGCCTTTTGAAATTTTGCTGAAATTGCTTCAGTTATGCGGCAGTCCCATTAGAGGGTTCAAAGCAATCAGTGAAATGGACATGTACTCTAAAAGCTTAATGTATTTTGTTGAGTGCGCAATATAGAAAATCTATCAGTCATCTGCAAGCTTATTTGAGCTAACTTTTTGTGACTTGGTTACTTCTGGTAAACTAATTTGATATAATAGTTGAAGGGCAATATTATAACATGCAATTAATATTTCAGTCACATTATTAGTTCATCCCTGGGACATTTGATAATGGACAAGTTTAACCACAAGGACGTAAACATTTTGAATCTTAAAATCGATATGTGATTCAAATTAGTCTTAATTCATATTAATGTTCAAGATTTGGGAATATTGCAAGTTATTTTGCTTTCATGGTGCTCAAATATACAATGCAGTAAATTATTTAACATTAATGTAATCATCATAGGCACAAATTTATACTTAAGTTATTGGCAAAAATCTTAATGTATCTGAATTGTTGCAGATTGAACGTAAATTGAGAAATGTCATTATCCTAATGCCACTATCCGCTGAAATTGCCGAGGAACGTTAAACTTCTGATTTTCACTGCTTGAGACCCTCTGAACTTAATGTCAGAGACTTGGGCCAGAAATATGGGATTTAACTGGGTACATATCCTTGAATTGTTATGCTGCTTACTACTGATCTAAATCAGCGTAAGGCAGCAAAACTGAATGCCACCTGCTCAAATCACTACACCAAGCACAATTTACGGATCATCTTAACCGACTTAAATACACCCCAACACTGGCTATCCAACCAATTACTCTGATTGACCCCCAACTCAATTGAACTGAATGCACAATTACCTCACTAATCCAAGACAACTACCCAGTAATGCAAACCCCCAAACAAATTAACTACCTGCTCATCTCAATTGGATTAACCTCTCAACCACATGACTTCCCCTTCCATTGACCTGATCGCCTTAACTCTTGACCTGACCTGACTGTACCTCCTGCCGACCAGGCCCAAAATGACGTGACTCAGTGACTTCAACCACCTGACTACCATACTGACTATTCCATGACTCAAAACAAATTCCCTCCCAACCACCCAACCTCCACCCCGAATCAACTTGACCCATCCCTATTAGCCCTGCCCTGGTAGCCCCAGACATGACCTGATGACCCAAGCTACTACTCATCCATTCCCTCACACAATCACTTACTATAAGTCTGGATTCTGGAAAGGTTCCAGTAGATTGGAAAAATGCCAATACAACATCTAGTAGGAAGGAAACTATAGACCAATTAGCTTAATGTCTGTTCTTGGGAAATTGTTGGAATCAATTATCAAGAAAGTAGTAATAGGACATTTAGAAAGTCAAAATGCAATCAATAGAGTCAGCATGGCATTATGAAGGGAAAGCCATTTGATTAATTTGCTAGAGTTTTTTGAAGATGTAACAAAATGGATAATAGGAGTCACGTAGAAGTAGTTCATCTGGACTTCCAGAGGCCATTTGATTAGTTGTCACACAAAAGGTGAATACAAGAGGTGAGATCACACAGTGTTATGGGTAAACTATTAGATTGATTAGAGGATTTGCTAATCAACAGAAAGCAGACAGTCGGGATAAATGGGCTTCTGGTTGGCAACGTGTAATTAGTGGGGTGCCACATTGTTCTGGACTAGAGGTCCAATTATTTACCAAATATATTAATGACTTTGGTGAAGGAATAGAAGGTATAATAGCCACATTTGTAGATGACACCACAATAATTCAGAAAATAAATTGCGAAGAAAGATTAAGAAATTTACATGTGGTTATGAACAGGTTAGGTGAATAGGGTAAAATGTGGCAGATGGTGTTTAACATTGATAAGTGTGAGCTTATCCATTTTGGTTGGAAGAATGAAAAGGAAACTTGTTATTTAAATGGACAGAAACCTCAAAATGATGCAGGTAAAGGCATCCGGGTGCCCTTGTGCATGAATTACAGAAAGCTAGTATTCAGGTACAGCAGGTAATAAGGGAGGCAAATGAAAGGAAAGGAGTATAAGAGTAGAGAAGTGTTGTTGGAACTATATAAGGCATTTGAGAGAATGCATCTGGGTAACAGTATACAGAGAATATGGGGTAAGCCATTTAGAACTGAGACGATAAAAGATTTCTTTACTCAGATAGTAGTGTGACTGTGGAATTCTCTTCCACAGAAAGTGGTTGAGCCAAAACATTGAGATTTTTCAATAAGGGACATGATATAGTTCTTAGGGAACAGGGAACAAAGGGAATAAAGCAAGAATGGTGCACTGAGTTGAATGATCAGCAGCAATTGGATTGAAGGCTCGAAGTGCCGAATGGCCTACACCTGCTTCCATTTTCTATGTTTCTAAGAACATGTTTGATCATGACTCAATGTTTTTTTTAACAAACAGAACATTACGGAACAATCCCACATAAACCAACAGATTAAAAAAAGACCCTATAACATATTGCCCGTCGAGTATTTCTGGAAAAAGAAACATATTTTGTTGAAGCTATTCATTTCATGCCCAGTACGGATAATTTCCAGGAATACCAATTCAAGTGGGAAAGTTAACGAGTACTATTTGCTAACAGCAGGATGTTACTATCAAGCCAAAAATACGTTCTGCCTATCACACAAATAAGTCATGTGATAAATGCATTTCAATGTCTGTGATGCTAGGTATGTATCCTGTACATCTTAAAGACTGGTGGATTGTATTAAGCAGCATATCTCATCAGCTTTTCATAACACAAGGAAACCATCATATCCAACTAGCTTGTTCTTGCAACATTCACAGGCAGTGTCCAGTGTTAGATGTGAATCTATAATTGGGCAACATTTGCTGTCTAGTCCTGAGTATATAAAGTATTACACTCACACACAATTTAGCATTGTAACGATATTGGCTCACAATATGGTGCATAGTACATGCATACAAATGGTGACATCCATTTTATGGTTAATTTCTCAGGACAATGTCCTAATCAAATTGAATCAACCTGCTTAATTTAAAATTTATACAAAGTGAGGCAGTTAACTGCCAGTCAGTATTAATATGTGCATTCTGTACGGCAATGCCTCCCAAGTCCACTTGACAACTAATTAGCACTCTCCTGCTACTCAGTGTAGATGTGGGTTTCCCATTTAATTGGCTTTCTTGCACATTATTCTGATGAGTACAATATTAAAAGCTTTGGGTAAATGCATGTTTTCTTCAGGAATTTTCTTCAGAAATTTTCTGAAGAGGGGTCATGACCTGAAACATCAACTTTCCTGCTCCTCTGATGCTGTCTGGCCTGCTGTGTTCCCTCTGCTCCATACTTTTGGACTATAACTTGTTGTTGGGTAACTTCTGACTAAGAACATGGGTTCAAGTCCTTCCGTGGCTGTCCTCTGATATGGCCTGGCAAGATGTTCAGGTGCACCATACCAGGCCAAAATTTGATAAAGGTAATAAATCTGGGCAGGTCAACTATCATCAACCTAAGCATCAGAAATATCAATGACACATACGGTCCAGTTAGCCTTGAAAAGTATTCCTTTGCAATATATGTGGGGGGGCAAGTGCCAAAATTGAGAATGCTATCTGATAGACTCGATGAGCTTGACTCATATTCAGGGAACTATAGCTTACAGACAATATCCCAGACTCTACCATCAGAAGGGTCTGAAAAAGGGTCACAGGATCAAAACATTAACTCTGTTTTGTTTCCCCAGATGTTGCCAGGCCCGCTGAGTTTTTTCAGCTATTTCTAATTTTGTTATTTTGGATCTCCAGCATCTACAGTTGTTTGTTTTAAAAGTCCAAAATCTCCTGCTTTTAAATGCAATGAAGTAAAAATACAAAAGATTACATTAATCCATTAATTTGCCAGTGCTTAATCGCATAACAGAATTTTTTGAAGATCACCTGAAGATTTAAGTCTTTGCTGGGTGTTGGAATTTTGCTGTGTACAACCTGACAAATGCATTTCCTGCTTGACAACAATGATCACACTTGGTTGTCTGTAAATAACTTTGAGGGATGTCCAGACATAATGATGGATGCTTTATAAAAAAGTATGTTTCTTCTTTTATTATTTTTGCAGTCCAGTTACTCTACATATGTCCTGCACATTGCATTTGGCTGGATTAAATTTTCCCTATCAACTGTTCTGTCCACTTTGATACATTATCTGACGTATTCTATTCATTTTTGAACTTCCTTTCTCAATTGCCCTGACCCTCCTAGTTTGATGACATTTGTGAGTCAGCCCAATTGAAACAATCAGAGAATTGTTAAAGCATAGTAGGAAGTGATTTGTCCCATTATCTCTGTGCTAGGACTCTGAAAGCACCAAGTGTAATTCCTCACCATCTCTGCATATCCTGCACATTCTACATAATGATGCCAGTTGTGAGAATGCTGGAGAGGCTGATCTTTGTCATGATCTGGTTTTGTCGACCATAATTTTTCAATGAATAGAAAATAAAGAAGACCCAAGAGTAAGCAAATAAGTGGCGGGGTGAATTGTAATGCAAAGAAAAACATTATTGTCAAACTTAACAAAATAAACAGTTAATAATAACTAAAACGGTATACTGAACAAGTAAGTTAATGATTTGAAACTGTTTATTCTATAAGTACAAGTTAGACTCTAAAATTCAAGAATTAACATGGATTAACAAATATGAATTAGCAGACAAACTTTGGTTGAGCGCTCCACATACTACAATTTAAATGTCTGATGTGGTCAAAACAGAACCTACCAAGGTGTTAGTGATATTATGGGTCACTAATTCGATAAGATTCTGTCCCCTTTGAAAGGGAATCAAATTCTTTACTTTCTAGATCTAGCTTTGGAACCTGCTTGAAGTCTCTTTCCCTTAGACTGCCTCAACGGCTCTTTATGCCTCAGTAGTTTAATCTCTTCTTTCAGGATTGAGTTCCCCTGGACATTCGAGACTGCTTCTGAGTATCTCATTGTCTTTACAATTTCAGCTTTTATCAAGCATCTAGCTTCACCAAGTTGGCACTGATTTCTCTAAGCTCTAATCTTTCTCATCTGCATTGAGCAAATACTGCTTGTGCATTTTCTTTACTCCACCTTCAGTTGCACTGAAATATTAATGGCTTCTATGGACTTCTACTTCCCTAACTTTCTGAAGTTCTGCTAACAGCACTATTCCAGATTCAAATTCTAACTAACTTCTCCCAACAAAAGCACCGCTAGATTAAAAGAAAACCATCTTAAACTGCAGCTATCTCACTGACAGTGTAGTCTGGTCTGAGCACTCCTTAACTTGACCTTTAGGTTATTATCACTTGATTTGTTGAAGAAAATGCCTTTACAGCATTTCATAATTCACTGAACGCTTTTAACTAATTTAACTTTAACTCCCAAAACAAACAATCTCTCTGGACTACCAATACAGCAAGAAGTACAGACATTATGTCTCCACCTGCCCTTTCTGATCCCGCCATTTTAGTTGTTTACCAATTTAGGTAACATGAATTCAACCATTTAAGTGCACTAGACTTCAAGGTGTTCCAGTTGCATTTACCCTGCTTTCTAATCTTAAAGTTGATCTGCTAAAACTAGCAATTACATGAGAAAACATGTGAACCATGAGCTAGAGATAAAAGGTACTGCAGATGCTGGAGAATCCGAAACGTCAAGTTTTCCTGCTCCTATGATGCTGCTTGACCTGCTGTGTTCATCCAGCCCCATGCTTGTTATCTCTGAACCATGAGCTAGATTTTTGCAACATATTAGTTTTCAAATAAGAATCCAATTACCCCTCAATATCTTTCTCAGATCTGCATCCACCATTTGCACAGCCAACACATTCCAGGACTTAATCACTTGCTGCATGAGAAAGTTTCTTGTCATATTTCCATTACTTCTTTTATTGATTATATTCAATCTGTTCCCCATTGCTTTTGATCCTTCTAGCAAGTCAAGTGTATTGACTGGTTTGGGGGCAGGGGCAGGGAGATTGACGTTTAGGTTTTAAATTTAAATGACTAATATAAATTAGAAAAAAAAATCAACTTCTAAAGTTTGGGCACCACCTGGTACTTCATCTCATAAGCTTTAAGCCTACTGTGTAATCTGTCTTTAAAAATCCATTTCCAAGGTTTTACATTCCATACAGTTTTTATTATTCTGAATAACCTTTTTTCAAAAGTTTTTAAAATCAAGGTTTTGGTAGAAATTGTGCCTGTTTTAGATTACAGAATAGGGGCAACTGTGATTAATTTATCAATGCTATCATCAATTTATGTAACTTAAGTTCTGGCCACAAATCAATTCCTCAAACCCATTTTTCAGGCATCCCAGAAACCAGCTGAGGTGTGAAAGTGTCGTAAATGAGGTTTTAAGATGCAGCAGAACAGAAGCTGGAGCCCTAATCCTAACCAAATCACAAGGACCTCTCATAGTGACTCCAATGAATAGTAGCAATTTTTAGGAATGCAAAAATCTTTGCAGAAGTATGAGTACACACACTGGCTCCATAACCCTGACACTGGCTCCCTCTGCTGTTGCTGAAATGACCTGCCAGGGCTTCGGGTCACCAGCAGCATGGTAAATGGCCCAAAATCCATGATAGAAAAGTATTGGTTGTTCGTGAAGGAATGGCAGGTCTGTTCAACTGAAACATTACTGCATTGTATAGAGACCCTGCTTTGTGTGCATATTCATTGCTGTAATTTACACCACTGTCTGCACTTGAAAAGTAGTTATTTGGCCATGAATTGTCTTGGAATATTAAGAAACAGAAAAGCTTATAAGGGCAAAATCTTTCCTTTAACTCTTTCTTTCATTGTAGTTTTTTCCTTCACTTGTCTAAATCAAGGGAATCTATCTTCCCTTTTCTCCTTGCAAGATTTATTAATTTAACTCTCCTTTCACTTTCACATTTACTTATTTTCTCACCTCTTTAAGGTTTGTTTTTTGTTCTTAGCTTGCTGATTCCCTAGACATGTATTTATCTTATATGTTCAACATTATGCCTTCAAACATTTCCTGCTTGTCCTTTACAAAAGTATTGTTGAGCAGCCTCTTCACTTTCCTTGGTTGATCAAATTTTCTTCAAAAAAATCTGGTCTTTTAACCTGCTCCTGCATTCCAACAATGTACACTGCAAAAGTACTTCATTGTTATCAAAGTGCTTTGGGATGTGCCAAGGTCACAAAAGGCACTGAGTAAATGCAGATTTTGTTTATTCTGTCTGACTTTGGTATATCTGAATGACAAGTCACATTGGACATGAACATTCTATAACTCCTGTCTCCATAAGATGTCTTAAATTCCAAATTCTGCATACTGTTTTGAGTGCTTATGAATACCAAAGGGGGATAAACACTGCCTCTCACACTGTATGACAAAGTAGTCAGTTTCATATTAATTGACTCATGCTTGAAAAGCCATTTTTCCTTGAAGAATTTCAGCAGGTAATAGGGAAAGCAAATGGAACGTTGGCCTTTATTCCAAAGTGAATAGAATACAAAAGTTGGGAGATTTTGCTAAAATTAGTTAGACCACAACTGGAATACTAGGCCCCTTATCTAAGGGAAGATATACTGACATTGGAGGTAGCCTAGATAAGACTCATTAGGCCAAAATCAGGTATGGAAGGACTATCTTGTGAGGAGGGGTTAAGCAGATTGAGAGAGAGTGGCAGGGTGGTCAGCATTGCTGCCTCATAGCACCAGGCACCCGGGTACAATTCTAGCCTTGGGGGACTGTCTGTGTGGAGTTTGCACATTCTCCCAGTGTCTGCGTGGGTTTCCTCTGGGTGCTCTGGTTTCCTCCCACAGGTGGATTGGCCATGCTAAATTGCCCTGTCGTGTTCATGGATGTGCTGGCTGGGTGGATTGACCAAGATAAATGTGGGGTCATGGAGGTAGGTTGGTATGCTCTTCAGAAGGCTGGTGAAGACTTGATCAACTGAATGGCTCCTATGTGCACTGTAGGGATTATATGATTGAGAGGTTTGTGTATCTGTGGAATTCTTTACCACAGAGGGCTATTGAGACTGGGTCATTAAGTATACTCAAGGCTGAGATAGATCATTCTTTTTATCAGTAAGGGAATCAAGGGTGATGAAGGAAAGGCAGAAAAGTGGAGTTGAGGGTTATCAGATTAACCATGATGGCATTTAATGATGGAGCAGAATTGATGGGCTGAATGGCCTACTTCTGCTCCTGAATCTTATGGTCTTATGGTCTTATCAGGTAAAACACCTTGTTGAAGGTCAGGGCATTGATCAGACCACAACTGGAGTGATATATATAATATTGGTCTCCTTCTAAACTTCCCCTGAAATTCATTTCAGTCCATTGCACCTCTTACCATTGTCTGCATTGTAAAACACAACAGTTTTCCACCTTTCTTTATTCCAAAGAACAATCACATTCAACTTGATACATTAACATTAAAAGGATACATTTTCTCTTCACAGATGCTACCAAACCTGTTGAAGCTGTCCAGCCCTTTTATGTTTTATTTCTGCTCGTATGACGTATGGGGAAAGATACCAGCAGGTCTCCCCTTTGGCGGATTCCTTGCTGTGTTTAGCATGTCACCTGATACTCAGAAACTGTTACAGGGTCAGGAACACAAAAGCTAATCATATATCAGCATGAATTCATAGGAGGTCTACATTTAATACTAATGTAAACAAAATAGTTCAGGATATAACTGAAATAGCAAGCGTTTTTGGAAGAATAGGCAAGAACAATGTAATTCTTGTTTTAGGGCTTGGAATTTGGAATGCAATTCAGATTCAGCTGGTTGTGCTCTGTTCTGAAATACGCATTAAATCTCAACTGTAGTGCCTGCTGGTGCCATCTGTGCAGCCAATATGGCCCAACACTAAAGTGATGCTAGTAGGCAAATGACAGGGTAATCAGGTAAAAGCTGCTTCCCCAAAACTTGTGGCATTTAGACACTTGTACATAATTTGAAAAAAGTCAAGGTTCCAACATGATTTATCAAACAGTAAGTGATTCATTTCACAAGGTTTGACTGTCTTTAAGTTATCTGAATTTTTGAATAACTGTTTCAGCCATGCCACTGTTGAAACTACTTCTCTGCACTTTCACCCTTACTTTGGTGTCTTTGTCATGGTGTTCACAAGTGGATATTTCCATATGAGTCTCCGTAAATGAGGTAAAACAGAAGAAGGAAGAAGAAATGAGCAATGTTCTTAGAGTACAACAAATAAAGAAACCAAAAACAATTGGATTTCCACCAGGGTCAGCAAAGCAAAAACAAAAAGCAAATTGATACCTGGAAATGAATATATGGGCTGTACCGGATTTCTACTTTGAAATATACACAAGATTAGTTAGACCCAGATGTCCAATTGGCCAACTGGCCAATTTTACTGTTTTCCTTTTTTTGGGCCTGACAGCCATACAAGTCCTTGATGATACCTAAGGAGAATTTTGTGTAAAAGGAAAAATATTCAGTGGAAAGACTTTGAATGCATTCTATCCCTTGTTGCAACTGAGATCAAACATTCCCATGAGTACAAGAAACAAATAGCCGAGGAATCTCATTTTGATATAATGTGTTGATTACTTAGCTGATGAGGCACCTTTGCCAAGTTGATGCACAAACCACAGCCAGGGCCATGGTCGAGCAGACAGTAGGGTTGCTGAAAGTCTAGTTCCACTGGTCTAATGGAGCCCTTCAGTATAGTCTGGACAGAGTGATGCTGCTCTACCATCCTGTCACTCTGCATTCTGAACAACTGGAGCAGGCAATGAGGCAATGTGTTAGATGCTGAGGAAGTGAGGGAATGAGAACAGTCCTCCAAGGAGGAGAAAAAGGACATTCAAGAGGAGGAAGCTCTCCTTGTACCTGGCTGAGCTCAGCAGCTTCGTGCACTATAAAATAGCCAGGACCCAACTGACACCCAGTTTCAGTGGATGACAAATGGGTGCACAAGACCACCATGGAAGTATAATGGCTGTTGGCCATAATGCTAGCATTTGGTTGGTATTGTGGAGGTAAATTGCATCCTGTACTGGTTTTGTTTGTGTTTGCTTTCGCTTATGTTTGGACCTGTAGATAGCTTGCTCATATGTGATCTTGCCCTAATGGACCATGACAAGCTGTGGGTCTCTAGTAGACACTAGAGAAGGTGTTGAGATGGCATATAGCCATTGTAAATTCTGTGCTGTAGAAGTTAAACAGTGACCAGGGTGAGAGAATGGGTTTGGATGTGTGAGGGTTTGTCAGTCAGAAGCTGCCTATGTGTCATGAACAGCTTGACTTTTTGGCTGGTGAGGGACAAAGCTACATTGCTGACTCTTGTCTGGGAGCACAGTGGCCTTTTAAAGATAATGCGGGTGCAGGGAACGCTGAAATCTCAGCGGACATTTGCTGAGTGGTGAGTTGTTCCAAGCATGTCATAAAATGGGGCTACATTCAGACATGAGAGATGCCATAGTTGCAAGATCAGTAGTTATGTAAGCGACTTTGCTAAGTTACGATAAAGCTTCTAGCCAGATCTTGAGGTCAGAAGCTCTCCAAAAAAAAATCTCAACATAACTCACCGTTCACCAAAAAAAACATAATATTGAACGGGCAGTCAACTTGGCAACAGCTTTCAGATGACAGAAGGAGAATCTGCCAGAAGCTTTGGACCAGGAGAAGATAGTTATCAGAAACCAGGAATGCTTCTGGTTTGAATTCACCGTGCGAAATATTATGAGACCCATGCTTGAACAGCGGTGTCAACAATTGTGAGGTGTTGCTGGAAAATGAAAGGGTCACTTAACTGTATCCTTGTGGTCTATTGGAATGTTCAGGTTTAAAGTGTAAGTATTTATGAAATATAATGTAAAGTTAGCAGTATTTGCTTTTTTAACTCTTGCAGAGTAAAATATGAAATCTTGTGGCATAACCCTTCCAGTTTTTTAATGAATTAATATCACATCTTTGATTCTAATTTGGATCAGATCTGTTCTTTACAACTGAAGTTGGCTTTCTTGCAGTTAGGTTTTATAACTCTGGATTGCTTCTTTTCCACAAACAACCTAAACTCTGTGATACAGTGATTCCCTAATGACTTTAGATCCATTCAGTCCACCTCAATCTCAAGAACCAAGTTCTGCAATGTCTCATTTTTCATTGAACTGAAAATGTATTGTTGTGGAAATATCTTCGGAGTAGATTTTTTAGGTTATACATACAAACTGCATAATTAAACACCAAAGTAGTATGCATGGTTCAGGGAGGAGAAAGGGGCTTTGAAAGCAATGATATTGAGAGCCTTTTGGGACCAATGTAGCCCTCATCTCTACCACTGAGTTCTCAGATGAGTCTTTCTCAGCTATTTACAGTTGCATGATTTAGAAGAATTTTGTCTTTGAATTATATTTTAATTTGGAAGCAGACAAAACAGGAAAGGACTATATTTTCTTAAAGTTTAAGACATAAGAGCTGAAGAGAGTTTCAATTCAGTAATGCAGAAGGATAAGTCGATTGTCAATATTATCATTATCGCCATAGGCAAAACCAAATCTCTACGTGCAGCTCCTCTGTGCTCATGTCCTTGCTTTGAGATCAAATTTTATTGTCCCTATTCAGCAGTGAATCAGAATCTTCTCTTTCCTTTGATGTACAATAAGTTTTAGAAACAGTCTGATACATTTTGGTTCTGGATGAAATCAAAGTGAGGGATTTTTAATGTTTTAAAAAATAACAGATGAAGCAGAGGTTGTCAGTGCCAGCTTAGAAAACAAAGATACGTATATCCTCGTACAAAATAAATTGATTATTTGAAGTTTTATTATTTAATACCACAGAAGTATTAAACAAGGAAGAATATTTTAAAATTGAAGCGTTGCTTGAATATATTTTGAATTGATGATTGCAGATAATTGTTTGCCAGTTGCTGTGGCGCAATTGGTCAGCGCTTTGGGCTGTTAAAGTGAGAGGTTGGCAGTTCGAGGCCACCATGGAAGGAGTGAACATGGTTCTCTCTTGACCAGCTATCTTAGGGATGGCACACTGGCTCACAACACCAGCGACCCAGGTTCAATTCCAGCCTTAGTTAATTGTCTGTGTGGAGTTTGTACATTCTCCCCATGTCTCTATGGAATTCTGCCAGGTGCCCCAGTTCACCCACCCCCCCACAGTCCAAAGATGTGTAAGTTCAGTAGATTGGCCATGCTACATTACCTAACATTATAGGTTAGGTACATTAGCTACAGGAAATGCAGGTTTAAGGGAGGATCTGGGTGGGATACTCTTTAGAGGGTCCACGTGAATTTGTTGAGCCAAATGGCTTGTCTGCACCGTGGGGTTCTATGTCTGCATGATGTTACATCTTCTGGTTCTGAGACATTTGAAATATCACACTTTTAACTCCAAATCTGACTCTTTCTTTGAATATATTCCTCAATTCATATCATGAGTTGCAACATTCTATTGTTGCTTTGTAAAAGCAGGTTGGTTGTGGCTGTTGGACACCAACCACCTCAATCCGAGGTCATCAATGCAGGAGTTCCTTGGGGTAGTGTCTTAGGCTGCTACTTCATCAATCTCTCCATCAGAAGGTCTGAAGTGATGATGACCGTACAATATTCAGCATCATTTACAACTCCTCAGATATTGAAGCAACCCATTTTCACATGAAAGATTTGATCTACATTCAAGCTTGGGCTAATAAGTAGCAAACAACATTTGTGCCACACAAGTGCCAGGGAATGAAAAAATCAACAAGACAGAGTCTAACAATCTCCCTGTGACATTTAATGGCAACAACTAGACTGAATTCACAATCATCAATGTCCTGGAGTAGCATTGACACATGAAACTAAACTGGACCATGTAAACATGTGGCTACATGAACAAGTTAGAGATTGGGAATTCTGTGACAGGTAATTCACCGCCTGCCTCCCCAAAGTGTGTCCACCATCTAAAAAAAAGAGTCTGATGGAAAACTCCCCAGTTGTGTGAATGAATGCAGCTTCAACACTTTGAGAGGCTTGACAAACCCAGTACAATGCAACACCATCTCCACCAATGTAAACATTGACTACTTCCACCACCAATGTACAGTCACACTAATGTGTACTAGATAAAGTATACACACCAGCAAACTCACCAAATGTGCTATGACAATAATCTTCCAAAGCCATAACATTTATCAACTTGGAGGACAAGGGTCACTGTTGCATGACAACACTACCACCCACAAAGTTTCCCTTCCAGCCACTTACCATTTGATTTGGAGCTACATTGATGTTCCTTCACTCTTCCTAGGTCAAATTATGGAATTTCCTCCCTAACAGTGGTCACCATTGACTGCTGTGGTTTAAGAAGGCAATTATATCACAATCTTCTCAATGGCATTTGGGGATGGGTGACAAATGGCACATCCCATGAAAGTAATCTCTTATTAGCACTCTGGATGATGAACATAATAGTGATCTGTCCCAGTGATCTTTGCTGTGATCTCTTTTACATTCTATTTGTACAATTTATTTGGATGAAAGACAAGATAAAATGTTTGCTGCAGAAAGCAAATTGGAGAGTCTTGCAATGGTGAAATGCACAATGTTTTAAGTATAAATCAGCAGGTGAAACAAGTTAAAAGATCGATGACAGTTACAGAAAAACGTAAAGGTGCGCATTTTGCGGATGTGTTCAGCATAGAATAATTTGTAGTTTAAGCAGGTTTGAATTTTAAAAGCAGGTTGGCATTCTAAGACGGTAGGTGATGTCCTGGTGGTATTATCGTTGGACTATTAATCCAGAAACCAAGCTAATGTTCTGGGGATCCGGGTTTGAATCCCACCACAGCAGACGGTGGAATTTGAATTCAATAATTTTAAAAATAGTCTGGAATTAAGAACCTGCTGATCACAGTGAAATCATTGCCGATTGTCAGAAAAACCAATCTGGTTCACTAATGTCCTTTAGGGAAGGAAGTCTGCCACCCTCACCTGGTCTGATGTACATGTGACTCCAGACCCACGGCAATGTGGTTGACTCTCAGTTGCCCTCTGAAATGGCCTAGTAAGCCTCTCAGTTGTACCAATTGCTACAAAGTCTCAAAGAAATGAAACCGGACGGATCACATGGCATCAACCTAGGCACCAGAAAAGACAATGGCAGAAACAGTCCTGTCGACCCTGTAAAGTCCTCCTCACTAACATCTGGGGTTACTGCCAAAATTGGGAGAGCTGTCTTACAGACTAGTCAAGCAACAGCCTGACATAGTCATACTCACAGAATCATACCTTGCAGACAATGTCCCAGACACCACCATCACCATCCCTGGATACGTCCTGTCCCACCAGCAGGACAGATCCAGCAGAAGGGGCAGCACAATTGGTATACAGTTGGGAGGTGTTGCTCTATGAGTCCCCAACATTGACTTCGGACCTCATGAAGTCTCATGGCTCTGGGTTAAACATGGGCGAGGAAACCTCCTGCTGATTACCACATGCTGTCCTCCCTCAGCTGATGAATTAGTACTCCTCCATGTTGAACAACACTTAGAGGAGGCATTGAGTATGGCAAGGACACAAAATGTACTCTGGGTGGGGGATTTCAATGGCCACCACCAAAAGTGGCTCAGCAGCAGTACTACTGATCGAGCTGGTCAGGTCCTAAAGGACATAGCTGCTAGACTGGGTCTGCGGCAGGTGGTGAGGGAACCAACAAGAGGGAAAAACATACTTGACCTATCCTTACCAATCTACCAGCTACAGATGCATCTGTCCATGTCAGTATCGGTAAGAGTGACAACGGCCAAGTCTTTGAAGAGATGAAGTCCTGCCTTCACATTGAGAATACCCTGCGTCATATTGCATTCATGTCTTTGGGAGTGGTCACAGTCAATCCAGCAGATGGTCCTCCTGCTGCCTTCCTGTTTGCTGTCAACCTTACAGAAATATTATTGGAGGGATAAGAAGTTGTTTGTGGCCTGCCCATAATTGAGCTTTTTGAGAATTTAATGTTGCCTGTTAAGTGCCTCATACTATGCCCACAACTTCCTTTCTTGGTCTCACCAGGCACATCAGAGACATCCTCTACCAATTGACCTTAACAGCCTTACACTCCGCTCTAGGGTCTTGTGACCACACCTCATCTCCCTTGCTGCCCCTCACCCAATGCTGGATTCAAGGGTTCCTCAGAATGGTATAAATGCCTGTCATTCCAACATTAACCACCAATGTCATGTGCTGCTAGGACTACAGAACTATGGCCCTTCCAGTTGTTAGGCAGCTCGCCTAGGCAAAACTGCCTAATGAGAGAGATGGGGAAGCCTCACCTTCGAGCAAGTAACACTCCTCCCCATATTAAATTCCCTTGGGCAGCCATCTGTATTGTGGCATTTTTAGACGGAAAGAAGGTGTGATGACTAAAGAACATTGTAAAATCCCAGCCCTGATGATATTCTGATTTTTGTTTTATTAATAGATCGTGGCTGACCATCTCCTCAATGCCACTTTCCCGTAATATCTTCCTATCTCAAAGATTGATGTGAGGGAAACTGGTTCAAATTCGTTGGACATTGTCACCAGTATTGGGGAAGGAAGGAGGTGTTCCAATGGGATGAGCTTATGCTGGGAACAGAGTCCTGGCAAATTGCATAACGAGGGCTGTAGATAGGGCTGTAAACGAAACAGTTTAAAGTGGTGGTGGGCGGGGATGGGGGAGATTTCAGTTGCATGGAAAATCATGGAAAAAGTAATAAGGCAGAGAGCATGAAAAGGTTCAGGAATCTAAATTTAAGTACAACAGATTAGGGGACAACTGTGAGAAGGGAGACAGTCAATGCAGGAATGAGGGTGTACTTAAATACAAACAAGTATACAAACAAGGTAAATGAGCCTTGGAGCGCAGATTGAAATGGGCAGGTATGATGTTGTGGATTTCACAGAGGTGTGGCTGCAAGGGACTCAAGGCTGGGACCTCATTATCCGAGAATCTATGTCTTATCAAAAGGACAGACAGAGGGAGAAGGATTGCCTTGTTAGTAAGAATTGAAACTAAATTGACAGCAAGAAATGATATAGAGTCGGAAGGTATAGAACTTGTGTGGTTAGAGTTGAGGAACCGCATAAGGGAAAAGATCCTGATGGGACTTGTGTACAGGCCTCCTAGCAGTAGTCAGGCCATGGAGAAGAAAATAAAGCAGGGACTATAAAAGGCATGTTGAAAGGACACTACTACCATAAACATGGAGGATTTTAATATACAGATGGACTAGGAAGATCAAATTGGTAGTGGCTCCCAAGGAAAGGAATGTTTATGAGAAGGTTTTTTTTGGAACAGCTTGAGGTAGAGCCCACTAGGGATCTGGCGATGTGTAATGAGGCAGGCATGATCAGGGAGTATAAAATGAAGGAACCCCTACAGGGCAGTGACCATAATAAGATAGAAGTTTGAGAGAAATAAGATTGAATCAGATGTAAATATATTACAATTCAGTAAAGGTAACTACAAAGTCATGAGGGAGGAGCTGTCCAGAGTTGATTGGAAGGGGAGCTGTTATGGATCAGACCAAACCCTTTCATAGCCCATCAAGGAGATAGCCTAAATCCTAACCTTTCCTTGTTTTAAAGGCAAGTACCAGGCATTGCAATCTGGATGCAATTTGATTGGTCAAACTACCAGGCTTGAAGCAAAACACACTTTATTAGTACGCTATGTTAAAATACAAACAAAAGGAAGGATTGGAATAACTTTATTGGAAAATTTAACAGAATGAAATATTATTTGACTGCCCAATATAGTAACTTCCCATAAACACACCGTTGGCAAAGGCAAATTCAACAAAATGGATTGCCTTAAATGCAATTCCAGCAGCAGGAAGAGGACCCAAGTTTTTAGCTGTAGCGAAGACAAAGAGAGATGAACCAGCTTTCACAACCCCATCAGTTAAATGAAAGATAAACTAAAAATCCTGGTTCTATGGGAGCTTGACCCTACCCATTCAGGGAGCTTCTATTGTTGCAAACTCAAAAAACAACTCCAAGGCCTCATAATCTGTTTACTTTATTTGTAGAAGCAGACTGCTCACTACCTCTGTCTCAACATTTCTTCATCAAAAGAAAGGGCAAAATATACCTCTTAAAGCTATAGCATCATCACACCTCCTTAAAAAATGAACCATCAATACAAAAAGATGGCTTCATTTTTAAAAACCTTTAGTCTTATGTAATTAATACTCAATAATACGTATACATTGCATTGACTATAAGCATGCAAATATTAACTACTACAGTCTATTTCAGTTTTCTTTTCTTATCACCAAACACCTCTGTCTTTCTTCATCAAAGTAGAGACAATGCATCGACAATTATGTTCTCTTCTCCTGCCACGTGCATAATTTTCAAATTGAATGGCCGCAATAATAAACTCCATCTCAACAGTCTGGTATTTTATCCTTACATTTTCCAAAAATATTAATAGCTATCATCAGTATGGACAATTGTCTCAGACACATTACTGGCATTATAAATGTTGATATGTTGCAACACCAACATCAAACCCAATGTCTCCTTCTCAATTGTGGAATATTTCTGTTGATAATTATTCAATTTTCTGGAAAAATATCCAAAATGTCTTTCTATCTTCCCATTGTCTTCTTGCCCGAGTATGGCACCAACACCCACATCATTTGCATCGATTGCCGTTTTGAATGGGTTTGTGTAATTGGGTGTAACTAACATTGAGAAAATGGTTAGCACAGCCTTAAGGCTGTGAAATGCTTTCTGACATTTCCCCTTCCACTGAAATTTCCTGCATTTCTTCAACAAGTCAGTCAGTGGAGTAAGCACACTACTGAAAGTCAGTACAAACTTCCTATAAAAACCACTCAGTCCCAGGAATTGTTGTACTTCCCTCTTCATCAAAAGTATGGAAACTCCCCAATATCCTTTGTTTTCACATCCCGTGGGGCCATTTGTCCACGTCAAATGACATAGCCCAGGAATGTGGATTGGACTTTGGCGAACTCACTCCTGAAGTCGATTAAACAATTCTGATAGATGTTTTAAATGTTCCTTCCAAGTGTGTCCAAAAAAATCATCAGATCATCGATGTACACCACACAATCGAGTAATCCTGAAATGATTTTATTAGTTGACGATGTGAAATGTGACTGGCACGTTTTTCATACCAACTGGCATTACTTCAAATTGGTACAGTCCATTTTGTGTCACGAAAGCCAAAATTTCCTTCCCTCTTTTGGATAAAGGTACCTTCCAGTATTCTCTCGGTAAGTGTTATAAAGTGGAAGTTGGCCCCTCTGAGAACTAAAACTGAAAGACCCAAAGAGAAGTGCCTCATCCTATAATTTGTAAAAGGTGTGTGAAAAGTAGTGTAACCTGCCTTTCAGCAACTTCTTTTGGTTAAACAAAATAAATTCCTGACACTCACTTTAAAATCAACAAGTAACAATTTATTTATCTAATTCTAACAATGAACAAATTAATTAAATTATTAAACTGAATAATCCTCTTACAACTACTAAACATTACTGAATAAAACAAGATTCTTACAGTATGCTGTTCCAATAAATTCAAATCCCACTTATTGAAAAAAAATAGAATTTAGTCACTTGAAGTTATAACCAGGTTTATGTCTTCCGGAATGCTTTGTGCCTTCTCTGTCAATTCTTCTATCAGGAAGACCTTCTCTGTCAGCTCGTCTGTCAGGAATGTTAACTAGTTGTGTTGTGGGTACCTTTGGTATTTAGATCGTGCTCTCTCGAAGAATTAGAGGAGACTGTGAGAGCCAGCAGTTGTCTCTTCAGAGCTGAGGGCCGTTAACTCTGGTGGATGGCAGTTAGGTGTCTTCAGTCTTTGTCCAACTGTCCGCTTCTTTTATACCCTTGATGACATATCAATCTCTTACAATAGGATTGGTCCAATGTTGTCAAAACCATCAGATTTAAACGTAATCGATTTTTGGTATCTGAGTGCCTGGTTCAAATTGATTGGCCAAATTCAAAACTTGTTGTCTTTGTAAAAACTATTGCTTGGCCTGTCAACTCTATGGCATTTTGAACAAATGTTTCAATTTTGGTGCTGTCTGTGTACTTACAAACTTTCAATTTGCTGCTCACAGACATCCTTTTTAAATCTCTAAGCATAGAAAAAGCACATCATCTTTTAAAAGGACTACACAATGCTTTCCCCCTCGCATTTTACAAACACCAAATGTTACCTTCCTGCTTCCCAGTCCACAAATACAGTACCCAACTTGGCAACACCTCTCCCCTTAAGAAAAAAATGAACCATTATTATGAAAAAAAGTCTTTTGTTTTCTTTTAAAACCTTAACTCACTTACATTACTATATCCATAGCTCATTAATCTAGAATTGCACATTTTATACTAATCCTACATATATATATATATATACACTCGCAACATTGAACACTACCGTTTCTATTTTATACAAACATTTTTCTTTTAAACTCGCGATAAAGCATTAGGAACAATATTTTCATGACCTGCAGCATGTACAATCTGCAAATTAAATGTTTGTAACTCTAATGAAATAATCTGGTGTGCTTGTCCTTAAATCATTCTTGAAATGTCAAAGGATTGTGGTCAGTATACATAACCGCCTCTGATGCATTATTTGCAATGTAAATATTAAAATGTTGTAAGGCCATTACTAAACTCAATAACTCTTTTTCAATGGTTGAATTTTTTTCTGGTGGATATTGAGTTTTTTTTGAAAAATAACCGATTGGCCTTTCAATGCTACAATCACCCTCCTGTAGCAACGCAGCTCCAACCCCTACATCGCTTGTCTCGATAGTAACTTTGAAGGGTTGCAAAAAAATTTGGCATGGCTAAAACTGGTGTGGTGGTTAACACTGCTTTTAAATTCTCAAATGCCTTGTGACACTGTTCTATTCACTGAAATTTTGTGTTCTTTTTTAACAAATCTGTCACGCTACTAAAGTTTGGTACAAATTTCCCATAGAATCCGCTCAATCCCAAAAATTGTTGCACTTCTATTTTATATAATCTCTACAGTATGGAAACAGGCCATTTGGCCCAACAAATCTACACCACCCCCCTGAAAATCAGCCCACCCAGACCCATTGCCCTATATTTCCTCATGTGTGACCCACCTAACCTAAACATCCCTGGGCACTATAGTATAGCTAATCCACCTATCCTGCTCATCTTTGGATTGTGGGACGAAACTAGAGCACGTGGAGGAAACCCACACAGACACAGGGAGAACGAGCAAACTCCACTCAGACAGTCACCTGAACTTGGAATTGAACCTGGGTCCTTGGCAATGTGAGACAGCAGTGCTATCCACTGAGCCACCATGCCATACTGCCACCCCAAGTTTTCCAGCCTTGCATTAAGATGCAGACTCTTTTGGGGTGAATATCAAGGCCTACTACTAATGCAATTATAATATCTTGTTAATGAAAATCAGGAATCTACTGCTTTGTTGAGTATGTACAAAACCATGATTCTTGGCACTGAGAAACAGGGTCATCTTTTATGTAACAACCTTTAGTATCTCCTCTTTAATTCTTGGAGGATGGTCTTTGAAATTCCCCGATGGCCTTCTACTTCACATTCCTCAGTGTCATCTGTCCATATTCGATGTTGTGCCCTATTAATGTCACTTCCACCTTTGCAAATTCAGTTCTTTGCAACATTTATGACCAACTTTGCTTTCTGCAGTCTCTCAAAGAAGTCTGCCAAATGTTCCATGTGATCTTTTCACGAATGGCTAAAGATCAGTAAGTCATCCATGTAGATGGCACAATGAGTCAATCCTGCCACATCTCTGTAAGTAAGCCTTTGAAAAGCGGCTGGTGCATTTTTCATTCTAAAGAGCAGTTTTTTTTTAAATTGGTATAGCCCATTGGGGTTACAAAAGCAGAAACCTCTTTCACTCTCTCTGACAAAGGAGCTTGCCAGTGTCTGCAAAGTAAGTCCAACTTTGTGAAATAAGTGGCTTGTCCTACTTTTCTCATACAGTCCTCCAGACTTGGAATTGCATATGAGTCAGATTTGGTCAGAGCGTTGACCTTCCGATAATCTATGCAGAATCATTGAGCACCATCAAGTTTGGGAACCAACACCATCAGCAAACTCTACTCGCTTTGCCTCAGCTGTTTGATGTCTTCTTGGAGCATTGCTTCTAATTCCTTCTGAACCTGGATTAGAGGATTAAGCCTTTCGGGTGTTGTTTTATCAGAACAGCATTTCCCATGTCAACCTCATGTACTATTGTGTTAGTCCTCCCCATTCTATTTCTACATATGTCCTCATAGTTCTCTGTTCCTAGGGCTGATAGCTCACTACCCTATCCCATTCCTTAAGGACTTCCCCATTATTCAATTTATTATGAGGCATATGAAAATCCACATCATCTGGATTTGTTTCCTCACGCTGAGTGGTAGCACCTAATACCTATTTCTTCAGTTCCCTTTCCCTGTCATAGTAATGGTTCAGCAAGTTGACGTGGCATGTCCGATAAGTTTTTTTCCTATCTGGCATCTTTACTGACTTCGCTTCTTCTCAATCTGATAGGGACCAATAACCATTACTTTGGAGGGATCTCCTAGCACGGGTAACAATGCCAATGCTTTATTCCTATAGGCAAATGTGTGAATTTTAGATCTCTCGTCTGCTTCTTGCTTCATTAGGTGCTGTGCCACCTTCAAATGTTGTCTAGCTAATTCACTTACACTGTTGAATCTTTCTTTCATCTCAGATACGTAATCCAACTCTGAGATCTCTGACTTTGGACCTATCAACTTTTCCTAAATTAATTTTAAAGGCCTTCTTACTTTATGTCCAAATATCAATTCAAATGGAGTAAACTGAATCCATTCATTTGGAGCATCTCTAATAGCAAATAATATAAATGGGATACCTGTATCCCAATCATTTGGGTAATCCTGGCAATAAACCCTCAAAATTATCTTTGGGGTCTGAAGCCACCTTTCCAATGCTCCCTGAGATTGGGGATGGTAAGCACTTGTTTTAAAGCATTTGATGCCTAAGCTATCCATGACTTCCTTAAATAATTTGGCAGTAAAATTGGACCTTTGGTCTGACTGAATTTCCCTGGGTTGTCCATAATGGGTAAAGAATGCAAGCAACACGTCCATAACCTTTTGTGCCTTGACATTCCATAATGGAATTTCCTCCGGAAACCTGGTAGACACATCCATTCATGGTTAGTAAATCTGCTTCCCACTTTTGGTTTTAGGGAGGGGACCTACACAATCAATCATAACCCGCGTGAAAGGTTCTTCAAAGGTGGGAATTGGCATCAAAGGCATTGGTTTTATTGTGGCCTGTGGCTTTCCTATCATCTGACATGTATGACAGGTACAGCAAAATTCAACCACATCTTTATGTAATCATGGCCAATAGAAATGCTTCTGTATCCTGGCCTGAGTCTTCCTCACTATTGGATGACCTCCTACAGGTAATTCATGTGCTACCCACAATACTTCGGGTCTGTATGCTACCGGCAACACAATCTAGTGAACTTCCGCCCATTTCTTATCTGCACTGATCTGCCAAGATTTCGATTTCACCTTAAGATTTTATCCTTAAGGTAATAGCATTCTGGAATACATTCTGCTTCTTTTTTTTGAGTAGGTTATATGACATAACTCCTTTATCATCTCATATTTTTGTTGTAACTCCATTAATCTTTAAAACTAAACACCTCTGCCTGATCTTCTACTTACTTAGGTTTTTCTTTTGCCATCTCATCAAATAGAGTGTCAGTTGACTGGACCTCAACTCCTTCATCTTTCTCTTTGGTTTTCCCTTCTTGTTTTAACTTTTGGCTGTGGGATCTTGTCCAGGGTATTTTCCTATTAACTCTTCATTTCCCTGGTTTTCTTTTGGCTTCTCCACTACAATTGGCATCACTCACATCGGTGATCCAGCTATATTGTTTCCAAGAATAAACTGTATTCCTGAAATAGCCAATTTTTCCATCACTCTCATTATCACGTCCCCAATCTTGATTGGACTTTCTAACCTTATCTTACACAGAGGAACACTAATTCTCTCTCCATGTATTCCATAGATTATCGCTCTCTTGGGCAATATTTCAGAAGAAGTGCAAATATTTTCATCTTACTATTAGAGACTGACCAGGTCCCGTATCTCTCAATATTTTAACTTCTTTATCTACTACTCCCCCTGTTCTACCTGAGTAAACCTCACCCATACGGGTGAAGTCTATAAAGAGACCGGGCACTATTTTACTATCCAGCCCATGACTAGGCTGTGCAGTCTCCTACAGCTCCTCAACTTCTCTCAGGATTTCCTTCACTACCAGTAATCCCACTGGTTTATCCTTTTTTACCATGCTCTTTTCCCCAGTGCCTATCTTAAATCACCAGTGCTGTGACTGTGTGTGTCCCACCTTATTGCAGTGAAAACACCTGAGGCCTTTCACCTCTTTTCCATTCTCTTGGGTTTCGTTTCTCACATATGGTAAACTGTTCACAGTGTGATCTTCTTTTTGCTTTTCATTGAAGGATCTCTCTCTTTCTCAATTTCTATCCCTCATGGAATGAAGTTGGTATCAGAAGCTAGATTGCAATTTATGCGCTAATACGTATTCATCTGCCATCTCTGCAGTTCTTTTCGCTGTTTTAATTTTCCGTTCCTCAACATGAGTTCTTGACACTTCTGGAAGTGAGTTTTTAAACTCTTCCAGCAAAATAATATCTCTAGGAGCCTCATGTGTCTTTTCTATCTTTAAAGGTCTCATTTATTTATCGAAGTTGCTCTGTTTAATTCTTTCAAATGCTATACAGGTGTGACCTGGTTCCTTTCTTACATTTCTGAACTGCTGTCTATATGCTTCTGGTACCAATTTATAGGCACTCAGAACAGACTGTTTTACTTCTTCATATTCTCCTGACACCTCCTCTGACAGCTCTGCAAACACCTCACTAGACCTGACTACCAACTTGCTCTGAATTAACATTACCCACACAGTCTCTGGCCAGTTCATCTGTTTAGCCAATTTCTCAAAGGAAGCGAAAAAGGTTTCTATATATTTTTCATTGAATTTTGGTAATGTTTTGACATATTTGTACATATCCCTACCAGGCTGTCGGCTACGATGAGTTTGCTCATCATCACTTCTATCTTGTACTTTCACTTCTGTCATTCAAAGTCTTTTTGTTTCAAGATCCAACCTCATCTTTCCCAACTCAAAACATTTTTTCCCTTTCTTTATCCACTAACTCCAGTTGTCTCATTTGCAATCTAATTTTTCGAACTTCACTGAACTTGGCTGTTTCTCTGATATACCCAAATGCTTGACTAACCTCATTACAATTTCAGCCTTCTTATTATCCCCAGTTAAACCCAATTTTAGCCTGACTGCTAACTCTAAAAGCCTCTCCATTTTCTCTCTTTCTAAACTTTATTTACAAATCTGGGAAGCATCTTCAACCCACAAAACATCTTTAGCAATGTTAAGAGCCATTTTCCCACTTTTGATTTCACCGACAACAAGCGAACAAAATGAAACAGCTTTTCCACTTCTCACTTAAGTTTTATTTAAAGGTCAAGGACACTAATCCCCAAGTCTTTTTAAATTTACTGGAACTTTTCATATCCCAAATCTGTTCAAAACTGTTCAGATCTGCCCAAATCTGTTCAGATCTGTTCAGATCCATCCAAATCACGATGAGCCCCCAATCTACTATTAAGTGGAAGTTGATCCCCCTCTGAGAACTAAAACTGAAACACTCAAAGAAGAGAATCTCGCTGTATAATCTGTAAAAGGAATATGAAAAGTGGTGTGACCTGCTTTTCAACAACACCTTGTCATTAAATAAATTAAATTCCTGACACTCACTTTACAACCAGCAAGTAACAATTTATTTATCTAATTCTAACGATGAATAAATTCACTAAACTATTAACAAACCAAATAAGCCCCTTCTAATTACTAACCATTGTGGAATAAAACAAGATTCTTATGGTATGCTGTCCCAATAAATATAAGTCCCATTTATAAAATGCTCTGTGCATTCTCTGTTGATTCTTCTGTCGGGAAGACCTTCTCCATTGGTTCTTCTGTTAGGAATGGTCAGTACTGGTGCTGTGGGTAACTTTACTATTTAGCTGTTGCTTTCTCTAAGACTTAGAGGAGACTGTGAGAGCCAGCAGTTGTCTCTTGAGAACTGAGCGCTGTTAACTCTGGCAGATAGCAGTTAGCTCTCTCCAGTCTTTGTCTAACTGTCCCCTTCTTTTATACCCTTAATGACATATTAATTTCTTCCAATAGGATTGGTCCTATGTTGTCAAAACCATCAGATTTAAATTTAATTTAAATTTAATTGATTTTTTGTATCTAAATGCCTGGTTTAAATTGATTGGCTAAATTCCAAACTTGTTGTCTTGGTTAAAAACTGCTGTTTGGCCTGCTAACTGTATGGCCTTTTGATACAAATGTCTCAATTCATGTGCTCTCTGTGCACTTGCAAAATTTCGATCTGCTGCTTACTGACATCCTTTTTAAATCTCTAAGCATAGAAAAAACACATCATCTTCTAAAGGTACCACACAATGCTTTCCCGCTAGCATTTTACAAACACCAAATTCTACCTTCCTGCCTCCCAATCCACAAGTACTCTACCTAACTTTTCAACAGTAAGTCCAACTTTGAAATATAAACTGTCCAACCTTCTAAAAACAGCCTTCCAAATGTGGAATAGGATACAAATCAGATTTTGTCACGGCATGAATATTGTGATAGTCCACACATAATCATTGGGTACCATTTGGTTTTGGCACCATTAGCACAGGTGAGCTCCATTTGCTGCAACTTATTTGATTATATTATCTTTGAGTATGCTGTCAATTTCTTTTTGAACCTGTGTCAACTTTAAAGGGTTAAGTCTGTAAGGGTGACGTTAATTGGAACAGCATTTCCAAAATCTACTCTATGTGTAATCACGTTAGTATTTCCCAACTATTTCCACGTATCTTGCCATGTGATTTTAATCACTCTTTCAGGCAATTTTGATTTTCCTGTGGAAGGTAACCCAATAATTTATCCCAATTTTTGAGAAATTCCTTACTGTTCAATGTAATTTAGGGAATGTCCAATTCAGAATCATCTAAATTCATTCTTCACTCTGTGTTGTAACCAGTAACACAGTCTCCTTTTGCTTTCTTTCAATATCAATACACCTTTTGAGCATATTCACATGACATACTCTGTAAGATTTCTTTCTATCTGTTGCTCTTATCAAATAATTCACCACATTCAATTTCCTTTTGATTTGATAAGACCCACTAAACCTTGCCTTTAAAGGTTCACTTACCACTGGCAGTAATGCAAACACTTTTTCTCCTCTAGGAAAACTATGAATTTTTGATTTCTTGTCTGCTTCCTGCTTCATCACATGCTGTGCTCCTTTTAAATGCTGTCCAATCATTGGTAAGGTTTTAGAGCTAATTGTTAAGGATGAGGTTGCTGAGTACTTGGAAGTGCAGGGTAAAATAGTGCTAAGTCGCCACAACTTTTTCAAGGGGAAGTCATGCCTGACAAAACTGGTAGAATTCCTTGAGGAGGTTACAAGCAAGTTAGACAAAGGGGAGCTAGTGGATGTGATCTATTTGGATGTGTAGAAGGCCTTTGACAAGATGCCACACAGGAAGCTGCTAAATAAAATAAGAGTCCATGGTGTTTATGGCATGATACTGGCATGGATAGAGGATTGGCTGACTGACAGAAGGCGGAGAGTGGGGATAAAGTGGTCTTTTTCAGGAGGATAGCCAGTGACGAATGGAGGTCTGTGGGAGTCAGTGTTGGTACCACAACTATTCATGTTATACATTAACAAACTGGATGAAGGAACTGAGTGCACTGTTGCTATATTTTCAGATGGCACAAAGATAGGTAGAGGGCCATATAGTGTTGAGGAAGTGAGGATGCTGCAGAAGGACTTGGACAGGCTCGGAGAATGGACAAAGAAGTGAAAGATAGAATACATTGTGGGAAAGTGTGAAATTATGCACTTTGGTATGTAGAATAGAAGCAAAGCCTATTTTCTAAATCGGTAAAATCTTTGGAAATCTGAAGCACAAAGAGACTTAGGAGTCCCAGTTCGGAATTCTCTTAAGGTTAACCTGTAGGTTCAGTTTGCAGCTAGGAAGTCAAAAATGTTAGCTTTCATTTTAAGAGGGTTAGAATACAAGAACTTTTAGAGTTGAGATGAGGAGGAATTTCTTCAGCCAGAGAATGGTGGATCTGTGGAACTCATTGCAGCAGAGGACTGTGGAGGCCAGGTCATTGAGTGTATTTAAGACAGAGATAGTTTGGTTCTTGTTTGGTGGTGGAGTAGATTCAGTGGGCTGAATGGCCTGATTCTGCTTCAATGTCTTAAGGTCTCGTATCCCTTATTATCATTAGTCTCCAGGAAATAACTGATTTCTGTGTTGAACATGCTCAATGATTGAAGTTTTACAGCCTTCTGGGGTAGCGTTTCTTAACATTCACCACTCTCTGAGTGAAAAAATTCCTCCTATGAGTCTGAAATGGTTATCAATAGATGTTTTTGTAGTTTCTCTTTACATTCCTCATGAGCTTGAATTTGTATTCCCTTTTCCCTTTTGTGGTCAGTTTCTTGGTGCTCCATTAATTGGTCCTCATTTACTCTCAATCCTTCAGCTTATCATTATTTCTGGCCATCTTATGTGCCATTTCCTTTGATAATGAAGTCTTTAACTAATATAATCTTTAGCTAATATAATCTTTAACGTCTTTAACCATGGTTGGTTCATTTTCCCATGCGAACTGACCTAATATCCTCTAGTAACCATACACACAGGAAAAAAAGACAAAATTATATGACTTAAATTTCTGCATTTTGGACTACACTCGATTGAGAAAAATTTCATTCATTAAAAAAAACAAATTCTGATAGTTATTGACATGTTTAACATTTCTTGGCAGGTTTGTACTTCATTTTACACATCATTGAGGTAACATGCAGAAGATCAAGCCCCACTTTTTCCGAGAGTATACAGAATTCCTCAATTTCCCTGTCTTTTAGATAAGGGTTGACAGAAAGAATAGGCCAAGCTACAATACTTAACATGGATCATTATTTATTAAGATTAAAAGCACTTATGACTTTAAAACTCTAACACTTCAAACCCATAGTTTATGGATGCAGAGAAAGACTGGGAATGCAGTTCAATGAAATCCTGTTCCCAGGGTTTGCTGACATGATTCTTGTGTTGATTAGAACACTGTTTCTTGATCTTTCTCTTCAAGTGCTTTCATTTGTTAGTAGGAGGAACAGGGTGACTGGTTCACATTTACAAAAGGTCTCTAACTTATTAAATTCACAGTTCACAGCAACTGTTGAAGTAAAAATGAACTTGCTTGATTCAGGCTTACTATTTTTAATGGAGAGAGCAGAGACATATCCTGAGCCTGTGGATATCTAATGGCTTCTCCCTGTCTTGTTCACGGCTGCAAGATATTCAGCTATCTGATGATCACATGATTGTTAGCAGGCAGAGAGCCTTTGTCATTAAAAGCTGGTCACTAGTCTGCAGACCAATCAGATATTTGTTACCAGCTGAATCTCCATTTGGGCACAGCGCCCAGGTCCAGCACATTGGAAAATCTAGAACATGAGATTGTGGTCACAGCATAAGTGGTTGAACATTTAGAACTGAGATGAGAAGAATTGAGTCACTGAATGGATTGTGGATCTTTGGAACTCTTTGCCCCCGAGGTTTGTGAATTGTCCACCATTGAATTATTTAAGACTGAGATATACAAATGTCTAGTCTCTCAGGAATCAAGATCTTTAGGTCAAATTCTTGGAATTCCCACCTTAAAGGCATTAAGGGTTTAAGTACATGGACTGCAACAGTTCATGAAGACAGCTCCCCTTCACCTTCTCAAGGGCAACTAGGAATGGGCAATAAATTCTAGCCAAGCCAGTGATGCCCAAATCCCATTAATGCATAACAAGGAAAAAGGGAAAAGGTGGAAAAGTGGTGTTGAAGCAGATTAGCCACAAATATACAGAGTACTGGAGCAGGCTTGATGGGACAAATGGTCTACCCGTGTTCTTTTGCGTGAGCCTGCATCTCAGTGACTAACCCATCTGTGGAATGGAAGGGTGCATGATTGTGGAGAAAGCAGCTGTTTCCGATATTAGTGCTGTAGTCACAACTGGAACACACTGTAAATGAAAGCTTCTTGCCTCAAACACTCAGTGGAGGCAATTAGTACAGCTACAAAAATTTCCACCATGTAGCTCTAACGATAAGGAGCAGGGAATTGTTTTTGAGGATGGTTGAAGCCTTAATCAGGTGAAGTAAATTCTAGCAATTGGCAAATGCTAAGCAGTCATAACACTCAGGCAGAAGTGTTGCATGAGGCTGTCTTTTTGCCTATTTGTTCATTTTTGTAATTGTCCAATGTAACTGATCAAAGGTTTCCATGGCTTGTCAGTTTCACTGGGCAATAGCTCTCACTGTGCTTTCACCTTTTACTCAACATTGGATGAGGGACACATTGTGAGACCGCTGTGATGTGAAATCAGGGGAGGTTCACTGGGAAAACTTGACTTATTTGTCTCAATAACTGATTCAAATGCATCTACCACTACCAGCAGTTTGGTCACAAATACATTATTCCTAGTCTTGGCAAAGCGGGAACAGTGGGGAGCATTGTAAGATACCATTCAGCCTGTGTTTTTTAAATTTTCCCAATTCTACTGAATGCAAATTTGTCTCGTTAGTCCTGGAAAAAATCCTCCAAATGTTTAAATCTTTCTCATCAGATCTGGGAGAGGTTAGAGATGAAATATACTTGAAGCAAGTGAAAAGGGGGAAGGTGAGAAAAAGGGAAAAAAAAGGAGCAAAGGAAAAGGATGAGGTTAAATGACAAAATGTTCATGGTAAACTGCCAAAGGAACTGAGACAGCAGCAAAAGATCTTTCTGGAGAAGGTGAGAATTGCAGAACCATGAACAACTGGCATTCAAAAGCAAAAATACATGAAAACAAGGAAGTTACACCACGATTAGAAAAGAACAAGAAAACAGAATATGGCAGAGGTTATGATCTGAAACTGATGAACTCAAGTGTTGGATCCTTAATGCAGTAAAGTACCTAACTGAAAGATGAGGTATTGTTTGTGCATGCCCTTTGGGACATTTAAGTTCAACAATTTCAGACTGAAACTTTTGCCTTCATTTTGTCACATTCCCCTTTGCTGGCTTTGGAGGTCTCTTTATTTTCGCTCTTATTCATGCTTTCAACTACCAGCTGTTCAAGATGTTGCTATTCAAGCTCTAGATCTAACTTTACATTTGATCTTGCACAACCTAAAATATTGGGAATGATTTTCCGGGCAGAGGCAATCTGTAATATTCTGTTTTATGGAAGATAGGAGCTCTGGATGTCTGAGAGGAGATTCCAATCAAGGCTCCTGCTAAAGTACAGAGCTGCCCTTCCACTCTGACAGCTCTCTCAGTGTGCAGAACTGTCAGTGGAAGGCAAACATTGTCCCACTTTTTATAGCATTCAGCTGATGAATTCCAACTTTTAAAGGCCAATGTGATAGCGAAAGTCAAACAGTAAGTGCATAAGGTAAGTGTGATGGTTAGGTGCTGGGAGAATAGGATGCCAGATGGGTAGTGGGGGTTAGGGTGACATGTAAGAAGGGTTCCATGCAGATATGGTGCTAGGTAGGTATCAGGCTGACTGGGGTAGGGGTATGGGTAGGGTGCCAGGAGTGGGAGGCCAGGTGAGTTGGGCAGGAAGCTAGATAAATACAGATAAGTTGGCCATCGGTTACGTAGGGAACTAGGTGAGTAGAATGTAAAGTGGGAAGGTGTGAGGTGCCAAGGTACAAGGTGGCAAGGGGACCAGGTACGTGTTACAGTGTTTAGTGTAAGTTAGAGTCATTGGGGAAAAACCAGATGGACAGGATGGATTTCTGATCGAGGAATTCTGCTCTGGTGGGGATGGGGTGGAGGTGGGGAATTAGGTTGGATGTGTCCAGTGAATGGTGTTGTGTTTCAGTCAGGATGGGGCCAGTGTATGAAGGGTGGTGATGGAGGAAAGGTAAGGGGAGTTGGGCGTGGAGCAGGGGTTTAGGGAAACGTGTCAGCCCGAGGGGAAGGGGTGTTGAGTTGGGTCGAGCAATGGTTGAAGTGGGGTAGAGGCTAGAGATGGAGGGGAAGGGCTCAGAACCTGGACGGATTGTCAGTTCAGGGTCTGGGGTGATTGTAAGTGATCTGGGGGAGTTGTAGTTGGGTGTGTGTGAGATAAACTCAGGATTTGTTTAATAGTCTAACTCCTGATTAACTATGCACAGTGCTTAAATGTCCAACTTTTCCTGAGTAAATATTGATTGATTGATTTATTGCTGTCACATGTACCGATGTACAGTGAGAAGTATTGTTTTGTGTGCTGTAGAGGCAGATAGTACTTTTACAGAGAAGGAGGTTGAACCTGTCTGATAATTAAACCAAAACAAGCCCCCAATCTGTTATGGTGGGAGTACAGGTTCCCTTCTAATAATTAGACCCGAAAAACCCAGAGAAGCTCACCCCGTTTTTATAATCTGTTAAAAAGAGTGGTTAAGTGAAAGAAAATCCCTGATACTCACTTTATTAAGTAACAAGTAACAATTTCTTTATTTAACTCTGACAGTGAACAAATTAACAGAATTACTAACAAACTGAACAATTCCCCTTAACTACTAACTATTCCCTAACTGAACTAAATTCAACTGGTATGCTGTTCCAATAAACGCAAATCCCACTTATATAAACCCAAGTAATAAGAAAATAAACAAAACTTAGTTTCTCAAAGTCTACATGCCTTTTTTCTGCTGTTCTCAAGTCATAAATGCCTTTCTTTTGCTAATTCGGCTGTCAGGGATTTTTTTTTCTGTGAAGCCCTAAGCTAGAAGTGCTGTGGTACCTTATATAGATAGATGATGCTTTCTTAGAGAGCTTAGCAATTTCTTGTGAGAGCTCAATGCTCATTTCTAAATGGTGGTTTGCTCTCACTTCGATTTTCAAAAACCCCTCTCCTTATATACCGTGGATGACATATCAATTTTCTTACAATAGCATTGGTCTGAGGTTGTCAAAACCATCAGATTTAAATTCAATTGGCTTTCAATCACTAAGTGCTTGGTTTAAATTAATTTTAAGTTTCTGGCTAGTTGCCAAAACATCAAAACAAGCCTAAGGTTTCCAATCGCACAGCCAATTATACATGTTTCAATTCAGAACTGTCTGTACATCTTAAGCTACATACAGACACATTTTTTCTGTGTAAATGTCTAAGCTTAGAAAAGCACTTTACCTCTTAAAGAAACCACATACTCTTCTCTCTTATAATTTTTCTTTTACAAATAAATTCTAGCTTTCTGCCTTCCAATTCACGATTACTCTACACAACTTTGTAACAGTACCATACAAAGTCCATCAGGGTAGCAGAACAGAGTGTAGAATACAATGTTACAGCCTCAGCAAAGGTGCAGAGACTGAGATCATAATTAACATTTGAAAGGTCTGTTCACTCCTCCCGTAACAGTTGGAAAGAAGCTGTTCTTGCACCTGTTCGCACATGTATTCAAATTTTTATACATTCTGCCTGACGGAAGAGAGTATAACCGGGATGGGAGGGCTCTTTGATTATGTTGATTACTTTCCCGAGGCAGCGGGAAGTATAGATGAAGTCAATAGATGGAAGCCTGGTTTGAGTGATAGACTGGGCCATATTCACGACTCTCTGTAGTTTCTTGCAGTCTTCAGAAGAGCAGTTGCCATACCATGCAGTGACTTAATTAGTTTTATGGGAACACTCTGAATTCTCCAGTTTAAATGGAGACTTTTGGAAGTTCTATTCCTGGCAATGTGGGAGAGAGGTTTGGATAGCCGGCATGCATGTAGCTCTCTCACCATTACCAGTTCTATTACTGGGGTAAGAAGACCAACTCTTTGGCCACAATTGTGATGGAGTTAGGCCCCTTCTGTAAGAAAATGGTGTTCACAGAATGTCAGTGGAGCCACAACCAATAGTGGGGGTTTTGGGGGGGGGGAGCAGTGGAAGTACTCCAGTCAAAATATTCTTTCATTTTCAATAGATCCCGTTATTTGGAACTGCAATAGTTTGTTTTGACGGCTGGGTCCATTATGAATGTTCGTTGGAGTTTCAAAAGTGAATGAACCATTTTTCTCCCCATCAGGTTGTTATATTCAGTTTTATTGGCATTCTTAAATGTTTATTGATAGAATAGTTGTATGTGATGGGGTTTGTGAATGGATGTCTGTTTGATTTTACAATCAAATGACCATATGAGGGGATTTCAGATGGTTTTCAATCTCTCTGGTGTTTTTATGCAGTTATGAGTGAGAATGCTATGAGATTGTTTAATTTCATTTAATAAATTTATTTCCTTTATTTGTCCATATCAAAGACTTCCTATTACTATTACATGGCTCTAGATGTCTGTCCATAGTCATTGCCAGATGAGTGGCTATGGGGGAATACTTTGCGAGATGGGGCTATGAGGTGGCATGGGAAGCATGGGGTTTATGGAGGAGACACTGGGGTTGAATGGGGTAGTGAGGGACAGAGATGGACTGGCATTCATGATTTTAACTGAGTTGATGTCCAAGTCAAAGGAGACAGGACTTCAAACCTGCCAGCCTCACCATCTGCCTACTTTCGTTGCTGTCTCAGAAGTACCTCTGGAGGTGAAGGGTCTAACTCTATTTTGCCCCACCTCCCCAGAACAAAATATAGTGGGTGGGAGCCTTTTAATGGAAACTAGTTTAAGGATCCAGATACCTGTCACCTTCATGGAAATCTGTCCATTTATCACGGTTTCTTTTTCTCTAGATATTGTTAGATCTGCCAAGTATTTCCACCAGTTTGAATTTTTGCTACAATATCTAAAATGCATTAATATACAAACAAACCCTATGTTTCATTGTTATTTTTGTGATTTCATTAGTCAACAAACTGTTTATGCTTTATATGTGTGGGTTACTTGCATTACATTAAAACATCTCTTTATTCTTCACCAGTTTTAAAAAAAATACTCCTAGCAATTTCTGGGTTAAGGAGAAAATAGGGTAATGTTAAATTAACTTCTCTGTTAGAAAATAAATCAGAATGAAGGGTGTCTTTGAAATGCCAAGCAACTTGCAAGTGCACATCTCTGAATTCAGTGAGTTGAAACAGATATTTCTCACCCTTACTTACGTTTATCTGTTGGAAACACCGTCAACTCAATTCCCTTGTCTTGATCATATAACAGCAATTCCATAAAACCAATTTGCATAATTAATAGAATGTATTAAAGCATATCATTTGGTTCTGTTTCCTGAAGCCGAATTATATTTTTGATACGTTAGATTCATTAGTGTTTTGAAAAGTCCCAATAAATAAATTTTCTATATGACCAAATAAGACCTGATGCAAATAGAATAGGATAAGTTGTAACCCTGCTCGCCTTATGGATTCTGTGTGCACAGCAACTTAAAATGGCTGCAGGACCTTATCCATTTAGTTTAGCAGGGTAATCCTACAAATGTCTTGGTTGGCCTCTGATAACGTGATCCAACTATAATTTTAACCTGAGACCTATTTTATAAAGCTAATGTGGACTCCTTGTCAATCTAACCTGGAGAAGAGAGGAACAATGGGCAGATGAAGCCCAGGACAGCATGTTCAATTTACTTACATGTTTGTTTTCCTTATGGGTGAATAAAAGCAATGCATTTCTAGTTTCTAAAAGAAAAACCTGGACACCTTCTGTCCTGGGCTTCACTCTACTCCACTAGCTCTCGAACTCTTTTCAACTATTTAACTACTTAGTGTTATGGACCAGACCAGACCCCCCTCAAAATATATTAAGAAGGTAGTGTAGACCCTAACTTTTTCTTAGTTTAAAGGTAAACGTGAGGTGCTGTGTTCCAGGTGCAATTTGACCAGTCAAACCACTCGACGTTAAGCAAAACTGAATTTATTCACACACTATAGTTAAAATTTAACAAAAGAAAGAAGCTTTTGGAACAACTTAACTCCGTTAGAAAACTTAACAGAATAATAGGCTATTTTACTACTATACAGCAACTGTTCCAAAATAGTAACATCCCATAAATACATGCTTGGCAAAAGGCAAATTCAGAATAGAGATTGTCTTACATGTAGCACTCCAACCCAGGAGGAAAGAAAATCAAAAGACAATTCTGAGAGAGTGTAGCAGCCGGGAGAGATTCACTGCCTTCCAAACCTATGGAGACCCCAGCAACAACTGCTGAAAGCTAAACCTAAAATCCCTGGCTCTTTGGATGGGATCTTGACCACACCATTCAGGCTGCTTCTATTGTTCCAACTTTAAACAAAATCAAACCCTCGCAAGTTGTTTATCTTCTCATAGACTGTTTGTCACCTGTCCCCCAGTCTCACTTTCACGAAGAAGCCAGGACAAAATACACTTCTTAAAGGCACAGTATTGTCACACTTAGATCAGGGCCCTGGTATACTTTTCATACTCTTGAAACGTCTGCTCTAGGAGTTCAGGTGGAAGGTGGGAGGTACTGACAAATAAACAGGGCCCTGAATGTAACTCCCTTCCCCCCTTATCGCACCACTAGCTTTATGTTCTGAAAGGCGAGATGCTTTGCTGTCCACTTCAAACTCTATCTGTTCAATTCAAACCACCCATGATCTTATTGAATGGTGGATCAGGGTCAAGGGGCCAAATGGTCTGTCTACTGCTGTTCCTACTTTGGTTTCTGAGTGTTAGAGTCTGGTTCAACAACAGGTGATAGCATGATGTGGAACCATAACTTTAGAAAACCTCTCCCCTCACCCATCCGCGCACCCCCCTCACACGCTCATGCTCAGCAATCGAACAATAGATGGTATCATCAACGGTGCTATCAAGCAGTGCTTTTCAGCAATAACGTGCTTCTTGATGCCCAGTTTGGGACCTGCCAGGGCTGCTTAGTTCCTGACCTCATTACAGCCTGTTTTAAACATAGACAAAAGAGCTGAATTCCAGAGGTGAGGTGAGAGTGATAGTTTTTAATATCAAGGCCATATTTGTCTGAGCGTGGCATCGAGGACCGCCAGCAAAACTGGTGGCAATGTTAACTAGGGAATCAGTGAGCAAACTCTCTGCTGGTTGGATCATAACTGGACTAGTCATATAAATATAATGACAACCAAAGCGGGTCAGAGGAGAGGAAGCCAGCAGCAAGTATATCTCAAAAGATCATACTCAGCAATCAAATAATTGGAGGTGCCATCAGCAGTGCTATCAAGCAGTACTTGTCAGCAATAACTTGTTTCCTGATGCCCTGTTTCAATTCCACCAGGGCTGCTTAGCTCCTGACCTCATCACAGCCTGTTTCAAACATGGACAAAAGAGCAGATTTGCAGCCGTGTGAGCCAGCCTATTGACTCCAGGTACCGTGAAACTATAACACTGTGTTAACAAGGGCAGGTAACCATCTGATGAATAATTCCTACTGACTTCCCTCAATGGATAAATCAATACTTATCCAAGCTGAACGCTGTTTGGAATAAGCTCCCAAACCATTGTAGGAGTATATGCACTTTATAACTGCAGCAGTTAGAAACAGCTCACAAATACCTTTCCAAGGGCAATTAGATTGCAACGATAAATCTAGCCCTTGCCAGCAATATACACATATTGAGAATGAGTATCTAAGAAAAATGATGCAATTGGTAATTGCTTTTAGACCATGTTGTATTTCTGTAAAGTACAAGTTAGATATGTACAGATCTACGAGGAAGGATCTGGTAGTGGGCCTAAGTAGACAGCTCTTTGAAGGAACCAGTATAGACAGGATGAATTAAATCATCTCCCTTTGTGCCGTATGCCTTAATTGATACTTGCAAAAGTATATTGTGCAGAATGCCTGACATCAATGAGTCAGATTGTTCAGTGGGAGTATGCAATGGATTCAAGAATATCTCAAATGGGATTTTTTTAAAAAAGGGGCAGCATGGTGGCACAGTGGCACAGTGGTTAGTACAGCTGCCTCACAGCACCAGGGATCTAGGTTCAATTCCACCCTTGGGTGACTGTCTGTGTGGAGTTTGCATGTTCTCCCTGTATCTGTGTGGGTTTCCTTCAGGTGCTCTGGTTTCCTCCCACAGTCCAAAGATGTGCAGGCTGGGTGGATTGGTCATGCTAAATTGCCTGTAGTGTTCAGAGATTTGTACATTAGGTGGGTTATAGGGGGATGGGTTTGTGTGGGTGCTCTGAGGGTTGGTGTGACTTGTTGGGCTGAAGGGCCTGTTTCCACACTGTAGGGATTCTATGATCTAGATTGTAATTTAAAGAATATGGGGATGATGCCTTATGATTTGTTAACATCTGAAATTGTTGGCTATGAACATATCGAATACAAATGTCATTGTTACAGACATAGTCTGACTGGAACATTGATCTGTGGTAGTGAACAAAAGCCTAGCAGGGATGAGAAGTTCAACTGTGCCAGGATTACCATCCAGAATCGCAAGTGCTGCTAAACTCACAGATCTGCGATCCGCATATCTTTTTCCATTGACTTACTCTAGATAAGCATGGAAATACAGAAATTAGGAGCAGGAATAGGCAACTTGATCCATTGGACTCACTCTTCTATTTATGTTTAAGGGTCTATCTCAAAGCCATTCTCCCGCTCTCCTCGTATACCACATGACATCTTTAGGTTATAGAAATCTATTTATTTCTTTATAATATTCAATGATTTGATTCCACAGTCTTCTGTAGTAGAGAGCTCAAAAAGTTCATGACTGTCTGAATGAAGGCATTTCTCCTCATCTCAGTTCAAAATGTTCTATGTCATATCCTAAAAGCATGACCCCTTGTGCTGGACCCCAAGAATAGGGGAAATCTCATTTTTGCATGTTCAGCCTGGTAGAATTTCATCATTTTCAAAGAGATCCCCTTTGATATTTCAGTGAATACATACTCGGTTGACTTAATTGTTCCTCTATGACAAACCTGTCATTCCAGGAATCAGTTTGGTGAGCTTTCACTGTGCTAACTCTGTGACACGTATATCCTCTATTGGATAAGAAGACTAAAACGCCACACAATATTCCAGGTATGATCTCACCAAAGCCCTGCATAGCTGCAGTAAGACTTTCTTGCTTCTCTACTCGAACCAACTTGCACCTAGCTGACCTGAAGTAGGGACTGATCATTCCTATCCTTGTTTTTTACCCTTGAGGACTTTTTTTTTCTCTTCATAGGATGTGGGTATCACTGTCTAGGTCAGCATCTATTGCACATCTATAATTGCTGTTGACAAAGTGGTGATGAGTTGTCTTCTTGAACCTCTGCAGTTCATTTGGTTTAAGTACACCCTCAATGCTATTAGGGAGGAAATTCCAGGACTTTGACTGGCAACACTGAAGGAACAATGATATATTTTTGTGGTATCGTGGAATTCCCATATGTTTACTACCTGTTTCAGAGATAGTAGGAACTGCAGATGCTGGAGAATATGAGATAACAAGGTATAGAGTTGGATGAACACAGCAGGCCAAGCAGCATCAGAGGAGCAGGAAGGCTGACGTTTCGGGCCTTCTGAAGAAGGGTC
>JAHRHZ010000012.1:57912411-57946180 GCA_024137785.1 Ginglymostoma cirratum
AGGCCCGAAATTTCAGCCTTCCTGCTCCTCTGATGCTGCTTGGCCTGCTGTGTTCATCCAGCTCTACACCTTGTTATCTCTACCTACTACCTGTGTCCTTCTAGTGATCTTGGGTTTGGAAGGTGCTGTTGGAAGAGCCTTGGTGAATTTCTGCACTGCACCTTATAGTTGGTTAGCCACTATTACTGCTGATTGTTGGTGGGGAAGGGAGTGGATGTTTGTGGATGTGCCACTCCAGTAGGTTGCTTTGTCCTGAATGGTATCAAGCTTCTTGATTGTTGTTGGACCTGCATTCAGCCAGGTAAGCGGGGAGTATTCCATCACACTTCTGAGTTGTGCCTTGTAGATAATGAACAGGCTTTGGGGAGTCAGGAGGCAAGTTATTCACTACAGGATCCCAAGCCTCTGATCAGTGCCTGTAGTCACAGTATTTGTATCACAAGGCCAGTTCAGTTTCTTGTCAATGGTAAGTAACACCCAGGATATTGATAGTGGAGGATTCAGTGATGGTAATTTTCTTGAGTGTCAAGGGGCAATAGTTACATTCTCTTTTATGAATCTGACCATTGTGAGGCACAAATGTTATTTACTCCTTATTAGGAAAAACTTGGATTTGTTCCAGTTCTCTGTTTACGTAGATACAGGCTCTCACAGTATCTGAGGTGCATGATTAATGCTGAATGTTGTGCACTTATCGATGAGAATCCCCACTTCTCACACCTTGATGGAGGGAATGTTGTTGATGAAGTGGTTGAAGAAGATTCGGCCTTAGGACACTACCCTGAGGAACTCCTACAGAGATGTGCTTGGGTTAAGATAATTGACTTCTAAAAATCACAATTATCTTCCTTTGTGCCAGGTGTGGCTCCAACCAGTGGAGAGTTTGCCCTTAATTTGCCTTGACTCCAATTTTGTTCAGGTTCCTTCATGCTCCTTGAAATAATCAATGCCATTTCACCTCTGGAGTTCAACTCTTTCATCCATGTTTGGACCAAGGTTGCAATGAGGCCTGGAGCTGAGTTGCACTGGCACAACCAAAACTGAGCATCACTGAGCAGGTTCTTTATTTACAAGTACCGCCTGATAGCGACAGTGTTGATGTCATCCATCACTTTGTTGATGATTAAAAATAGACTAATGAGTTGGCAAGTGTCTAGGTTGGAAGTGCTCTGCATTTTGTGGCAAGAAAATGCCTGAGCAATTTTCCACATTGTTGGGTAGATGACAGCATTGTAGCTGTACTGGAACAGTTTGGCTAAGGGAGCAGCTAGCTCTGGAGGACAAATTTTCGGTACTCTTGCTGGAATATTGTCAGGACCCATAGAGTTTGCGGGGTCCAGTTCCTTCAATTGTTTCTTGATATCAAATGGACTGATTCATATTGGTTGAAAACTGGTATTTGTGAGACTGTAGACACCAGGAAGAGGCTGAAATGGATCATCCATTTGGCACTTCTGGCTGAAGGCAATGCTTTGCACTGATGTGTTAGGTTGTCTCATCTTGAGGATGGTAATATTTGTAAAGCTTGCTAGTGAGTTGTTTAATTGTCCGCCATCATTCATGAATAGACTGCAGAGTTAAGATCTAATTTAGTATTGTGGGATTGTTTAGACTTGACTGTTGCATGCTAACTTTACTGGTTGGTATAAAAGTAGCCCTTTCTCATATTTTAATTAGGTTGATTCCATTTTTTAGAAAGGCCTGGTGCAGTGCCTGGAATGTCTCTTGAATTCTTCATTGAAGCTGGGTTAGTCTCAGCGTGATGGTAATGGTTGAGTGGGTGATATGCCAGATCATGAGGCTATAGGTTTTGATTGAATAGAGTTCTGCTGCTGTTGATGGCCCTCAGCCCCTCACAGATGACCAGATTTGAGTTGCTAGATGTGTTTCAAGGCTGTCCCATTTAATATGGTGGTCATGCCAACAACACAATGGAGAGTATCCTGAATGTGAGACTGGAATTTGTCTCCACAACAGTTTTGTGGTGGTTTTTGCCTACTAATACAGTCATAGACAGGCACATCTGCTACAGGCAGATTGAGGAGGACGTCAAGTCGGTTTTTCCCTTTTGTTAGTTCCCTTACCAGGTACTCTTTTTGCTTGTCTATATTAATGGGTTAATTATACCTTTACTCTCAGCGTACTTACTCAGCACTTGCAGTTTTGGTTTCCTTATTTAAGAAAGGATATACATGCACTTGAGGTGATTCAGGAGAGGTTTACTGGTTTGATCCCTGACGTGTTGTCTAATGAGGATACTTTAGACAAGTTGGTTTTCACTGGAGTTTAGAAGAGTGAGGGCTGACTTAATCAAGTGTATACGATCCAATGGGTCTTTATGAAGATGATGTGGAAAGTATGTTTCTCTTGTTGGTCAGTCCGTAACTGAGGGGCACTGTATTAAAATTAAGGGCTGCTTTTTAGGACAGAGATGAGGAAATTTCTTTTTGCCCTCAGAATATTGTGTAACTTTGAAACTCTACTTCAGAAGCTGGAGGTAAGATCATTTGACATTTTTAAGGCAGAGGTAGATAGATTCTAGTTGGGCAGGGAATTGAGGATTATTGAGAGGTAGATGGCAACATGGAATTTGAAACACAGTACTGAATAGCAAAGAATCCTCAAGGGATTGAATATCCTCCTTCTGTTCCTATCCTGTATGTTCCCAAGGTGTTAATTATACCTTTATTCCAATAATAGCTACTCAGCATGTAGAAAGAAGAGCTTGTCAATATTTCCTCAGATTAATGCAACCCTTAATTTGTTATAGTTTATAGAGTTTTCTGGAACCAAATAAAAAGAATCCTAGTTCTTAAAGACAAGTCTATCTCTGAACCTTTCTTTCTCCACAGCGGTTTGCTACTATACAATTAGATCTTTGAAAATTTACTCAATTAACATTAAAATAAACCATTAGTGAAGGTGACCGATGTAACCCACCTGAACAGATAAGGCAAGAGCTTTCTCACTCTAACTACCTTTCAGCCCGTTAATGACAACATTTTACCCATAGTCCTCTTCCTGAATACTCTGCTTCAAATACCATGAATGGAATATAATTTATGACATATAGCTTTCAGCCAGAAACTAGCAAACATATGTTCATCTGTTCTGTCAGTGTCATTTCTGTTCCTTCACATAAGAAGGCTAGGTTAATATTACCGGTATGTGGCAGCTGACTTTAACATGGGTGTTTTTTCTTTACTTTGTATTTTAAGTATAAGTGTAGTTTTTCACACACTGCTAATGGTTTATTGCCCTCAAGTATTTTATCACATTCTCCTACCTGACATGGTCCTGTGCATTGACTTCCTTTACAAACTTAATCATCGTTGGTGTGAATTTTAAGTACCTGCACTTGTACCTTTGCAAATTGCTTAATATGAGAAAACACATCAAGGTTTTTCTCGACAGACTCATACTTCATTCTGTCTGAACAAATTCTTGTCAATCAGACAATCTTTGTCTTAAGGCCTATGCAGCAATGATCGGATGGTGTATCTTATTGTCTGAAACGCATATGTACCTATTTACTTTAAACATCAGCAAGCAATCTAACAATCAATATAAAGGGGGAAAAAATCTACCTGAAATCTGAAATAAAAATAAAAAGTGCTGAAAATAATCTCTATTTGCATCAAGATCTAGAAACAGAATAGACAGCTTATTGTTTTGGATCTGAAACACTTCATCCAAACTGATTGGTTCATTTGAAGGATCTAACATCTGAATATTTCTTTTTCTTCTTATGCTCACAAGCTTTTTTGCATTTCCAGCATTTTGTGCAGAGTGGTGTATTCTTGTATATTAGTACTAGACTGAATGATGAGTAAATGAAGGAGAATAATAATGAAATATAGTACAAGTTCTGAGTTTAGACAGGCTTCTGATGTGTCCTCCACTTTTACAATAGCCTATAGCCTTAGCATGTTCAGAAGTTAATCTCTCCTGCCCTCCACTTTATCACAAATCTCCTCTTCGTTTCTTCCCTGTGTACTTGCTTAAAATCTGTTACATTTCTAATCATAAGTTACAGGGCAGAGGAAGCCCATCATGTCTGTGCTGGTCCTCTGAAGGAGCAGTGTGCTTATCACTATTCCTCCTGCCTTTTCCCATAGCCTGGAAAATATGTTGTTTTTTCAGAAAAAGAATCAATCCCTGTTGAAAGCCACAGTTAATCTTCTCTGGCTTTTCCATAAACTGGTCTATATCCTTTTGAAGTCTTAACCAGCCTCCTTGGAGTTCACAATGACTCCAAATTTTGTATAAATTGCGAATTTTGAAATTGTACTCAAGGTCAATGTCATTAATGTATACCAGGAAGAGCAAGTTTCCTAACACCAATCTGTGGCAAAACTCTACCATAAATCATCTTGGTAATTGGAAGCTTGCTCTTCCTGGTATACATTAATGGCATTGACCTTGAGTACATTTTCAAAATTAGTAATTGATACAAAATTTGGAGTTAGCAAGCCAACCATCCAGCACTATTTCTGGGCAGGGTTATGCAGTCCCCCATGTATTTGCATGCTGGGGTTCCCATAAATTTCATTTGGTAGCCATCCCTCTGCCCTCCAATAACCTTCTTGCAACTTTATAGGGAGTGGACACAGCCTTGGGCTTCCAGTTACCCTTGTCCTAATTGAAGTCTTGAGATGGCCAGATATTATCCACTTTAGAACCACTTCCTGCCTGGCTTCTGCTTATGTTATTAGTGGGAGAATAGTAGGGATGATGGGGAAGCCTGGCATGTCATCCTGCTGTGGCCTCGGGTGGGTAAGGAGTGACTAATTCTTCATTGATCCCCTTCCACATTGAGCGCAATCTCCTCCACCAAGATCTACCACCCTCCCATGGTTGCTCCTTCCCTTTGGGCCTCCCTGTCAAGAACCTAACTGTGTCAGGCCCCAAGTTCCATTATGCGATACCTATCTTTCCCTGTTCTTATATGTTCTTGGATTCTGGGACGTAGAAGCTGGGAGCTGGCTGTAATTCCACTATTGGCTACTGCTGTTAATGGGGCAGCTGATCCCACAAAGCTGGTGGTAATTAGATTGATCACTCCACTATTTTTCTTTTCATAGGATTATACATTGAATGGACTGGAACTATCTTTTTAAATAAAAAAAGCACACCATTGTTCAGTTACAATTTTACCTGCTAATCTTTGATTCTAACGTTTCAGGACAGATCCATTTTACCTCTTGTGAAGTTGGCTCAACCTCTTTTTTTTTCTTTGAATTGGCCTATCTTTCCAGTTCTGAATAAAGTTCATTGAACCATTGAACAGTGCAGGGATCCCTTGTGGTCATTCCCCTCAATAATAAGTATGCCGTTTTGGATACTGTTGTGGGGGGCAACCTCCCAAGGGAAGGCCATAACGGACTGGGTTCTGGCACTGAGCCTGGCCCTGTGGCACAGAAGGGAAGGGGGGAGAATAGGAGAGCAATTGTAGTGGGGGATTCAATAGTAAGAGGCACAGACAGGCGGTTCCATGGACAAGAATGAGACAAACGGATGGTATGTTGCCTCGCGGGTGCTAGGGTCCGTGATGTCTCTGATTGTGTCCTCAAGACCCTTAAGGGGGAGGGTGAGCAACCAGCAGTCATGGTACACATTGATACCAATGACATAGGTAGAAAAAGAACAGAGAATGTGAAAAACGAGTACAGGGAGTTAGGTTGGAAGCTGAAGTCCAGGACAAGCAGGGTAGTTATCTCTGGATTACTACCAGTGCCGCGTGATAATGAGGTAAGAAATAGGGAGAGAGTGCAGCTAAACATGTGGCTACAGGGCTGGTGTAGGAGGGAGGGCTTCCATGATGTGAATAATTGGAGCACATTCTGGGGAAGGTGGGACCTGTACAGTAAGGACGGGTTGCACCTGAACCAGAAGGGCACAAATATCCTGGGAGGGAGGTTTGCTCGAGCTATACTGGATGGTTTAAGCTAGATTGGCAGGGGGTGGGGAACCAGATTTGTAATTAGGAGGATGAGGTATTCAGCCTTCCAACAGACACAACAGGGAGGGAGGTTGTTAATAAAGAAATGCGGTTGATGGAGCGTAATTGTGGACACAGGGATGGTTTGTGGTGTGTATACTTCAATGCTAGAAGTATCAGAAATAAGGTGGACGAACTTAGAGCATGGGTCAGTACTTGGAACTACGATGTTGTGGACATTACAGAAACTTAGGTAACTCAGGGACAGGAATGGTTGTTGGAAGTTCTGGGATTTAGATGCTTTAAAAGAAATAGGGAGGGTGGTAAAAGAGGCGGGGGAGTGGCATTGCTAGTCAGGGCTAGTATAGCAGCTACTGAAAGGCAGTTCGAGAATGATATGTCTACAGAGTCAGTTTAAGTTGAGGTCAGGAACAAGAAAGGAGCAGTCACTTTGTTGGAGGTTTTTTACAGACCCCCTAATAGTTGCAGAGAAGCGGAGGAGCATATTGGGAGGCAGATACTGGAAATGGGCAGAAGTCACAGGGTTGTTGTCATGGGTGACTTCAACTCGCCAAATATTGATTGGAAACTTTTTAGTTGTAACAGTTTAGATGGAACGGATTTTGTCCAGTGTGTTCAGGAAGGATTCCTGACACAGTATGTAGATAGACCAACACAAGGAGAGGCCACTTTGGATTTGGTGCTTGGCAACGAACCGAGGCCAAGTGTTAGACCTGTTGGTAGGAGAGCATTTTGGCGGTAGCGATCATAACTCTGTTCCTTTTACAATAGTCATGGAAAAGGATAGGTATATACAGCAGGGTAAGGTTAATAATTGGGGGAAGGGTAATTACAATTCTGTTAGGCAAGAACTGGGTAACATAAAATGGGAACTTTTCAGGGTGAAATGGTGCTTTCAGGGAAGGGCACAAATGAAGTGTGGAGATTGTTTAAGGAATGCATTCTGTGTGTGCTCAATATGTTTGTCCCTAGCAGGCAGGGAAGATGCGGTCGAGTGAGGGAGGCATGGCTCTCAAGAGAGGTCGAACGACTAGTTAAAAGGAAGAAGGATGCTTATGTAATGTTTAGGAAACAAGGAATGGAAAAGACTCTAAAGGGATACAAGTTTGCCAGGAAGGAGCTGAAGAAAGGGCTTAGGAAAGCTGTAAGGGGGCATGAGAAAACCTTGGCAGATAGGATCAGGGAAAACTCCAAGGCTTTTTACTCATATGTGAGGAATAAGAGAATGACCAGAGAAAGGGTGGGGCCGATCAAGGATTGTAAAGGGAATTTGTGCACGGAGCCTAAAGACATAGGAGAGGTCCTTAATGAATATTTTTCTTCAGTATTCACAACTGAGAGGGACCTAGCTGCAGAGGAGGACAGTATGAAACAGGCTGGTAGGCTAGAGGAGGTTGATGTTAGTAAGGAAGAAGTACAAGGAATTTTGAGGAACTTGAAGATAGGTTAGTACCCTGGGCCTGATGGAATTTATCCAAGGATTTTATGGGAAGCGAGGGAAGAGATTGCAGGGCCTTTGGCGATGATCTTTTCGTCCTCACTATCCATGGGTATAGTGCTGGAAGATTGGAGAGAGGCAAACATCATTCCTTTGTTCAAAAAAGGGAATAGGGATAACCCCGGAAATTACAGGCCAGTTAGTCTTATGTCAGTGGTGGGAAAATTATTGGAAAGGGGTCTGAGAGATAGGATTTATGATCACTTGATCATTTGGTAAGGTTCCCCATGGTAGGCTCATGCAGAAAGTAAGCAGGCATGGGATAGGGGGAATTGTGGCAGATTGGATTCAGAATTGGCTGACCCTTAGAAGACAAAGGGTGGTAGTGGACGGAAAATATTCAACATGGTGCTCAGTTACGAGTGGTGTACGACAAGGATCTGTTCTGGGTCTTCTTCTATTTGTGATTTTTGTAAATGATTTGGATGAAGGAGTGGAAGGGTGGATTAGTAAATTCAAGGACGATACGAAGGTGGGTCGAGTTGTGGATAGTGCAGAGGGCTGTTCTAGGTTACAAAGGGACACTGATAGGATGCAGAGCTGGGCTGAGAAGTGGCAGATGGAGTTTAATCCTGAAAAGTGTGAGATGATTCATTTTGGAAGGACAAACTTGAAAGCAGAATACAGGGTTAATGGAAAGATTCTTGGCAGTCTGGAGGAGTCGAGGGATCTTGGGGTTCATGTCCACTGTTCCCTGAAAGCTGCCACCCAGGTGGATAGAAGGCGTATGGTGTGTTAGCTTTCATTAATAGAGGGATTGAGTTCAAGAGCAGTGAAGTTATGCTCCAGCTATACAAAAGCCTGGTTTGGCCACATCTGGAGTATTGTGTCTAGTTCTGGTTGCCTCATTACAGGAAAGATGTGGAAGATTTGGAAAAGGTGCAGAGGAGATTTACCAGGATGTTGCCTGGAATGGAGGGAAGGTCTTACGAGGAAAGGTTGAGAGAGCTTGGGCTTTTCTCTTTAGAATGGTGAAGGTTGAGAGGTGACTTGATAGAGATGTACAAAATGATCAGAGGTATAGATACAGTGGACAGCCAGAGACTTTTTCCTAGGGTGGAGGTAGCTATTACAAGGGGGCATAGTTTTAAAGTGAGTGGAGGTAGATATAGGGGAGACGTCAGAGGTAGGTTCTTTACTCAGAGAGTAGTAGGAGTGTGGAATGCATTGCCGGAGAGGGTAGTGGAGTCAGCCTCATTAGGGACATTTAAGCGGCTATTAGATAGGCATATGAATGATAGTATAAGGTAGGGGTGGAGGTTAAGTAGACCTTGAGTTTAGGGCAAAAGTTCAGCACAACACTGTGGGCCGAAGGTCCTGTACTGACCTGTACTGTTCTCTGTTCTCAGTTCTATGAACCGTATTGGACTTTCTGGTGGGGCAATGGAATCCTGGCTTTGGACAAATATAGGTTGTCTGAGTGTTTGCACAGTGCAATCTCTGGGGAAGTGACGTCCTAAGTAACTCCCTCCACCAGGACAGGTGGGTGTTGCCAAGATAGGGAGATAGAGGTAAGGGTAGCTCAAACTGGAGGCACTTTTGACTGACTGCATGACAGTTAATAATTGAGATGGGCCATACCTAGCGGGCCAGTCAGTTGGAGGAGAAACCATTCTGCAGACAATTAACAGCTGAGACTATAGTCTTTCAGTTTGGTGGTCCCAACATTGGGCATTGAGTCTCCATATCCAATGGCCTCCTGGCCTGCTACCAGAAACATATCTTAACTGAATTTGTGCTTTCTACACTTGATGAGGTGGGAAGTGACTCTGATTTTGCTTAAACCCCAGCATCAGTACAACGCAACACCCAATGGTGTCTTAATTGCACAACTTGGCTGCTGGCCTCCGTGGAGGGGCAGGGATGGGAATGCATTGGGGATTTGTCCCAATGCCACAACTGTTGAATAAGGTAATGCTTCTGAAGGGGTGAATATTCATGCTACTTTGGCTTCATCCATTCCACTGATGCCACTGTCAGTTTGAGTCGGGACAGGAACTCTACTCTACCATTTGGAAGGAACAGATGCTTCTTCATCAGCTCCCTAAAGTCTTAGTAATTACACCTGATCAAATCTTAATGTACCAATTGCTATCATGCAGTAAACATTCTTATTATCTAAGAGCAGTGCCCTTTCTGTAGATTCTTTATTTTGGTGTGTCCTCTACGACTGACCTTTAGGCTCATCTTTAAGCGAAAGATGATTGGTGTCAGCAAACTACCTCAAGTAACGCCTATCCAGCATAATTGAGGTAGTAGATATCACAAGGTGATGACAGGGTCACCTAGAAAAATATAACAGCTGCTCCCTACCGAAGCACACCATTGCCCTCCCCCCCATCCACCTTTACCACCACCACACAATGCCAACCTTATCTCTGTGGGGCATGAAATGATGTCTGATCTGCTATGTATTTCCAGTTTTGTTTCCGAATTCTGAATTCCACAGTATTTTGTGGCTTGTTTCCGTGCTATAAATCCTGTATAATTCAATCTTACGGAACTCTGAGAACTGCTGTCAGATTGTCTCCTCATGGCATCGTTGAAAAGGATATGTTGACTTCATAGGAAGGAAAAAGACTTTTCAAATAGGTGTACGAATTTTGTATCTTTGGCATGCAGATTACTGAACTTGTTTTGTGTGCTCTGCAGCAAAGTTTCTTGTTAGCTGTTTTTTATGGTGCTGTTTGACCACAAACATGTCAGCAAGTAAAACAAATATAGAATTTAGGGAGAGCTCGGCAGTAACAGCAATCATGACAATTATCGTTGTGTAAAAACTGATCTAGTTGACTAATGTCCTTTTGGGAAGGTAATCTGCCATCCTTATCCAGCCAGCTGTACATGTGAGCCCAGACCCAGACTGAGGTGGTTAACTTCAGATTGCCCTCTGAAATGCAAGTCAGTAAAGGGCAATTAGGAATGGGTAGCAAATGTCAAAATTGCCAGCAATGCCCACATCCATGTAATAATTTTAAAAAATACTAGTTCTTTGTGATGTCTGGGGAGGCAGGAAGTTTGGATAAATGGTACAGTGAGGCTTGAGGGATAGGGATACCTGATATCTTCCTGCAGCCATACAATTATGCCAGTGATAGGAAAGTTGGCAGACAGGCTGGCCACTTAAGTAATCAATCTGAGGTCTCTTCCTGCACTCTATGAGTATTTTGCCAGTGGTGTTGAATGTTGCCAATTTGTGAGGAGGTCTATCACTGAAATCTGGTGCCCTCCCAGCAGACTTCAGGGTTAGTGGTCCGATATTGTGACCATTCAATGGGCCAACAGGGGGACACTCCAGACAGCAGTGGTTGTCGTCATGGTAATGGTGCTGCCTATAATCAACAACTAAAATCAACCCCAATCAACCACAGTGCTTGTCTGCTTGCATCCTGAGAACGCACATATGTGGCTTTGTGCATCTGGCCATTGTTGTGTTTTCATTCAGAAGGTGCATTCCCATTCATTTTCTCAAACAGCTCAGAATCCCGAGCTGCTGGGTGTCTGATAAAGTCTGAGGGTCTTGGAAATAGATCACTATCCTTAACCGATGACAATGTTGGCAGCAGCCATTTCATTGGTCATGTCTGGGAATATACCTCCCCGTTCCTGACAGCAGTTGATGCAGGCTCAACTCTCACTTTTGGTGCTGTTTCCAGTCGTTCAGCTTTTGTTACAAAGTTATCTGATTGAATGGTTTAGCAGGTTGCATGCTGGCACAAGTGACATTTCACTTCCTTGAGCCTGTGTCAACTCTACCCTTGCCCCATCAAGTTGCAAATGTAACCCCTTTAAAGGTTGAGGTTTTGCTTTATGTGCAGTTAGCTAAATGGTTGCAGGGTATACCCAAAATTGCATTAGCTTTGATAAGATTGAAATCATTTGCATATCACCATATGTAAAATCTGCCGTGACTCGATATAACCAGGTGGCCATATAAAACCTGATTAATGTTGTTGGAAATTGATTTAACAAAAGAAAGAAGCATTATATACACTATCAGTAAGTAACATAATTTAAATTCCTAAATGGAAAAGTAGGAGCAGAAATATGCAAAATAGTCCCTCACACCTGTTTAACTATTCATTTCAATGTCTAATGATCTTTTGCATCATTGCCACTTTCTTACATTATCCCCATATCCCTTGATGTTTTTGTTTTCTAGATGAGAAAAGAGTGATTTTCAAGAAATGTACAAAAGTAATAACTATTCGTATTACAGTGGTCAGTTTCTCAGTAAATTTAACACAAAAAGGTATAAAAGATACATTTTTAATACCTTGAGCTTAATTGAATCAAGTGACTTTTTAGAATCTCCTTAAAGACCTGCACATGAGCCCAATTGGAAGAAATTCCAAATAGTGATTAATTCAACTGGTGATGGGGACATTTCCAGTTTTATAGTTGGGGCCTGCTACTACCACATTGAAGGCAAAGTTACATAAATGACTCCCAAAACTCTAGTTGCTTTGAACACAGTTTATTTAAAATTTCATGGCATTTTGTTCGCTTTGTGCTAAATCTGGAAAAGAATGTATATTTGAATGTAAATTCCTGGATTATAGTGTATTGATTTCTGTCAAGAATGTGGTGATGTGGTTAAGAAGACATACGGGACACTTGCTTTTATTGGCCGTGGCATAGATTCATAGATTCATAGATCGTGTGGCAGGGAGGTTATTGTGGAACTGTACAGAACTTTGGTTAGGCCATGGCTGGAGTACTGTGTGTAGTTCTGCTGGTCACACAATGGGTGAGCGTGGAGGGGGTGCAGAGGAGATTCACCTGGAAGGCTGGTGGACATCATGTTGCCTGGGTTGGAGTATTACAGCCATGAAGTGAAGCTGGATAAACTTGGATTGCTTTCTTTACAGCAGAGATGGCTGAGACGGGATCTGATAGAGATGTATATGATTATGAGGGGCAGGAACAGGGTGGACACGAGCAGTCGTCCCCATCAATTGAAGGATCAATTAGGAGTGGGCATAATGTTAAGGTGAAGGGGATGTGAGGAAAAAATCTTCTCACCCAGAGGATGGTGGGAATCTGGAATGCACTGCCTAGGAAGGTTGTACAGGCAGGAGTCCTCACAAACTTTAAAAAGTATGTGGATGAGCATTTGCAATGTAATAGTATTTGAGGCTTTGGGCCAAGTGCTAGAAAATGGCCTTAGTGAAGGTCAATGCAGACTTTATTTGCATCCCAGTGTCAATATCACATTTAACAATTTGAAAGTTTCATATTTCTCCATTTGTTACAGATTATCAACTCCAAAATAATTCTAAAGAAGTTACTTAATCCATTTTTAATGAGAAAAAGCAAAATATGGCACACACCGTGCCAAGGTATGAATAGATTTTGGCTTACTGATTAATTTACTCATATTTTAATGTACACGCTTCCTTTTTAGAATGGATTATACTCTGACTCATCCCAAGGATTGGAAGACAGATGGGGAATTGAACTCAGATATAAAGAATCACTACCAATTGGTCAGCTGAAGTGCTGCTGGGAATGAAAATATAAAGGAGATTTTCCGAGGCCTGCAACCAGATGAATCATTGTGCTTGGGCACAGAACCAAAGAATTCTCTGCTTAAACATATTTAATGGCAGGTTTGGCTTTCTCCAAGAACAAACTCTTTAATAAGCTATGCATCTTGATAAGAAATCACAAATGATATTGTCTCTGTGCCCACACATTGGCTAAGGCATTTAAGACAACTGGGTGTCCCATCAGTATCAAACTTCTCAGAATGGGCGATAGCACCTAACAGTTATTGTTTACCGAGATAACAAGCATGGGGCTGGATGAACACAGCAGGTCAAGCAGCATCATAGGAGCAGGAAAACTTGACGTTTCGGGCCTAAACCCTTCATCAGAAATGGGGGAGGGGAAGAGGGTTCTGTTATTGTTTACCATTAACGTGAAGACTTTAGAATTCACATGAATTCCTTGAGAATCTTTAAGAACCTGCTTTACATTCTAAAGCAAAACTTTATTCACTGTACAATTCCCATGAGAGGCTCACAAACCAAGATATTGAAATGTATTGAATGGCCTCAATTAGGAAATCAGCAACAAGATTTAACTTCATATGCCTCTAACTTTAGCAGAAATTAGAACCAATACTGGTGAGCTTTTTAAACTCATTCAGGGGATGTGGCCTTAGCTGGCTGGGGCAGCACCCCTAGTTGCCTTGAGAAGGGATGATAAACTGCCTTCTTTAACTGCTGTAGTCCATTTGCTCTAGGTACTCCACAATGCTGTTAGGGAGAGAGTCACAGGATTTTGGTCCAGTGACAATGAGGGACTGGCAACATATTTCCAAGACTGGATGGTGAGTGGCTTGGAGGGGAAATTGCAGGTGATGGTGTTCCAATGTAACTGCTGCCTTTGTCCTTCTAGATGGCAGTGGTTGCAGTTTAGGAAGATTTGGTGAATTTCTGCAGTATATGTTGTAAATGGTTAGACACAGCATCAGTGGTGGAGGGAGTGAATGTTTGTAATTGTGAATATTGCTGGAGCTGCACTCATCCAGGCAAATGGGGAGTATGCCGTTACGTTCCTGACTTGTGCCTTGTTGGTGGTGGGAAGTCTTTGGGGAGTCAGGTGGTGAGTTATAAACTGCAGGAATTTGAGCATCAGCTCTGCAAAATCCAATCAGTGGTCAACATCAACTGAAAAGGCTTCCACTCACTAAATGTGTAACTGGTCTGTGATAACTCCTGATGGATCCGTAGGTGCATGTACGGTTTCTGCAAGCAGCCACAACACACATATTGTGGAATCACTAGAAACTCGAACTGGACCAGCTACATATATTCTGTGGCATTACAGAGAACACAGAACAGTACAACATAGGAACAGGCCTTTTGGTTCACCCTGTCTGTGCTGGCCTTGATGCCATTCAAAGCTAGTCCCATCTGTCTGCACATCATTTGAATCCCTCTATTCTCTGCCTGTTGTGGAGTTTATCTAAATGCCCCTTAAACGTTGCTATTGTATCTGCTTCTGCCACCGCTCATGACTGCCTGTTCCAAACACCTACCACCCTCTGCCTAAAAAAAAAACCTGTCTTGTACATCTCCTTTAAGCATTTCCCCTTTTCAACCTAAACCTAAGCCCCCTGGTATTTGACATTTCCATGCTGGGGAAAAGACTCTGACTACCACCTTATTGACGCCTCTCATAATTTTATACATTTTTATTGGGTCCACCCCTCAGCCTCTGACACTCTTAACAAAAATGATCTAAGGTTGTCAAAGCTTTTCTTAGAGTTAGTACGCTTCAAGCCAGGTCAACCTCTTTTGCATCCTTTCCAAAGTCTCCGTATTTTCCGATAGAGTAGTGACTAGAACACTAAATGTATCTGACTATTATTTCAGAAATAATTCATCTCTTGCCTTTCCAATGCCTGTCCGCCATCCTTGAGACAGAAACAAGACATGTCATAGAATTCTTCCCACTTTTCTGGGACAGTGCAACTCCACCAACATTCAAGGAGCTTACCATCATCCAGGACAAAATTGTACATTGAATGAACACCCGATCCACCACCTTAAAGGATGCTATTGCACCTCATCCTCTCCATGTCTCCTTAACAGTGCCTTCCTAACTTGCAAACTAAATCACCTAGAATCAGGCTGTTGTTGTATTGGCTTTGGGCCATACTGATGGAAATCCCTCCCTAATACACCATGGATTAAGCTCCATAAAATGGTTAGCAGAGGTCGGAGAAAGTCGCTGGCACTTTCTCAAGGGTAAGTAGGGATAGGCAATAACTTTCAGAGATGTCTACCAACTATGAATGAATAACAAAAAAAAAACATATTTTAATTCAAGATAACAAGGTGTGGAGCTGGATGAACACAGCAGGCCAAGCAGCATCATAGGAGCAGGAAAGCTTGACGTTTTGGGCCTAGACCCTTCATCAGAAATGGGGGAGGGGAAGAGGGTTCTGAAATAAATAGGGAGAGAGGGGGAGGCGGATAGAAGATGGATAGAGGAGAGGATAGGTGGAGAGGAGGCAGACAAGTCAAAGAGGCAGGGATGGAGCCAGTAAAGGTGAGTGTAGATGGGGGGTGTAGGGAGGAGATAGGTCAGTCCAGGGAGGAGGACAGGTCAAGGGGGCGGGATGCGGTTAGTAGATAGGAGATGGCCTCCGTCCTCCCGGGACTGACCTATCTCCTCCCTACACCCCCCATCTACACTCACCTTTACTGGCTCCATCCCTGCCTCTTTGACCTGTCTGTCTCCTCTCCACCTATCCTCTCCTCTATCCATCTTCTATTCGCCTCCCCCTCTCTCCCTATTTATTTCAGAACCCTCTTCCCCTCCCCCATTTCTGATGAAGGGTCTCGGCCCGAAACGTCAAGCTTTCCTGCTCCTATGATGCTGCTTGGCCTGCTGTGTTCATCCAGCTCCACACCTTGTTATCTCGGATTCTCCAGCATCTGCAGTACCTGTTATCTCTGATGCATATTTTAATTCAACATGGATTGTAAAATGAAAAGGTAATACATTATGAATGCAACAAAATGAATAGTCTCATGAGTACTTACCAATGTTTTGGACAGATAACTATTAAAGAAAACTATGTTCATTGGAAGTTAAACGTAAGGCAACATCAAATGACAAATCATGTCAAGAGCAGTTTCAGAAGAAGCACAAAGAAGTAATCTTCACAGACGCTAAATCATTCAACAGATATCAGATGTTGAACTTCTGAAGGTAATTGTAAATGCATTGGCTTTATTGGCTAAACTGACTTTAGTTTTTCTGAGCGCATAGTGTTTTGTCTAACTCCATTTAGTAACCTATGAAATGTTGTGCAACTTCTGCAGAGAAACCTGAATGCACACAATAACGGAAGATGAATTTAATAAGGAGCCACAATTTGTTTGAAGAAGAATATTCTTAATTTTTGAAGATATTTTTACTCATAATTTATGTTTATAATTATGGAGGCATTTTTACTTATAAAGTATCTAAACCCAAGGGTCTAACTGCAGTAGGCTCAGAACTGTGATGATAGAAATGAATATTATTTCATGCTTTTGTACACTATTCTTGCGTAAGCTGTTATAATTTAAAGTTATAACCTGAGAAAGCAATAGCTAAGGTTTGCAAAATGATCAACCATGACTGAATCCTCCATAACATCTAATTTCACGCTTAGAAAACCTTTGGCAGATTAGCAACATCAAAAACCCAAAGAATTGCCTGGAAAATAATATTTCCTTCAAGAAACAGCCTGCTGCAAAACTTAAAAAGAACCATTCTGGACATATGGTTTGCTGTCTGCAACATTACTCATGATTGTAGATGTAATCAAAGATTTGCAGCGGGATGTGCATTGGATTATTCTATCCATAATAAGTTGTGCAGTAAACCCTGAGATTTTGCTCACTAATGAGTTTCTTTCATAACCAGTTCTAAAATATCGACAAGTATAGTCATAATGTATTAAATATAAAAAAGTACACTGCCAATGAAATTGAGAATGTTAGTTCTACTATAAGAAAATGGATTAAAAGAAATACACATTCTGGCCAGATTTTGCCATCAGCAACAAAGTGCTGGTACTCATTGCTATCCGAGGAATGCTGTTGCAAAGATCTAGTGATCTTTGTAGTGTGGCTTTCCCCTTTCCTAACATTGAAGTGGACATCCAGCTTTCAAGCAAGACTGATGTCATCATCATCGATCACTTTGATGCATTTGTAGCAATACCACAATAATTAATGAAAAGCATATGACATTTTAAAACTTGTCTCTAATAACTTCCATTGAATGTTCACATTGTCAACTAATTTTCTCTTGTACTGTGGAATGATTGAAGATGTTTAGGCGCATTCAGACTCTTTTCTCACCTTGGAGAATAGCAGAGTGTTGGAAGAATTTACAGGCCAAATAATAAATAGTTCAATCACGTCATCAACAGTTCTTCTATGTCCATCAAGTCCTGAGTTTAGAACCCAGGCACTGCAAACTCAGAGCCAGGGGTGCTACCAACTGAACTGTAAGGTCTTCCTGATGGATGGAAGTCAATGATTGAACCATGTCCCAAAGATAAATCAAAGATTGAATGCAATATTAGAAAAGGTAAATTGACCAAATTGTTCAGCAAGTCACGTAGGTTGTGTCAGTAAGGTATTGTCTTTCATCATTCCAACATATATACACAACAAAACTAAACATTATAGAAAACAGAAAGGATGTAATGCAATTAATGTAGCAGATGTACACAAGAGCTGTTTCGTTCTGATAAATATTAATTAAGCAACATTTCTTGGCATCTGTATGATTCAAACCTACAGGAACATTCACATTTGTTCATAATGTTTATGCATTCATAGAAAAATTAACATGTTGCTAAGATTCTTTTTGAAGAGCATTTTAATGCTGAAAACCTATTAAGAAGATTTTTTTTTACCAAACAGTAATGGTTCATCTTTATCAAATGAAATTGTGATGGAAAGTTTCACTTCTGCTTTCTGCAAACTTTAATATGCCGGAATTTCACATTTGGTGAGGTGAGAGTGGCAGCCGTTGACATCAAGGCTGCATTCAACCGAGTGCAGCATCAAAGAGCCCTAGCAAAACTGGCAGCAATAGGTATCAGGGAGCAAAATTTCTGGTGGTTGGAGTCATACCTGGCACATAGGAAGGTGATTGTTGGAGGTCGGTCATCTCAGCTCCAGGACATCTCTGCAGAAGTTTCTCAGGGTACTGTCTTAGGTCCAACCATCTTTGGCTGCTTCATCAAGGACTTTCCCTCCATCATAAGGTCAGAAGTGGGGATGTTTGTCAATGATTGAACAATGTTCATCAGCATTTGCAAGTCCTCAGATACTGAAGCAGTCCATGTTCAAATGCGACAAGATCTGGATAATATGCAGGCTTGGGCTGACAAGTGGCAAGTAATGTTCGTGCTGCACAAATGCCAGGCTATGACAATCACCAATAAGAGACAATCTAACCACCACCCCTTGACATTCAATGATATTACATTTACTGAATCCTCCACTATCAACATCCTGGGGTTATCATTGATCAGAAGCTCAACTGGACTCACTACATAAACACAATGGCTACGAGACCAGGCCAGAAGCTAGGAATACTGCGGCGAGTAACTCACCTCCTGACTCCTCAAAGCCTGTCTACCATCTACAAGGCACAAGTCAGGAGTGTGATGGAATAGTCCCTACTTGCCTGGATGAGTGCAGCCTCAACAACACTCAAGAAGCTTGACACCATCCAGGACAAAGCAGCCTGCTTGATTGGCATTATATCCGGAAGACTCCATCATTGACGCTCAGTATCAGCAGTGTGTACTATCTATAAGGTGCAGTCTTGGCTGAGTTTTAAATTATTCTAGCTAAATATTGGAAAACCAAATGTCAGCACCTATCACAAACTGTCACCTGCCACACAATGCTTTCAATCCTCCAGAGCTTTGTCTGTAGACTAGACCAGGCTGTTTGCAGTATCAATATCCTACTTAACCCAGGATTAAGCTTCCAAACCTAATCTCTTCCCTATCACACAAACTTGCACCTTGATAACAGCACCTGCCTCTGACCACATCTGACAACCAGGCTTTGTCCATTCAACACTTGACATTTCAAATATGCTTCTACTCTTCTTCTCCAGAATCTTGCTGTCTATATCTTATTTCTCTTGAAGTCTTTCTTATTTATGGTTCCTTATTCACTGACCTGTATTGACTCTTTGTCTCCTGATACCTCAATTCTAAAATGATCTTCCTTTTCTTTTATTTAAGCCCTTCTGTGACCTTGTTTCTTCCAATCTCGATAATCTCTGTCAGCTGCACAATTTTCCAAATTTTGTTCCTCTGATGGCCATATCTTATGCATCTCCTTCCTCTGTCCCAGTATTGGCAGCCATGCTTTGAGTCACCTAATCTCATGCTTCAGCATTGCATTCCTAGAATGCACCTTGCCTGACCTCTGTATGATGCTATGTAGAACTCATTTCTTTAATCAATCTTTGTGCCAACTCCTAACCTTTCCACCTTTCTTTCGGTATCTGTTTTTCTTTACAACTCCTTAAATAATCTTTTTATGTTAACAGAATTACATAAATGCAAGTTGTTGTTATATTATGCTGATGGGTGGCAGAGGATATGACTCATGAAAGTAAAATTAAGAAGGAAGCTGACACAAATATTTTACACTTAATCAGGGATGTTTCTTCCAGTGAGTATGTAAAATTAAAAGATTCTACATGCAATGCTTTATCTGTAGTTTGGACATTGGTGATTTGCTAGTCAAAATTAGCATGAAGGAGATCAGAAACACAAATAGAAGTTGCTGGATAAACTTGGCAGGTCTGGTAGCATCTGCGGAGAGAAAACAAAGTTAGCATTTCGGGTCCAGTGGTCCTTCTTCAGGAATTTAACTCTGCATTCTCTCCACAGATGCTGCCACACTGGCTGAGTTTTTGAAGCAATTTCTGTTTGTGTTTCTGATTTCCAGCATTGCAGCTTTTCGAGTTTTTTTAAATTAGTGTGGGAAATGGTGGCTTAGTGCTAACGTCACTGGGCTAGTATTTCGGAAAATCCGGCTAACGCTCTTGGGGGACATGGTTGCAAATCCCGAATTCAAATTCACGTATTAAACCTGGTTTATATAAAAGAAGAGCTAGTCGTAATAACAGTGACTGTGACAACTGAAAAACCTATCTGGTTCGCTGATGTACTTTAGAAAAAGAAATCTGCATTCTCTATTTGCTTTGGCCTACATCTGACTGCAGACCTACAGTCAAGTAGTTGACTCCTGACTGCCACTCAATTCAAGGACAATTAGGGAATGGCAACACAATTTCTAGCCTTACCAGCGGTCCCCAGATCCTGTCAACAAAGAAAGGAATAACAAAGTCAGATATGTTGGACAAAAACAGAATTGAATACTTAATGAATAAAGATAATGAAAGAGAAATGAATTAATTCCATCTTGGTTCTATACTTCAATAACTTTTTTTATTCACTCATGAGATATGAGCCTCCCTGGCTGCACCAACATTTTATTGCCCATCCCTAGTTGCCCTTGAAAAGGTTGCGATGAGCTGCTGCTTTGAACCGCTACAGTTCACATGCTGTGGGTTGATGCACAATGCCCTGTTAACTTGTTCCTTCTTGTTAACTTGTTCTTTTCAGCCTGGATGGGAACACACAATTTGTCACGCTATTAGTCAAGTTTATGTGCTTAGGGGAGAGGGAGCATCAGCCTTGATAGGGAGTGGATGTGGGGCTTCTGGGATGGAGGAAGAGATCACAAGGTTATACTTGACCAGTCTCCTGCGGTAGAAAGAGGCTACATGCTATGGATTGTCCTTGGTCTGAGGCTCACGTGACCTCAACTGTTAGATCAGTGTTGTTGAAGAATCCATCTCTCCAAGCAGTCTGCCATATTGCTGGACAAGCTGAGCCCCATGGCAAATAGTGGTGCCTGTGTCGCTGAAGATCATTGTGACACTGAATTTCTATGACTCAGGCTTATTCCAGTGATCCGCTATGGATACATGCGAGATCTCACACTCTTTGGCTGGTGCTGCATCAAGAAAATCACGATGCCATGTTTAAGAGCCCCAAAGAGTGCATACAAGTTCATGCTGAATTAACAGGCAGAGTGAGAGGGCACGAGGGTATGGAGGAATTTTAGAAGGAAGACAAGGAATATCAGTGGATGGCAAGCTACATTAGTGAAGACATCAGTCTCCAAAAGTGGTCTTGCAGGCTTAGTCCAAGTTCCAAACGTTTCTGTCGGTTAGCAGACATTACATAAACACAAACTGTTCACTAGCACAATGGAATTTATCCAATGTCCCGTACCTTCCCCTTACAAGTCTTTGTTCCATCTCTTTGTATAATTACTGTTCGACGATTAACATATCCATTAATATTTAACTACTAAAGTTTCTCTTATTATTTGACTACTAAGACATCTTTTAACATTTGGTAATTTATATTTTCTTATTCTCATTCAGCACTATTTCCCTCAGACCCTGTTTATTTGGTTTTGTTCTCTGTTCATCTTTCGTAAGGTTGGGACGTAGCTGGTTCACTTTTGGCTTTTAGGAAAGTATAATCTTGATTTTTATGGGCAGCTAATCTCACACAGCCCTTTGCATCTAAAGCACAGCCAGCAAGATGATCCAAAAGTTGCAGCAGTGAAGAGAGGTCAACAAAGGGGGGACTCGGGAGGTAAACGGTCACCATCTTAAGGAAAAAAATCTAGAAAAGGGATAGGGAGGTGGCTGTTGTTCAAATTCTTTCTGCTTTCATTTCTGTAACCCTAGGAGAAACTTCAACACCTATTTTGGGAGCGGGGCCTTCTTCATCTCATATACACTATTTGATAGTAGTGATCATGAGGAATAACAGAACCCGGACTCAAGGAACAAAGAAGTACAATGGTCAGAAAAAGGAAGATTCTCTGTTGGACTAATCTATGGGAGTCTGACGATGTGAACAATAGGTTCTGTGGGTAGTGGGATAGCTGATCCACATTCAGGATCTCAGGGACGCTCTATGGTTGAAGGTAGAAATGTAGAACATAGGAGCCATTTGGCCCTTTGAGCCTGCTTCACCATTCTGAAACCGTGCCTACAGATTAGAGGGTAACTAATGTAAACTCTCTACTTAAAAAGTGCTACAGGGAGAAAACTAGGAATCATAGACCAGTCAGTAGTGGGGCAAAAACTCACATTTAGTAGCTGAGCGTTCACAAAACAATAGCAGGATTTGTCAAAGTCAGCCTAAATTTACAATTATGCTCAATGAATCTAATGGAATTGTTTGAGAATATAGTTAGTAGAGTTTTTTTTTAATTGTTTTTGCCTAAAATGCTTTCTGTGATTGTGAATTCCACAGGCTCACCACTCTTTTGGTGAAGAATTTTCTCCTCATTTCTGTCTGAAATGGTTTTTCCTGCATCCTCAGACTGTGACTCTGGGGCTTGACTCCCCCACCATTGGGATCATCCTTCCTACATCAACCCTGTATAGTCCTGTTAGAAATGTGTAGAGATTCAAGAGATACTCCCCTATTCTTCTAAACTCCAGCAAATATAATCATAACCAACCTGTCCTCATATGCCAGTCCTGCCATTCCAGGAATCAGTTCAGTAAACCTTTGCTGCACTGTCTCCATAGCAAGAACATCCTTTCCCAGATATAGACCAAAACTGCTCACAATATTCCAGGTGTGACCTCATCAAGACCCTGCTTAATTGCAGCAAGACATCCCTGGTCCTATACCTGTATCTTCACGTTATGAAGGCCAACATAACAGTTGCCTTCTTTACAGCCTGCTGTACCTCATGCTTATCTTCAATGAATGAGTACACCCAGGCCTTGTTGCACATTCTTGCCTCTCAATTTATAGCCACTCAGATAATAATTTGCCTTCCTATTTTTGCTACTGGAGTGATGAACTCACATTTATTTCGCATTAAGTTGCTTCTGCCATGTATTTGCCCACTCCTCAGCTTGTCCAAATCACATTGAAACATCTCTGCATCCAGCTTCCTGTTCACCCTTCCACCCAGCTTTATGCCATCTGCAAATTTGGAAATATTACATTTAGTTCCCTCATCCAAATCATTAATGTATATTGTGAATAGTGGGGTCCTAATGTTGATAACTTTGATCTCACTAGTCACTGCGTGTTATTTGGATAAAGATACATTCATTCCAATTTTTGTTTCTGGTCTGCCAAGCAGTTTTTCTATTGATTTCAATAGACCACCCCCAATCCCATATGTTTTAAATTTATATACTAACCTCTAATGTGTGACTCTGTCAAAAGCTGTCCTAAAGTCCAAATAAACAACATCCGCTGGCTCCCCCTCATCAACTCGACTCGTTATATTCTCAAAGAATTCCATTAGATTTGTCAATCAATTCTGTCCAATCCTGCCACTGTTTTGCAAATGCTCAGCTACTAAATCTTTTCTAATGGACTCCAGCATTGGCACCATCACTGACTCCAGGCTGATTGGTCTGTGATTTTCTCACTGTCTCACTTCTTAAATAGAGTTTTTATATTAGCTACCCTCCAACCTGTAGGAACTGTTCCAGAGTCTAAAGTATTTTGGAAGATGACCACCGATGCATCTATTATTTCTAGGGCCATTTCCTTATTTACTCTGAGATGTAGTTTATCAGTGCCTGGGAATTTATCAGCCTTCGATCCCATCAATTTCCCCAATATTATTTTCCTACTAATATTAATTTCCTTCAGTTCCTCCCTCTCACTAAGCACTGTGTTCCCCATTTCCGGCATATTATTTGTATCCTCCTTTGGGAACACAGATCCAAACTATGTATTTAGTTGGTCAGTTATTTCTTTGTTCCTTATAATGAACTCACCCGTTTCAGATTTTAAGCGACTGACATTTGCCTTAACTAATCATTTTCTCTTCGCATACGATAGAAATTTTTACAGTCAGTTTTTTATGTTTCTGCAAGATTACTCTAGTACTTCATTTTACCCTTCCTAATCAATCCCTTTACTCTCTGATTGAAGTCTCAAGATATTAACAGTGAAAGACAGGGTTGATAAATATAAACTATTTCCATTGGTAGCGGTTTGTAGAGTTAGAGGGTATGGACTGACAGTTAGGGCCAGACTGTTCAGGTGAAAGCACATCTGCACACAAAGGGTGGTAGAGGCCTGGAACTCTCTTCCACAAATGGCAGTGGATGCAGAATCAGTTGTTCATTTTAAATGTGAGATGGATAAACTTTTGTAGAACAAATGTATTAAGGGATATGGGCCAAAGGAAGGCGTCTGGAATTAGACCATATATCAGCCGTGATCAAATTGAATCATGAAATAGGCTTGAGGGGCTGAATGGCCTACTCTTATTCCGATCATCCTCCTTTGCTGAATTATAAACTGTTTCCATTACTTGGGTATGTTGTTTTTTTCTGGCCAATTTGTAGGTCTCTTTCTGAAATCTGTGAGCATGAGCAAGACTAGACCCTTAGGTGGAGTTGGCTTAGTATGTGATGTGAGGACTGCTATGTACTCATCATTTTAAGGCTGTAAACTGGAAGATTGGCAAGGCTCTTGGACTATGGAGCGTAGGAGATTGTGGCAGAACCCAGTAATTCACTTTCTTTGATGTACAATCATTAAAACCTGAACAAGTTGGACCTTACGTGAACTCCTCAGATTTATAATCTGTGTAGGACACTTGTGCAGTATCCCAAATTATAAACTGAGATAGAATTATTGAGGGTACAAGAGCATCAATACAAAATAAAAATCTTCTGCCATGACTTGTGACACAAGTCTACTTGAAGTCAAAGGAAATCCAGGGAAGATTAGGATGGACATCCAGAAAATTGGAACAGAGAATCTCAGGCAGCTGATCAAAGAACAGTAAACATTCAACATGACAATGCAGCATTACCTTAGCCCTGATTTGTTATAAAAGATTGATGTACAGACCTGTTTGAAGACAAAGAAAGTATCAGGCGAAGAGAAGGACTTGCTTGTTGAAGAACTGTTGGTAAATTTCTTCAATCTGCAGTCACTTTTCAAATCAGGGAATTCAATTTTATAAAAACTGTTGGGTTACACTGCTTAGGAGATACAGTGGGTGACCCAGAAAACTCTGCTGTATACTCAGACACTAGTAGGCACGAGTGTCAAGAAGGATACCGACCAATGCACCACTGTATTGTCAAGAAAGATTGCTTCCATGTAAGCCACTCTCATCGCAGGAAGGATGTCCAGTAAGGATATCTATTGAGACAGAAGGAGCAGGGCATCCATCTGTGTCTGCTGTTGTGCAACATTGAACTGCACAGAGGAATTGCTAGACAAAGGCACAGCTATACTTGGTAAAGGGATGATAATGGCCAAAAGGGACAATGGAGGCTCGGTTTTTGCACTGTGTTAAAAGAATATGCCCAGATCTTGGATTTCCTCCTCCATCCAATAATTATCAATAATAGCATCTTCCTACTCGCATGATCCGTCATTAAAGAGCCAATACAAATCTAACATGGCATCCTGCGGTAGGTGACTTCATGCCTGCTGCACCTGTGTCCTGCTGTCTATTGGCTGTCTGAAAAGGAAACGAAAGATCAAGAAAATCCAACTAGATCACCACTTTTACTGCTTCTGGCCCCAAAACCCCTAGTGACAGAGTGTTAAAATGTTCCTCCAAGTTGTGACGAGAGCTTTGTTGCCTTGTTGGAAATAGGAAAGGGGAAGGTGGTGGTGTACTGGTAATATCACAGGATGAGTTATCCACAATTCTAGGGTAATAGTCTGGAAATATAAGTTTGAATCCCACCATGGCAGATGGTGAGATTTGAGTTCAACGAAGTCTGGAATAAAAAGCTGCCCTAATGATAACTATTGTGATTCGAATACATCTATTTCACTAATGGTCTTTAAGGAAGATTTGCCTAGTATAACCTCCAGATGCACAGCAATGTCATTGAATCTTAATTGCCATCTCAGGATAGACAATGTATGCTCACATCTCAACACCCTCATCACATAACCGAAATCATTAAAATGAAGGTTCATTTGTGTGCCTTGCACTTTTGGGCCAATTTCCATCAGTAAAATTGGTTTTTGTCTCTTTCACAAATTGTTTTATTCCAAGTCTGGACCTCTTCAATTTCAACTTCAAGTTGTAAAATATAATTATTTCTGAAAACTATGTACATTCTTTCAACATATGAGCTGCATGGTTCTTGAATTTTCATATGTTTCGCCTTCTGATGGATCCCATGTGCATCTGAAATGTAACCACGACATACATCTTCAACTATGCTGTCCAGAATAGAACTGCAGTACAAAGGCTAAGGCAGCCTCAGTGAAGAAAACTCACCCAAAAACTTGTTGAATAGTTTAGGACCTTGCAGCTGCCTTTCAATGGGGTGTGTTCACATGATTTTAGAACCAATGAAACTCAGCACATTCTAGTTTAAATATCAGCTATCAAAGCAGATAGATCACCAGGAGCCAGGTGGCTATGCTCATTGCAATGTTCCTGCTGCTAATGTTCTTACATTTTGATTCCAACTTATTGCCAAAATCTGTTACATATTGCGAGGCAAGAAAAGACAGAAGGGTCCTGACCCGAAACATCAACTTTCCTGCTCCTCTGATGCTGCCTGGCCTTCTGTGTTCCTCCAGTTCCACATTGTGTTGTCTCTGACTCCAGCATCTGCAGTTCTTGCTAAGACAGACAATTCCATGTTTTTAATGAGACCATTACACATTGTGTCTGCTGAGAAGGTATGAATACACGACGCAGGTAATCCAAATTTTTAGAGACTAAACAAAACAGTAGATACTAGAATCCAAGGTAGACAAACAGTAGGCTGGAAGAACACAGCAAGTCAAGCATCTGGAGGAAAGGAACAGTCAATGTTTCAGGTATTTCCCTTCTTCAGGACCAAATTTTCAAAATGTTTGTCTCCCATATCTCATTCTTCACCAATGTATCCTCGATCATTACTCCCATCTTTATTCGTCTTCTTTTACATGTTTATCATGGGTCATACTTGTGCACTGAATGTAGGTGATCTGCAAAGTGTTTACCCAGTTTGCATTTAGTCTCCTCATTGCAGCGATGTAGATGTTAACGAGGCTTTGTGTTTAACTTTGATTCTACAGGTTTCCTCCAACTATGCTGCTTGATGCCCTCAGCCAGATTCTTCTTCCTGTCATTATGGCACAGTGCACCCCACTGACTCCTCACCGCCCCCAGCGATGCATCCAGGGAAGAGTAACTGAACAAGGTTGAAGCTTATGACTTTTATGACTGAATTCTTTCACTTCTACTTCCTTCTCTTTGACTCCCAATTCCTTTAAGTTGCACATTTGAAGGATCTTTTAAATATTGGGGTAGCAATCATGTCACGTAAGTCACCACACCTACTGATGCTAATTAAGCTCAGCATGTCTGGCAGCATCTGTGAAGGAAAAAAAACAGAGTTAACGTTTCTTGTCCGGTGGCCCTTCCTTCACAGATGCTGCTAGACCAGCTGAGCTTTTCCAGCAACTTCTGTTTTTGTTCCTGATTTACAGCATCCGCAGTTCTTTCAGTTTTTTTTTTACTGACGCTAATTGTTTGGGAAACCTTGAACTAACATAGTAGTGCAGTGGCTGTGTTAAAATCATACCATCACATGAACTACGCTGACTTCTGGATTTTATATGTGCTATCTCAGCCCCTGGTGACCTTACAATATAGCCCTTGTTGCTGCTTGACTGCTACTCATATTGTTAAAACATTAACAAAAGCAGGTTGTAGCTTAGCCTCAGATAGTTGCACAGAAAGAGCTGTGAATTTTTGAACTGTCTTGGGAGTGCTGATGACGACTGTATTATTTGAATCTAAATGTGATTGTTGACGTTAGTATGTACATGTGAAATGGCTTTTACAGCAAACTGCTAATGACTCAATTTTTTTTCAAATCCACTAATGAGAGGAAATAAGTCTAACTCTAAAAGGACTTCTACAGTAGGTGGTCGATGTATGTTTGCTTGAGAACAGCAGGTTATCTAACCTGTATACTTCAAGCTTCAATAATATCTGGAAGAAATGTACAAACCGTTCAATGATTGCCTGCTGACTAAACCAGCTGCACCATTTAAAAGTATTTATCCCTGATGATTCCCAATGCTGTTTATACACACAGCTGCTCCAGCTAAAATAAAGCACAAACGAATCATTCTGCTGTTTCACTGCATCAGTTCGTGCCTGCTTTTTGGAAGCAAAGGTAAAGGATGCCATAGCGAATGCCAATATTTCCCAGAGCAGCAACCAGTTGCCACCAACTAGTACTCCTGTAAGTATTAAGAAGAAAGGTTATCTTTAAAAGCCACTAGTGAGTAGTTGGAGTGGTAAGTGCCTATTTTTGAGTATTAGGGATTTTGTTGGAGCCCCAAATGGTATCTGTGGCGAATTGTGCTGGTTGCCATTTTGGTGAATGTTAGCCTACATGTGATGGATATCTATTGAAAGTGGGTAGAGCAGCGGGATCAGATGTCAAATATTGATTTGGTGTGTCAGTGGTCTCATGTTGGTGATCATAGCTCCAGCTAGTACCCTCTCTTAACTTTGCCAGTTGGCTATATACTTAGCAATACCTATTATATTTAAAGGGATCATCAACTACTCACACATCAGTCGTTCCTTGATTCTACAAGAGTTGGTGTGTTCCATAGTTGTTTAATGTTGTAAAAGTCTACAGAGAATGATGCACAGAAGTTTTAGGACATCTTACTAACTTGAAGGCAAAGTAGTAGCTACCAGGCATAGAAAAAGTGATAACATTTGCCCTTGTTATGCAGCATGACATGAATAATGACAACAGACACAGAAAGCTGTTGGAAGAGGGTGAAGTGCTTTCAAAATGAGGTCATTTCTATCCAGTGTTCAGAGAATAATTTTCTGACCTGAACCTCAGTGATGACCAAGGGGCTGAATTCACAAGGGCGGACTGATATCCTGGTGCCAGGGTAAGTAACTGGGTCCTGAGCCTGCATCAGTGAACGCTGCCCGGCTTGGCAATATTACAGCAGGCAGCTTCCTAATTTGCTGCCTGTGAGTTCATTTAAGGATTTTGGTCAGTTTTCTAATGCTGCTGGCCCAATGAGAGAAATCCTTAATGTATGCTTACATGTAACATCACAGGAACCAGTCTTCACCCCATTCGATCCTCTTCATAAAATATCAAGGATTAAGGCACTGGATACCGCAAAGCTTATGGGCCCTGACAATGTTCTGGCAACAGTACCGAATATTTGTGTGCCAAGCCAAGCTGTTCTAATACAGCACAATACTGGCATGGACTGAGAACTACGGAAAATTGACCAAGTGCATCTTGTCCAGTAAAATTAGGACAAATCCAAATCTGCCAAGTGCCAACACATAAGTATACTCACAATCATCAGCAAAGTGATAGTAGGGGGCATTGATAGTGCTATCAAGCTGCACTTCTTAATAATGAGCTGCTCACTAATGTCCTTTAGCCAGGACCACTCAACTCTTGACCTCATTACTACCTTGGTCCAAATATGGGGCAGGCAGCCTTTCTGTACCCAGTCGCACCATTGGTAAAATGCCAATAATGGGATTGTGGACGGGAAGCTGATGTTGGAATTGTGCCTAGCTCCCTGTAATTTTATTGGTACCCTGCATCCTGGGAGTATAAAATCCACACCAAAGTTTAATCTTCTGCTTCAGTAAGCATGTCCTCACTGCAACTTGCCACTGCAAAACCAAAGAGTGGCCAGTAGACAGCAAGTGCACAGATGATAAGGCTGAAAACCCTGGTCCACAGCACGTGACACAAACAGAATTTGCTCTCAGTGACGACAGTCTTGTTTACTGGCTGGAGATAATGTGGGAGTCCCTTGACTCCTCTGTCAGTGTGCCATGGTGACATGTTGTATGTTGCACAGAACCACCGGGTTCTAAGGACAAGCCTTTCCCCCAGGCATACGGTAAGCAGGGGAGAGCAGGAGGAAGAGAAGGAGGAATGTAAGGATGACACAAAGGAGGAGGTGGAATGGGGGGACATCAAACAATGGTGGCATGCTCGTTCTGGCTGGACTCCTGCAAAGAAATTGTGTGTGACCTTGTTCTGTGCAGTGCTGGCACCTCTCTTATCCTTGCTGTGCCCTTGCTGTAGTTCCCTTGAGCTCGATATTTCATCAAGTGCAGATGTTACCTTCAACCTATCCTCCAAAGTGCAGGCAGGACCAATATCTGGCATGGTGGCTCTGATTCTCATGCTCATTTTTAGGTGCTCTTAAACGTTGCCTCCAATTACAAGAGGTTTTGATGAGTGCAATGTGCTTTGAATGCGATAGCCTTAATTTTGAACTCTCAAAAATTTTTTGCCAGATATAACTGCTGCTGAAGCAAAGTGGCCCATAGTGCATTGAGGTACCTATGGACAATTTTATGAAGTAATCATCTTCCAGTACAGTTTTAGCCTTGAGTAAGCAGCTAAATTAATGAAGCGTCAAGAAAATAAAGCTACAAACTCAAATTTCAGAGAATGTGTCCATTTAAAGGTAAGTGGCTGCTTACAGAAGCAGACATTATTTCAGCCATTAGAAAAGTTTATGTGAAATCTGAAACAGTCCTTGTTGGGGATGGTAGGGGTAAAGAAATAGCAGGCTGATGTGGTGTGAATTAAAATCTGATGTACTTGCAATAAACATTTCTTTGGGTCCACTGTCCTTCTGATTTGTTCCCAAAGACGCTGCCAGATCTGCTGAGCCTTTTCCAGCAGTTCTTGTTTTTGGTTCTTGTTTCCAGCATCCGCATTTCTTTCGATTTTGAGCTGAAGGAGAAGTTGTTTGGGGTGAGGACGAACTCGGACATTGGAGGAAGGTGGCAGTGGATAAGGATAGTTCAGGCCTTCTTTCCAGGAAGAAGCATAGATCTTTGAGGCCATCCAGATGTGGAATGGACATGTGCAATAATTGCATGCCCATGATGAAGTGAAGGCAGGTGGAGCCTGCAAACTGGGAGTTCTGGAACTGATGTAGAGAAGAATTGTGGATGTAAGTGGGGTGGGACTGAACAAGGGGAGGAAATATCAGACTGAGGTAGGAAGAGATGAGTTCTGTGGGCTAGGAGCAGGCAGAACAATGAGTCTGCCCAGGCAGTCCTATTTGTGGATTTTGGGGAGAAGTCAGAAGTGGTCTGTATGGTGCTGGAAGACTATGAGCAATGGAGGCTGTTAGGAAAGACCTCCGGATGAGATGGACCGTTGTGGACACAATGGCCTGATGCGCCATGATGGGGTCATGGCCCAAGGGGAGATAGGCAGAGGTATCCGAGAGTTGGCGCTGTACGTGGATGTCAGTACGCCAGACACAGCAACAGCACCAACTTAGTTGGCAGGCTTGACAACAAAATCAGGATGAGATGTGAGAGCATGGAGTGCAATCAGTTTACGGGGAGGCATGTTTAAATAGGTGAGGAGCGGGGAGGCAGAAAATTAGGGTGACCGAGACATGTCAACAATTCTCCATGAATAAGTCAAAGTCTAAACACTGTTAGACGAATAGCATTAAAAGCCAGCCAATGTTTTCATCAGTGAGCTTTCAACCCAATTGTTTGAGAGGATGGTGGTGAACCTCTTTCACAAACTGCCGCAGTGCAGGTGGTGTAGCCGCACTTTCAGCACTGTTATGGTCAAGTGACTATGAAAGAGCTGCAATAAAGTTCCAGTTAGAATGGCATGTGACATAACGAGAACTTACAGGTGTTAGTGTTTGCATATGTCTTCTACCCTTATCCCTGAGGGAGATAGTGGTTGCAGGTTTGGAAACTGCAGCCAGGGGAGCCTGGGCGAGGTGCTGCAATGTATCTTGTAGGTGATTCTTACAGCTGCTGCTGTGTCCCAGTGGGTGAGGAAGTGTCTGATAAAGGAGGTGGATCTGGCATCAATCAAGTGGGTTGTTTGTCCTGGATTCTGTTGAGTGTTGCTAGAGCTGCATTCATCCAGGCCAGAAGGGAGTATTCCACCAACCTCCTAACTTGTTACTCATATGTAGTGGACAGGCTATAGGGTGTCAGGGAGTGAGTTATCTGCTGCAAAATTCCCAGACTTTGCATTGCACGTGTACCCATCATGCTTATGTGGCCATTCCATATGCTTACTCAGGGACATCAAACAACAGAGGCTTGAGAATTAGAGGAAACTTGTTATCAATGTCATTGATTTCAAGATTTCAAGCATTATATAAAGCCCATTAACATTCACTCTGGTTCTTTGCAAGACACCACGGCATCTCAGAACAGTAAATTAATATCTTCAAGACATTATGTTGCAAATCCAGCTGCTGTAGGCATCATGGACTTCTTCAATATTGTCAAAGGAGCATACTTTTCACATCCCTGTTCCACCTTGTTTATTGATTTAATCATTAAGAGGGTGATGGTTAGTACAGACTTTGGGCAGCCCCTGGAAACACCGCTGTTTGATGGACTTGGACGTTGCAGACAAAATTGTCCTCGGCCAAGAAATCATATACACGTTCCTACATATTGATGTAACAGCTGAAGACGGTTGGTTCTAGGACACCACCCTGAGGACCTCTTGCAGTGATGATCTAAGCCCATGCTTGGGAGTTGCCTGGGTCCATAATCCTGGACCCTGAATGCCAGCACACATTATCTTGCTTGAGAGACAGAGATCAAGATGAATGATCCATACAATTCACAGGTGCCATCAAAGATTTAGGGTAATCTGGAAAACTCAGCCATCTGAAGAGAGTTCTGTGCTACAATGAAAAGGGATGAACTTGTTGCAATGCTGCAAACCAGTCCTGTCGCTCGAATGATACAAATGTACGAATATATAAACGTTCATGCCTGCTCTGCCATTCAGTACGATCGTGGCTGAGCTGTTCGTAGTTTGAATTTCACGATTCAACCCATTGATAACCTTTCATTGCCCTAACCAACATGAATCTATCTACCACCATCTTAAAAATATTCAATAACGTCGCTTTTAGTGACACCTGAGGCACAGTTGTACAATGCTTTAATGCGAGAAATAAAAAATTCTCTCATCTCAGTCGTAAAAAGGCGACCTCTAATTTTAAAATAGTGTCAGTGACCTCTGGATTTACCCACAAGAGTAAATATCCCATAATGTATCAATGTGTTAACTGCTTGGAAGTAAAATGTAAGTTTATTCAACAAAACATATCGGTGTCCTGTATAACTATGAAGATCTCCCCTTCCCAACCTTACCCCTCACTTAAGGCGTGATGACCATTAGGTTGAACCACCAGCAGTTGTTTCTCTCTAATGAGAATGCAGCCGTTTTGTCCTCTGGGACTAGGGCAACTTTACTTTGCATAACCACAGAAGATCCAAATCTATTCTTAAAGCTGTTTGTAAGGGATGGAATAGTTAAATGGCAGTCTTCTGGCTTGCTATGTAATTGCATGTCCTGGATGTAAGCATATGTAATGCATGAGTTAAGACTGCACAAACCTTTCCTTTTCCCATGTAAGGAGCGCTGAAAGGAATTCTCACCCTGCCAAAGTCGGTTGCTACGGATAAAATAGTAGCTCTAAGTAAGGCAGGTGCAAGAAAAAAAAATTAGATTTAGAGACAACACAGTGTGGAGCTGGAGGAACACAGCAGGCCAGGCAGCATAGGAGCAGGAAAGTTGATGTTTCGGGCTGGGACCCTTCTTCAGAAAAGCAGGAAAGTTGACATTTCAGAGATAATAGGTACTGCAGATGCTGGAGAATCTGAGATAACAAGGTG
>JAHRHZ010000012.1:57961180-58001510 GCA_024137785.1 Ginglymostoma cirratum
CCAGCATCTGCAGTTCCTACTATCTCTCAAGGGCAAAATAGCACCTCTGTTATGAATGGAAGAGGAAGACTATAAAGAAAATTAATGATCTTCTCTCTCTTGTCCATGGCATAAATCATAAATAGGTGGCTGTATGTTTTTCCCTTATCTGCTTCCTAATCCACTATATTGAACTGATTTTCTTTATAAGACTCTATAACTGTGCTTTTAATTTATTCAAGAGATTGCACGGTACATAACTCAGCCTTTGTTTATTTCTGTGTCACATCCAAAGAACAGAAGCAAGTTACTGCCCTTTCATAGGAAGTTGTACAAAGGAAATGATCAAATTAAAGATTATGAATGGTAAATAAATGAGGTGGGTATGAAGTAAGCGAACAAGCATGATTTATCTTTTCCCAGAGGTGATAAGAGGTCTAAAAAAACATTTGAAACCAGAATGATGTCTCAAAATTTCAACAGCTCTGTTGCTTTTTCCAAAGGTTTCTTGAACACTGGGAGATAATGTCTATTCTTATCTATACACAGAACAAGAGGTTGCAGGTTCAAATGTAAAAATGCCAGTTTAAGTCAAAGCTCTACATTTTTTTGTCCATGGCATTAGAAATCAATGACACCATCTCCATCCATTATTTTTACTGAAGACAAGTCTGATCAATTTCTCCCCCTTTAATATATCTGGATTGAGATTAAGAACAGCCAGATGTTATAAATCACTGCCTTTCATGTCTGAAGGCACAGTTCAAATTCTACTCACGGTTAAACATTAAAGAAATCAGCAATTCTTTCTCTACCATTTTTATATATATAATGGTGTATCTGATATGCAAATTTGATGAAATGAAGACATCAGAAATGCATTTAAAAGAAAGATTCTGGATTAGGTGCTAAAATCACTTCATCTTAAAGTGCTCCATAGATTTTAAATAAAACCAACCAGGAAATTATTATAGATATAAAAGGCACTGCAGATGCTGGAGAATCTGAGATAACAAGGTGTGTTATCTTCATCAGAAGGGTCTAGGCCCGAAACGTCAAGCTTTCCTGCTCCTATGATGCTGCTTGGCCTGCTGTGTTCATCCAGCCCCATACCTTGTTATCGAGGAAATTATTATAACTCAGACTTCAACATGTTCTGAGACCGTGCACAGAAATATTATGGAATTGTTTTTTACCTAAAATTTCCAGTAATCTGTTTCACTCTATTGAGAGTATGTTTGTATTAAGTAATTGAGTAAGTAATTGAAAAGGATAAATTCTATAGATTTAATTTCAAACCCAAATTTTGTGGAATAGTGCTTACATAAACAAACCTTATCTACCATTTCAAAGCCAAATCTGTCAAAAAATAATGTTACAAAGTCAGACCATCAACAATGAATGTTTACTTTTGCATTCTTCAGTACAGTTGAAAGAAAGTCTGATTATTGTATATTGATAGCAGCTGTAACTAATACCGCAGGGACCTGGGAAATGTCATGAATCTCAGGCCAAAGAGGAACCAACTAATTCATCTCTTGACTGGCCACATCTGCCTTTAAAGCAGATACGTTGACAACACCAGGGACCTGTTTGTGGAGCAAATTTAACTGTTCAACTGACATGGGCATGAAAATGAATACACACCCCAATTATGCCCTTCAATTTCTCCATACTACATTTTTTCACAGAATCAAGTCATTTTTTGCTTTGAATTTAGATTTGATTTTCTAGTGCAAATAGAAGAAAATGGAAATGCATGCTTCAATGACAGCTTTCAGATACATTCACTTTTCTTTAATATAATGTCACAGCAAAGTAAAACATGAGGGCTGGATATTACATAAAATAACTACAAGAACTACTGATGCTGGAAATCAGAAACAAAAACAGAAATTGCTGGAAAAAAACTCAGCAGGTCTGGCAGCATCTGTGGAGAGAAATCAGATGCCCAGAGACCCTTCTTCAGAACTGATGGTACCTAGGAAGAAGTTGTTTTTTATGCAGAAAATAGGATGTGGGGAAGGGGTAAGGAGTACATGATAGGTGGAGATGGAGCCCAAACAGAAAGAAAAACAGTTAGACAGAGAGAACAATGGATAACAAACAGCTTAGGAGAATTAATAGCTGCTAATGAAGACAATTAGTGGCTAACAATGGTGTGTGTGTGTGTGTGCGCGCTGTTGTGTGGCGGAGGAAGCTTGGAGAAGGTGGTCAAGCCCTACAATTTGTTGAACTCCATATTGCTCCATGTTGAACTCCAGAAGGCTGTAGGGTTCCCAAGCAGAAAATGAGGCGCTGTTCTTCCAGCTTGCACTCAACTGCACTGGAGCGCTGCAGCAAGTCTGAGATGTTGGCCAGGGAACAAGCTGGTACGCTGAAGTGGCAGGCACCTGGAAACTCATTTTGTGGACAGAGCGTAAGTGTTCTGTGAAGCGGTCACCCAGTCTATGCTTCGTTTCGCCAATGTAGAGGAGACCACACTGTGAGCAGCGAATGCAATAGACTAGATTGTGTGAAGTGCAGGTAAAGAGTTGCTTCACCTGTAAGGTGTGTTTGGGATATTACATACTTCTCCTGGGTTTGTTTTTGACAAGGGGGCAGATAAAATAGAGTCGAAGCGAATTACTGCAGATGCTGGAATCTGTACTGAAAATAACAAATGCTGGAGATCACAACGGGTCGGGCAGCATCCTTGGAGGCACTGCAAGCTAACATTTCCAGTCTAGATAACTCTTCATCAGAGTACTATGTAATCCTTTATCTTCTCTTATACAAGGCACTGCCTTTTCACATTGTCTCTGTGTGTGAGAGTGCTCATAGATTTAAGGCTGCATGCTTAAGTTGCATCTTTCTTATTTCTCTTACAGATACACATTACAAAATTGCCTATTCTTTGACTCATGCAAACTTTGCTGTTGGTTTCTCAATTCTACAACAAAAATTAGTTGACTACATCTTAACTGGAGAGAGATCTGGTCTTATATTTAAAAAGAACTAAATCTTTGTTACAGCTAACCAGAGAAGTTGAAAAGATGGTGTAACAGCAAGTAAAATATCTAATTTGCTTCAAGTTGCTATTCTTTCACTAATTATGATGAAAGGTCTCTATTGCAATATTAACCTGTTGTGTACTTCCATTATTTTTCTATTCCTCAATATTTACAGCTTTTTTGTTCATTTGTGTCTTTGAATTCAGTTGTGAGAGGCTTGCAGAGTGAGAAAGCAGCTGTGTTAGTGGAAACAGTTTAACCTGAACAGGAATGTGTGGGTGCGTACTAATGTATAAATTTGACATTTTTGCAACTAACAGAGTGATATAGTAACTAGATTGCTTTAATTGATGAGTTTTCAGATTATTATAGTTTTATATGGAAATGAAGTTGAGTTCAATTATTGTATGTTATTTGAGTTCCGGATTGAGTTCCTGTGACATGACAATGTGAACGTGAACATGTTGTGACATTCCATTTTTTTGTTTGTGTGCCTTCTGAAGTTGAAGCTGTTCAGAGATAGTTACTTGGAGATTGTAACATTCAGGGTACAGGATGTTCCAACACTCGTTACTTTTGATTCCGCCTAGTAATAGTGACGGACTTCTTTTGGAGTGTGTTGAGGATTCATGCAGATTAGTTCAAGGGTTGAGGAATGAGACAGTTCAAGGGTCAGTTAGTTTTAGTCAAACAGAGAGAGGAGCAGCCAAAGAAATTGACTTCATGCAGTTCAAAGTTCTGCTGTTAGTTCCCGTGATGTGGGCCTTTATTGAGATGCCAGGAGCCATTTAGTAGCTTGGAGTTGGGGCTGAAGGAAATCTATGAGCAATATTTGCTCAGTGCAGCTCAACAGACTGGAATTTCATGAAACCCAGGGCAGTGCGAACTTAGTGAAGCTAATTATTTCTAAAAGACAATAGTCACAGACAATAGTCAAAAGAAAATGACAACCCGCAAATTGTGCTGGATAATAGATGCAGGCGTGCAAATTTGTGAGTCCACGGAACATAGTCTCAGGAGAAGAAATCAAAACATCTGGTGGTGAACAGTGACAGCGGCAATTTTTGTTGGAGTAGCAGTTGAGGGTGTTCAAGTCTTTGAAAGTGAAGTATTGGAATTCCTTGAGAAGGAGGCAAAGTTTCAATTCAGTGAGCTACGATGTCATTAACATTCGGAAGCTCCCACTATTTATTTGATGTGCCCTTACCATATTTTGTCTGTTGATTATATTGACGTCAAATCTGGATATTAGGCTACAAGTTAGTAGATTGTTTTGCTTTTCTAACTTTTGTATAGTAATGTTTCATTTGTTTGTTTATGATGATAGGATCACATGAATTTAATTTTCTAGCAAGGTCCCAGGATTTCTAACTGTGTCCACTTGAAACAAAATAATTACTGGTCCTCAACCAGGTTATATTGTATATGTAGCATTTCACTAGTATCATAATCCAGCAGCCTTGTTTGGAATCGTAGTAAAATGCGGAATGTTTCCAGGTGAACTGGTTTGAACTGAATGTTATAGATCTTAGAAAACAATTACAGACACTCCACGTCATAAGATATAAAGAATTTCAAGTGAACAAATTCTTGGAGTAGGTCATTCTTCCACTAGAGAAGGCTAGAAAGGCATGGAAATGATTGTACTTGTCTATTCCCCTTGAAAGAAAGAAGACTTACATAAAATGCACAAAATGTTTGTGTGTAGGCAAAGGTGTTGCTATTGTCTTCTGGTATGCAGTCTTAAATAGGAATAACACAGGCATAGGAGAAGAGAACTGTGAGTACTACCCTACTGCCTGTTCATCCACCATCTTCCCCAATCTGCTAGATGTAACCATGGAAAGTCAATCAAGAGCTTGGGAGAATTGAATCTTATACAATAAGCAGACCTGATAACATCCCTGCTAGGCACATCAGACTGTTTTATTTTATCAAAATACTGAATCTTTAATGGACATAATCAATGTGTGGTACCTGGGCTAGAGAGCTTTAGCGTACGTCATTCCTATTCTAATATTTAAACCTACCAGCATTGAGGGTCCACCCTCATTCAGCTTAATTAATAATTTGTCCAAATTTACTGGACATTTTATTGCATATTGACCAATGGAGGCAACGTCAGCACAGCCTTAACTCCAACCAGTCTGGATACATGAAAAGTGTGCTACTTTCATCTGGTCTAATCAGTATGGAGCATATACTTGATGAGCAAACTGATATGTTGGATTCAATATCATACAGACTTCTCAAAAGTGTTTCCCACATTGGTCATGCCATCGTTAACTCAAACCTTTCACAAATGGTGATAAACTCATCTCTAGATTCTTGGATAAGTGGCTTCATTTCAAATTGCAAACCATGTGTCAAGTTCACCAATAATGTATCCGAGTGTATATATTTGCATTCTGGCGTCTCTCAGGGAACTATGATTAGGTCCATTGTGTTTCTTACTATGAATGGTGAATAAACAACTCAGAAGCAGGCCATTTGGGTCAACCAGTTAATGCTGGTCATTAATCTCCATTTCAGTTTCCTCCAGTGAGTCTCATCTTGCAAATTTAGTGCAACCTTTTACCTTTTCCTCCTTTATAGATATTTTAATCATCCTGTTCAGAGATGTTGTGACACACCTCTGGAGAAGGTGGGACTTGAACCCAAGCCTCCTGGTCCAGGGGTAGGGACACTACCACTGTTCCATAAGAGCTCATGCTCCTTCCTTATATACTTATCTATCCTCCCTTCAGATTATAATATCCTAATCATCTCAAGTACTTTCTGTTCTACTTGTCACAACTGTACAGGTAAAGAAATTTTGGCAAGCCTTTTTTGAATTATTGGTGACTCCCTTATATTGATGGACAATGCCAGCTGCAGAGAAGGTGACAATAGCAGTTATCACTTTAAATATGTTGATGATCTGACAGGTTATCAATAAGTGTTGCTTTCACATTGAATTGCGCATTCCTGAATTACTGAGCAATTTCACAATTGATCTGTAGTGAACAGAATGTGTCTTAACTCTAAAAATTGCATGGTTGTCAACAATCAATTCACTCAAAATAGATCAGCCCTTCCAATGTGTCACTGAATGATATCACTATCTAACATGATAACAACATTAAACTGTTGTGTGTGTTTCTCCAAGTAGATAGAAAATGTGATGTACCTGAGAGTTCATTTGATGAACAAGCTAACAGCTGGCTGTACATGTTTTGAAAGCTGAAATACCATGCCTTCTGAAACAAAAATCTCACAATGACTTGCACGTCTTTTTTCTCATCCCCTCTTTTGGAATAGGAGACACCTGTGTGATTGAATAAAATTTGGATGCCATTGAAAGTATTTGGAAAATGGCTTGTTAAGTCATTCTTGGTTTTGGATCTCATATTATTGAGGTGCCTTGTAAGACTGTGGTCTGGAGATGCTGTTCTTTTGTATGATCACTGCAAAACTCTAAATTTCAGCACTTATCACTCACACGTTGCCCTCCTGGCAGCTACCACCTATGGAACTCAAAGGAACTAACTGAATCAAGATGCAAATTATAAGATTTAAGAACCTTTGAATGTTATAGCTCATCATCAAAATGAAGAAGCAGTCAAGACTATTATACCTCAAACCCTGAGAATGTAAATCCCCTGATCGAATGATCAGTACTGTATTCTGTTCTTTCGATCTTTTTAAAAACATTTTTTACATATTACTTTCAATGGTAAATTATAAAAAAAGATGTGTTCAATTGGTCCTTGGTTGTGGCAGATGATTCTTGAATAAATAATCCTTTGAGGAATGAATAAATGAATAAATGCGATGTAAGAGAAAGCTTTTTCCGATAGTAAGTAATTAGGTGCTGTGGGTCTGGAGACATATGTTGACTTTACCAGGATGGTAAGGATGGCAGGATTATTTTTCAAAAGGCCATTAGTGAACTAGGTGATGTTTTGTAGCAAGGAACAATGGTTTCCAAATTTAATTCCAAATTCATCAATTAAATCCAAATTTCATCATCTACCTTCTCCAGGGATTCAAGAACCTCATGAGATATTAGCTTGGGCCTCTGGATCAGTGATGCTGTTACACTGGGTCATTTTTTATCACAACGTTCTTGCAAAAGAGAAGGCAGAATATCATTAATTTTCAAGCATTCTATTTGGGTGATCTTGTTGCCAAGGCTGAATAGCAAAAGGTGGTTATAAGATGGCTTCAGTGGCTGGTGAATGAAGTTTCAATGAAATGGTTCGATGTCGTGTACAATTCCCGAGTGCGTGGTTGTGCTGCTGGGTGAGTGAGAGGGATACGGTGCATTGAGTTGCATGAGGGTTTTGGGATACAGTGAGTTGGCAATTTGGTGTGAAAACGTGTTTACTGGCCTTGCTCACCTACAAGAATCTGTCAGATTTCTTGTGATACTGCTGTTCGATCCTTAGGTTTGGATTTGGGAATTGACTTCTTTAGCAACTTGCTCCTACTCCCTTCTGAGGTTATTTTTCAAATAATCCAGGCTCCTGTGTGGCACCATGATGTCTCTTTCCCCGTCCAATTCCATCACGAGGAAAGGCGAGGACAGATGAGGGATAGTCAGCACGGCTTTCTGCATGGGAAATTGTGTCTCACAAATTTGATTGAGATTTTTGAAGAGGTGAGCAAGAAGACAGAAAGGAAAGTGCAGTAGATATTATCTATATGGACTTTAGCAAGACCTTTGACAAGGTGCCGCATGGTAGGCTGTTTAGTAACGTTAGATCACATGGGATCCAGGGATGGCTAGCCAGTTGGATATAAACTTGTCTTGGCAGCAGGAGATAGACTGTGGTGGTAGAGGGTTGTTTTTTCAGACTGGAGGCTTGTGACGAACGGTGTGCTGCGAGGTTCAGTGCTGGGTCTGCAGTTGTTTATCATTTATATAAACAATTTGGATAAGAATATAAGAGGCATGCTAAGTAAGTTTGTGAATCACACCAAAACTGGCGATGTAGTAGATAGTGATGAAGGTTACCTAAGATTACAAAGGGATCTTGGTCAACAGGGCCTGTGGGCTGAGGAATGACAGATGGAGTTTAATGCAGATAAATACGAGGTGTTGTATTTTGGTGAGACAAACCAGGGCAGGACTTTCACAGTTAAGGGTAGGGCCTTGGGGAGTGTTGTTGAACAGACACACCTAGAGGAAAGTGGCGTTACAGGTGAAGAAGGCATTTGGTACTCGTACCTTCTTTGGTCAGAGCATTGAGTAGAGGATTTGGGATGTCATGGTGCAGCTGGACAAGACATTGGTAAGGCCACATTTGGAGTAGTGTGTACAATTCTGGTCACCCTGCTATAGGAAGGATGTTATTAAACTGGAAAGGGTGCAAAAAAGACTTAGGAGGATGTTACCGAGAGTGGAAAGTTTGAGTTATAAGGAGAGGCTGGATAGATTGGGACTTTTTTCCCCTGGAGTGAAGGAAGCTGATGGATGACTGTATAGAGGATTATAAAATCATGAGGGTCATAGATAAAGTCAATAGCAAGGTCTTTTCCCTGGGCTAGTGGAGTTCAAAACTAGAAAACATGGGTTTAAGGTGAGAGGAGAAAGGTTTAAAAGGGACCTTTTTCACACAGAGGGTGATGCATATATGGAACAAGCTGCCAGAAGAAGTCATAGAGATAGATATATTCACAACATTTGAAAGACATTTTGACAGGTACATGGATAGGAAAGGTTTAGAGGGATAGGGACCAAATGCGGACAAATGGGAATAGTTCAGTTTAAGAGAACCTGGTTGGCATGGATGAGCTGGGTAATTGTCCTGATCCCCCATGGTCCCAAAGAGGGGTGGGATCCCAAGCAGTAGGGAGACAAAAGATAAGTTTGAGAATAGTACAGAGGTTAATGAGAGCAAGCTAAATAGTAAAGACAGTGCTGACAATCCCAGTATAGACAGGGAAGGCAAAATCATGGCAGGAAGCCAGGCAAGTCTGGGTTAAACTCCATTTATTTCAATGCAAGAGGCCTGAGGAGTAAGGCGAATGAACTTGGGGCATGCATGAGTACATGGGACTTGGATATTATAACTACTATAGGAACAATGGCTGAGGGAGGGAATGACTGGCAGCTCAGTGTTCCGGGGTACAGATGGTATAGGAAGGATTGAAGGGGAGGCAACAGAGGAGGGGGAATGCGTTTTTTATTAAGGAGAACATCACAGCAGTACTGAGAGAAGACAGTGTCGAAGGTTCATTCACTGAGTTTACATGGGTATGACTGAGAAATAAAAAGGAGCAGATTACTTTGATAGCATTGTACTATCGGCTCCCCAATAGTCAGAGGGGGATTGAGGATCAAATAGGTAGGGAGATCGCAGATAGCTGCAAGAATGATAGGGTTGTAATCGTAGAGATTTTTAACTTTCCTAAGATTGCTTGGGACTGCCATAGTGTTAAAAGCTTGGATGGAGAGAAATTTGTTAAGTAGGTTCAGGAAGAATTTCTCATACAGTATGTAGAAGGTCCTACTAGAGAAGGGGCAAAACTTGATCTCCTTTTGAAAAATAAGACAAGGCAAGAGACAGAAATGTTAGTACAGGAGCACTTTTGGACTAATGACCATAATTCCATTAGTTTTAAAATAGCTATGGAAAAAAATAGGTCTAGTCCAGAAGTTAAAGTTCTAAATTGGGGCAAGACCAATTTTGATGGTCTTAGACATGAACTTTAAAAAATTGATTTGGGGAGGCTGTTTGTAAGCAAAGGGATGTCTGATAAGTGGGAGGCTTTCAAATGTGAGTTAATGAGGTTTTAGGGCCAGCATAGAACATAGAACAGAACAGCACAGTACAGGCCCTTTGGCCCATGATATTGTGCCAAACTTTTACCCTAATCCTAAGGTCTATCTAACCTCCACCCCTACCTTATACCATCATCCGTATGCCTATCTAATAGCTGCTTAAATGCCCCTAACGAGGCAGACTCCACTACCCTCTCCGGCAATGCATTCCATGCCCCGACCACTCTCTGAGTAAAGAAATAGCATGTTCCTGTTAGCGTGAAGGGTAAGGCTGGCAGGATTAGGGGACCCTGGATGACAAGAGTTATTGAGGCCATGGTCTTGAAAAAGGAGGTATATGACATGTACAGGCAGCTGAGATCAAGTGAATTTCTTGAGGAGTCTCCAGGATGTTGGAGTACACTTAAGAGAGAAATCAGGAGGCCTAAAAGGGGACGCAAGATGGCTTTGGCAGATAAGGTAAAGGAGACTCCAAAGAGATTCTACAAGTACATGAAGGTGAAAAGAGTAACGAGGGAGACAATAGGACCTGTTAAAGATTAACAAGGTCATCTATGTGCAAAGCCACAAGAGATGGGTGAGATCATAATTGAGTATTTCTTGTCAGCATTTACCGTCGAGGAAAGTATGAATGCTGGAAAACTCAGGGAAATAAATAGAGATGTCTTGAAGAGTGTCCACATTACAGAAGAGGAGGTGCTGGAAGTCTTAAAATACATTGAGGTAGATAAATTCCCAGGACCTGAAATGGGAGGGTAGGGAGGAAATTGTGGGACTCCTAGCGGAGATATTTGCATCATGGACAGGCATGGGTGAAGTGCCTGAAGATTGGAGGGTGACTAATGTTGTGCCATTATTTAAGAAAGACTGCAGGGAAATGCTTGGAAACTACAGGCTGGTGACCCTAACGTCTGTGGTGGGTAGGTTGGTAGAGGGAATTTGGTCTCGCGAATTTGGTTGAGTTTTTCGAATTGGTGACCAAGAAAGTAGATGAGGGCAGTGCGGTAGATGCTGTCTACATGGACTGTAGCAGGGCCTTTGAAAAGGTACCACATGGTAGTTTGTTGAGTGGGGTTAAATCTCATGGGATTCAGGGAGAGCTAGACTACTGGATACAAAATTGGCTTGATGGTAGAAGACAGAGGGTAGTGGTAGACAGCTATTTTTCAGACTGGAGGACTGTGACCAGCAGACCAGCAGTGCCACAGGGATCAGAGGTGCTGGGTCCACTGTTATTCCTCATTTGTACAAATGATTTGGATGAGAATTTAGGAGGTATGTTTAGTAATTTTGTGGATGATGCCAAAATTAGTGGTATAGTGAACAGTGAAGAAGATTATATTGGAATGCAGTGGGACCTTGATCAACTGGGCCAGTGTGCTGAGGAATGGCAGATGCAGTTTAATTCAGATAAACGTGAAGTGTTACATTTTGGTCAGGCAAACCAGGGCAGGGCTTTCACAGTATGGCCCTCGGGAGTTTTATAGAACAAAGATATCTACGGATACAGGTTCATAACTCCTTGAAAGTGGAGTCGCAGGTAGACAGGACTGTGAAGAAGGCTTTCAACATGCTAGCTTTCATTGGTCAGAACATTGAGTATAGGAATCGGGATGTCTTGTTGCAACTGTACAAGACTTTGTGAGGCCACATTTGGAGTACTGCATGCAGTTCTGGCTGCTCTACCATTGAAAGGATAATGTTAAACTAAAAAGACTGCAGAAAAGGTTTACCAGATGCTATCTGGACTGGAAGGCTTGAGTTATATGGAGAAGCTGGATTGGCTGGGATGTTTTTCCCTGGAGCATAGGAGACTGTGGAGTAACCTTATAGAGGTGTATAAAATCATGAAAGGCACAGATAAGATAGATAGCCAACAGGTTTTCCCCATTGTAGGGGAGTCTTAAACAAGAGGGCATAGGTTTTAAGGTGACAGGGGGGAGATACAAAAGGGTCCAGAGGGCAATGTTTTTCACACAGAGGGTGGTGAATGTCTGGAATGGGCTACCAGAGGTAGTGGTGGAAGCAAGTACAATTTTATCATTCAAGGCACATTTAGACAGGTTCATGAATGGGATAGGTATGGAGGAATATGAACCAAATGCAGGCAGATGGGCCTAGTTTAAAATGTGAAAACTGGGCGGCATGGCAAGTTGTGCCGAAGGGCCTGTTTCCATGCTGTATATCTCTATGACTCTATATCCTCAATACCAACCTATATTCGTCGAACCATTCCCCATGCCACCCTATGGCCCTATAGTTATCCCAAGGCCTCTTGCACCCTCTATAATGGCCCTTCTAGCTGTCTTTCATGGTTAGTGTAGGGGGTCTTTGAGGGGCTCCTTCAGTTAGCATCCCATGGCAAATTACTGCCATCTCTTCCCAACCCATAGTTGCACCCACCATCTTTTGCCTTTTATCTACAATGCCAGTTCACTGAATATGCACTGGTACAAGTCCACAGGAGGGGAAAAAAGGCTCTATTACTTAAAGATTTCCGTAATACAGATTATGCTGCATGGATAAACTTGAGAATTATTGATAGCCTTTACAGTTCTTGATAGGTTTGATACATCATTGACGTCTTGACAGTGTTCAAGGATTTATGCAACTAGTTGGCATAAACCTCTCTTGACAGTTCCTGGAAATATGGCACAATGTCTTTGACAAAATCTTTTTGGAAAATTCTATCAAATTTATATCCATGAAAGATTAATTTATTGTAAGTTTACAAAATCATAAAAGGTTTTAGGATTCTGAACAATAAATAAATCTTTCTAGTGGTTGGCAAACCTGCAAGGAGAGCTCATAGATTTAGAAGCAGTGCTAACAGGATGAAAAGAAGAGTTAAAGTTTTTTTGGATAATGGATTATTAAAACATGGAATGATTGCTACATAACTCATAAAGATGTAAACCTCTTAGAGCCGTTTAAGGGAATAGTAGCTATTATGAAATTGTCAGATTGCATCATCAGTGATGCCAGATCACATTGTTAGAATTTGAGAAAGAAATGTTCTGATGAACTTTTTCAACAGCCTACCTTGTAACCATAAATGGTGCAAATAGCCGATAAGTGTTTGTTACTTGATAACAGCATGTCTTCGATCTGTTATCTACTAAAGACCTGTGGATCACTGTCGTGGTTTTTATGTGTTTTGAATAATTAGATTGGAAAAGCATTTCAGGAAATGTAAAAATGAATGATGAATGTGAACAATCCTCATTAAAGAGCTAGCATTGCTCAAAGAGTGCTGGGTCCTTCAGTTATGCTGTAAATTTTACCATCAGAACCAATGTATATTGATAGAAACATTGTTGTGAAATTTGAGAGTTAATGTTTAGCACAGATGTTTCAGTACTCACTAGACCAAGACAGTACATCCTTTTATTTACTGCTGAATTTTGCGTGGACTGAATAGAGATAAAGTAATGCCGTATCATTATCCTTGTCAATCATGTTGGTAGTCAAATCCTGATTGATAAAGGATCAAATTAAAACCTAATTATAATTATATGATGTTGAGTGTTGTAGAATGATGATGGACGGGGAGGGTTGATTTGAAAATCCACTTATATCCACGGAGTTGTAATTATGCATTGCTTATAAAACTGGGTGAATTATCTTAGTAGGTTAGATAATCCTATAACTACATCAGTAATGATGAGATTGCACTTTATCATTAATTCTCAGCCTCATTACTTTCCAAAACTATAATGTAAAATTTTTATATTATTGTCTTACAAAGGGCTATAATGCTTCATGACTTGCGAGGTTTTACTTAAAGAGATTGAAGAGAATAAAAATAACTACAGGGGATTTTCCATATTTAAGTCACTTCTTCTATTAAGACAGGAATATTTTTTGTCTGGTCTGTAATTCTGTAATATTAAATGCCTTTTGATAAATTAAACTGTCCAATGATAAATTTAACAAAATCATGTTTATTAGCTACCATCATTAACTAGAAATGAGTTACTTGACCATTATTAATGAAATGCTTTTCATAAATGATAACTTTACACCTAATTTTAGAAGAAATTAGACATTTTTGTTGAAAATGTGAAACAAAATAAGAAAGAATTATAAAAACTCAAAGGACCTGGAAAGCCCACCTAGCCACATATCAGCTATTAGAAATAGCTGGGGTAGGGTTTCTAACACTAACCATTATCAATGATGTACTTAGAGGTGTAAGAGATTTAACTAATTTAATACTGTCACTACCTTGAAGGCGGAATTTTGATTTTTTTCTTGTTGCTCTAGCATCATAGACGTAGTGTGAAAACTTTCACCTCGGGGTAATCTTTTTCAAATTACGTTTGGGTGTGATCTATCAGAGCAGGTAACTTACTTGTAAGCAACATTGTGCTTTCAATAAATTTCATAAAGGATGGGAAATCATTTTGCCAGATTAATCTGTACAATGAAACAGAAAATTTATTTCCAGGAACCCACAGAAAAGATTCACCTCTTGTGGTGCTAATGATCCATGGTGAATTTCTGTAATCAACCATTTGTGATACAGCTAATTTTCATTTTTGACTCAGGTGCTTTACTGCATGCAACTAATATACAAATTAATGGATAACCTTGGCAAAAATCTAAATAAAAACTGAAAGAACTGCGGATGCTGTAAATTAGGAACAAAAACAAAGTTGGGTTCAGTGACCCGAAACGTTAACTTTGTTTTCTCCTTCACAGATGCTGCCAGACCTGCTGAGCTTTTCCAGCAACTTTGTTTTTGTTCTTGGCAAAAATCTGTTTTGATCGTAACTCCAAGTTACATTCTACATTTCAAATAAACAAAGCTGCAAAGACTAAACGTGCAAGAAAAGCTTAAGTTCTTTAATGCAGTTTAGTTAATCCACAACAGTAGAACTGATACACATGGACTTTGCTTGAGGGCAGGTTGTACAGTTGCCTCTCTGCCATTCCATCCCCAAACGCCCTCAATCAGTGAAATTAATTCAACTAAGAATCATTTCTTTTTTCATTCTCATATATATGTTAAATATTCCAATCTTTCAGTAATTAGGTTTCAATGGTGATCAGGGAAGTTAAAAACTGCTGAACAACAAATCTGGTCAAGAAGAGCATGTGGAATATTGTTAAATATGTTGTGGCAAGATGGTGGCAGAGTGAGACCGCCCCCCACTGGAGCTCCTCTGCTCTGCCTATTCTTTTTGTTTCTTTTCCCTTTTTCTCAATCTTTACCCACTCAATCTTTACCTACCCCTTAGTCACAGAGGCGAATCCTGGAGCATCAGTAGGTGTTGGGACTGAATCCCAGAGCAGCATGGGCAGCGAGTCCCCGAACAGCACATGGGGGGAGCGAGTCCCCGAGCAGCAGAGCGGGGTTAGCGAGTCCCGGACCAGCAGTGCAGGGGGAGCGAATCCTGGAGCAGCAGTGTAGGGGGAGTGGGTCCCAGAGCAGCAGTGCAAGGGGAGCGGGTCCCAAACAGGCAGCGAGTCCCGGAGCACATGGGCAGCGAGTCCCGGGTGGACACTGGTGTGGGAAAAGCAGTCCCGGAACTTACCTTGAAGCAGCTGAGTGCCGGTATGGAGCGGTCTGGAGGCTTGTAGCAGAGTAGGGACGGCTGTTGGACAGGAGTTTGGTGCAGGCAGTCAGACCACATGCAGAGTCCCTGCACTGATCTGCTGCAGTGCAATGTTTATTTCCGAGGTCCTAGGCCCAACCATCTTCAGCTGCTTCATCAATGATCTTCCCACCATCATAAAGTCAGAAGTGGGGATTTTTGCTGACGTTTGCACAATGTTCAGCACCATTTGTGACTCCTTAGATACTGAAGCAGTCCATGTTCACATGCATCAAAATCTGGACAATATCCAGGCTTGGGCTGAGAAGTGGCAAGTGACATTCTCACCACACAAATGCCAGGCTATGACCATCTCCAATAAGAGACAATCTAACCACCGCTCCTTGAAATTCAATGGTGTTACCATCACTGAATCCCCCACTATCAACATCCTGGGGGTTACCATTGACCAGAAACTCAACTGGACTCACTACATTAACAAAATGGTTACAAAAGCAGGTCAGAAGCTGGGAATACTGTGGCGAGTAACTCGCCTCCTGACACTTCAAAGCCTGTCTGCTACCGACAACTCACAAGTCAGTAGTGTGATGGAATACTCCCTCCACTTGCTTGGATGGATGCAGCCCCAAGAACACTCAAGACGATTGACACCATCCAGGACAAAGCAGCCACTTATTTGGCATTACACCCACAAGCATTCACTCCCTCTACCACCGATGCTCAGTAGCAGCAGTGTGTACTATCTACAAGATGCACTGCAGAAATTTACCAAAGATCCTCAGCCAGCGCCTTCCAAACCCACGACCATTTCCACCTAGAAGGACAGGGGCAGCAGATACATGGGAACACTACCACCTCCAAGTTCCACTCCAAGTCACTCAAAATCCTGACTTGGAAATATATCGCTGTTCCTTCACTGCCGCTGGGTCAAAATCCTGGAATTCCCTCCCTAATAGCATTGTGGGTCAACCCACAGCTGGAAAACTGCAGCGGTTCAAGAAGGCAGCTCACCACCACCTTCTCAAGGGCATCTAGGGATGGGCAAGAGATGCTGGCCAGCCAGCGACATCCCACAAATGAATAAAAAAAAATTGAAATTTTTTTTACCTGACTGTAATGTCAATCCTTTAATGATATTTTATTTCCTACTTATTTTTAAACTCCGTAAAGTAATGCAACTACTTTTTATTCCTCTTTTGTATCCAAGATTTGTAGCTAGGTATAAGTGACAGACATTATAAAAGCTTTTCACTGTACTTCTACAATGGAGTACATGTGACATAAAGGATATTCTATTCTATTCAAAATATTTTCATTTTGATTAAGTACTAATTAGATATCTAAAGCTAGGTATGCCAAAAAATTGACATATATATATATTTAATGGTATTTCAGCATTTGTCTTTACCAGATATGTCTTCACCAGGTAGGAATTTACATCAGGTAGAAAAAGTGAGCTCATTACAGGCATAAAGCAGAAAATAAATTAAGAATAAAAAAGAAATCAAAGAATTAGAGGGGAGTTGAGAAAGCAAATAAGAGAAGCAAAGACAAATGATGAGAAAAGCATAGCAGCTGAAATAAATAGGAATCCCAAAGTCTTCCATAGGCATACAAATAGTAAAAGAGAGGTTAAAGTAGGACTAAGGCCGATCAGAGGTCAAAAGGGGAGTTGACATGTGGAGGCAGGGGTAATAACAGAGGTGTTCAATAAGCACTTTGCATCTGTCCCTGCAAAAGAGGAGGATGCTGCTCAAGCCATGGTGACAGATGAAGAGACTCGGTCACGGGATGAGTTCAAATTAAAATGGCCAAAGTCTTACATAGACTTTCGGTACAAAGGCACTGGAACTTTGGGTTGCGTCCAAGGATTTTGAAGGAAGTTGGCGTAGAAATTGCGGGGGCACTGGCCAAAATATTGAGGTCTTCCCTGGACCCGGGGAAGTGCCGTACGACTGGAGAATTGTAAACATCACCACCTTGTTCAAGAAATGTTGAAAGGAGAATCCCAGCAATTACAGACCAGTCTTTTCAACTTCACTGGTGGGGAGCTTTTAGAAATAATTATTCTGGATAGATTCTGCAGTCATGTAGAAAAAAGGTGGGTAGATTAGGCTGACTCAGTGTGGTTTTCGAAAGAGGAAATTGTGTTTAAACTAACTTGCTGAGTGAACTGCATAAGTTACTGTCCTTCTCTTCATGGATGGAATAAAATTGTTTGAATTTGAGGCCCTGCAAGGAGCAATCACATTAATCATGCAGCCATTGATCAGTATTGCCATGCATCTGCCATCATATTGCACGTCTTAGGTTTATTGATTGCCCAAGAATGCAGTTTACAAATGACGACCTCAAGCAATTGTGGCCATTACATTGTACATGTTTTCTGCCTCCTCATCACATTAGATCTGAAGGATTGGAGGCAATTCCATCCTCATTGTTTCCAAAAGTTTTTTCCCACTTGGATATTCCCTCACCCATGTCTGGATCTGTTGCAGACCAACTGATAATGTTATGATCACAGCTTAAGGTAAGAGAGGATAAATCAGACTCCAAAACAAAGTCTAGCTTCATAGATTGTAATTATTATTTTTGTTATTTGTTTACAATGGTGGTCAGCCATTGAACATAATGACACATGGCTGTCAATGTACCTTTAACAAAACAACATCAAAGCTTATTTATATAAGAATGGGTTTTTTTAAAATAAGAATCCTTATCATCCTTCCCCACTATCCTTATCATACACAAAATTAAGAAAAAAACAAACTTTTGTCATATAAAATGGTCTTACAACAAGTATCAGACATAACGGTGTAATTTTTTTACCCTCCACAACAATCCGGCAGATACTCAAACCTCAGTGAAGGGTCACCTTGTCTCCACATTGAAGTTCCTTGTTCACTTATCTGTCGGCATCTGTGGAGGGAAACAGTGTTAGTGTTTTGAGTCCTGTACTCTGGGGATTCATATTGCTGTCTGTGTTTATCAATGTGGCATTGTACAGACAAGCACATGTTAATGTCTCTTACTGGGATCCCCTGCTGCTAGAGAAGTATGTGAACAACGAATGTGAGCATGCCTGGTCAGGTGGAAGGAGTGGAACTAGGAACTCAGGAACATTGGAATTAGGAGCAGGACTAACCAATTCAGTCCTTCAAGCCCACTCTACCATTTAGCATGATCATGGCTGATCATCCTGGTCTCAACTCCACTCCCCTACCTGCTCCCTATCAGCTTTAATCCTGCTTTTCATCAGAAACATATCAATTTCTTTCTTGAATCTGCTGATTGATGAACAATGAAAGACATCTGAATGAGTATGTGAATAGGAAGGGTTTAGAGGGATATGGGCCAAATGCTGGCAAGTGGGACTAGATTTATATAAGATATCTGGTTGGCATTGATGAGTTTGACCAAAGGGTCTGTTTCCATGCTGTACATTTCTATGACTCTAGTCATGATTCTGCCTCCACTGCACTCTGTGACAGTGAGGTTCACAGATTCACATTCCTCCGAGGGAAGTAGTTTGTCCTCATCTCACTGTTGAACCTACTTCCTCTCACTCCATATCAATGGTGTCTTGTTCAAGGCCGGCTCACAAGGGAGAACATCTGTTCAGCATCCACCTTATCAATCCCTTTAGAATTTTATATACATCAATCAGATCCCTCCTCACTCTTCTGAACCCCAGCAAGCACAAGCCCAAGCTATTCAACCACTCCTTGTACAACAGCCCTTTCATCTCCGGGATCAAATTTGTGAAGCTCCTGCATGGGATATGCTTGAAATGAAGCTCCTCACCCCCTTCAGGAGCAGGCTGCCATGTTTGTTGGTGAACAAGAGTAATGTATGTGTGCTGAATGGGAGCTAAGATACGTCCTACCACCTGGTGAGAAAGCCTCCGAGCAGTTACTGCCAGCTGCACAACAAGCTTCAAATACTTAGTGAACCTTTGGGTAAGGATAGAGCACCATGGGACTAACAAAGCTGTATGATTATTCTTGCAGCCTTTGAAAGGCAAAAACAAGTAAAGGCCTAAAAAGGAAGAGTTCCTTCCCCCAGGGCCTAGTCCTCCAAAAAGCACCTCGGAGGATGTACCATTAAGGCTGCTCACTTGACCCTTCACCAGTCCAGAGATATTCAACTCTAACGCTAATGTATCTAGAATGAGCTCGAGTTACATTCTGGTGAATACAACATTGATGTGGGATTGCAGCTAGATGAGGAAGAAACAGCCAATGTGTAAGACACTTGGAGAATAGGCCCCTGCTGACCGAAAGGAGCAGCTGAAACTGCATAGGCAAGCAGTGGACCAGTTGGCTGAGGTGTCAGTGATCATGTGCAGACTGGAACAAAGGGCCCGCACTCTGTCTGATATTGTTTTGGCATTGATCACACGACTGTCTCCAAGGGCCAGGTGGCCACTGTGGAGATCCAGGTGCAGCAGAAGAACTAATATTTGCTGGTGTTGTGCTTGGGTTTTCATTCCATCCCTCGAGCTATTTATTCATTGGCTCAGTGACAGAGGGTCGAAGGAGCTCTCTCCAGGTGCCCAATCCCCTCAAGGTGTGAGTCAGTTGCTACTGCACATGGAAATGGACGATCAATGATAAACTGACTCCCAGCAATTGTCCTTTCAGGAGATTGCAGAGGTGTTGCAACATACTGCTTGCCCCCTTCTGGTGCTCCAAATGTCTTCATCAGCTCAGGCCAAGGAAGCTGCATACTTGCACCTTTATAGAGAAGTCCCAGCAGGTCATTCTCCTCTAGATGCCCTGGTAACCAGAATGTACCTAGCAAACTCAATCTGAGGTAAGGCAGCAAAGCAGTCATCAGGCTTCCTTAAACCTGGCAGCCGAGGTGGCAGCAAATAATGGTGTAATGAAAAGAAAGATTAAACAAAACTGAAATCATTTTAGGTGCACAGATGTGCCTTCATTACAACACTATGCTGGAACCATATGCAATACTTCTTTCTACGTACTTTTGGTCTCATTCAATCTGTTAAGACTTCCAACTGTTCATCATTTCATTGTAGACCATCCTGAGGGGCCACTATGACTCTGCATTCTGACACACATATCATGTATAGCACTGGGGAGTGCTCTGAGGCTCTTAAGCATAGCCATCAACAGGAAGAATCTGAAAACTAACCACTGGAATAAAACCTACATGGTTGTGCTTCACCATTCCATCAGCATAATAGGCAATTAGTGTAGGCATGTACATTTCTTTGATAGACCAATGACCCTTGCCAACTTTGTATCATCCCCCCATGTAATTCTGCGGTACGCCAGAATGGTGATCTGGCCAATAAAACCAAAAGAAGTTTATTCATATAGAAAGAGCAAAATAAAGTTCAACGTACAGTATAGCAAACAACAGTATTGTCATGATATATCAGTTATAAAACAAACACTCCCTCAATAGCCGTAATGTCTCAACAGCACAATTGGCTATAACTAATGTGATTTAACACCAAATCATTAACTCCCAAATTTAGTCACTATCACATTGGTCACAGGCCTATCCTGGCTTCTTTACTATCCTTAACATCAGTGCTGGCTCCCTCAACATTTCTGTCACAGCCCCTTTCTTCAACATTCTCATCCTGCCATTGTACTTGTGCGTACTTAATGCAGCAAACAATCACCATCCTGGAGACCATGCCCAGCAAGTATTGCTCCTCCTGAGTGGTTGTGGTGATGGAGCTATATCTTAAAAAGACAATTTATCCATTCAATGACAGCACTAGTGGATCCATATATTGCAGTGTAGTACTGTTCATTATCAGTTTGAGTATTTTGCATTAGAGTCTTTAGTCACAGTTTCTGGGGGTACCCATTGTTACCAATGAACCTGGAGATGACGTGCGTAAGGGAAGGGCACAAATGTTCGAGGAATCTGGGAGTTGTGCAGAATATAAATGCCTAGTTAATGGCCACACACTTGTGGGAATTGCTGCCTGTGGTCACAGGCAAGCTGAACATTGAGGGAGTGCAATTGCTTCCTTTTCAGGTACTTGGCTGGATGATGCCAGGGGCTCTGAGTGCTTAGTGCATGTGTAATTTTGCCATGCACCTGAAGGAAATCCCACGGTTTAGTTTGGGGCCATTGGTGAAGTGGACAACTTGAATTGTTTTCCTGTTAATGGCATTGGCAACTTCACAAATGAACTTTGAGGCTGTCAGTTGGGAGATTCCATATAAGTTTTCATTTGAGGTCTGAGAGGAGATGGAGGTGGGGAGGGGTGGTGGGCTTTGTAACTGTCAGTGCCACAGGTAAAGTGCTTCCTCCCAAGCTAAGAGACTGCAAATCTATTTTCAGGAGTTGGCAGCTTATTCAGTCATGTGAAAATATCTCCTGCACTGATGTTCACTCACCTCGAGTTAGCTCCAATACCTTCTACACACCCTCTTCTGTCAACTGTTTTATTTCGCTGAAGAATCAAGTTTCCTTTCTCATGTGCTGTTTGTTCATCCACAGCTGGAGCTCCGAAGACTCATGCCTCTGATTCTGCTGTCATTGTTTGTCCCTTCTCCTTCATTATCTTAGTTTTATCAATTCTAAGACAGCTGCTGTGCTCAGCAGTTTCTACATCTGGAGTGGAATTACTGATCTGTGAAGAAAAGGCCAGAATGAGATTTGCGTATGGCATCTTGTCACGGTCAATAGAACTTCGTGCCTTTTCAGGCTTGTCCTGAATGAGGTGAAAGCTTGCCCCACTGCTATCTGTACATGAAGAGGTGCAAACTCCTCAACACACACCTAATTCTCACCTCCCTTTCCTAATGCTGCTACATGGAAGATATTTGTGCTCCTATACATGTGCCAAGTAACACAATGTGAATCTATTTGCCCTCCATTACCACTTGAGATGTGGGCCTTGCACATTGGAAGGATCATTGTAATTTTGGAATATTGTAGGGGCCTGAGATTGGTTCTGCACAGATGATTAAGCATTAATCAGCTCCGCCAACACGACCATTTGTGGTTTCAGTGGACCTTAACTTCTCCTTCTCATGAAAGATTAATGATTGATGGAGATGGTGAGGTGGTAGCTGTCTGCAGGTTTTACACCATACTCAACATTAATGCACTGATAGATTTCCCTGAATGCAAAGTCATTGATGCAGTGCTTGAGCAATCTACATTTCCCATTTTAGCTTTGATCGAATCTTCTTAGTGTTTGTCACTTTGCCTAATCACATGCAAACTAATCTGGAGCCCTTCCCTTTTCAATAATATTTTCTCAAAATCCCTCTTTCAGAATGAGTTTTGGAAAGATGTTGGTTCTACACGTCTCTTCTGATTATTTTCCCCTCTAATATCCTCTTCTAAGTACAATTCCCCAGTAACTCCTACCCCACATATTACTGTGGATGACCTTGTTGTTTCTGCTCTCTTCCTCTCTGCCTTTCTTCAATTTTCTCCTCTTAATATTGGACATTTTACTGTTTTCCTTGATATTTTTGCTCTTCCTCCAATTCCAGTTCTGTGGCGACATTGTTGCCAAGTGATGGATTGTTGGACACACCTCAAAAGGGCGCTAAATTTTTAAGACAACTAGGTGATGTCATGACATATGACACTATAGTATAAAAGATTTCCATCTTACTCTATGTACTGTTAGTAAATAAGGGTATATAGTTAGATGGAGGACAAAGTTAACTCCTAATTTTCCACTAAGGCAATTACATGCTTCAGGGCTCAATATTGAGTTCAAAAGCTTCAGAACATGTGCATTTTCCTCCATTTTGATTGCATCCCCTCACCCATAGTGTCTGACCTATTTTCTACTACTCAATATTATCACATTGCAGCTGCCTTCAGTCGATTCCAGACCTCCAGCTTCTGCAATACTTTGTTTCTATTTGAAAACAATGACCTTCGTAAATCAGCAAAAGTCCTTGTGCGCAGAACAGTTGCCTTCACCGTTCCCCAGCTCGCAGCATCCCTCCCCCCTCCCCCACCCTGCACCAACCGCAGCAAAAACTTTGGGGTGAATATACTCCAGCTGGTTATCTATTTGATGTTTTCAGCTGTAGGCCAGTCTATGGAAAATACGCAACACTAATCCTCTAATTCTGCATGGTACCACAATCAATTGCTGAGCAACACCAGCTCCAGAATTTATCACCCTGTGGGAGGAGAACTGAATACATTATACTGTAAGCTTGAGTACATTAAAAAAAGTGTATGGGACTGTTTCTCGAAACCTACAATTACACCGCTCCATTCCACTCTCCCTGCCCCCGCCTCACTTCACCCTGAAGAAATGGCTGGTGCAGCAACAGTTGGGAATCTTTCTACTTGGGAATCATTTGGTTGTGGTTTTTAGTGATACATTGGAATAAGGATTCAAGCATGGCAGTATGCTAAGTGAACAACGGGAACCTTGGACCAATCTTATTTAAGGAAAGATTGGAGATATTTCAGAAAAGGTTCACTTGGATGCGCAAAGGCAAAACAGGTTGGGACGCTACTCACTGGAGTTTAGAAAATGAGAGGCCATCTCATTGAGACATGTATAGGATTCTTAACGGACTTGACAGAGTAAATGTTGAGAGAATCTAAGACCAGAGAGCGTAGTCTGAGAATAGTGTAAGGCTGAGATGAGGAGGAATTTCTTCTGTCAAAGGGTTGTGAGTCTTTATAAATCCTTGCGTTTGGAGAGGCAGAGAACAGCTTTCCTCTTATGTGTTTACGCTGTGCAGATGCCCTTACACTCATTTAAGAACAAGAATACAAGCTCCCAATGTATGTTTACCCCATTTCTGAAGTATAGGGAGTGGTTGGAATTTCTACTTTGCCTCTGACAGCAAGAGTATGGATGGGATCTTATAGGGACCTGAAAGATACAGTCTATGGCAAGGTTTATGATGGAAGCACAGGAGGAGTCCATCTTGATGTTGAATGCAGCTCTCCACATCTTTTATACATTTGTAGAATGGTGAGACAATTTCCTGCTAGTTAGTGGCAATTACCATTTGAAGGGTTGAATATTGATTCCTCAATTTGCATCATTAATATTCAGCTTCCTAATTTGCCAAATTGCCAAACAAGCTGGATGTTGAGAATTCTCAGGGGATCAGCGCAGGTAGCTGGTGACATTAGCTCACTATTTGCTCCAAAAGACTCCTATATTGCACACCAGGCATCAGCATCTCAGTGTATGCTCCAAGGGTATTGGCCAAAGTAACCCCATATCCACAGACACTGGCATCTGACATGCTATAGCCTCTAAGAGTCTTCATGGTACATCTCCAATCCATTCATATTATACTTTTACACTTTAATGCCGCAGCTGACCACTAACATTGTCAAACCGCTAGAGGGACACTGCGCATCTAGCTCATTGACTGGGCTGGGTTACATCACCATAATCTTCACTTGTTGTCACAGTGCTCACTCACTCTGAACCTACCCGGTTGCTCATTAAATCTCTTTAGCCAGAGCTACCAGATTCTCATTACTCCTGTTTTGCCTTGCCTTTTAGCACAGACACAAAGTCAAAAGCTGCCAAGGTTATCAGGAGGCTTCAGTAAAGTGAAGATCGTTAACCTTCACGCAGGGGATCCCGGCACAGTAAGTCAAGAGCAGTCTCCAACACCAGTCTAGCAACTTGGAAATGGTCAATCAGCTGCTTGGAGCGGTCAGAGCCAGGATACTATCCACATCAGGTATGAGGGGAGTTGAATGTTGGGCAACCCACCACATATCTCGACTCTTTCTGCCCTTCTGTGGTGTCTTTTTGTCCTGGGTTAAGATAGAGACAGGTATTACAGGAGGTAAAAGTAGGTAGTACCGCTGTTAGTTTTGGTGCAGCTGCGGAGGTGCCCTGAGCAAGTGAGTAGGCAACACAGAGGGCATGTATTGTTGGAGTCAGGGTGGCTAAGAATGGGTGGGGAGCATAATGCAAGCAGTAGTGAGCATGATAGCCTTGGTATGAGGTGGGTATGGAAGCAGAGGTGAAGTGAGTGGGAGATAGCAGAGAGAAGATGGTAGTGTTTGATTTTAACCCAGCAACAGGGAAGGAGCAGTTATATAGTTCAACGCAAGGATGATCACAATACCGTAAGAAATAGGAACATGATTAGGCCATTTGGCCCCTTGTTATCCAGTCGGATCATGGCCGATTTGACATTCCTCACTTCTAATTTCCTGCTTTTTCTTCATAACCCTCGATTCCCTACTGATCAAGAATCTATCTATCTCAGCCTTAAAAAAAAACAAGAACCCTACCCCAGCAGCTGTGTCTGGTAAGGATTTCCAAAGACTCACAACCCTTTGACAGAAGAAATTCTTCCTCATCTCAGCCTTACATTATTCTCAGACAATGCTCTCTGGTCTTAGACTCTTTTAACATTTACTCTGTCAAGCCCATTAAGAATGCTATATATGCCTCAATTAGATGGCCTCTCATTCTTCTAAATCCCAGTGAATAGCATCCCAATCTGTTTTGCCTTTGCTCATCCAAGTGAACCTTTCTGAAATACCTCCAATCTTTCCTTAAATAAGGGGACCAAAGCTGCTCACAGTGTCCCCAGTGTGATCTCACCAGCACCTTTTACAGTTGCAGTATGGTTTCCCTACTCTTATACTCCAACCTCTTTGAAATAAGGGCGACCATTCCATTAGCCTTCCTGATTATCTGTGGCACCTTTGTGCCAGTTTTCAGTTTTTTTGTGTGAAGGATTCCCAAGTCTCTTTGTGTTGCAACTTTTCTTGATTTAAATGACACTGTTCTTTTGAACGTCCTTCCAAAATAAACAACTTCACATCTTCCTATCTTCTACTCTAATTTCCAACATTTTGCCTGTTTCTTTAACTTAGCTATGTCTCTCTGCAAACTGTTTGCATCCCTCTCACAACTTACCTTTCCATATATGTTTGTACCATCTGCAAATTTGGCTGCAGTACATTCACTTCCTTCCTCTAAGTTATTAAAATATATTGTAAACAGTTCCAGTTCCAGCACTGATCCCTATGGAACCCCACTGGTCCTGGATTGAAAACCTGAAAAAAGAAACCCTTATCTTCACTCACTGTTTCCTGCCTGTGAGCCAATTCTCTATCCAATATATTACCTCCAATACTGTGGGTTCTTATCTTGTGACTTAACTCTTTGTGAGATACCTTGTTGAATGCCTTCTGAAAGTCTGAGTACAACATTCTCTAGTCTGGTTGAGACTTCCTCAAAAATTCTAATAAATTAGCCAGACATGATTTCCATTTCATGAAGCCAATGCTAACTCTGCTCAATTAGATTATGATTTCCAAATGTTCTGCTCTTACTTCCTTAATAATTAATTCTAAAACTTTTCCAACAATAGATATTAATCTAATCAGCATATACTTATCCACTTCTTTCCTCTGTCCCTTTTTAAATAGAGGTGTCATATTAGCAGTCTTCCAATCCTCTGTTACTTCTGCAGAAACCAAGGGGTTTTGGGCAATTACAACCAATACATCCACTATCTCTGTTGCCACTTCTTTTAGGATCCTAGAATGCAAGCCATCAGGGCCAGGAGATGTATCTTCCCTTAGCCCCATTAGTTTGTTTAATACTACTTCTTTAGTGATGGTGATGGTTCTTAATTTCTCCTGTATATTCTTTCAAATTAATGGAATATTTGAAGTATCTTCCACCATAAAGACTGGTGCAAAATATCTCTTTAAATCGTCTGCCATTCCCTTGTTTCCCAAAACCTTGTCCCCAGATTCATTTTCGAAAGGGCTAATGTTCACTTTGACCTCCTTTTTAAAATATTTAATGAAGCTCTTATTGTAAATTTTGTCAGCTTTTAAATTCCTCGCTAGTTTGCCCTCTTAGTTTATTTTCTCTGTCTTTATTATCTTTTTAGTTCCCCTTTGCTAGATACTGAATTTATCCCAGTCTTAGGGACTATGATTGATTTTGCCCTGAAACGCTTTTTCTTCCAATTTACTACTCTTCTTAACTTCTTTGTTTAACCATGCTTGATTTATCTCTCTCTTAGAATCTTTCCTCCTTAATGGATGTATTTTTTTGCTGAGAGCCATAAATTACCTCCTTAAATGTTTGCTTGTCACTGTCATTCCTGCCAATCTATCTGCTAAGATAACAAGGTGTAGATCTGGATGAACACAGTAGGCCAGGCAACCTCAGAGGAGCAGGAAAGCTGACGTTTCAGGCCTAGACCCTTCTTCAGAAAAATCTAGGCCTGAAACGTCAGCTTTCCTGCTCCTCTGATGCTGCTTGGCTTGCTGTGTTCATCCAGCTCTACACCTTGTTATCTCAGATTCTCCAGCATCTACAGTTCCTACTATCTCTGAATCTATCTGCTAAGTTCACTTTGGTTAACTTTATTCACATTTCATTGTAATTTCCTGTATTTAAGTGAAACACAGTTGCTTCTGACCCAAGCTTCTCACTCTTGAACTGAATATTAAATTCTGTCATTTTGTGATCGCTATTTCCTGGGAGATCTTTTACTTGAAGACGATTTGTTGAACCTGCTCATTACGCATTACCAAATCCAAGATAGCTTGCTCCCTGGTTGGCTCCTTGGCATATTGCTCTAGGAAACTAATGGGTTCCATGTTTTTAATATCGTAGCTACCCTTTCCAATTTGATTAACCCAATCAACATAAAGAATAAAGTCAATTAATAATTATTGCTCTATTCTTTTTACATACTGTTATTATTTGTTGACATATAGCCTTTCCCACAGATTGGCTACCATTTGGGGGTCTGTACAGTACTCTTGCCAATATCTTCTTTACATTGGTCTTTTCTACCTCTAGCCAAAAGGACTCTACATTATCTGAGCCTAGATTATCTCTCACAACTGTCCTCATTTCATCTCTTATTAAGAGTGCCACCCAGTCACCTTTTCCATCCCTTTTCTTCCTCTGAAGGGTCAGATATCTCTGAATACTAAATTCCCAATTTTAATCTCCTTGTAACTATTTTTATCGAGATAGCTACAGGATCATATTCAGTTTCCTCAATTTGCATCATCAATTCATTCACCTTATTCGAAATGCCTTGTGCATTAAGATACAAAGGCTTTAAGTTTGTCCTATTAATGAGTTTCCCTACATATAAGATTCCTTGGTACATTATGACATTCACACATTCTGTCCTTTTATTTTCTGGCAACAATTAGCCCCATCAGTAACTTGCAATCTTGGCTTCTCCTTTACCTTTGATTTTGTAATTTTCAAGGCAACTGAAACAATCACAACCAGCTTCCCCCCCAAGCTATTTTGCTTAAAACCATATCTACAGCCCTAGTTATCCAATTCACCAGGATTCTGGAGCCAGCATGATTCAGTTAGAGTCCACCCAATAGGAACTTCTCGCTCCTTCCTCAGTATTGATGCCAAAGTCACATGAATTTGAATCCATTTTTCCCAGGGACGCCGCTGGATCAGGAGACAGCCATGCTGGAGAAAAGTAGTATTCCAGAATTCAAGGAAGCTTGAAACAACAGAGGAATCTTGGAGTGCTCTTCCACACATCCATGAAGGCAACAGGGACACCTGTCTCTATCAATAGTGGTATAGATTATAAAACTGGGGGATTATGTTAGAGCTGTACAAAACTTTGGTTAGGCTAACTTCAGAACAGCTGGAGTAGTGCGTGCAGTCCTGGTCACCCCAAACAATTGGACACAGTGAGCAGTTCTCACAGGATGTTATGAATATATTACTTCAACCTGTACTCCGAAAGTGCCTAACTATTGCATTTTTGGGATACAAAAGATGGTCACAAGCAATCTTGACTGTGTCATTGGTCATTGCAGATTGATGATGGTGAGGTGAGAGTGAGTGTCCTTGACATCAAGTCTGCATTTGACTGAACATGGCATCAATGAGCCCTAGCTAACCTGGAATCAATGGAAATATTTATTAAAGCTTTCCATCTTGCATTCATTAGGACAATATGCGAGAAGTAGCAAAGTAGAGGAAAAACACTTACATTTACACTGAAAGGTGGTGCTGGCTGGTTGGCAATATTTTCAAGAATGCACCACAGTTAACAGCCAAGCTTTGTTTAACTTTTAAACCTGGTAGCATGGCTTTGAATGATCAATGCATTATCCTGAATGAACCCAAGAATGATTGTCACCTATTTTGTTGAGTTGTCAATGTGGTGCTAATATGTAGGGCATATGCCCTAAAGACTGATGGATCCTATCAAGCAGCATATTGCTATGGCTGTGATGGGAGGAATGTGCTGACAATCAAGCCTTACAACTGCAGCCGTCATACCATTAACATAAATATGTTGATTCACTTACCAAATGCCTAATTGCTTTTTTTAATCGTACTGAATAAAATTAATGTTCACTAGATTTCTTTAATTAACTCAAATAGTATGTTTAGTATAATCAAAACCTATTTTACAAGCAGTGGCAAATGCTAGTCACCATCTGAACTACAATCTGGAATTAAAACTAAATCCCCTTAATCCCAAAAGCAGATACTTTCCCATAACACAAAAAAGTCCCTGCAGTAATTTATTTTTAAAAAATGCAGATGGGTAGAACTACCTATATTGGCCAAGTTCTGGAAACAGACGCTAGAAGGTGACGACTACTCATCCGCTGGATTTCCTGTCAACTAAGACATATTGAGTCTTTCAGAATTTGTCGTAATCCACCACTTCAGGTTTTAGAAGTAATCAGCAAAACTGGTATTTGGAAATTCTATTGGGTTCACAGAATTTCTACTGAGAACAGAATTTCAGGAGAGATAATTGCAGTTTCAGGAGTATCTTCATGAATGATTCCTTGGTCTGTAAAATAAAATTCTAAGTCCAGAAAGACTTGCTTGGCAATTGTTAGGATAGGCATTCTCTGTTCTTTTCAAAGCTAGGTTTTCCATTAGTTAAGAAAATTAAGAACACTATCTCTTATAACTGTGAAAGTTTTGTTTGACTGTTTACTGCAAAGTCACTTCATTTTTCTATAAACAGTAAGTGGCTTACAGCACACATAAATGGTTGACTTCGCTGTTTGGTGAAACCATATCTAATATGGGAAATGACCAAAACATTCCATATCTTGCAATTTTTCCAAAGAGTGCTTCAACATAAAACTGTATTCCCAACAATATCTCTTCAGATGTTCATCAGAACTTATCAGCCTATGCCGGCAAAACTCACAAAACATTAGATGTCATCCTGTAATTGGTGGCATTTGCTAAAGAGTCCAGAGAGCGCAAAGAGCTAAGCTAACAACCAATTTAGGATTGTCAGTTGGCCTTGTTTTTTGGTGCATTTGCGAGTACTGAAAGGTGCATATATAAAGACAAGGAGCCCAATTTTTTGAAGACAAAAAAAAATGTACACATGCTGTACATGTCCCAACTCAACAAAATAGGTGATATTCTCTGGTTCATTTATCAGGGCAATGCCTTGACCAATCAGAGTCAACCAGCCTGGTTTAAAATTCAAACAAAAGTTTACTGTCACTCATCATTAATTGGTGCATTCTCCATGGCAATGCTTTTATCACTGATTTAACAAATTAATATTGACTTCCTTTTACTTTGGCATTTCTTGTGAACTGTCCTGACGAGTGCAAAATGATAAACTTTGACAAAATGTGCCCTTTATTCTCAATACCCAGGTTCTCTGCTCCTAAATGACTATTGCTAATTCCTTAGATGAAGCAATGTTGTGCCTCTGTAACAATGATGTTGGAAAACATCAGCCTGATTTATTAGGTAATAAAATCATAAATTGGGAAGTTAACAAAATTATTCAAGCAGAAATTTCAAGGAGATTTACATAGATTAGATATCTACATACAAGCAAGAAGTAGTTTCTAGCAATAAAAAGGAGAAACATTATGTCTGTTTGGCCATATTGTTCTGAAAGTGGACTAAATGCTGCAACATGTAAAATATTGGAATTATTTGATTTGTGGTAGTTTTGACATATACTGACAATAAGATGGAGGATGACTAATATAAGACTATTTAAACAAATAAGATTGAATTGTTGGAGCTATTATGAACAAATGATATCATGTAACTGCAGTATTTGAACTTCACTTGAAAATGATTCTTACTGTTTGTTTCTAGTGTTCGAATGGTTGCAACACAGGCATTGAGAAAGTGATGCTGGCAGCTGACTCTTCAACTTTGGGACACGGTCTTTTGGTTGAAACACATGCAGTGAGTTTGCTGTGCATGTATCTGGTACATACACTTGGTGTGAGTTGGACATAGTATTATGCTGTGCAGCAACATGTTCACCCCCTTGACTGATCATTGCTGACAAACATGGTAAGCTCGCTGGCTTTGTGTCTGCGCTAAACTGCAAGGCAAGACAGAAGCACTTTACATTTTCAAAGTGTGACTGAGGGGACAATGCACTGAAAGACAAGGTAAGACAGGAATGCTGTGTGCACCCAGGTAGGCACAAAGCTAGTTGGTGCTAAGAGAGTGAATGAGCAGCCCTGAAATCTGGTCCTGTCTCTGTGAGAAAGTGTCCTTGCTGCAGTATTACAATGGTAGCTGCCATCACACCCCAAAGTGCAGCACTACAAAGCAGAAGCATACCGTGAGTGGATTATAACTGTACTATGATGGTGCGGAGAGTCTGGCATATGTTGGGTGCCAGTGCCTGTGGAAGTGGTATGAATGTGATCACTTGCAATGGAGCAGTCACAAATATGTTGGTGCAGGGTATCCGAGATTGCGATACGGAGGAACAAACATGAGCTGGAGTCACCAGGGACCCATTCTGACTTCCATGTCTGAAATTCTTGGTGTCTAGATTGTATCTGGCACGTGGTAGATTGTGCTATTAATGAATATGGTATTAATTCATTTCAATATTATTGTGATAAATTTGGAGTTAATAAAGGGATGATATGCAATAATCCTTATTATAGTTATCTTTGTGCTCCCTAGTGAAAATCACATTTCGACGTCTGGAATTCTTTTGGAAAATGCAACTTGCTGCTCTTGTCACTGGACTTCTCATGCGATTCTTCCAGATTTCTTGTCATAGATTCAGCCTAAATGCAGGATTATAGCAACATTTTGTTTCTTTCAGTGGAGGTCAATGCTTCTTCAACCAGGTTACATTCAAAATAAATGTGTTTCAAAATCTCAGCTTGACTCTGTCAGTTATTGTGTGTGTCTGTGTGTGTGTGTGTGTGTGTGTGTGTCTGTGTGTGTGTGTGTGTGTGTGTGTGTGTGTGTGTCTGTGTGTGTCTGTGTGTGTGTGTGTGTGTGTGTGTGTGTGTGTGTGTGTGTGTCATTCCTCTCGTTGTCCAGGAAAGATTTCTGTGATTGAGTAGCATTTAAATGTTTTTACCAACAGAACTGATATACCTGGTTTGAAATTCACACTACTACTTGTCAAAGATCACGGCATTAAGGAGTGGATTTGTAACATTGGATGTTTAGCTGAGCTGATGGTCAGTGAACTGTCTCGAATTCCAATATGCACACGATATGTAGAAGGTTTGGTTTACACATCGCTTCTGATTTTTGTGGGCATTATGCATGAAGAGATTTAAGATTTATCTGTCTTTGTAGTGAATATTACATTTTAAGGCCTCTTCTTTTACTGCAGATTATTAACATTATTGCATTCACATAATCTTTGCACATCACCATATCTCGTCAGAATGTTTATCCAGCTGAAGGGATGAAGCACAAATCCTGTGGGAGTCCTCACCTTACTCTAGCTCAAGTCAGACTACTTTATCTTTTCCACTTGGGCTTTCTTTTCTGACAAATCTGCAATTTTACTTTTGTATGTAACATCAGAATTACACTTGGATCTCCACACTCGGTTGATGTTATAAGAATTTTATTTGTGTTATGTATCCTTCTCATATCGATGAAATTGAGAGAATAAAATATTACATGTACTGGCAATTTACACTCTATTGTAAAATCACATGTAATTGCACAAAACTTTACCAAGTGCAAGGGACAGATAATAAAAATAATTTATGGTACCATTTCTCAAATTCATCACTTGAATTAGTTGTTGGTATTCCACAGTATAGGAACAAGCATAGGCCATGTAGCTGCTTGAACCTCTATGGCATTCAGTGAGAACATGGCTGATCTGTGACCCAACTCCTAATATGAACATATGTCTATATTCAATGTTACCCAAAAAAAAACCCATTGATTGCAGATTTAAAGTTATTTGACCTAACTTTCATTGTCTTTTGAGAAAGAGTGTTCCAAACTTCAACTTGTCTTTCTCTGAAAACTTATTCCCAAATTTACTCCTGGAAGATAGTTTTTCCGGATTTTGTTCTTTATTGATAAACCAGCTGAAATAGTTGTTCCATATCTCTCCCATCTGCTTTCCCCATTGATATAACTAATCATCCCTTAACCTTCTAGAGTATACAGAATACATCCCTAAGTTGTGTAATTTGTTGTAATTTAATTGATAATCAGGTGGTAGACTTTCACTTTTTAGAAAGTAAACCGTCTGTACTTTCTCAGTCCAACATTTGCCAATAATGAAATCCTTTTGCAAGAATTCACTTATTCACTTAATCTACTGATATTTCTTTGTAATTTTCAGCTTCCACCTGCATAATGTATAATTTTACAACCACAGCAAATATGGTTTTGTATTTTTCTATTCCCTCATTTATGTCATTAAAGAATATGATGAATGGTTGAGACCAAATACAGACCCTTACCGGGTATCACTCATTACATCTTGTCAACTAAAGCACCTGCCTCTTATTCCAACTCTATAGTCAAAGGTCATAGAATCCCTCTAGTGTGGAAACAGTCCCTTCAGCCCAAAAAGTTCACACTGACCCTCTGAGCGTTCCACCAGACCCATCCCCCGTAACACATATAATCTTTCCATACAGCAAATTTCCCAGTTAAATCAATAGTTTCCCTTCAATTTCAGCTTTCTTTCTTATGACAGGCTTTATCAAATCCCTGTCCAAAGATCTTCCCCTGTCACCTCTTCAAAAAACTGATCACATATGATACATATGAACTATTGTTTGCAAACCCATGTCTCTCTGTGATTGTTTTATGTTTTGCAGCAGATGTGTGGTATACTTTTAAGGGACATTTTTTGGATATCATCAGTATTTCATGGTACGTATGCAATGCTACGAAGTGATCAATTTCCAATTTACTGAACTCTGTCCTCTTACAGTATGACTTGTGATAAAAACATGCTATGGTACATTTAAGTTGGTTAGCTTGAGATTGAACTGCAAGTGTCTATGATTGTAGATATGTATGTGTATACCAGGAGCTGTAATAGATGTTCATTGAATTCTTCAGTACCATGTGGTGTATGTCTCATTTTTATGTTACAGAAGCCAAGATAAGGATAGTATCATGATCATTGCAGATCATCTGTTATGAAACCATTCTGTCATGTCATGGATTGCTGAAAGTTTTCAAGTGATTAGTCATCCTATAGTTATTTTTTCTGGCAATTTTCTAACAACAGAAGCTAGATTAACTGCTTTAACCCTGATTGCCTAATTTCCTTATTTCACCTTTCTTAAACAGCAACGCGACATTCACATTGTTCTAAACTAACAGTATGCTGCTCAAGTAGAAAGGACTTTGAAAGATTATAGCTCAGGCAGCTGCAGTTGTCTGATTGACTTTCATTAAAGCCTTAGCTGGGATAGAAACCATCTGGTCTTGGGAATATTTTATTCATTAGAGTCATTATTTTCTTCACAACTATTCCTTTGCTAACATTAATTTTAGTGAGATACACTGCCAGATTCAATATTAGGTTTTTTGAAATGTCTGGCAAGCTCTTGCTTCCCCAATGGTGAATGCAGTTACAAAGTAGTTCAACATGCTCGTCATTTTTAAAATTTTCATTGATAATACCTTTCATCAGTTTTCAAGGGGCCCACATTTTTCCTGATCACCCTCTTTTTCTTAATGCAATTATCAAAAATATTAAGCTTAATTTTGCTATCACTTGCAAGTTTCCTTTCATGAACCATTTTTGAAAATTTTATGATTTGATTTGTCACCTTTCATTCTTTGTATCACTACCAGCTGGTAGTACTTATGCTAGTTTTTGCATTCCACTTTTCTTTTTCTTTTAGTTTTATATTGTCATTTATTTCCATGATCTAATATTGTTGTTTATTTTTCATAGACACCTCAGGATATAAACTGGTGATTTCGTATAACACTACTTTGAACACTTCCTACTGTATAATTTATTGTTTGCTTATCTCAATCATTTAAACCTATCACCCATACAAAAATCCAATATACTGCCAAAAGTTCAAAAGTTAAAAATAAATCAAATATAGAGTCTGTACTTTGAAAGCATGAGGAGATTTATATTACAAGGTAAAAAAGTTGATGACTTAAGATTTCAAGATCCTTGAGCCTGAGTGAGAAGCAGCTATTATTGAATAACTCCCTGTTTGAGTCCCTTTTCAATCAAAATCTTCTGCTTGTATTATTTTACTTCATATATATATCATAATGTATCATCAGTTCCGTGTATTACAATCCTATGATGCTATCTTGATGCCCTTTTATACATTGTGATTAAAAATTGTTTATTAAATCAGTCTCCATAATAAAAGGCTGTACACTCAGTTTATTTCTTATAACATTACAGATTTTGATCACTTGGAACTTCCGAAGTGTCTCTACAAATATTTGCCAAGATACATAATTGATTTCCTGTCTATCTGCAACAAAATGTTAATTTTCAGATTTTTAGTTAAAGCAGAATTAAATTATGACTTTGATATTAAGTACATACATTAGTATGTTGTTATATGTCACTAGGGGGCCTGTTGTAATCAATTGGCTCAATGGTTAATGTGTTGTTCAAGGCAACATTGAGTGTTATTTCCATTCTAGCTGAGGTAGAGTTGGAATTTACCTCCTTGCCCTGCATCTGAGCCTGGAAGGCAAAGTAAACTACTGCTGACAGAGCCGCCATGCAACAGTTTAGGCTGAAACATCAGCAGAAAATGACCCAAGGACCTGCTTTCAGACACAGTGTGGCTGACATGAATTGTTTATGTAAGGCAGTCAGATACTTTAGGCTGTGTTTTAAGGCATGTGAAATATTCACTGACAATTTGGGGGCTAACCTTGCTTTAATGAAAATCCGACAAATGTGTCATTCATGAATAATGTTTAGAAGATCACTTTAAAATGCATGTAATTGTCTTGTAAATTGAGAAAAGGCTATTCTTTCATTTTGTTTGAGAAATTTAATCCACCTTTGGAAACTTATAACAAAGAAAGATAAGCAATGAAATGCATAAAATAACTGTTCTGCCACATATATTAAAATGGGTAATAATAATAATATTAGTCACCCAAAAACAACTAATATCAGATATCAGAGATATTGTCTATCCACTGGGAACAGGTACCTAAAAGGAACGCAAGTTGATTGTTTAAAGAATGCAGTTAAAGGTTAACACCAGGTTTCAAAATTAAAGCATATGATTTACTTTACTCAGGTTTTCAATTTTCAGAGATAAAATGATATACCTCTAAGTAATGATTAACATTAAGTTTCATATCTCTGCAGTCCCACAACATAATCCTCTTGAACAAACTTAAAAGATCAGAGCCCAATGTGTTCTGCTCTTTAGTTTATCTTCAGCAGCAGTTCATTTGGAAGTCACCAATCTATTTGATTGCTTTAGTTAGAAGTCCCTTTCAGACCTTTCATCTTGTGCTAGGCACATGCATCTGTCTCAGAAATTGTCTTAGGAATGTGCCAGGTTAGTCTATGAATCACTAAATGATTCAAAGTGTACTGTAATTACAGTGGAAATCTCAGCCAATACACGGAATTCGCACAACAAATACTGAAAAGAATTTAAAGAACCACCATATCAGCAAATAATTTCATTAATTTAGTCCTCTATCTAGGAAACTCTATCTCCCTTTCCCAATATCTCTTTAACTGATGTTCAACATGAGGACATTTACAAATAAAGCAAACTCATCTGAATACAGGAATCAAAGCATTTATTAATGACAAATTGTAGATAAAGTACACATTTTGTCAAAACTTTACGCCTTGCATTCATCAGGATATTTCACAAGAATGTAAATTCAAGGGGAAACCAATGTTGTTACTGCATGAGAGAAGACTGCTTATTGATTGGAAAGTGAACTCTAATTGCTAGAGGTATTGCTGTGGATAATGCATTGATTATTGATCAATCTATTCAATCTCAATGAACACCCTGTTCAATTGTAGGAGCATGTCACACTTTAGCATTATCAATACAGTTGGTAAGGAAAATTGGCACAACCTTTAGTTTAATACACTATTGAAGAAATTCAATAGAAAACTTTTACATGTTCCTAACTTACTTCTAAGTTGAACTATATAGTCGATATACCAAAGTTGCTCCTTATTGTGCCTCTGTCTCAGGTATATAAATAATCATTGCAATCACAGAATTGGTCAAAGCAAGGGAATATGCTTAGCCTTATGAGACTGTTTTAGCTCTCTAAAGCAATAGTATTTATTGCATTATGGTGACAAGTTTTGAAGAGTAATATTATATTGTATCCTGGTGAAACAACACAGTTTACTTTTTTATTCGGAGATTTATTTCAGATACTAGTTATGTGGAACTAATACATTCAGTGGCAGTTCTAAGCATGCTCAAAAAGGCTGGGCAGAATTTTTCCAGACCCTGAACAATTTGGGCTATGGAAAAAGAAGTTGGGAAAATTGTGTGAGATGGCCGGAAAGGACCTTCTCAATGTCAAGGGCAAAAAAAGTTCAAGTTTCCAACCAAGTGTTGAACGCCAAGACAACATTCTTACCTGTGAGCAGAAGAGGCTGATTTGTATGCATTAACATGCTTTGACATCACATTATTAGTTAATCTAGTCTCACTTATATGCAGTTTCGCATTCTCCTGCACATCAGATAGAAATTACATGACGACAGTTCCTGGCATGAAAGTCAAAGAGTTTACCTGGAGTCTCCAGCTCACTGCTTGCACTTCTGAACACCCAACTTGGACATTAGGCACCAATCTTTCAGGTTAGGTTCCACAGACAGCAACCACATGCACCCTATGCTCACAGGCTTCAGCATCCTGTTAGTACCAGCCTCACCGCATGGTCTTGGTGCTTCACAGTTTCGTGAGTGACAACTTCATGAGGAAGGTCAGGGAGCAGCTTGTGGCTGTAGGGCATAGCTAACTATCAATGTGAAAGGGTGGGTGTCTGAGGCTGAAGGGGTCATAGGGTTATGTCAATGTCAAAGTTAGTGCCTGTATCTGTGTTGTATGGTATGATGAACACAGTGAAGGGGGAAAGGGAATTGGTAGACACGGCAAGTGGGGCACGGGTGGATTCCTGTCAGTCAGGATGGACTGTCACAGTCAGAGGCTAAACATTTTTAGTCCGGGGTTGGTCAGTCAGGGATTGATCCAATTTATGTTCAGGGATCGGCTGCATTTCAATCTGTGGATTGGGCCACGCTCAGTCATGGGAGTCAAGTGAAAGTTGCCAGGGCCCTGCAGGTTGGTCATTTGGGGACAGCCTATAAATTTATCCTGACGATTGAGCCAGGGAGGGGGGCAATGGATGGTAGATGAACAAGAGGGTTGTGGTGTTTTCTATGGTATGATCAAGGCTGTGAGCAGCTGATGTCTGAGCACTGTTCTGGATATATTCCCCGGCTGAGAGAACAGCAACAGAGAAAGAGGGCACTTGAAAGTAGTAAAGTGTGATCTGGTAGAACAGGTTTGGGGAGCATATATTCTTGAAACGCAAGGGTCAAGGAAACTCAGGATTACTCTGGCCTCAATCTGTGGAGGGTGTGGTGCCAGCATGGGCATCAGGATCTCAATAATGAGGGGTTTCAGAAGTAAACAAAGACACTGACAGTAACATAGAGGGGCTCATCCAAAATGGGTTCAGTGAAGGGTCAAACAAGCCTGTAGAAGGGAAAGAACTAGTTGATGAAGATGCACAATCATTTATTACTGATCACTCCGCTTGCCTTGCTGCTCATCTCAGAAGAGCAGACTACAGTGTTGGCTCCTGAGCGCTTGGATATTTTTATTTCCCCATTGCCACGGGAATGCTCCCAGTCTTCCCTGACCAGCTCAACTACACATTGCTCAAATGGAGTAAAGTGTTTGATGTCTGACACCCCTCTGCCAATCTTGGCCATCTCAGCATGGTTGTAGGTGATTCTGAACAGCAATACAATCAAAAAAAACAATGGGTTTGATGGCAATGAGTGCAGGAACACTAAATGAGCATGCATAACAATGTCAGCTGCAGAACTCAGTAAGTGAATAGGACGTGCAGTGACCAGAAAGTGTCAGAACTTTGAGAGTATGAGGTGGTTTCAGTGCATATCATGGATGTGATGCTGATTCTTGAAGATATTGCCTTTTGTGAGATACCCAGGCAGTGACATAGACTGAGTGTTACGTGTGAGCAGGAACTGGCAGAAGACAGAATCACTTACCTTAACTGTGCACAAACAATATGATTTGCTGAGTCACGTGTGCAACATTTTGCTTACGTAGATAATCAGACAAAAAACACATAACTGCACGAGATAACACACCCAGGGTCAAGATCAAAGTAACAACTTTTAATGTGCTTGGATGCCACACTTCAAGTTCAGAATGAAAATCTTTTCTGAAAATATAAGAAGAAGGCTGTGCGTCAACATACTTTTTCACTAGTCAGAGCAAGGGGTTGAAATCAGAAATTGAGTCAGCAGGACAGCAGCGGGAGAAGCACCATACAAACTATGGATCACCACCTACTTAGATATTCTTCTATTTGAATGTTAATCTCTGGGTTAGCTGGACACAATCACTTGTGCTATAGATAGTTATTCATTCTGAGTAGCTCAAGTGAGTTTGCCCTTAATGACTAGAAAAAAAAATTGCATGCTGCATTAATTTGACAAAACACAACAGTTTTGATACATAGGGCTGGATGAACACAGCAGGTCAAGCAGCATCATAGGAGCAGGAAAACTTGATGTTTCGGGCCTACACCCTTC